>CM069860.1:131424612-132642946 GCA_036172795.1 Pelodytes ibericus | reverse complement strand
AGGGCATTCCCACCAAATGTGGACATGGTCATCCACACCCTGAAGACAACTCCAGCATTGGTCTGAATTTGTGGTTATAAATCTATGCAAGATCTTAGGGACGTAATGCCACCTATACATTAATTTGAACTGAACTTCTACTAGATTCAAGCAATGAATTGCCCTTCTAGCTTCTAATAATGACTTATCACACCTTTCCTGTACCAGAAAACACCCCAGCTTTTTTTTCCCATGAAGAGATGAATTTAGGTTTGTGTACCATCAAATGATTATCTACCAATGCAAAGCATTTTACAATCAATTTGTTTTTTTCCTATTATCGAAAACTTTAATAAATTCTCTATCGACTGATCCTCTTGTGTCACTAAACAGACGATGATCCAGATAATGTTTAATATGTATGTATGACAAAAATTTCTTTAACACGATTTTTAGCTCCAATTGCAACTGGGAAAATGGTTTAAGCTTATTCTCTATCACAAATACACCTGTATTTGTGTAAATTTTCCCAAACCCCAACGATTAAAATTAATGTTTTCCATGTTGTTGTAAGACAGGGCTATATTTCGAGATCCTATCCGCAAAGCTTTAATTTTTTTTTTAAATCAGAACCAACTGTCAATTAGATGGTTACTAATAGAGGACTCCATTATGCCAGTCGGCTGCCAGTCACACATTCTGAATTGCTACCTGAACAGATCTTACCTTAACTTCTACTTTTAATTCTATGTGTTTTTCTTGAGGGAGACACATAACTTTTACATTCAGAGGGAGATCAGTTAATTAGTCAATGTAGCTTTTACAGGATCATCTCTTTGATTAATGCACTGGTTCCTTCTCAACACACTTTTACATTCTACAGGGGAATGTTATATGTCTCCAGCAAAACACTGGCTGAACTGGCAATCCTAGCTGTATACCTGAAGGTAAAACTCCTGCAGATGTGTGCAATAAATCTATGTCCACATTGCAAGCACGGTTATCTATTGGGAGACTTTTCTTTTTTTTTTAATTCTACCAAACAGACTCCAGACAAATTCTGAGAGCTGAGTGGGAGGGGAGCACAAACAATTTTGAAAATGTTCTATACTTTGTATTAACAAAATTGCAACCAAATGTCTAAATTAGGAGAAAAATGTGTTTTAATTGTGTCTGTGGAGTCTCCTGCTTATGACACCACCTGTGACACACTATGCTAATTACACATTTCCCATTGAAAAGCAGGTCATTTGCATACCGTGCCACAGGTGATGTCATAAGCAGGAGACTCCACAGACACATCTAAAACACATTATTCGCCTAATTTAGGCATTTGCTTGCAATTTTTCTAATACAATGTACAGATTATTTTCAATAATTTGTTGTGCTCTACGTGCACAGTAAAAGAATGTTCAGGTGATAACAGTCCATTTAAACTTAGTTAGAATACAGACCCTGAAATTTCAATAACATTTAATAACATGGATTTTTTTTTTATCATTATTTAACTTTAAAAATCATGAAATAAGATAGGTCAGAGTGATTATTTAATTCAATGAAAGCATTTCATTTCAACATCAGCAGTGTGGATCACATCTCAAATATGAAGTCACTCTGTATGGAGGTGATGATGTGGAAAGCAATGCTATGGTATACACAGAAAAGACTTGCAAAATGAAAGAAATGGAGACATTCTGTCCAGGGCGACCAGATTAGCTCATTATGGTTTGCAACACCATGAGTAACCCAGACCCACAAAGCTATTCAGCTTTCTTAATCCACTTAGTAGATGAAGAGAATTCTGGTGAATTGTAATTGCTGCAGTATCTTTTCTCTTTATCTTGATACTAATGATGTACTCATTAGGGTTGACACCTTTTCTGGCGCCTTTTTTACTGACATAAAAACCCTGGATGGTAACCACACTGAGTGACTAGTTCACCTAAACACTCGTCTGTCCTAAACAGGCCAAATAAATGCCAAAAAATACTTCATAGTAAATCATAGAAAGACCTAGTGTAACACTCAAACCTGCTGTATGACTGTAAGTGTTCATGAGAAAGGACATTCAGAAATATGTTTGTTTTTTTTATTACAATTCTTTTTTTAAATTCACAGAGCTTTATTTAATTTCCATTTGTATTGGTAAATGAGGTAACCTTTTCTCACACATTCTTCCTTATGAATATATTCCCAATATTAAAGAAAGCTGCAATATTGATATTTCCAATAACTCGAAGTTCTTCACATATCCTTTTATATCTGAAAATCACTTGTATATGAAATAATAATACGGGTAATACTAACAATGAATTGGCATGTAATGTGTATATATTTTTTGTTATCATAAGCTATCAAATTACTGTTTTTTTTGTCAGTATATGAGCTTTTACATAACACCTCAGTTTATTTATAAATTTAATCGACATATCAACTGAAAATGGGTTGAACTTGATCGACGCAATTCTATTTTTTAGCCTAAACTACTATTTAACTGAAACCTAAGTGGATGTCAGAAATTCTCAGCTTATAGATGACTGCCTTTTTTTATGCAGCCATATCATTTAATGTAACAATTAGTGTTGAGCGAAGCCGAACCGCACTGTTCGGGTTTGGACCGAACATTACGGTTTTTGGACCCCGGACACGAACACAGACATTCCACTGTATGTTCGTGTTGGAGTTCGGGGTTCGGCGATTACATTGTACTGTATGTAATGCTATTAGCTTTCTATAAACCGAAATAGAGTCCCCATTCATAAGAATTTCTTATGAATGGGGACACTATTTCGGTTTATAGAAAGCCAATAGCATTACATGTATTCCATAAGCTGAAAGTCTATAAACCGAAAGACATTCGGTTTATAGACTTTCGGTTTATAGAATAGCAATAGCATTACATCTATTCTATAAACCGAAAGTCTATAAACCGAATGTCTTTCGGTTTATAGACTTTCGGTTTATGGAATACATGTAATGCTATTGCTATTCTTGTAACCGAAATAGAGTCCCCATTCATAAGAATATGTCAATTTACCTATTTTTATGAATGGGGACTCTATTTCAGTTTAACCCCTTAACGCATGTGGACGTATATATACGTCCTGAAAAGCATGGTCCTTAAGGACCATGAGGACGTATATATACGTCCTCCGTTTTCATGTAGTGTTGCGCTCATTAGCGCAACACTACATGCCTGCAGCTACTCTCAGAGGCTGCTTCGGATCCGAAGCAGCCTCTGAGAGGGCTTTCAGCCCCCCCTCGACCCCCCCCCCCCGTGCGCATACGATCACAGCGAATGTGATCGTATGCGCGCAAACACACATAGGCAGTGAAAGCTCATCACTGCCTATGTGTGTTAAAGTGTTGCATGATGCCTCTATCGAGGCATCATGCAACACAATCTGTGCCCTCCTGGGCACCGCGATCACCCGGTGTGTGCTGTATCGGAGGAGCATGCTCCTCCGATACAGCATGCCCAGAGGAGAGCGACGGAAGAGAGAAAAAAAAAATCTCTTCCGTCGCTCTGAAACCGCTACTTGACTGCCCCTACAGGCAGTTAGGCGGTATTACAGTTAAAAATAGAAAATTAATTAAATAAATAAATTAAATAAATAAATAAATGGAAAAAGCTAACCCTTGATCTACTGAACCTAGATCTAGGGTTAGGGCCCAAATAGGGTAATAATTAGGGTTAAATGGGGGTTCGGATGATTACAAGGGTTAGATTAAGGGGTGGGGGTCAATTTAGGGTTAGATTAAATTTAGAGTTGGGGTAAATTTAGGGTTCGGGTTAAAAAAATCACTGTAGAAGGAAATGGTTAGAAAACAAAAAAAAACACTAATATTGTTTATTGCCCTATTACGTGAAATAAAACATAGACAAACAAGGAAACATTGATATTACTAAACTCAGGACAAATAGTAGAAATATATAGACGGGGTCTTTTTTACCATTTGTAATTGTGTAAAAAAAAAAATCAGGTCAAAGTTGGAAAAAGTGTTTTTTATGGCATATTTTCATCATATTTTCTATTTTTTAATAGTAAATGATATCATATGATGAAAATAATAGTATCAAATGAAAGCCCTATCTGTCCTTTAAAAAATGATATATAATTTATATAATTTGTGTGGGTGGACTGAACACAAAGAAAGAAATTCACAGTTCAGTAAACGTATGACAAAAATAATGGAATTCTGGTCTTCAAGGCACGTCAAATGCAACATAGCACTCAGTCACTAAGGGGTTAAAGAAAGCCAATAGCATTACATGGCTATTGACTTTCTATAAATCGAAATAGAGTCTCCATTCATATGAATAGGTCAAGTTACCTATTCGTATGAATGGGGACACTCACCCACATTGTACTTCATTTTGCAGCCCTCTAGCCCTTTCCAGGACTTTTTTAGAGGCATTTTAGTGGCCAAAATTTCGTGTCCCCATTGACTATGGACTTTTTTCCGAAGTTCGGCCGAACCCGAACATCCAGGTGTCTGCCCAACTCTAGTAACAATTCATCTGCAACTTCTGCAGTATAAATAAATACCTATGTACATTTATGATGGCATTAAGTGGTTATGTGTGTCTATGTACTTCTAATTCTAATCTTGTTTTCCAATGTAGCAGTAGGCAGCAGATACTTGACTAATGACTATTTATTTTGTTGTATTTTGTATGTTTTTTGTTTTGACCACGAAAGGTGAAGAGATTCAGGTCACATGTTGCACCACTGCCCAAGATTATATGAGTAAATAACATTGATGACACATTGGATGGTGTGTTAAGTTCTTCCCGAGGAGTAACAATATGCATACCTCCGTACTTTTAATTTTGCTTTATAGGAGTGGATAATGGTGAGGAAATGGGTGGGGCATAACAGGACATTTTAGCAACAGCAACTAAACAATAAAAATTAAAAGTATTATATTTTCAAAATATAATATATAAACATCTTTACTGCCTTTTTAACACATGTTATTGTGAGTTGTACTGCTCTGGAGCTATGTGATTCAAACATACACAACACAAGAAAATAGAGGCAATATAAGAGGAAAGAGGGACATAGTGTTTTGGGTTAAAAAGAGAGACAGAATAAATAACTGCTCCTTGGTTTAGCCCACACTGGTGATCTATCAAAGACACTTCCTTCATACAAGTTAAAATCTTGAGGGGAGGACAAATTTTTAAGGATTAAGTTTTGTGTTTCATAACTATATACATGAGCAGTTTTAAATTACATATTTGTGCCATGTTGAAATCCATCCTGTAGAATATGGACGTGTCTCATTGCCAACTCCAAGTTGGCAGGCAAAATCATTTACAAATGTTCACACTGACATAAGGTGATCCACAATAATTTATAATAAAAGATGTATTAAATCATAGCATTAAATTATAACTGGCATATAGTACTTATATTTAGTATATATGTAACCAAAAGTGGGTCTGGAATAGCAATGCAGGGTCCAAATGAAAAATACATCAAGACGTAAGGTAGAATCCAGAACCAGAGATGCAGATACATGCCCAATATCCAGGGGTATACATGCCCAATATCCAGGTACTTATGTGCAGCACAGACCTCCAGAACCTGTGAACCACGGAACTGTTAAAAAGAATAAAACGAAATACAAATAGAGAGGCATATCAGCACAGCCAGGATTGGCAAGACAGCGTAGGCAGGACTGGCAGGTCAATGTAGACAGGACAGGCAAAACAGCATAGGCAGGATTGGCAGGATAGCCTAGACAGATAAAGACAAGACTAGGCATAGTCGTGAAACAAACCATAGTCGGAGTGATGTAACGGTAGTGGGATCAGAATGTAGGATCCACGATGCAATGCCTGATTTGAATGCTTTAGATCTTCTTGTACAACCGGTCACCAGGTCTTTCAGAGGTAGTAGGAGGTCTTTGTTCCAAATCATAGATCTCCTTGGTTGAGCCACAGACACTACTGAAAAAGTAAATACCTCTCTCCAAACACTGGTTAAGGAAGTAATAGTGATAGAAGTTTCTTGAGTAATTATCTTGAGAAAACTGGAACATTGAATAGCTGGATCCAAGGCAGTACTGGTTCTGAGATACAGAATAACACACAGCCACTGGTACTGAGAAATTGAATCTTGGAGCATGTAGCTGTACTGGTTCTGGAACTGAGGATAGTATACATATCTGAAACTGAAGACTTGGATATCAAACAGCCACTGGTTATGAGACAAGATTATCCACAATCCCTGGTGTTGAGGTTCAGGATGATAGAACATATAACTGTACGTGTTCTGGAACACTGGATACATACAGTTACTGTTTATGAGGATAGAACAGGTGAACACACAGCCACTGTAACTAATACACCAATATGCAGAAATCAGAGTGGAAGCCAAGGTCAGGATTACAGAAAACAGGAAAACAAGACAGAGTTGGGGCGCATGTACCGGGAAGAAAAACAAAAAGCAACAATAGTGCAACACAGTTTAAATATAATTGGATGTATTGTAAATATCTACAGGGGTGCACTCACAAACGGATATTGAAATCAGGCTCATCAGAATATTGTAGTCAGTCGATTTTAATCATTTCCATCTAAAAAACATTAAAAAACCATTGCGCAGTGGCTAACACAAACCGGGCAATAAAAACAATGAATACACGTACAAAATATATAGCACTGAAAGTGCAACTTGCGTGAAAAAGTCCCGAGAGGTAAAACTTCTTTCCTGCTGCCACCAGGATGAGACACTCAGGCACTTTTCTTTGAAGAAATAAACAGCTGGATCCACTTCTCAACGCGTTTCGCCGGCTCTGCTGTCGGCTTACTCAGGAGATTGGTGCTTTGTGCAAATTTGCAATAAAGTGCTGAAAGTTTGTAACTAGAAAAACGCCTAGTTACATGCGCCCCAACTCTGTCTTGTTTTTCTATTGCCAAGTGCCCGAGGAGCACTTTAACGGGTGCTGCAGTGCCAGAGGAGGAGTATAATTTAATTACCTTTTCACTTTATTCACTAATTTTGTTCACTGTTTACATTTGGGTTAGTGTCACACCTTCTTTCTTTACAGAAAACAGGATAATCAAAGGAAAGCCGAGGGGCTGGTACACCGGAGAAAGGATCAAGAATAGTCAGGCAAGCCAGGTCAGGAATACAGGAATCAGAATCACAAGAATCACCAGGGAACTAATAGCAGGCACCGAAGAACCTATTACAAGCAATGCTAGAAGGTAAGTGAGGGATTTAAATACAAAACTGACACCAATCGCCAGCCAGGGGGGGTGTAACCAATCACTGAGCAGTGTAAACCTGTGATCTGTCAGTTTTGTCTTTCGCGCATGTGCATTGGGTGCCGTGCGGCCATTTTGTTGGAAAGATGGCATCGCGGGACATAGACTGGAGATGCACAGAGTTAGGTGAGTTAGTTCACACCGAACGCGGGGAGCAGCGCGACGAGGAACAGGTAAGGTTGTTACAGGTGAGCAGCCAAGATCCAATAAACAAGCCAAAGAAAGAGGTCAGCAAGGTCAATAAAGCTGGGTCATAACATGTATGTCAAGTAGAACAGGATAAACCTCATACACTGGCAAGGGCTCAGAGACAAATGGAGGATGTAGGTACACCCCATTGTGGAAAAAGGAGAGAGCCAAAAATACTATAATTCCCCATTCAGGGGGCGTTAATTATTATTGCTGATTGATGAAGAGAGAGAGAAAGTTCCGGGCTTGCCATGTGACTGGTCTCTAAAAGTGTTGCAAAGTGCTTCTGGTGCCAGCACCAGAGGACAAAGTCAGGGGAAAAACAGCACATGGACTTCCCCGAGGAAGAGTAGTGACAGCACGGAGTGTACATCCTTCGGAATGTGCGGATGCTCCGTTGAAGGTAAGAATATAGTTTATATATTTTAAAGTCAATACAAGGCAAGATTTAACACTTCCAAATTTGAAATCATATTACCTGGCATTACTCTAATCTGTGAGTTTGATCACTGAATAGGCATGTTTAAATAGGCCCTGCATAAGTGTGAGGGCATTGTTTCATAAATGCACAGTATAAATGATATATATATATATACATTTTCTCAGCAAAGCAGGACTCATACAAGGTACCGGACACAAATCTCATATAAGAGCCTCTTAGGAGAGATTTACACAGAAGAAAAGTAATAGAACAAAATAAAGAGAGATACTGTTATTAATTTAAAAACATAACATAGATCCATCAGAGAGATAGGCAGAGGCCAAATACAAGAGGGACATATAGGTTTCACATGAGAAATAGAGAGACACATTACATCTCATAGAAGAGATGAAGCCTCTCACAGGGAATACGCATGGGTCTCATGAGAAAGAAAGACATATTCAACCTTCCATAGCTTGAAAGAGACACTCACTAAGGCTCAATGATAACAGCATAAAAACTGTGTCTTAACATGTTAGACAGATGGCATTCACAATGTGTCAGTTAATTTAAACATCTTCAGATAAATGGCATCTATTCCTTCACATATTACTGAAATATGTTGACTTATTAACAAAACTTCCTGTCTAGAATTCGAATTAAGTTTAGATTTAAAGTTCTAATGCCTGTATCCGAGAACAGTTTTTATAATGAATGATCAAACAAAGATAGATAGCATCTATCTATCTGTCTATCTAACGATCTGTCTATCTAACCCATGTACACTAAAAGGCTATATGCCAAATGCTAAGAGCTGAGTGGGAGGGTCAGTATAAGCTACAACTCAGACATTTTGAATCAATGTATTTTTTTAGAACATTTGAAGCTAATAAGCATTAACAAATGAAGGTGATTTTCAAGTCAGACTGGCCCTTTAAATAAACTGTGACATTTATGTGGGTTTTTTAATAGGCTAAACATGAAGATATTTCTTAATAATACAATAATACAACAAATAAAACATTTTACCTAAACACACTCGCACTTTTATATTTCTGCCTAAGCCAACTGACTTGAGTGAGACAGCATCAGTCTGAAGGGGCGACAGCAGAGCCAGTGCTAACATTGTTGGTGGTAGATCCTCTCTCACCGCCTGCACAGACATTACCAGGGAGCAATATTGTGCAGTGGAAAGGGCTGTCAGGCAAATAGAACAGAGGAAAGATATGTTGGAGCAGTCTGGTCTGGTGGGAAGGTTAAGTGAAACAGACAGTCAGAGAAGCTGTAACAGAGAAGCTGTAACTGTAATAAATACGGTGCATCACCCCAGGGGGAGTCCACAAAGCACCCCCAGTAGTAGAAACAACAAAAGTAGGAGTAGAGGGAGCACACAAAAACAGCAAACAATGTACTTAGCAAGAATGTTGTACAAAAATATTTTTAATAAAGTGCAATATATGGAATAAATACAAAGAATAAAGTGCAATATATGGAATAAATACAAAGAATAAAGTGCAATATATGGAATAAATACAAAGAATAAAGTGCAATATATGGAATAAATACAAAAAATACAGATAAACTGCAAAGACCGAATGTACTTACAAAATAAATGCAGACCATATAGCACAAAAAATATCCAAAAGTACAAAAAGTAAAAAAAAGGAGACAGACAGGAGGGGACACAATGCGCAAAAAGAAAGGAGGTCACCGACGTTTCGGCAATAAGCCTTTATTAAGGAGACCACAAGGAGAGAAAGGAGCTCAACTTGCAGAGGAAATAGTATAACAAATGAGAGCAAAAGCTAAATATACCAGTTCATACATGCCATTCAAGATGGTGAAATAATACACAGTAATGACTATTACAGGTTACTTTGTACTTTATAGAAACCTATGTATTTTGCTTCACCTCTTTTAGCGAATTCTAAATCACCGACTTAGGATGGAGAGATTTATTTAAATAAGTCCAATGCTTAACCAATGTTCTACCATATAAAGAGAACACAGCATTCCCTTGTAAGAACATTGCTGTTCTTCTTTCTTTACCTAACCTGGTAGTTGTATTCCTTTTTCTCAGATATTTCTCTCTAAACTGGAACTACTTCTCCATCTTCAGAATATTTGCTGTTACTGCAACCTGACTGCTAAATATGGATTTTAGCTGCAATTATATTATTTTAAGATAATGAATTAATAAAAATGCTATAAACCTATTTAACTTTTTATTTTATGTATCGCAGCAATTTGTAGCTTGAAGTGCATGTTTATATAAATGTCAACACTTTTTAAACACAATTTGTTTGACTTTAGCATCACATTTAGGATCCTTTCCATCTTTTTTATGCTGCAAAAATATCTCTAGAGAAGTAATCATTTTGTCTGCTTTTGAACAGTATTAGTAAGTATGGCAAATTTAAAACAAAGGCATTCTTTGGTAGAAAATCAAAATATTTACAGAGTTAATTGCAGCTCATTGCATGCCACAACTAACCGTTTTCCCATAGCTAAGCTGTGGGTAGATTCGCCTTTGCTTTCAGTGTTGTAAATGTTTATTGTAGTCTGCAGTTGAACTAAGTTTACCTCCATATTCATTATTACACCAGCCTCAGCTGATACCGTGTGTTTATCCATGATAAAACAGGATAGGTAGAACCAAATATGCAACAAATAACAAAGGTAAAGGCCTAATAAGGTATGTTTACGATAGTAGATTCTGTATTCTACAAATAACTATGTAACCTGTGTTCGGCCCGTGTTCAGCACTTGTACTGCCTGTTTTTTAATAGTGGCCTTACACCATATTGCCAACACCTTCAAACGGTATTCATAGCAAGATAAATGATAGTCTTGCAGGCCACTGCAAAGATGAAGTGTTTGTAGATGTTATAGCAGCATATCCAAGGTCCATAATGATGGTAGTGTATCACCATAATCATCATTGCAAGGAGAAGGCATTATTTTTTTTAAACTTTTTGACTACTTATTAAATAACCGTTTAGTATGCACCATATTCTATATGTATATTATTTGATCCTGAAAAGAGCTTAGCACACCAATGTGTTTACTCTTTTCTCATATTATAATAGATTGGCATGTACAGCTGGCATGATGCAGGGCAAACACATTTCCTTTGGCCTTTAATTTGCAATTGTTGCTCACACATATATTACAGAATTGACTTTCCATCTTTCCCCTTATAAGACAACTGAACTAAATTAACCTTTTAAGGAAGCAGGAGTTTAAAAAAAAACATGTCCTGGCAGTCTGGAGTAAACCCCACGTAAATATATAATAGAAGTGTGAGATGTGACACAAAGCAGTTCCTAGCACAGAGAGCCAGTGGCAGCATGGCAGTTGCCGTTTAGAGGATAAACTGGCAGGAACTATCAGAAGTACAAGCCAGTTTATCCTCACACTAGGGAGAAGCACAAGTGAAAAATAATGTTTAGTGTGCCTTTAATGCTTTCAGTATCATGATGTCATG
Organism: Pelodytes ibericus; assembly: GCA_036172795.1. NCBI lineage: Eukaryota > Metazoa > Chordata > Amphibia > Anura > Pelodytidae > Pelodytes > Pelodytes ibericus. Next base: position 132,631,588 of record CM069860.1, on the reverse strand, counting down.
CATCATAGCACGGTATGTAAGTGTAAATACTTTCTAGTCATTCCAAACCTATTTGGGGGACTTCTGCCTAACTACTGAATATGGTTGGCAACTACCAGATATTTTAGGGCCATGCCATTAAAAAAATTAATCTATTCAGTGTGCTGGCTAATTTGCCAGCAAATATCAAGCTTTTTTTATTTTTAGGAAGGCCTAAGTTTGTAATTTTGGAAAATAAAAATGTTCGTGCACTAAGATAGTCACAGGCTCAAATACTATAAATGTTTAAAATGTAGCCCACCAAACAGGTGTGAGCATGCAGCTTAATTATTCTTTGGCCAATTCAAACAACCCAAACGTCTCATTTATATTATGTTTATACTTTTGTTGCCAACTTTATTAGGGTGAAAAACACAGACTTTTTTTATATACATTATATAGCCAATCACTCTGTATTTGCAGCATGCTCACACTTGTTTGGTAGAATTAATTTTATACATTTATAGTATTTGAGCTTGTGACTAGCTTAGTGCACCGACATTTTTCTTTTCGCTGCTTACACATAGTTGAGGTTGTTGACTCCTCATTGTCTGGTTGCAGCTTGCTGTCAAGAGGTTAATTGGGAGGAGGTTTAATTGCACCTCCTCCAACACATTAAAAAGGTTTTAGAAGCAGTATAATCTGCTTTGTGTGTCCACTAGATGGGAGGTTAGAGTAGATTCTCATCCTATTGAGAGTGTGCCATGACGTGGCGGGTGAGCTTAATTATGCTTTGGCCAATTCATATAAAAAGACCTCTCATTCATATTATGTTTATATATTTGTTGCCAAATGTCTTAGTTTGAGAAGTGCAGACAGTTTTTTTTTTTAATATAAGTTTGTAATTCATTTCTCCCAGAGGAGATAGATGGCGTGACTATCCACTGACCATGACCGTGGCACTCTGAGATCAGTTGCAAAACTGAAATTTATTATAAGGTGAATAAATTGCAACAAAAGTGGGGTGAGAGGGACTCACCTGACGCGCTTCGCATTTCTTAACACTTAATCATAAGTGCTTTGTAAATGAGAAACACGTAAATGCTCACATCACCACAGTGCTTATTGTGTGTGATGAAAACATTTTGGAAAAATCAACAGTCCTGCTGGACGAGGTGGAAGTTCCCTTCATGTAAATATATCTCTTGATTTACTTGCATGCTATCGATTTTGCCAGCAAATATATATATTAAGTGTAAAGAATAGGTTCACTGTAAAGTTTTTAAAAATTGCATATGCTGAAAAAACATTTTTTTATACATGCTTTCATCTTCTTACCTACTTTCAGGATGGCTGCCAGAGTCATATTAAGATTTTAATTTCTTTTTTTGATATGGTATTTCTCTGCCCCTCTTTTACCAAGTCAAAAGATGATAATTAAAGGGGGGGGGGGGAGTTTGTTTGTATTCTCTTGAAGGAAGTTCTAGCACACAGTATGGTGGTTTGGAGTGACTTTTTATGATCTAGAGGCTGAGATTAACCCATTTAGGCTGACAGAAGTAACAATAACCTTCAAAACATAGTGTCCTTGAAGAAGATGATGTATAGGATGTAATCAGTTCATTGACAGCTCAGTTCAATAATCAATAATTTGTCTGTGTCTCTTAAAGGCGGCATTCTGTTCACTTCTTGGATTTAACAGGTTAATGCATTTTTTGTAACTACACTCATATTCCACATGACAAGTGCAAAATGATTCATTTTGTTACCAGAGAGGAATCTGCTTGTGTAGATTGCGTTAATGGAATCACTTCAGGGTGGTAATTATTCAGAATTATACTAAATGGCCAACTCTTGAAATCCAGTGCTCTCAAGTATGAAGCGAGGGCACGGTGTGAATCTGTGTTTACGTAAACTAAGCAGCAATGAAAACCAGGACAAGTCCAATCAAGCCTCACACAGTTCTTCCATCTGTATAGGTGATAATCTACCATAGCATAATTTATAGGTTCATATCACACATATCTCAACCAAGTGTATGCACGTATAGAGAGCTACCCATAGCCATCTCTTGGAAATAATGCACAGAATAAATTATTTGCTAAACCTTTCAGTGCCTTAGGTGATCAAGACATTGTTTTTTTTATGTTGTGCTCATCCTTTTGGCTTTTAAAGGATTGGAAGTCTATAACATTTTTTTCAAAATCATATTTTGAAGAAATTGCAATTTAAAATATATATACATATTTATACACCTTCATTTAAAACAAAAACAAAAAAAACCCAATACGCCTTCTGAAGTTTGCAATTTTCTTTTTCAGTGGTAGTCTAATAGCTTGGGGGGGGGGGGGGGGGGAGACTGGCAATGTGTATATGCATGCTTTTATAGATGCACAGATATGCATCATATTGCCCCATTTATCTTTTGTAAGCCAAATTGCTCTCCAATTATGTTTAATGACAATGCACTCTAAACAATATATGAAGCAGAGGCAGGCAGGTGGAGTTTCGTATTATATCTTTAATTTTACACATTTAGAAGAAATAAACCAAGTGCTGGTCCATGTCTGACCTTTAAGTTAACTTGGGGCGTTGCGCAGAGGGCACAAAATCCCAGGGGGCGCCACAAAAAAAAAAGTTTTAAAAAAAGTGACAAAAATCAAAAGATCCCCCCTCACCAGCCTTCTGCTCGGCAGCACTGCTGGATCCATGGAGGGGCGGAGCTCACCGGCTGAGAGGTGAAGCTCCACCCCCACCCTGTGAAGCAGAGCGGCATCTGCTTCACAGGGAGCCGCGGGCAGCATGAGTAGATGCTGCTCGCGCTCCCCATGCATAGTGAGAATGCAGGGTATTGGAAATCCTGCATGATCACTGTGTCTGGGGAGCGTGAGCAGCACTTAACAGAGAAGGGGGGAGAGACAGAGAGAACATAGAAGGGGGAGAGAGAGAACAGAGGAAGGGGAGAGAGAGAACAGAGGAAGGGGGAGAGAGAACAGAGGGAGGGGGAGAGAGAGAGAACAGAGGATGGAGGAGAGAGAGAACAGAGGAAGGGGGAGAGACAGAGAGAACATAGAAGGGGGAGAGACAGAGAGAACAGAGAAGGGGGAGAGAGAGAACAGAGGAAGGGGAGAGAGAGAACAGAGGAAGGGGGAGAGAGAACAGAGGGAGGGGGAGAGAGAGAGAACAGAGGATGGAGGAGAAGGAGAACAGAGGAAGGGGGAGAGAACAGAGGGAGGGGGAGAGAGAACAGAGGGATGAGGGGAGAGAGAGAAAAGAGGAAGGAGGAGAGAGAACAGAGGAAGGGGGGAGAGAGAGAAGAGAGGAAGGGGGAGAGAAAAGAGAGGAAGGGTGAAGGAGAACAGTGGAAGGAGGAAGGAGAACAGAGGAAGGGGGAGAGACAACAGAGGAAGGGGGAGAGAGAACAGAAGAAGGGGGGTCACATTTCAATATCACGTTTTATTGGTCACCTCACCTATCTTCATGTCATACATTGTGATATATGTAGAATAAACCTTGCTTAGGGATTGTACACATGTCCTATGTTTCAATGACAATCAGAGGTGATCAATAATCATCTTCAATGATGAGGCATCAGGCAACACTAAAATAACCACTCTGGCACATAAACGATTGCTCGTATGAGTAATCGTATGTGCCATACCAGAAAGGCAGCTTTCACTACAATATGTTGTTGTCCTGTTGTGGGCAAGAGCTTCGGAAGTGGTGAATCACTCTGTTGTAGTTGCTAGACTGCCTCTAGTAGCAGTCTGCAAAATGATACCTAAAAAAAAATATACCATGAGTCATGGTTAAGATCTAGGGTTAGGTTTAGAGTTAGGGTTAGGTTTAGGATTAAGCTGATCATCAGTGTTGGGGTCAAAAGGTCACTCTAGGGGGAAATTGTTAGGGAAAAAAACACTACTTTGGATTATTAGTCTATATCTTGTAAAAAAAAAAACATGTGAACATTGGGTACTACTCTTGACAAATATTAGAAACTATTTACCTGGGGCCTTTTTTACCGTTTGTAGATGTGTTAAAGACTTTTCATGTAAAAGTTAGAAACAATTTGTTTTTTCAATATGTTCATTATATTTCATGGCAATTAAAACAGTAAATAATATATAAAAGAAACTGTAGGCGAAGCAGCAGCCAAAACAGTGACAACCCAAAAAAGTAATAACTCAATATATATTAGAAGAAAATAAAGGTGTTAGGTGTGCTAAAAAGTGTTTAGTCCCTACCATTATTGTGAGTAAATGGTAATAGAATGGGCAACCTAATAATACGGGATAAAAGAAAGCCTTGTCTTTTTTTATCCTGCCTGACGAAGTACCCGAAGAGCAAAACACATTGCATTTATCCACAGCATCTGATATTTGGCCTGCTGCTATTCTAACTTAATGTAAGATCTCTTGTTTATTACATTTTGTTATGCCATATACATTGCTTATTGGTCTATTTCTACATTCGAAGGTCATCTGATATCATATTCTCCCTTATTGCTGATTTTTAAGAGAAATTATTTTACTATGTATTAGCATGTTGTCCTTTATATTACCATTTCCTTGCAATATTGGTAAGAGGAAAATTACAGCTAAACACAAACACTGCAGAAGTGTAAAACCATCATAAATCTTTAAGGGGTCAATATTAGATCTTTTATAAAGGTGCACACAGGTCGCCACCTCTAGAGTGATTAATATGTGCTTATGTATGCAAATATAAACAAATACCCAGCGCTTATGTATATCACCTGTGTCACTTTTAGCCCACATGGCATATAAACAGAACGTGTATAAACAGAATGCTAAGGAGGAGATCTAGTGCAGATTTAAATCTAGTTTATAACTTTTTTAACGTAGATTTAAATCTACTTAAATCTAGTGCATAACTTTTTTTTCTCTTGCACACAAAACACTGCTGTTTATTTTAACAGATGGAGCAGAGCTATAATTCTCACACTTATAAACCATAAATTTTAAGATTTTGCTAAGTCATGACGTAAAGTCATGATTTATAAATACACGGAGGCGAGTATTATGCATTAACTCTTTCTTTAATTCACTTAGCAGCAAATACAATACATGTACTTAAACTTGAAAAACTTTGAACTAATAAGATAACATCATAACATAAGCCCATCCCTCCCTACTATAAACCCCGATGTCCAATCATAGCTCCTCCTCTTTCTTTGATGTCATGTCTCGATTCAACTGTAATTCATCAAAATCTTCAACTCAGAAACTGAACCATAACGATGAGAACAAGAACGACGTCCAAATGACAAGACATACTGAGAAATCCCATGAATAGTCTTCAAACTGTGAAGAAAAAGGAGAGAGAAAACTGGTAATATTACCTATATGGGTTCAAGAAATATATAATCTAAAATAATCTGAAATCCGATAAAAAACATTCCATTTACATAACTCAAATAAATGGGTAGGGGAAAAATAGACCAAACATACTGGGTGGGAATAATACTCGCCTCCATGTATTTATAAATTATGACTTTACGTCATGACTTAGCAAAATCTTAACATATATAAATACACGGAGGCTCCTATTATGCAAGTTTAAAGCTGGTTAAAAACAACAGATGCAAAATGAATGCAAGGTTTGAAATAGAATTCTCTAAACGTGGATTCCCTGGACCAATCTGCCGCTTTCATAATATCTTCCAATCTACAACCTAAACTGAAGGCTTTAGACACCATAGCTTCTCTGACCGAATGCAGTCCGAAAACATTTGTATCTACACCGGATTCCTTCAGAATCCATTTGACCCATCTGGCTAATGATCCTTTGGATATTGGGGCATGAGGTTTACGTAGGGCAAGAAACAAATCTATATGACCTGGTTGACGCCATTGAGCTGTTCGAGATTCATATTCTTTCAAGCATAAAATAGGACATAATTGTGGATGTGACGGGAAAGCGGGGTAAGAGACCGACTTGATCGAGATTTTAGTTCTTTTTGAAATATCAAATGAGAGCCCATCTGGTGAGAACGACCATGAACTTATATCTAATGCTCTAACATCTGCTACCCGCTTACATGAGATCAGACAAAAAAGAAAAACAAGTTTTGCAGATAACTGTTTTAATGAAAGATCTTTATTAATTGGCCAATTTTCTAACAATTGTAATGGTAACGTAACATCCCGCAGGTTAGAGTATCTCGGTAGCGGTGGTCTTGATAATCTCATACCCTTCAGCAGACGGCATACTAATGCGTGTTTGATCTTCGCAAATATACTAATGTCCTGGCTATGAGGCAGAAAGGAGGAAATGCGTAGTGTCTGTTTTCCGGCCAAATCTGCAGAAACGCATCCGTGGCCAATGCTTCGGGATCCGGTCTTCAACTGAAGAACCTTGGACGATGTGTGTTTAGACAGGAGGCAAACAAGTCGATGTCCAATGGACCCTATAGATTCTGTAGCTTCTGGAAAATTGACGGAAGGAGTTGCCAATCGCTTGTATCCTTGAGATGTCGTGAACCCCAATCTGCTCCTGTATTCTCTAGCCCTGGAATGTGAATGGCCTGAACCGAAATGTTGTGTTCCAGACAAAAATGCCAAAATTCCATTGCCAGATGAGCGAGGATAGGAGATCTCGTGCTGCCCAGGTGGTTGATGTAACGCACCACTGACACATTGTCCATACAAAGCAATACTGAACAATTCTCTAAATTGCGTGAAAAATTTCGGACTGCGAATGTACCTGACAAGAGCTCCAAACAGTTGATGTGCAATTCTTGCTCCCGCAGAGACCATCGTCCTCCGGTGAATGAACAGTGGCTCCCCGTCCGCGTAGGCTGACATCGGACGCAATCACTAGATCTGGGGATCAACTGAATAACGCTCTGCCGTTCCAGGCCTCTATATGATGTAGCCACCACTTCAGCTCTTCCGTTGCTTCGTAATCCAAAGGTAACGTCCGATCGTACGTCCAACCTTGGTGTAAAGAACGCGTTTTGAGTTGTTGAAGTGCACGGTAGTGTAGCGGTCCTGGAAATATCGCCTGAATAGAGGCCGATAGTAGACCTATGATTCAGGCCAAATGGCGAATTGTCAACGTAGGTTTCGATAGAGCGCCTTTTATCTCCTTCCTGATAGTCTTGATCTTCTCTTTCGGTAGCTGTGAAGCACCATGGATGGAGTCGATCATGAAGCCTAAGAACTCTATCCGCTGTGTTGGGTTTAGCATGGATTTGTCCCAGTTGATGAGAAAACCCAGATTTTTTAGGAGGTCGATGGTCCATGACATATTAAGGTGCAGAGACTCTGTGTCCTGCGACATGATTAGCATGTCGTCCAGGTAAATAATGAGTCTGACACCTTTCCTGTGTAAATGTCCTACCACCGACCTTAGTAACTTGGTGAAGCACCAAGGAGCGGAGGAGAGACCGAACGGCAGGCATACAAACTTCCAGGTTTTCCCGTGCCATAAAAACTGAAGATACTTTTGATGATCTTCCAACACCAGGACCGTCAGGTATGCGTCTTGAAGATCTAGTTTTACCATCCAGTCCCCGAGGAATAAGATCTCGAAGACATTGAATCCCTTCCATCTTGAAACGTTGGTATCGTACAAACTCGTTCAGTGGTCAAAGGTTGATCACCGGACGAGAGCCTCCACCTTTTTTGGGAACCAAAAATAAATTGCTGAGAAACCCGGTTCCGTTCTGATCGGCTGGTACGACAGCTCATTTCGCAATCAAGGCTCTGACCTCCAAATCTATGAGGTGACGATCTTTCCTGACAACGACAACTCCTTGGGGAGTACCTCTAGATGTGGGTATGTTACAAAATCTATGCAAAACCCTTTTACTGTCTGTAACACCCAGGGATCTTACGTGATCTTGTACCAATTGTCTACAAAGTAAGCTAGTCTTCCCCCTACAATCCTCTGACACATTAGGGGAAAAGAAACATGACTTACCATATGTTCGTCTGTGTTGTAACTCTCTGTTCTGCCAGGGGCGCCCTCTCTGTGGGAAAAATTGAGGGGTAGCTGTCCTAACTTCTTGCACGACCACTGGTCTCTGTTGCATGAGGCCTCTGGGGTTGCGTGGAAGACCCCTGTTGCCATGGCAGGCCAGATGGCCTCTAGTTCTGCCGCCCCTGTGAAAAACCCTAGGATGGAAAACTTTGCGCATAGTAGCCTGTGCCCTGTCTAGAGCAGTAAATGTTTGGACTTTTACAAAAGTATCGCCGAAAAGCATTCCATTGGCCTTAGGCCCAGGTTCAGAGGCTGCCATGCTGATTAACTTGGGCTCTATTTTAAGCGGAATTGCTTTCGCTCACAAGCTAAAGCCGAGTTGGCATTACCCACAAAACAGATTGCCCTTTGAACCCATCCTCTCAGGATTTCTGGGTCTACCATGGTGCCCTGAGCCGCAGCTGACTCGCCCAATTCAAAAAATTTTGTCAGGGGTCCCATAACGTCTAAGACCCTATCTTGACAATTGCGGAGTGAGTAATCTATGCCTTTACGGGGCTTCCAACCTGTTTTGGTCAGGAATTGAGCATTTTTGGGATCGACCTCTGTGGTCTTGCAGGCCGAATTAGGTACTGCAAGTCTGGGGCATTCTGCCTTCAGCTTGTCTCTTGTATTCTGCCACATGGGTGGAAGGCACCCACTCTGTGGATCTAGGGTGGTGAAGCTGTTCGGGAATCGAATAGTGGATTACCACTAGGGTCCAGGACACAATCATCCTCCTTTAATTGGCTCAAAATAATAAGGGTATCCCCTTCAGAATCAAACGGGGACTTAAGGTCTGTGTCAGCCTCTTCCTGGTCAGAATCCACTGACTCAATAGATGCCCCCTCTGACATGGACTCTGAGTCCTCATCTTGTAGGGCACTAGCCTTTTTTCCATGTACGCATCGATTTCGCCTAATGCAAGGCTCTTTTGCGCGGTAATGCGCCATCTGTGACATGGCGTGACATGTCCGGTGATAAAGGATTGAGGGTGTGCTTCACCTTGGCTGTGGCCTTACGGCCGAAAGCCTGCTTGCTGGGTTCTATCACAGGTTGAGGGTCCTGAGCAGCTTTTAAAGCTGAAGAAATGGAGGACACCAAATTGGTCGACATCGGACCCATAGCCGAATGAACGGCCTGGGAAACAGATTTCGCCATAGTCGCTTCCAACAGATCTTGCAATTCTTGTGAACCCAAAAAATCAGCTGGGGAACTCTGTGATGATGGACCTACTGGGGGGTAGGACATCCCTGTCTTCTCAGAATCTTTAGTATGCTGCATAGTACAGTAAAAACCAACCCAGCAAGTATAAAACAACTGATTTAGAAAGGGAGAACAATGCAAAGCAAAACAAGAAATATGTATAAACAAATGTATAAATATGCCCAGAACTAACAGTCAAAGACAGCTATAGAGATTGTACTTAATAGGACATAAGCAACAGACAAAGGTGATACTGAGTAAAGGAATACTTCCCACAGGAGAAGATCGCTGCTGCACACCACAGACCTTCTGCACGCCAAAAATGAGGGCTGGTCCGTTGGGGAGGCGGGAAAAACAAAGGGGCTCCTATAAATATATGTTGAGATGTATTCAGTATAACATTATAAAAAGATAATTAAGGGATATATTAAGCATAAATTTAAAATTAAATAAAAAGTTGTACAAAATTAGATTAATAGGATAAAAATAATTAAGAGACAACTATTTTAAAAAATTGTTTGGCCAGAGAGTGATATATAACCTCTCATTTACCACAAAAAAAGAATATATGGCACGCGTGGCCTTTAAAATATTTGTTAAAATCTTCGAATGCTTAAAATAGGACTAGGCAGACCTTAAATGGATTAACCATGACTTGATTCTCTTAAATGCTATCATAGAGGAATATATAAAATATTACTATGTCCAGAGGACCTAATGATTTTTACTTGAAAAGCTGTTGCTTCCTACAAATCAATAAAAGCCCACATACCTTAAATAAAATCTTCTCCCTGTTGATTAATTAAATTGACCACTTTCTGGAGCTCTGCATGGCCTTTGACATCTGAGATTTCTTTCTATTTGCCTGATTTCAGTGCCAATCATTAAGGTTACTTCAAGTACGTGAAGCAGCTGGCCAGTAAAGTCTATTTCAATGCAAAAAAAGAGGCTAATTTGGCACACATGAAGCCCTTTAAGACTGGGCACTGAGTATGCTGGGCTTTTATCCAGAGTTTTCATCACTGCAATGAGGACAAACTAGAATTGTTAAGAATTCCAAGGTTATTCCATAAGCAAGAGTTGTTACAGGAGGAAAACTACATCGATTAAGCTATGCCTGACTACATATCTACTGAATGTGTCATTCATTTGTATTGAGTGTCACTCACTGCAAGACTGTGTCACTCATCATTAGCATTACCACAAAAGCTCTCACACGGATTGTATTTTTTTCTGTTCAAGGGTTTTGGAGACTTAAGACAGATTTGTTTATACACAGTACATTTAAGGCATTTATTATACTATATGGTGCCAAGCTAAAGGTTCCAGTGTTGCACTGGAAAGACACATCCAGAAATGTGTATTGCACTGCTGTATTTTAACCACTGATGCTCTGCAAGGTGCATCTTTTTTATAATACACATTTTATTGAAGGGCATCTTGTTGTAAACAAATGTATAACAGAATACAAGAAGAATTTGTCTGTTTATGTTTCTGTAGGTTAGGCCAAACATTGGTCCATGCTCTGGAGCAGTGTTGAGATATGTAGCACTCCAGTTGTTGCTGCACATACTAATGAATAGTTCAATACTCCATTGGCTGACACAAAGACTGAATAATTAACTAATTACAGTTTTACAAGAGTGAATTTGACCTTCTGGACATCACACATCTGGGTTTTAAAACTCAATGACTCAAATGTGCCACAGGCACCACATTGTTAAAATTGTGGTCTGCTGTAGACAGCTATGCAGAAGCCACATGAAACTTACATTCATAATTTTGTGGCCCCATTATATGGTCACTGGGTTGGACAATCCAGAAACCCCAGGTGGGAAAATTGGGTACAAACAACAGAAAATCCACAGCAGTTGTTATGATAGAATTTTCTTTTTCCCGATAATGTTTTCCTTCTCTAAATTAAAGCCGTTATCTCCTGTTCTCTGTTTAAATGCATTTACTGTGCAATACCAAGTAGTATATATAGTTGCAATAAAGCTGAAACAAGGTAGGGACTTATTTATTATTAATAGCATTTATTTCATCAGTTTAGACGAAAATAAAATAGCTTTCAATGGTACACTTTTCCATGGGGATTTCTATAGGAAAAATTGTTGCAGATAGTATACATTATGCTGCTTTTTTTCTAAATCCAGAACATCCTGCATTTGGAAAAGGATAAAGAGCATTTGTCTGGCTACATGCAAATGCCTATTTTTCTCTTTTATCCATTTGTACTGATATAGTTTACAACAGTGTGCCTGGATTTCTCTTTTAACCTGGGGTATGTACAATAAACACTACATAGGACAGAAATGATTTCTTCTTATTTATAAACATAGTGGGGATTTTGTGAGGTATGTTGTATAGTACTAACAATTTATGCATACGCTCATAACACAATTTAATTACATTCACCGTCATGCATTTGTGACCTCACAATTCCCTGTTGTAACTCCTGGTTGCTAGTGCACTTCATGAGGGCATTATAAGGAACCTATAATTTAGTTCTTGGCTGTGCACAAACAACCTCTGAGTGAGATCCAGAGAATTCCCAACTAAAGTGGTCATGTACTAAACAAGTGCAGTGGAACAAAGTAGGTAAAATATGAGTAAGTAGCAATTTGAGACTATTTGTAACATTTTGCGCTTGTTTTCCCTGATTTGCGCCTCTTCCGTTTATTTTTGTTTAGCGTGCATTTTTCCAGTTGCGTTAATAAATTGCGATTATATTTGAGCATGCTAAAATGCTTTGTGATTATTTTGTGAAAAATAATTCTTATTTGCATGTGAAAATTACACCAGCTTTTAGCAAGTGCTATCGAAAGAGGTAGATATAAATATTTGCAAACTTGCCTGTTTTTATTATAATTTAATCATTTATTATTTGCTCGTATGTATTATTTGAGTGTTAAATGTTTAGTACATTGCAATAGGAGCAAAGTGCAAAAATAGTTTTGCACCTAAAATTTATTTGCGTTATTTTAGTACATGCCCCCCCTAAGTATATGGTGCCCTCCTTTTTAAATTTATACATACTATCTACTTATCAAGGATCAATATGAATTAGTCTGGTGACCTGAAATTACCAGTGATTCAGCAACATTTTGTAAAGGTGTATGCATCTATGCAAATGCAGAATCATATAAGTAACATAAGATATCCCTACTACTAGGCAATGTACAGAAACAGATACAGAAAAGAGGAAGGAAAATAGGTTGTGGAGGAAACTAATTTTCCATCTATATGTTGTTACATACATATAATTGTGTGGTATATGGTCACTGATTCATAATCTCCAGGTGAGAAGTGCAGACTTAAGGTCACTAAATGCAAAACAACTCCAGAAATATATATATTTATATACAATCTCAATATATTCCTTAATTATGTCTCTTGTCCTTTCAGTGTTGCTTAGAAAGACTGAACTATTAAAACCAGTAATTGCTGCTTCTTAGCTTCTCTGAACTGGATAAGCCAACTAATACATGTTAATTTCATTTCAGCCCACTTATTTAAAAGTGCCAAACCGCCAAGTGCCATTTTTCAGTAGAAACACTATTTAGTTTCAACTCGATCCATTTTCGTTTAGCAGTTAATTTATGTAGATATTTATTTCTAGAATAGACCAAGCTAATGACACCATGTATCATCTTCTACGGATGTCATAATATCATATAAATATCCTTATAAAAGAAAATCAACTCCTTGTGAGGCAAATAAGCAGCTATTTCATTTTGAGCAGGCAAACAATTGTGCTTTGTTTTCAAGCTACATTGATTGACTGCATGAACAGTTGCAGGATTACAATTTGAGCTTCTACTACAGGAAGCACGTGCAGGTGTGCTAATAAAAAACCTATTTTTTATTGTAAAGAAGCCTTATCCATACCAGAGAGCTTTGCATCTCTAAAATGTTGTGTACACCTCTGTGAAAGAGTGGAAATAGTGATTTATCTATGCAAAACCCACAGAAATATCACCTTGGGTAACCCCTGAAATTCAGTTCGAGCCAAACTCAACTTCTGGGATACTGACAAAATGTACGCAAAACTGCTTAAACTGTAACTAACAACATAAAAGAACTAGGCTCAAAACCAGTGATGTCCAACTTTTTTTTTAATGTGATGGACAATGTAACAAACAGGATAGTCAGTATCGAGGTCACATAACAAGCCTTGAGTGCCACATGTGGCCCATGGGGTGCAGGTTATATGTCAATCAGTTTTTTTCACTCCTCGTAATTAGTATCAAAAATAGATACTTTGCACATCTGGACCCTGATCAGAAGCTACATGGTCCATCTGATCATGGTTGAAAATTGCTCCTTTGTAGTCTGTTGTTAGTACAATTCCAAGTTTAAATGAAAACCCAAATTGCCACTGAAGAAATCAGCAACTTGTGTAACTCAAAAACAGGGAGGTAGGATGAGTAAGCTGATATGGCTCCAAGTGTGTAAAGATCAATAAACAGTAAATGTGCTGCATCGGTGTCCACTAAGACAAGGCTGCTGATTTAAAAAAAAAAACAGGCAACTCTAATTGTAGACAGATGACAAATAACAAAAGAACAAAAGGGCAAGGTACATTGACCCTTGTAAATATTAATGAATTAATGGATGGCAATATATTTGCAAAATAGATAAAGTGACTTATACAAAATATACAATAAGAGTGTACCCATGTACATCAAATGAACAGCTAAAATACCCACTGCGTCAATTCAAAAAACAATGTAAAATAGTGATACACAAGTGAATGTACAAAAAAAACAGTATGGCTTAAAATATGGACTCGACCTTACCATAAGAATGGTATAAAAACTAAGATAGGAGGACACAAACTTACCAAAGCACAACTGCACAGGAGAGCCATACTTGCCACAACTGCTGGAGCTGGAATCACTTTCTCCTTCAGCCCCATGAAGTCTGTGTTCAACCAAAAAAATGTCATCCGTTGGCATACATCACACAAGCAAAACAAACAGAATAGTTTGTCTACGACAGACTTCATTTTGGAATTCCACTGAAGACGTCTCTTTTTTAATCTGTTTCTATAATTAACCCATGAACTTATTATTTTATTTGTATTTTCCCCCAAGTAACCTTCCCAGTGTTTCAGTATTTATATCTTCAGCTCACAGGATAATCATCCTTTGAAATGCAAATATACCTCAAGTGGTGTCATATGAAGAGGACACTGGGAAAGCAATAATGTCCTTCATAAACTGCAGGCTGTAAATTGAAGGCAATTCTGCATTCAAAGTTTAATATCACAACAATATTGAATCCTAATAACAAATTAAAAAAGAAACTTATGGTGACCTATTAACCTTTTAGTTAGTAGCTATAAACCCAATAGAGTCTATTCACTGAAAATCGAATTTGTCTCATGGGGGTTGAGTTGGGAGGTCTAATTTGACTTGTTGTAAAAACTAAATTTGACCTTCCAGCTCGACTACCTTGAGCTATTCAATAAAATAAAGCCGCCCCCTCTTCAGTCCAATTTGCCATCCTATTTCAGAATGAACCTTCATTAAATGCAATCAAAATTGCTAAAAAATTGGGAGGTGAGTTGGATGATGTCTAATTCATCTAAGTGTGGTGAGTTGCACTGAAATTAATGCGGATCTGGGAAAATCATTACTGCATCATTAAAAAAAAAAAAAACCCAGTTAAAAAATTAACTGTATTAATTAGCACACAGCTCATTGTGCTGCCCCCTGTTTAAATAGCAGGGAATGGGGTTGCCAAAATATCTCCTGAATTCATAATAATTCCTAGATCAAGATGCACTTGGCCCCTAATAATTACCAGCGCCGGGGCTGCAAAGGATGCACCTAGCCCCCCCTAAAAAATAAGTTTAAACCAGACCACAATTGCCTAATTAAAACTGCATCAATTGTCCATCTTTTCAAAATATATTTCCCAAAATAACCAAAAGCTGTTATTTCAAAGAGCGGAGCTCTGGCAACTGAAAGAGCGGCTCTGTCATTGGTGTGTTCATACATTAATCCCCAGAAGCATCACTCAAACCCCCTATTAACCAGACAGAAGTTGGCTTCTGTCTGATTAAAAGTAGTTGAGGAAGGTGTAGTTTCTCTTTAAGAGCAATACATAGATCATCATTTCTTTAAAGAAAAGAATGATTTCAAATAGCAGAATTTGAAATGATTTCCGAACAGAATGAGAACACAATCATGCAAAACCAGTCGCCATCAACATTCAGTGTGAACATTTATTGGAATCTAGGCAAACCCTCAGTCACATCCATCATTATGTCATAGAACACTTTGTACAGCGCAGGCAAAGAGCTGTTAAAATCCTCAAGTTTACGCATGGCTGTAAAAATAATCACAAATAGCTCAATCTTTCACTCTCACAGCCAGTGTAAATTATTAAGAACATCAGGATTTCCTTTTTTCTTATGATTAAGGAGGCAAGCTTACATCCAAGTTTAAAAACTTTGCAAAAATATTGTATTAACTGGGATATCAATCAACATTCACTGCATGAATCTTATTTTTCTTCCAAGGCTTTACAATAAGGAGCACCCACAGCCAAGCTTAAAGGAACAGTAAACAATACTTTTCACTTGTGCTTCTAATATAGAAGCACAAGTGAAATTTTAGTCTCTGGCAAGCAGCCAGAGACCCTCGCATTAAGCAGTCAGAGCAGGGCGAGACAACCAGGAACTGCTGTGTCTCACATGTGAGACACAGCAGTTAGTTAACCTGTGTGTATCTATTCAGATATACGTGGGGTTTACTTCAAAGTCCCGGGACATGTTTTGTTTAACCCTTGCTTCCTTCATTTAGTTTTTTCTGTACTGTTGATATTAGCAGAGATAATGCTATTTAAAGAAACATTTATTTTTTTGGCACTACAGTTGTCCTTTAAGCTTGCTGAGCATCCTGGGAAAGGTTGTTCACGAAAATAATACTCACAATAATGTGCAGGTGTATCATAGAACTCCACAACAATAAAACGCATGGCAATGTAGTTTGTGTCTGAGGGTATCACAGTAATAAAACTTACAAACTGTGTAGTATGTGTGAGTGCATCAAAGACTCCACAGCAATAAAACTCACAGTAATGTGCAGTGTGTGTATGTATCACAGACTCCACAGCAATAAAACTCACAGTAAAGTGCAGTGTGTGAGAGTATCCTCGACTGTATTAAGCTCAGCCACCTCTACAATAAAGCTATGAAATTGGAAATTAAATTGAATGCAGTTGTAAATGTCCTTTATTTTAATATTAGTTTTTTTTTTATTATTATTATATGTGTGCAATAAGGGTGCAGCAACAAGGGCAAGTCCTGTGTGTGCAATTTGGGTGCAGGGCAAGTCCTGCTTGAGCAATGAGGTTGCAAGGGCAGGTCCTTTCTGTTCAATGTGGGTACCGCGCCAAGTCCTCTCTGTTTAATGGGTGTGCAATGGAAAGTAGTATTTGAGCAATTAGGGTGCAGAGGAATGTTCTGTTCGAGCAATGAGGAGTGCAGGGTCCTATGGGTGCATGTGATATCATATGGGTGTATGCAATCAGGGCCGGCCTTAGGGGTGTGGGACCTGTGCGATCGCACAGGGCGCAACACCCCAGGGGGCGCCCGCCCGACTAACAAAAAAAAAAAAAAGGTTTGCCGATGGAGGGGGCGGAGCTCACCAGTGAGAGGTGTAGCTCCGCCCCTACCCTGCTTCATGGGGAGCCGCGGGATTTACGATACCCTGCACAATCACTGTGTGTGGGGAGTGCGAGCAGCACATTCTCATGCTGCCCGCGGCTCCCCGTGAAGCAGGGTGGGGGCGGAGCTACACATCTCACTGGTGAGCTCCGCCCCCTCACTGACAGAAAAGGCACTATATTACTGGGTTCTGACTGGCACTATATTACTGGGTTCTGACTGGCACTATATTACTGGGTTCTGGCTGGCACAATATTACTGGGCTCTGGCTGGCACTATATTACTGGGTTCTGACTGGCACAATATTACTGGGCTCTGACTGGCATAATATTACTGGGTTCTGACTGGCACTATATTACTGGGTTCTGGCTGGCACTATATTACTGGGTTCTGGCTGGCGCTATATTACTGGTATCTGACTGGCGCTATATTACTGGGCTCTGGCTGGCACTATATTACTGGGCTCTGGCTGGCACTATATTACTGGGTTCTGACTGGCACTATATTACTGGGTTCTGGCTGGCACTATATTACTGGGTATCTGAGTGGCACACTATTACTGGGCTCTGACTGGCACACTTACTGGGCTCTGACTGGCACACTATTACTGGGCTCTGACTGGCACTATATTACTGGGTATCTGATTGGCACTATATTACTGGGTTCTGGCTGGCACTATATTACTGGGTTCTGACTGGCACTATATTACTGGGCTCTGGCTGGCACTATATTACTGGGTTCTGACTGGCACAATATTACTGGGCTCTGGCTGGCACTATATTACTGGGTTCTGGCTGGCACTATATTACTGGGCTCTGGCTGGCACTATATTACTGGGTTCTGGCTGGCACAATATTACTGGGCTCTGGCTGGCACTATATTACTGGGTTCTGGCTGGCACTATATTACTGGGTTCTGACTGGCACAATATTACTGGGTTCTGGCTGGCACTATATTACTGGGTTCTGGCTGGCACTATATTACTGGGCTCTGGCTGGCACTATATTACTGGGTTCTGGCTGGCACTATATTACTGGGTTCTGGCTGGCACTATATTACTGGGCTCTGGCTGGCACTATATTACTGGGTTCTGGCTGGCACTATATTACTGGGCTCTGACTGGCACACTATTACTGGGCATCTGGCTGGCACTATATTACTGGGTTCTGGCTGGCACTATATTACTGGGTTCTGACTGGCACAATATTACTGGGCTCTGGCTGGCACTATATTACTGGGTTCTGGCTGGCACTATATTACTGGGCTCTGGCTGGCACTAGATTACTGGGTTCTGACTGGCACAATATTACTGGGCTCTGGCTGGCACTAGATTACTGGGTTCTGGCTGGCACTATATTACTGGGCTCTGGCTGGCACTATATTACTGGGTTCTGGCTGGCACTATATTACTGGGTTCTGGCTGGCACTATATTACTGGGCTCTGGCTGGCACTATATTACTGGGCTCTGGCTGGCACATTACTGGGTTCTGAGTGGCACTATATAACTGGGCTCTGACTGGCACGCTATTACTGGGCTCTGAGTGGCACACTATTACTGGGCTCTGACTGGCACACTTACTGGGCTCTGGCTGGCACTATATTACTGGGCTCTGGCTGGCACTATATTACTGGGTTCTGGCTGGCACTATATTACTGGGCTCTGGCTGGCACTATATTACTGGGTTCTGGCTGGCACTATATTACTGGGTTCTGAGTGGCACTATATTACTGGGCTCTGAGTGGCACACTATTACTGGGCTCTGACTGGCACACTTACTGGGCTCTGGCTGGCACTATATTACTGGGTTCTGGCTGGCACTATATTACTGGGTTCTGGCTGGCACTATATTACTGGGCTCTGGCTGGCACTATATTACTGGGTTCTGGCTGGCACTATATTACTGGGTTCTGGCTGGCACTATATTACTGGGTTCTGGCTGGCACTATATTACTGGGTTCTGAGTGGCACGATATTACTGGGCTCTGGCTGGCACTATATTACTGGGCTCTGACTGTTACAATATTCCTGGTATCTGACTGGCACACTATTACTGGGCTCTGACTGGCACACTATTACTGGGCACTGACTGGCACAATATTCCTGGGCACTGACTGGCACAAAATTACTTGGCATCTGACTGGCATAATATTCATGGGCACTGACTGGCACAATATTACTGGGCATTTGACTGGCACACTATTCCTGGGCTCTGAGTGGCACACTATTACTGGGCACTGACTGACACAATATTCCTGGTATATGACTGGCACACTATTACTGGGCTCTGACTGGCACACTATTACTGGGCACTGACTGGCACAATATTCCTGGGCATCTGACTGGCATAATATTCCTGGGCACTGACTGGCACAAAATTACTTGGCATCTGACTGGCATAATATTCATGGGAACTGATTGGCACAATCTTACTGGGCATCTGACTGGCACAATATTCCTGGGCTCTGAGTGGCACACTATTACTGGGCACTGACTGGCACACTATTACTGGGCACTGACTGGCACTATATTACTGGGCTCTGACTAGCACAAACAATAATACTGGCTCTGACTGGCACAATATTACTGGGTTCTGAGTGGCACACTATTACTGGGCTCTGACTGGCACATTACTGGGTTCTGAGTGGCACTATATAACTGGGCTCTGACTGGCACGCTATTACTGGGCTCTGAGTGGCACACTATTACTGGGCTCTGACTGGCACTATATTACTGGGCTCTGAGTGGCACTATATTACTGGGCTCTGAGTGGCACACTATTACTGGGCTCTGACTGGCACACTTACTGGGCTCTGAGTGGCACACTATTACTGGGCTCTGACTGGCACAATATTACTGGTATCTGACTGGCACAATATTACTGGTATCTGACTGGCACACTATTCCTGGTAACTATAATTGTACAATTTTCAAACATTGAAAAAATTGTGGGTGTTTTCTTGCATTTTTATTGTGGGGGGGGGTGCCACACTCGGGGTCCGCCCCGGGTGCCAAATGCTCTAGGTACGCCCCTGTCCGGCCCTCCAACGGTCTGAGGGACAGTGAACTGGCCCCCTGTTTAAAAAGTTTGAGGACCCCTGGGCTAAATACTGGCATATTGAGTGGCAAAATAGTGTGTCTCAGGTTATGTGTGAATTGGTGTAACTGTGTGTGTGTAAGTGGTAAGGGTGTCTGTGTGTGTGACTGCAAGGGTGTCTTTGTGTTTAAGGGTTTCAATGTGTGACACATTTAGAGCATGCGAGTTGAATATTTAGATGTATTTATTTTCTACACTATACATTATTTATATATATATATATATATATAATGTAAGGAGGCTTAATGGTGTGGGAGGCGTGGCGGATCAGAGCAGGGGGGCACCAAAATGCACCTTCGCCTGTGTAGACGAAAATCCTTGCACCGGCCCTGATGGAGGGAGAGGAAAGAGACGGGGGGGGGAGCCACGGGGGAGGTCCGCACAGGGCGCCGGAACACTTAAGGCCGGCCCTGTATGCAATGTCCTGTGGGTGCAAAAGAGGTGCACAGCAAATGTGGACTACCCTACCTACGATGCTCAGCCAGCAGCAATACATAGTTTTGACTGGTTGAGCATCATAGGAAGGCTAGTTCACAGTAAAGTATGTTATAACTAAAAATAAATTGGGACCCTTGATCTACCTACCTTTGGGACAGCAATTGCTTACTGCTGGTCAGTGAGGAGCCATCCTGTATGGTGCCCTGTGTAGGCACAGTCCAACAGATCTGTGCTGAAAAAGTCACAGACCTGAATCTCCCACACTGTAGCACCAAAGCTGGTGCTGGGAACACACACTGGGCAGCTAGCATAGTTCCAGGGTTCACCCAAAGCTGGTGCCTTTTGCTTAAGTATGCTGATTTTAATCTAGCAGAGCACACTTGCCATGGGGAACCCCTGAATGATGTCTAGTGTTCCTGGGCTCGGCGCATCAGCCGGTTCTGGCATCTTTGTCATGCCTAAATGCTGAAGACAAAGCCAATTGACTTTGTCATGTGAGGCATATTATCACTGTTATTGGTGAGCACAGTGGTCATATACCCTGGAAACAGAATGAGCAGGCTCCAAGAGAACTGTCTCATTTCATGACAAAGTCCTGAACCAGGAGCTGATTATTTCGATTGGACGTGTATATATGGATGATTTTTTTCTGACTTACAATATATATGTCCATTTGCGGGAAGGGGTTAACAAAGGTTTACAAAATATGTAATGCACTGTTTGTATCACACGCAGTACATCATTACACAGAATATCATTATAAATGTTTGAATATTTTCTTCTGCAGGAAAAAGACCAGGTTAAAACATGCACCTTCTTATTACATAATATAGTATTCAATAGTTTCATTGAAATGCGGTCTTAAACAATTTTTTGTAACATGATTTAAAAGCACTTCAAAGCTCTGTGCAACATTATTATTTAATTAAAAATGACATGTCTTAAAAATGAATGCTTAGGAAACCATCCATTATTCAATTTCTTTCGTTTTTACCATAAATATTGTTTTTGATCAATGCTCAATAATATATTTGAAATGCCACACTAACAAGTTACTGTAAGTTATATAAACTGTCTGCAAAAAAAATCTGGAAACATTATAATCAAGGCCTCTATTTAAGCAATGCTGATGTTTAATGTGCGAAATGTGTAAGGCACTGCTCTTGACCTTTAACTGTTCCCTAGTATTTTGTCCCTCTGCTGGAACTTGTTTTTACATGGTAGATAATTAATGTTCTGCTTGTATGCAACTTAACTATCAGAGAACATGTAGTCCCCAGGCATGAGGCACCAGAATGTGACACTTGACGGGAGTATTTTGGAAAGCACTGATATCCTTCTCTCTAATGGACAGGTTATTGTGTAAATATAACATGAAAGATATTATATTTGCTGTCTGCCACAAAGGAATTCTTACTGTACAGAGCAGGTTAAGTAAGGTTGGATAACATTTACTGACAACTGCACCTGCTCCACAAGTGGACATAATACCCCAATGGTAAATTATCCAGCTGGTATTCAGACTCAATTGTAACTAACAATTCAATCCTTTGCATTGTTCACTAGGGAATCAGTGTTGTTGGATTCACACACTTTATTTCATTTTCTAATGCAAAATCTATTTACTATTGCAGGAATTGAAGAAAAATAGCTTGTCCATCTGGACCCCATGCTCTTTTCTGTATTGATCACTTGTGTGTTTGGCGAGCAAGCCAAAATGAAATGAAATTCCCAATGCAGTCAAATGGGTCTGATTAGATTCTTTTCATTGTAGCCCCATCAGTAGCGAAATTGATGCACGTTAAATAGCTCGGCTGTGATGTCTGAATGTAAAGCAGTGATCTGTGAAGGACAATGGGAGTCTGGTTGGGCCTTAAAAGGTTGTTACCCTATTGATCCAAGGCGGCAATTGATTTAGGCTCATTGGATAATTACCTAAGCTTCAGCCTTTCTCACTCATGATTAGCTTTTTTTTTCTCAGTGCTTTAGAATACATTTCTTGCTGAGTGATGCCAACTAATTCATTTTCAGACCGGCGATGCTTAGGGAATAAATGACATTGGACATAATGAAAAGAAAAATCATGAGAAAGAAAACATATCACTGGTTAGGAAAGGAATCGACTTGGAATTTATTTAGGAAGAGTGTGCTAATTCTAAGCTTAGCATTATAGCACTGAAAGCGTTAAGAGGACTCTTAATAAAGCAAAATCATGTCGTTTTCATAGAAACAATATTCGCTCAATGCAGCCCAGTACCATAGCCCTCACTGTTCTGCTTTTAATGAGTTAGAACCAGTTTCATTCTCTAGTTTCATTCCCTCTCCTATGCTACACCCCCAGCATCATTTATTGTCAGTGGGGCATGTTGGGAAGTATGCAGTAACATGTATTTATCATCTGGAATATATTTTGTTTATAATCTTTTGTATTACTATTTAAACTATAGGTGCAAATAGACAAAAGCTTTACAGGTTGAGTGTCCCTGATTCAGAAATCTGTCATCCAAAATGATCTGTTACCCAAATATTTTTTAGGATTTTGCCACAAGTTTCAAATTACACACATGCCTGTCATAATGTGAGCTCACCACAGTTTATTCAGTGTCCAGCCCTCTTAAGCTGTTATATAGCCTTTCCGTGGATGCTCCAGTTACCCCATGTCCTTAAAGGGTAATACAGTGGCATGTGTGCAAGCCTGATGAGCCAATGGCAGGTTCCCAAAGATGGCTTATAGCTACATCACAGTAAAGGTGATTGATTTGCTCTATCCAGTATTTGCATTGATACTGCTGGATTTCACAAGTGCTGAGAGCCTTTAATATGTCTTATTGGTGAAAATTATACGTTATCCAAAATACTTCTGGTCCCAGTCATTTTGGATAAGGGATCCTCAACCTGTATTATGTGTACAAAACATATTAAATGATGATTATAATATTAAAATACTGCAATGTAAATTAAATGGACTGTGTGATCTAAACATTGCTTATACTGTGAATGTATAGAATAAAAATGATTGAAAATGATCTATACACTGTGTTAGCAAAACTGCAAGCAGATGCCTAAATTCTGAGAAAAATGTGTTTTAATGGCTTGTCTTGTAGGATTGTGTTCTCTCTACACAAGTTTTTATTCCTAGCAGTACTTATACTAGCTAAGCCTGGCTGGTCTAACAGTTCCTTTTGAACGATTTGTTAATAAGTGTTGTCCAGCCTAGGGCATACAGGGATTTGTAGTTGAACGAAGGGTAAATGTAATCTATTTACATCATTGGCCATTTAAATGGGAGTGAACAAATAATGGCAGTTTAGATTTAAGCAAATTAGTGTAAAAAGAGTAAAGTTCTTGTCCTTTATGTTTCATCACTGTAATGGAATTTTACTTCAATGCATTTTTGATATTCCGTAGCATGTAAGTTATGTTTTATGTCCATAACAGTTACATTTCTGTGTTGTTATTTAATTAAGCAAGTAAATATAATGAGACATCACAGAAAACTATTGGATGAATCCCAGTAAATATGTTGACATCTGAAAAATTGCATAGAAGAAATTGAAGATAAGGGAAAATAACAAGCAGATGGTACATATTTGGTGCATCCCTGTAGGATATGAACTCAGGTTAGGAAGCCCATTGTACATACTCAGATGTGGTGACTCTAGTGTATCAGCTTTTCTCAAACTGTGTATAGCATGCTGGGGACTGGAGGCATATGGAAGCTTGCCATTTCCTGGAGCATATGAATGAGTAATTTGAGATGCACAGAGATCCAATTACAACAGCAGTTAGCAATCTCATTTCCATTCGCTCCCATCATTTTAGATAGCTGAAGTTTGATTTTTTTTTTTTCTTATGACTCAGGAACATTTATTTTTATTTTTTATTATTCCATGGTTGCTGTGATAGAATTAAAGAAATGTTTTGGTGTTTATTTCTGTACTTAACCAGATACTTAAGACATGTACAGATTACATTCCTCAAGGTGACATTCTAGTCAGTGTGAGTCACTGTGAAGGTCTAAACAGTAGACTGACCATATCAGCTCTTTGGTCCCTCTCCAAAACTGTCTCCCATCAGTTGGGCACAGCAGGTTCCCTAAACAGCCGCTTAATTTTTCTTCTATGGTAGCACCACCCCTGTTCTGAAATCTGCAATATTACAAAATGTAGGGTTTAAAATAATAGTTTTTCTTCCATTCTAAAGGATAGACTGAGATAGATAAAAGCTCGGCTAATGGAATCTAAATGTAAAAATTAGAACCCACCTATGCATCACACGGTAGACAGATGGTCGAAGAAAAAAAAAGAGTAAATAACTCATCATTAAAAGTGCCGAACAGCTAGTAGAATACAAAATGCTCCTCTATTCTTCTAATAACTTTTATATTATTGTTTTCAAACTGAAATGACTCAATATATCTAATCTCCTTGATAGCTCTGTGATATTATGCTTAAACCCCAATTACGGCAAACAGTCTAATTAGCAGCTGTCAAGACTTGGGACTGTACCCTCCAGAATCAGTGGTTGACCTTTCACGAAGAAAGAATTACTTCAACCATGGCATAGGTGTGTAATGATTAAAGGTTACAGTGAAGCAAAATGTTAGGAAAGAAGTCATCTGAACTTTATCTAGAAAGAAAAAACAAATATTTAAAATTATTTTCCAAATTTGGAGGCAGGAGTTTGGTTGTTTGCAATGTTGGTGCTTCTGCACTGTCATCTCAGTCGATCATAATAAGTATGGTATCTATTACATTTTATTGCACTGTAGCAATGAAGCATCTGCTTGAAAATCATCATCCTATTTTCTTACATATATTCATCAGCCAAACATAAGTCCCTTGATAGACCACAGTCTAATCATAGCATGCTAATGAAACTCTTCTAATTTGAAAAAAACGTCATTCTTTTTTAACGGCAACAAAATGTGCTAAGCATTCATTAACTTTCCTTACAGACAATTTTCAAGTTACTGTCTAATTGTTTTTCTTACTGACTTTTTCTAAAGTTCACACAGAAAAAAATCTTAGGGCTTTTTTCATGAAAGAGCGTTCCAGGGAACTCAGAAGGGGATTTCAAATTTAAGGCCAAAGTAGTCGAGTTGGAAAAATTCAGAATAGGAAACTTTTTCCAACTCGGCTACTGAATGTCCAACTCTGCTAATTTGGTCTTAAAATTCCCTTCTTGATTCCCTGCACTGTTTGCTTTCATTAATAAAGCCCTAATAGTTTTCTATTAGGAAAGATTACCACATTTTATTGCATCGCGTTTCAACTCCAATAGAATTTATTTTTCAGCCTGGTAACATGATCAAATGCAACTTTATATACAAGTGCAAAAGTGTACACACATGACTTCAAAACAAGTGCAGGGTTCTTCTGTTTTCTCCCCCCCCCCCCCTCTATTCTCTAACCCCCTGCTCTGTTCTCCCTCCCCCTCCAATTCTTAACTGAAGTGGGCAACATAAGCTACAAGTAAGTGCTGGTCGCGCTCCCCATGTGTAGCATGCGCGGATGCTCCGTATGTGCTAGGTGTGCAGCACACAGCTAGCTCAGAGCAGCCGCCCTATGAATCCAAACAGAGAGCACACATAACCCGAAAATACATCCAGGAGAAAGACGGCAGCTGTGAATTTGGCTACAGAGTCACTAACTCTGTTGCTAATTCGACCAGCGTGAAAATATATGAAAATTCGGATGTAACTCGTGTATTTCACAGCACACAAACCCCCGGAAATCCATGAGATACATTGTGACTCTGAATGACAGGTGTGCTTCGGACTGGCAGCACACCTGTCCCTCAGGGGCATGATATGCCCCTCATGTGTATTGATAATGTAGGGCATGGGAAATACGATCCCCTGCATCATCACTAAGTGTGGGGGAGCGTGAGGAGCTGTCAGGCCCCTGACTAGAGACATGTGTCAGGGACAGGTCCAGGATGTTATGGAGCCCTGAGCGCCCGAAGCAGGAGTTCAATGTGCTGGAAATGGAGACACAGAGCCTGGTGCTGGGTAACTGCAATCCCTCGGTGGTTTGAGACCCCCAAGTTCATGCAGCCACGTTCCCAGGCCCTGTGAAGCAGCTCTGGAATCCAGTGATGCTTAGGGGTAACTGAAGTGATCCTGCAAACATCCTGCAGCAAGCATGGAGTATAACTAGAACAGGTTAGCAGGATGTAGCAGGGTAAAGCAAACAGATGAGCCAAGCAGAGCAAAACAAGTACAAAGGAACTGAGGCAGAGCAGAAATACAGAGTGCAGGGCCGCAGGACAGAGCAAGTTGCAAAGGGAGAACTAAAGCATACAAGGAAGGGCAAAGCATAAGACATAACTAAGGAGACATACAGAGACACATATATAACACAGACCAACATACAGAGGACAGGGCAAGGGCTACAGGAACAGAAGCCATGGAGTGAGGAGCAGGGATCCTTCATAAATGGAACCAAGCTGGACATGGGGTTAGGGGAGAGGAGCTGAGATCCTCAGGTGCTTCAGGGAGAGAGGATAAGGGAACATATATATATATATATATATATATATATATATATATATATACACACAAAAAAACATGCAGGAACTGACCTAACACTAAAGTTAGTAAAGGTGGGGTTTTGGTCCACCAATTGGCCAATTAGTTGTTAGCTTGCCAACCACATCAAGGTACCCCACGTTAGGCAAGTCCCTATGCTAAAACTGAATAGCAAACTAATAACAATACACAGACACACAAACAGAGAAAATACCTGCAGAGCTGAAGAAAGCAAACAGATTAATGGGTGCGGTTGCATTTGTAGTGGAAGTAAGCAAAAGGAAACTAAGAAAAGCTGGAAGGAGCAATAGTATAACAGAGAGCAAGAAAACCAGAAATGGAAAAGAGCAGAAACTAAAGTAACAGGAACATGAGAGTTCTGAGACAGGGCTGAGATATATAGGAATCCGGATACAGGGCATAATAGCAGACATAGACTACAATTACATGAGCAACCTCCGGAGGCAACCAGCACTACTGCTTTGCTGGATAACCTCCTTAAGGGAACAGAAGTTATCACACATACAGATTCTCTGGTCATATGTCACAGAGTGCTCACAGGTAGGGTCTACTCTGGAACAGGGCAGGATCCGGACTATAGCCGGACTGGGAAGGTGCCACTGTGGGGGAGTACCAGTCTGTGGCCATTCAAGGCAAGGTTTGCCACTCTGTGGGGGATACCACTATGTGGCTGAGCAAGGGAAGAGATGCCACTCTGTGGGGGATACCACTATGTGGCTGCGCAATAAAGGGATGCCACTCGGTGGGGGATACCACTATGAGGCCGAGCTAGAGAGGGGTGCCACTCTGTGGGGGATACCACTATGTGGCCGAGCGGAGAGGGGTAGACACGGTACAGGTATGCAAAACAAAGGTAGGAACAAGCATAGGTAATAAGCAAGACCAGAGAGGAAAACAAAATCAGGATCGAGCATAGGAAATAAACAAGCGACCAAAGCAAAAGCATACTGAAATCACTGGAACAGCTTGGATGAGTCTGCGAACTGGGAGAGGCGTTACAGGAGCACACACGGAGCTTATGCTGCTCACAGCTCCCCAGTGAAGCAGACATTGCACTGCTTTACAGGGTGGGGGCCGACCTCGCACCTGGTGAGGTCAGCCCCCTCCCCAAATCCTGTGCTGCGGATGTGCAGAGGGCTGGTGAGGGGAGATCTTCTGATCAGAACACAGCCAGTACGTCTACTTGAAAACTTTATTTATTTATTTTTTTTAATGCTTTATTTATGAAATTTCTTTATAATACAAAAAACAGGCATACAATAAACAATTAAGAGTGGACAATAACAAAGCAAACAATACGATGTGCAGAACATAACTAGTCTTTATCTTTTTGGTTTGAGAGAGAGCCCAGAATATCGATAGCTGAATCTAAATGATATCATCCTTTGTCCTGGGGAGCGGAGAGGGGGGTGAGGGGGGCCGGAGAGTCTACTGTTATAAGCTGTGTTCAACCAGGGATTAACTCTATATATTAGTTGAGGTAGTGTCACGATTGAGTCAGCCTAGATGTCATAGTATGCGTGATTGCTCATCGTGTATTCCCATCTTCCATTTGTTGTATGCCTCTTTGGGTATATTGCTTCTCTTTCCTACTATTAAGCCAATCTCCATCTGGAGTTGGTGCTCTAGTTGTTCTTTTAGGTTTTCCCATGTTGGAATATTTGGGGATCTCCAGTTGCGGGCGATTAGCATCTTAGCTGCAACTAGAGTATGTTCAGTTAGATATTTGTATACGGTGTCTGTACTGGCCAATAGAGATGAGCGATATATGTTTTATATTCGTTATTTATATTTATTCCCAGATCATTCATTAATTTCATTACCATATGCCAGAATTTCTGCAGGTGGGAACATGACCACCAAATATGTTTGAAGGTTCCAACTTCTTTGTAACATCTCCAGCAAAGATTTGTGGCATCTTGCCTATTTTTTATGGGGTCATGTACCATCTGTGCATGATTTTATAAAACAGTTCTAGGAGATTTAAGCAATGAATTGACTTCCTAAGGTTTATCATAGGTTTTAGCCAGTCCTCATAGCTAACCTCATTGCCAGTATCTGACTCCCAATTCTTTAGAGCTTTCGGTTTAAGGGGGTCATCCCAGGAGAAGATTCGGCTTTTGACTATCTTCCTAACTGTAGTGTCTCCTCTTAAGGTTTCCAATAGGGCCTTTACCCTCGGGTTATGTTCTCTGTGATCGCTCAGGATGCGTCCTCTTAATCTAAGAAAAACGAAAACCTCTCCTGGAGGAAGTAAATATTCCTTGGCTAGAGTGGTAAAGGGTTTTAATTCCCTTCCCTCCCACAATTGGGAGTACTTAGTTATGCCATATCTGGCCCATTGACTCACTCTAATAACTTTTTATTTTTTTTAATGGCACCCCCTGGGGTGTTGCGCCTTGTGCGCTCCCACAGATCACACACCCCAAAGGCCTGCCCTGCATGGGGTAAGGTCAACATTATTTTTCTTCCCCCCAGACAATTACATACTTTTCAAATGTATAACATGTTTTTACAAAATGCATTCGCAAATGCACAATCACTTTGGTACTATGGGTGGATTTTGTGTTCCTCCCCTGTTTTTTCAAAGCCTTTGTCTAAAAAAACCATATGCAATAAACGCTTCAGTCAAATCAAACTTCAGTTCAGGTAACACCTTTTTATATGCTCAATTATTTAAAATTCCACCGGCAACGTTCACATACATAAATTATTAATATATCAATATATTGCACACTTTTTGTATAGTGATTTTAACATTAACACGTAAAACACAGAAACTAAAAATAACCTTTACACTTTCCCTAAATTCATTGTTTTATTTTAAAAAAAATCATCTGCCTTGTATAGCTTCAATATTTAGTTGTCTCTTCTGGTCAACAACAAATGTAGGCAAGAAAATGTTTGGAGTGCAACAGTTGGGATCAGATGTATCACTCTTTCTGTTTGTTACAGTTGATATTGTTGTTTTTTTTAAAGCTAAATCACTTTTCCAAGATCAACCTTACACGCTCCATTTCTTTCGCCACATCCAAAAAACTAAAACAAGACTTTGCAGATCAATCTTTGAATGGTGGTGTGTCAGTTATTCAATTGCAGAGCTCATTAGTTAAAATGGTTACACCTAGCAGCCACTCTCAATCTAAATATGGCAAAGTTTGTTGAAACTGTAGTTCAGAAATGTGGGCACTACCTAACCTTTGACCTACTAATGATATCCCTTAGAAGTAAATCTGTAAAAAAAAAAAAAAAAATCTATCGGGTACCTCTCACTAATAAAGCACTTGCCTAGGATGACCATTATCAAAACAGCCCTGACCTTTCGAGAAATGCACTCCACTAGACCTCTGAAGATGTGCTGTGGTATCTAGTACCAATACGTTAGCAGTATATCCTTTCAGTTCTGCAAGTTATGAGGTGGGGTCTTCATGGATTGGAATTGTTTGTCCAGCACAACCGACAGATGCTTGATTGGATTGAGAGACTAAGTCAAAACCTTGAACTTGTTGTGTTCCTCAAACCATTCCTGAACCATTTTTGCTTTGTGGCAGGACACCTTACCCTGCTGAAAGAAGCCAATGCCATCAGGGAATATTGTTTCCATGAAAGGGTGTACATTGTCTGCAACAATGCTTAGGTAGGTAGTATACATCACAGTAACAAGCACATTAATGGAAGGACCCAAGTTTTCCCAGTAGAACATTGTCCAAAGCATCACACTGCCTCCGCCAGCTTGACACCAGTCAGTGGTCATAATATTTAACAGTATTATGCTCTGTGAGATCTCTACACAAGATAATGGGAGTTAAAGTGGTATTACCCTACCTTTTTATACTACACGACTGGATTGTGGGGATTTTAGTATTATTTGTGAATACTAGAGCTGGTATTTTGGGCTCTAAACAATGTAAGTTGACCTATAAGAGGGCATTTAAAGAGTCAACATTGTTCCACTTTACTACACATGATTTGTTGTATTTATTTCCTTTTTTCCATATATTTGAAACAACTATTTGTCGAGTCTCATCAGAGATAAGCATATTTGTGCAAAATCTCTTTTTTCACTTTTAGAATATTATGGCTATTTATTTAGGGGTCTACTGAAGAAGTCCTGATCTGGTCCACAATTGGCCCCTATTGGGGCTAATAGCGAATTACAGAGAAATATATATATAAACTTTTAGTAAAACTTTATTCCATGCTTTACTTTACAGTTTTGTTAAGTACATAGCAACAAATTGCTGGCTTATTCTCCTTTAGATGCTTAAAGGCTTAACCAGTCTAGAGCCAGAGGCTATGGATCAGAGATGTTATTACTTTTATAACTGACATTAAGGTCTGGCTAGTGGATTTTCGCAGAGCCATGATGAACACAAATATAATATAGGTGACGGTTTTGTTTGTAATTTGTTTTGTTAGTGGCTCCCACTTCACATCAGTATTTTAAATAGAAAACAAAAAAAATCCCCACATGCTTTTGCTTTTTATTGTCCATCCATTCTTTTTCATGCCGAATGCAAAGATTGCTAAACCTGCCTAAATGCTTGATTGATGTACCCAATTTAAGATGTATGCTGTCTGGCTCGTTATCGGGATTTCCTGTGGGGATCTACTTCCAGGTTGGAGTATAATTTGTGTGCATGTAACTCACTACAGAGGCCCATTTGCGAAAACTGTGAAATAATCCAGTTAAGGATCCAGGGAGATTTGTTTGTTTGAAGGCACTGCGTTCCAGAACTGGGAATTCATTGCAATTCTTCATTTTGATAATAACTTACTTAAACTAAAGCCGGGCCTCTGAAGAGGGAATATGTCGCCATATAAAGCAAACAGATCACTATCTGAAGAGCAGATGTGCAGAGTATGAGCAGTTTTCTGTTAATTCTGAACTGACCAAATATTGACTATGTTTTTAGGCAGCAGAAATGTTCTAATCACATCAGACACTTGCCAATCACTTTGGATCGAGGGAAAGGTACTCGCACCACATTATAAATAATGTAAATATTTTAGAAGGCATCGTATAAAATTGAAGCTCTATTATCCAGTGGTCTTGTACAATGCAGTAGCAAATGCATGTGCAGATAATAACCTAGTGAATATTTATCAGTCAGTGGGTTTTGTGAGATGCTGCAATTACCATATTAGCCCCATCTGACAAATCCGGTATTGCGGATATGCTTATACATGGAGACAGAACAAGGCCACATCATGCGCCCTCACCCAGTGTTATATTACTTATTTGCATTATGGTGTTACACTGGAAAAAAATCCCTGAAGTGACAAATTGCTTTACAAGCTCTGAGCACACTAACAAATCAGACCTTGCTTGTCAGAATATTTATGCTATTTTGTACATGTATCAGGTTCAGAAAGTAGCAAGAACTTTTGGTTCCAGTAAGGTTACTTTGATAGCCCTCATTTATATCAGGTGTGTTATAAATGATGGTTACACATTGTGAATGTGTGATGAGGTGGATGACGTGTATATATTATCTTGTCCTATCTTGTGTGTATACTCTAGATTAGGAGTCTCTAATGTGTAGATCAGGAGCTCCTGGTAGCTTGTTGCATGCCTCTGGTTACTTATGTGGTGTCTGACCCCAAGTATTGGGAGGAACTGTATATGCAGGCAGCTTCAAAGAGGGACTACAACCTAAACTGTATGTTTTCATTTGCTCCACTGAGTACAATAATAATATTAAGATAGTTTTATGTTAAAATTTAATTCTTGAGGGGCATAGCCTAAGTGTCAAACAGACTGGGCAGCATGTTAGCTGAGCTCCATCACAAGCAGAGGAGAAACTGATAAAAGAAAAAGCCTCTTCAGCCCTCACAACAGGCCCAGGCGTATCATGCCCCTGAGTGACAGTTTTGCTGCCAGTCCGGAGCATACCTGTCACTCAGGGGCACTATGTATTATGTGTATTTCCAGGAATTTGTGTGCTGTAAACAGAAAGATCCATCACAGAAAGAAATCAAAGGGAAAACTGCTGCGTTATATGATCTATCCAATGTGTTGCAAAGTTGCAAGAAAATGCCTAAATTAGGGAAAAAATGTGTTTTGAATGTATCCGTGGAGTCTCCTGTTTATGACATCATCTATTGCTTGATTTGCAAATTTCCATATTTGCTCAAATATAAGACGAGGTCTTACATTCAAGGTCGTCTTATAATCTGACCTCAAATCGAGGTCATATTATAAGACTGGGATCCAGGTTCCCCGCAGAGCTGCAGGGGACCTGGATCCCCCTCCCCCTCTGCGCACAGACATTCTCCCCTGCCGCCCGGCACGACCGCCGGGACTTCTATGATGAAGCGGAAGTGCCGGGCAGCAGCGGGGGATGTCTGCGCGTATCGTGCAGACATCCTCTGGCTGCCCCCGCTAGCCACCAGGGCATCCTCCATGCTGCCTGACACTTCCGTCTATTATGACGTACCGGCTGGGGAAGAGAGAGGCAGCATTGACACATAAAAGGAAATAAAAACAAGAAATGCATTTTTTATATCATAATTTTTATTAAAAAGCACTTTGCATGTGAATATATACAAGTTGAACTTTTTTCCTATAGCAGGGCCGTCTTTAACGCGGGGCAAACGGGGCAGCTGCCCTGGGCCCAGTTACTCCTGGGGGACCCAAGGCAGCTGTCTCGTGGGCCCCCAGCCCCTGCTTGCCGTGTTCACAGCGCATTGCGCTTGTGAACGTTTTTTTCCGGCAAGCCGCATTCGCTGGATGCGACGACCGGAAAAAAACGAAAAAAAAACTGATGTCACATCCGGTGACTGTTTCCCTCCTCCGTGCAGGAGGGAAGACTGCACGGAGGAGACATCCGGCCGGGGACACGGAACAGCAGCAATCGGTGAGTACTGGGGGGGGGGGGGGGGAATACAGGCATTTGACTGGCACAATATTAGTGGGGTCTGAGGGGCACAATATTACTGGGCTCTGACTGGCACAATATTAGTGGGGTCTGAGGGGCACTATATTACTGGGCTCTGACTGGCACACTATTACTGGGCTCTGACTGGCACACTATTACTGGGCTCTGACTGGCATAATATTACTGGGCTCTGACTGGCACACTATTACTGGGCTCTGACGGGCACACTATTACTGGGCTCTGACTGGCACAATATTCCTGGGCTCTGACTGGCACAATATTACTGGGCTCTGACTGGCACAATATTACTGGGCTCTGACTGGCATAATATTACTGGGCTCTGAATGGTACAATATTCCTGGGCTCTGACTGGCACAATATTACTGGGCTCTGACTGGCATAATATTACTGGGCTCTGAATGGTACAATATTACTGGGCTCTGACTGGCATAATATTACTGGGCTCTGACTGGCACAATATTACTGGGCTCTGCCTGGCACAATATTCCTGGGCTCTGACTGGCACAATATTACTGGCACCTGACTGGCACAATATTATTGGTATCTGACTGGCTCAATATTACTGGGCTCTGACTGGCACAATATTACCGGGCTCTGACTGGCATAATATTACTGGGCTCTGAGTGGCACAATATTACTGGGCTCTGAGTGGCACAATATTACTGGGCTCTGAGTGGCACAATATTACTGGCTCTGACTGGCACAATATTACTGGGCTCTGACTGGCACAATATTCCTGGGCTCTGACTGGCACAATATTCCTGGCATCTGACTGGCACAATAATCCTGGGCTCTGACTGGCACAATATTCCTGGGCTCTGACTGGCACAATATTACTGGGCTCTGAATGTAACAATATTACTGTTATCTGACTGGCACAATATTACTGGGCTTTGAATGGCACAACAATTATGGCATCTTAATGGTACAATAATACTGGTATCTTAATGGGCAAATTGGCTGGGGCATCTTAATAGTACAATATTACTGGTATCTGAATAGCACAATAATATTGGCATTTTAATGGGAAACGTGGCTGTGGCATATTTATGTCAAAATAATACTGAATATTAATGGCAAAATAATATTGGCATATTGATGGGCACATTGACTGTGGCATATTTAATGGACAAACGGTGTCATATTTTAACAGGCAAACTGTCTGTTGCATATGCAATGACAAAGTGACTGTGAAATGTTCTCTGGGGAAAAATAACATGTACAATGGGGAAAAATGTCAATGTGGCTTTTTTCTGCATGGGCAGTTCAGTGGAACAAAGTTAAACTGATATGTTCTGTGGGGCAAATTTACACTGTAGCATGCAAAATTGTGTGGGTTCAATATATTCAAGTGCAAGCCATGTGCTGTTGGTGCAATATAGGTGCATGACAAGTGCTGTGAGTGCAATATAGGTGCAAGACAAGTGCTGTGGGTGCAATATAGCTGCATGACAAGTGCTGTGGCTACTCTATGGAGCTGTGTTAAGTCCTTTAGGTTCAATGTGGGTGCAGAAAAGGGGAATAAAAACAAGAAATGCAACTCTTCAATAACATTTTTATTACATATGAAAATAGTTGAATATAATATTAAGAAGTCCATGTAAGTATAAATGCAACTAGTGAGAGAGAGTAAGATGTGTATAGATATTTATAAATATATATGAACATATGTAAGTGCTCTCTAATATCTGTGTATATTTTTGTATATATATACACATTTTGTATCCAAAAATACAGTTTATACACTGCAATTATACACGTAATATAGACATTTTATTCAATGCAATAAAAATACTCACTGCAAGAAAAATCCAACTGTGTGTGTGCTTATTTTAATGTTTTTTTTTTGTGTGTGTGTGTGGGGGGGGGAGGTAACATTGCAATGGATGGAGTGATTGCATGCAGGGGAGGGGGCAGGGTCCAGGGGGCCCAAGCAAATGCTTGCCCAGGGTCCAATCACTATTAAAGACGGCCCTGTCCTATAGGGTAGTCTTATATTCAGGCTTTTAGTTTTTTTCCTAAAGGAATATCCAAAGTTTGGGGGGTCGTCTTATAATCAGGGTTGTCTTATAATCAAGCAAATACGGTAACTGTTTTTAATGGGAAATGTTTCATTTTCATTTTAAGCCACAGGTAATGTCATAAACTAGAAACTCCACATTTTTAAAACACATTTTTGTACTAATGTAAACATTTTCTTGCAATTTTGTTAACACAATGTATGGATAATTTTCAATATTTTTTTAATCTTTTCATTCACAGTAAAAACAATGTTTAGGTGATACAGTCCCTTTCAAAAGACTATAAATACCCGGGGCTGACCCTGAACTTTTCCAAACAATGTGTCACATTAATGTCTTTCTTATTTATAGCCTCACATTTAATTCCTCTATTTGCAGATTATCTAACTTACAAAACCTCTGACCCGCTGCATGAGAATCTCAGGTCCTGTTTGAGAATGTAGCAGTCAATCTTTTGTCATACTGTTCTTTAGTACAGCAAATAAATGCGATTGAGAAATCTTTGTCCTGAACATTCCTTTAGCCACCACTGTGTTTGAGAAGTAAATGTGTTAGATTTTTCTGATGAACAGCATTTCTTCAAGTAGAAAAAAAACACTTGACTGCATCACTTTAGAAATTACAAGAATTGTGTACGTAAATCTGTGCTGATTCAGTTAAAAATGGAACCATTGCACATTTTAAAAATGGAGGGTGCCACAGTGTGTGTCTGTCTGTGATGTCAAAACAATCTAAAAGAAATGAAAATGAGATCCATGTACAAAACAGAGGAATAGAATTGTTTTCTAAAGTCACTGCCCTTACCATCTATTCCACGCAGGCTGAATTTAAAAAAACAAACAAAAAACAATACACAAATGGCTCAGGGCACACTCATTAAACAGGGTACCAACTCTCTTAAAGTTATAGTTTACATTAAAGCTGAGATGACAGGTGTTTTAGTCACTTTATATGGCTATGAATATTTTTATATTGGATGCAGGGCCAGACTGGCCTACCGGGATACCGGGAAATTTCCCGGTAGCCGCCGGCCCTGGGGCCGCTTTATGCAGCCGCTTTTAAGGCTTGCGGCCGCTTTAAGAGATTTGGCCGTCGACGCTTTAAGACGTGCGGCCGCGGCTGCTCTATGACGCTGCGGCCAGAGCACAACTCCACGTGCGTCCACAGCCTATGATGCCTGAAGGGCAATAGAAGGTAAGAAGATATAACGGGTGGTTGAGAGTTTGGGGAGAAGGGGAAGGGGGATAAAATAAAATGGGTAAAAAATACATAGATGACAGGGCTGGGGGGAGAAAAAATATATATAGGGGTAAGAGATGACAGGGCTGGGGGAGAAAAAAATATATACAGGGGGTAAGAGATGACAGGGCTGGGGGAAGAAATATATATATACAGGGGGTAAGAGATGACAGGGCTGGGGGGAGAAAAAAATATATACTGGGGTAAGAGATGACAGGGCTGGGGGAGAAAAAAATATATACAGGGGGTAAGAGATGACAGGGCTGGGGGAGAAAAAAAAATATACAGGGGTAAGAGATGACAGGGCTGGGGGAGAAAAAAATATATATACAGGGGTAAGAGATGACAGGGCTGGGGGAGAAACAAATATATACAGGGGTAAGAGATGACAGGGCTGGGGGAGAAAAAAATATATACAGGGGTAAGAGATGACAGGGCTAGGGGAGAAAAAAATATATACAGGGGTAAGAGATGACA
The DNA here is from genome assembly GCA_036172795.1 of Pelodytes ibericus. NCBI lineage: Eukaryota > Metazoa > Chordata > Amphibia > Anura > Pelodytidae > Pelodytes > Pelodytes ibericus. The sequence goes on along the minus strand of CM069860.1, from coordinate 132,594,031 downwards.
GGGCTGGGGGAGAAAAAAATATATACAGGGGGTAAGAGATGACAGGGCTGGGGGGAGAAAAAAAATATATACAGGGGGTAAGAGATGACAGGGCTGGGGGTGAAAAAAATATATACAGGGGTTAAGAGATGACAGGGCTGGGGGAAGAAAAATATATATACAGGGGGTAGGAGATGACAGGGCTGGGGGGAGAAAAAATATATACAGGGGTAAGAGATGACAGGGCTGGGGGAGAAAAAAAATATATACAGGGGTAAGAGATGACAGGGCTGGGGGAGAAAAAAATATATACAGGGGTAAGAGATGACAGGGCTGGGGGAGAAAAAAATACATACAGGGGGTAAGAGATGGTGGGTGGGGGGAGAAAAATATATATACAGGGGAAGGAAGAGATGACAGGGGTTGGAAATAAACATACAGGGGGTAAGAGTTGACAGGGGTGGGAGAAAAATAAACATTCAGGGGGTAAAAGATGACAGGGGTGGGGGGAGAAAAATATATATACAGGGGGTAAGAGATGACAGGGCAGGGGGAAAAAAATATATATACAGGGGAAGGAAGAGATGACAGGGGTGGGGGGGGGGAATAAACATACAAGGGGTAAGAGATGACAGGGGTGGGAGGGGGAGACAAATAAACATACAGGGGGTAAGAGATTACAGGGGTGGGGGGAGAAAAATATACATACAGGGGAAGGAAGAGATGACGGGTGCGGGGGGAAGAAAATACAAAGGGAAAGAAATGACTGGGGTGGGGGGAGAAAATACATATGTGAGTTAATATCAGAGTGTAAACGTGGGACTGAGAGTGAGTGGCAGTGTATCTGTGTGAGTGGCAGTGCATGTACCTGTGTGGCAGTGTAGGTGTGTGAGTGAGCGGCAGAGTGCAGGAGTGTGAGAGAGGGGCAGAGTGTAATAAATGGGTATATCACAGTGCTTCCCGGCTATAAAAAAGAGCAGGGGACCTTCTCTTGACAGCTCTATTGATTTGTTGCTCTGTTATGACAAATGTCAATGTGTGTATGTGTCGGTGTGTGTATGTGACTGTGTATATGTTTGAGACACTGTATTTGTCGCTGAGGGCAGGATCAGCCAATGGCGGCAAAATATGCAGGGCACAATATGTCATATCTGGCACCTTTATCTTTCCTGCATGCACCATTGATTGGGTGTCCATCTGCGTGCTAGGGTATTTCCTCCTGGGTGCTGTGGCAAGTCCTGTGAGTGCAATATCAGTGCTGGGTCAAATTCTGGATGCTGGGGAAAGTGCTATGAGTTCAATCTGGGTGCTGGGGCACGCCATGTCAGTGCAATTTGGATGCTGAGATAAGTCAATATTTACAGCCAGCATGTACGCAAGGTCTCATGCACTGATATATACTCCTTCACAGGGTAATATATGCTCCAGTATGTACACAAAGTTATATCTCACAGACTGCCCTGGTATATACCCCATGCACAGGGCAATACATGTAACCTTGTGTGCATACTGGGGGCTATGTATTGCCCTGTGCAGGTGTATATATCAGTCTTATCTGTAACTAATACACCCTTCAAATGTGCTTAAAAATGCATGTTTTTCCCTTTTCTAAACAATAATCTATTGCCGCAATGCTATGGGGCTGGTATACAAATATTTCCAGGGCTGGTTTTTGTTCCCAGTCCGCCCCTGATTGGATGTATATGGTAATTTCAGCATCTTAATTTAGATGGCACATTCCCAGTTTAGGACAACATTTTGTCTGTTATATAGCGTATTAATGTAAATATTATAATATATAAAATTAATATATTATAATTGTACATTAATATTTTTGTGTTGCACACTTTTATATTCGATTCTCCAATTAAAATCTGGAAAACTGATATGCCTGAAGCTTGGCTATTATAGCTAAATTTGCGCCATTTCATGGGCATGATTATGATTTATTTACTGCTGTTTATAATTAAATTATTGCAATGGCTCCTTAAAGCCAACTCAATTGAAAAGTAATAATTATTATCATTAGTTTTGTAATCTCCCATTTTTTTATTGATACTGTACAAATTTATTGACAAAATCACTTTGCTACTCTTGGAAGAAGAGTACTGTTTTTATAAGCCTCATCTTAGTTATGTAAAACACCATATTTATTGACACCTAGAATAATCTGACCAGCATAATTATGAGATATCAACAGTTTTCTTGATAATAAACTGTCACTTAACATTTACTGGGATGCAGGAGTTGAAAGTGGCACATCACCAAAATAATGACTGCAAGCCTCCGAGTTTATCAACATGTGCAGAACTAACATTGACAAATGTAGAGGTGTAGAATTTTAAAACTGGGTTGAGTCAAAAAGACAGACCAAAGTCAGAGATTAAAGAGAAACAGACAGTACAGGTCACCCTATCATTTACAGATAATTTATTTTGGAAAGAGTTGTATAGTATGGATATAAATATTAATCATTCAGTGAAGTGTCCTTAACCTTTACTGCTAGTGGATTTAAAGGGATTCTGTCAACCTAATTTGTTCTCTTCCAGCTAGTACCAAAATAATCAAAGGGGACGGGAAATGATTGATAGATTAAACCCCCTAATTTCCAAAGTTCAAATTATATTAATGTGACCCTTTGATATATAATATATTCTTCATTACTTATACCATGTTTACATGTATTTTAATAAATATTTGCACCAAATAAATATGATGTTTGGGTACTGTATATGAATGGAACCTTTTTTAAAGAACACGTCACTAGAGCACTGTGTTCAAAAAATACGTGTATATGGAATGTGAAGCTATTTTCCATACATCACATACTTATGTGCTACCACACCTCTGTCTGACTGTAATGGAGTTCTGAACAGTGCAGTTATTATGCACCATTCAAATGGTATTCTATCTTAGTTTACTAAATCTTACTTAATTAATCCTAATCCTGTCACTTTCAATGCAGGCAACGTTAATTCAAAAAGTGTTGCCCTTTGATTAGGGTGTGGTCTAAAAAAAAATCGATGAATGTCCATTAGCAGCAACATTTAGAGCATCTTCTCCCACCTAAAGGTGTATTTGGTGTGTTACATGCCAAACCCTAATTCATTAAAAAAACAGAGCAGTGCTTCTCAAACCTGTCCTCAGGACCCCCCAACGGTCCAGGATTTAGGGATTACCCAGTTGTATTTAATTAAGAATATGTACACCTGGTGTGGTTCCCTAACCATTAAGCAGCCATACCAGGTGTTCTACATATTCTTATTTAAATACAACTGGGTAATCCCTAAATCCTGGACAGTTGGGGGGTCCTGAGGACAGGTTTGAGAAACACTGATATAGAGAATGGTACTTGACACTGAAGTAAGAAGCACTGCTCTAGTTGCTAATTACTATAGGTAACAAAGTGTTCAGCCTAGCCATTTATTTATTATCCACTGACCTGACATTTGAAATGGCCATGTACTACAATTTTGGTTCAGAAGCATTACCCAGATTTTCAAGGTAACATCATGGCCTATTAACTATTTAGGTCATTGAGCAATAATCTAAAGCCATTTAAACACACATAACTTTAAATGATATTATGGTAGCGCTACACCAGAAAAAGAGGAATTAATGACCCCCAAAAAAAGGAACTATATTTTACATAATCTTTGTTGCACCGGATTTTTAAAAGCAGAAGTAGCTCACATGACTTATAACTGCCACTTTATTAACTTTAACCCCTAAGTGACTGTTTTTACATTTTTGTACCCTTTTGTGAGAATGGCTGTTTTAACTTTCCTCTGTGTTTGTGTTTAGTTGTAATTTCTTTCTTTCTCGTAACAACGATTACCAGGTATGTACATTGTCATTAAGAGATGTGTTTTTCATGATGTACCTGGTACGGCGATTGTCAGGAAGGGCTTAAAGAAAAACTGTACACTTAAAATTAAGTTATTTTTAATTGAAAGATTGCATTAAGTGAATGCACTTTTACTAGAAATGATTTAATGAAAGAATATAAATAAGCACATTATTGTGCACTCTTTGTTTGTATAGATCTGTCAAGAGGCAGACTTCTTAGGTCAGATGGCTCAAATCTTAAATTATCTGAACCAAGCACAGTCCCATGCCTAGATGTTGGGGAGGCAGGATCAGGTCCTTGGCCACTAAATGTGTATTAGTTGTGTATATGGAGTCGATGAAATTGATATACCATCAGCCGGGTGAGGCTAGACACTGCAACTGAGTTTTGAGATACACGCATGATAAACTGGACCTGCAGCCTGCTGTCTTTGAGCGTATTATTTTGGTTAGAAGTCGGTCTGGTCAGGGGGACAATGATACTGACATGATTGGATGATTGCCTTGTATATTATTCTCCTCTTCATCAGATGAGATTGAGTCGATCACAATGATTTACAAACCATTCTTATCACCCAGTTGAACTCCTCCACAAACTCTGCCCCCCACTATCACTGCCCCCTCCCAGCCCTGGGCTAATAAATTAACATAAAAAAAAATATTTTCAAATACTTTTATTAGAAATTAAAAGGAAAATATTATTTGAAATTATCTGGTTTTCTTTGTGTTGTTATTCGTGATACCCTTTTATTTCCACAGTGCGGAATCATTCTACATGGGTACTACTTGCCTTTCATTGTGATGACACACTGATGTCTGTGCTGCACATGTATTTTGCTGCTCAACACTTTTTTTAGGTGTTTTTTGAATGTCCATTATTCCATATATGTCCAAATATCATATTTTGAATATTATAATGATGGATATTTGTGTATATATGTAGTCATTTCCATTTGAAAAAAAAGCATGTTTATAGTGTAAATTTGAATTCTTCAGCTAAACTCTGGAAAAATGAAATAGGTGAGTTACGGCTATGTTTGCCAAATCGGAGCGGTTTCGGGGATGATTGGGCCTTTTTGGTAGCCAAAAATGTATGGTTTAGTGAATTTGTCCTGTTCCAAATGCTTCCAATGCTTCGGTTACTGAACTGCCTGAACAGCCGATTCAGTTCCGAATTGAAGAATATTGTGTAGACGGTTTTCTGAGAATTCTGAAATTCACTATCTTGCCCAATCTGAAAAAATTTCTGGCCAGATCTGTCTATTTGGGGTAGACACTTAATGGATATTTTTTGAATAGTACCTTGCAGACATGCCATTCAAAAATCAAATAAAACAGGGGCAAAGGGCCATTCATACATGAAAAATTAATGCTGGGGCATACTACCTCTTTAAAAAACAAACATGAATCAATGGTACTACCCGGAATTTAAAAAAACATTGAAAATAGCAAAACTGAACATTTGATGTTTAATAGACAAAAAAAAGTCAGACAATTTTTTTTTTTATCTCTGGAATGCATTTTACCCTGACCAAAAACCAGACCATTGAAATTTAATGGACAAACGCCTAAAACATAAAAATTAAATCTCAAAATGCTTATTGAACTTAGCTTAATTTTGCGTAATTAACAGTACTATGTCATCAAGTGAGGACCATGATTGCCAAATCCTGAAATAATTCTTACTGGCAATCTGCTAAAAAATCGTATTACTGACAGTTACATTTATTAAGATTGCTCTAAAGCATATTCTTCATAAGATATTCAGTTAATAGAATAAATGAACAACGTTTCCCTATCTCCCATGACTGAAGACTGACATACCTCTTAAATAATATTTACTGACAAACAAAATGTCATTTTCTGACAGGCTCTACTTTTAACTGTTTTTCCAACTGACTGCCAATAAATTTACTGATGTTTGGAAAGTGCCATTGTGATTTCAAAAGGATGCTGATTGTTGGAACATGTTTTATTTTCATACATTGGTAGAGTGAAGTATATGAGATATACTGTACTCAGTGGCATGTCAATGATTTTACATTGTGTACTTTCATATTTTTCTTGCATTATCTATGCATGGCAATTAACAAATTTATTAGAAAAAATCAATACATCTATCAAAATAAATATTTGAATTATGTAAAATATATATCCTGTGTGCAAATACCAATACTGAAAGTAGTTAAAGCAAGTTATTTTTCAAATTGGATATTTGTTCTGATCTAGATATTCAGATTTGAAAAGAAATATACTTAAACATTCTTGAAACTATTTGCATGTCTAAAGAACCTTCAGTATGCAAGCATCTAAAGCATAGCTTTTTGAGTGTAAAATATATATTATTGGAAACAAGTGGATTTACAATGATAGCCTTTATTGTATAACTAAAAAATAGATTTTAAACTTTCTTCATTATAACTTTACCTCTGGGGAAGGGGTGCCATCACAAATGCCGGGGCCTCTTATAGAAAAAATGGTCTGGATATCCCATTCCATTTCTCTTGCCCTCCTTTAGTTATTGCCCCCACATCCCTTGCCATTGTACCCACAGCACTTGATTACACCCACATAATTTGCCATAGCACCACCTTGCAGCACCCACAGCACTTGAAATAGCACCCAGTTTGCACCCAAAGGTCTTGCCAGAGCATAAAGATTGCATATACAGGACTTGTGTTATGGACCAGGAACCAGACAGAAACAGAAGGTAAAATGCAAAAATACCTTTATTAATAATAAATAGTAAAAAAGGTAACGATAGTCCAAAAGCAATATCCAGGAAGAAAGCCGGGGTCAGGAGCCAAAGTGGATAGTCAGACGAGCCGGAGTCAGGAACAAAGCCAGGAATCAAGAACCACAAGATAAGTCAACCGAGCCAGGACAGGAACACTGAAGTCACAGGAATCACAGCAAATGAGCTACTGAGACTAGCTGCTTAAATACCTTTCTCTGAGCAGCAAAGGGTCTGGCTAATAGCAGTCAGGTGACTACCCATGGTAACAGCTTGTTAATGCCAGCTGGTTAACTCAGTGAAGGAAATGGTTTCTATTTCAACCAGCAGGTAAACTCTGACAACTTATATTGTACCCACAAGTCTTGCAAGAGCACCCAGCAAGCACCAATTTGTCTTTCCAGAGCACAAAGATTTTACACCCAGGACATGTCTCAGCCAGCAGCCATAGTGTTCACACAAGACATACACCAGCACCCTCATTGCACACCCAAACATGCACCCAGATTTCACACTCAGGACATATTTAGGCACCCAGATTGCAGATCCAGGACTTGCTTCAGCTCCCAAATTGCACACTCAAGACATATCTAAGCCCTCAAATTACACACACAGGACATACCCCAGCCAGCACCAAGATTGCACACCCATGACCTATCCAGGCACCAAGATTGCAGACTATGGGTTTGCTCCAGCACCCAGATGCACCCAGATGCTCCATGCACACTCAGTGCATGCCCCAGCACCCTGGATTGAACCCACAAGACTTACCCCAGCAAGCACCCAGATTGCTGGCAATAATAAAAGGTTACAGTACGAATGGGAGGATATTCTTTGATATTTAGGTTGCATCCTGTGTGAAGCCCCGCAGACTGTCAGATGTGTTCAGACAAAGAGACAACATGCAGGTGTTTTGTCAAATTTATATACAATAATTTTTTGCATTGCACCATGGCTTTATTAATTCCCACATTTCTAATCCGACATTGCTATCCCACAGGTGAAAGAACCAAGTGACCCCTGTGATTATTAATTATTTACCCTGTATGTTCTCTCCCCAACTTTCCTTACAAATATATATATATGTACTATTCTGGATTCGGTCACCAAGACTTACATGAAAACAATTCAAAAGGAAATGGAGAGGACGGCACTCAAGGAGTTAATAGGTTTAATCACAAAAACAGTGAAGTGGGTGAAAAAATCCAAACAATCAGATACGCACAGCAAATAAAGATGGGCAAAATAGTGGCAAAAAAGAAAACTTAGATCACTTGACGCGTTTCGCGCTGTGAGCGCTTAATCATAAGCTGGTTTTCTGATCTGTAACCACTTTTAAATATGGTGCCAGAAAGTAGCATGTGATCTGCAGTAGCCAATCAATCTGTAGCTACCTGTTTAATTAGAACACATATGTGTGAGTGAGAAAGATTTAATGAATGAACCTGTGAGGAGGTGTGTTAAGTGTTAATATTGATACTCCCCTCAAAGGTTACTTTATAACTATGTGAATTAAAGAATGACAGGCTAGAGCTGATAACTGTGTACTTATAAATGTTTTAAACATGAACAAATGTTCTCAGTGAGATAAAATATTGTTACATATAAAGTTAGAAACAAATACTTAATGAACTCTAATGATAGTGAAAAAAGGAGACGGTTGTATAATTAAAATGTCACTTGAAACAGATGCTAGAACATGATATTTTAAATGAATTTAAAATAAATAAATTTAGATAAAGGGTATATTGGAACTTCGTTAGGAAGGTAAATATATAGAATGATTATTTAAAAGTTTATTTTTTTAAAGAAACAAGTCACATCATATTCTTTAGCAAACACAAACAAAACAAGTGATATTGTGGCTGTAGCCCAACACTCTAAAAATATAAATAGGGATTACCCTTAGATATGAGGCAATCCACTCGATATATAGAAGGGAAAAAAATAAACAGATAATAATATAGTGTAGTATTTTCATATAATTCGTGAAAGTGTAAATAGTAAAAATAAATGTGAATACACTCACATTTCCCTGAGCAGATTTCTGCTCAGTATATACAGCCTTGTGGGAGCCCACATAGGGTTAATGATCCAGTCGTTCTCCAGGAGAATTAAAGATATCAGGAATCAGCAGGAGTCATCAGGTACAGTACAGAGATTAAAATAAGTCCAAATGTCCCAATAAGTCCTTAGAAAAAAAGTCCCCTTCCTTCCACAACGTGTTTCTCCCTTTCAAAGGGCTTTTTCAAGTGAAATAGACAGTGTTGGTATTGAGGGAACGTATTAGATTGTTGCTTTCTATATGGGGACATATTTTTCATCTCGTGTGGCCACATTTGTATGTGCCTTTTGTAGTAAGCCATACTTTGGTGTTAGATATTTTTTGAGGTGGACAATATGTTTCCATAGGTACGTGCTTTTCGTGTGGAAAAACGAATGCCTTTTGATAGAATTTCTCTATAGTGGGGATCTATTTGAAGAATGGGAATATATCTTTCATGGTTTTTCTTATCATAGAGTAGTTTTTGCTATATGTTGTATTAAAAGAAATTGATTCCTGTTTTTCTTTTTGTTTTTTTTGAGATAATAATGTGTTCCTATTTATTGTTTTTGCTTTTTTATAGGCTTGTTCTATGAGACTATCATTATATCCCCTTTTCCGTAGTCTTTGAGAAAGTTCAGTGGATTTGTTATCGAAGTCCAAAGTACTGGAACAGTTTCGTCTTATAAACTCTCCTACAGGTATGTTCTTTTTACATGTTGTGGATGGCAGCTAGAAGCGTGTAGAATTGTATTTGCTGCCGTAGGTTTTCTATATGCTTTTGATTGTATAGTACCTGTAGTAGAATCGGCTTTTAATTCTAAATCTAAGAATGTAATATCATTTGCATTTGACTCTATTGTTAGTGAAATGTTCATGAGGTTTGTATTTAATTCTTTATGGAATTGAGAAAGATCTGAATGGGAGCCTTGCCATATCAGGATAAGATCATCTATATATCTACCATAGTATATGACATTATGCCTAGAGATGTTATTTTCTGAATAGATAAAGGTTTCCTCCCATGCCCCCAGAAAGATGTTAGCGTAGGAGGGCGCAAAAAGCGCTCCCATTGCTGTTCCTCTAATTTGGAGGTAATAGTCTCCATTAAATAGAAAGTAATTATGTGTAAGTAGAAATTTTATAGCTTTTAGGAGAAAATCTATTGTATTTGAATCATAGTTGCTATATTTGGTTAGCATGATTTTTGTAGCTTGGATTCCTATTTCATTGGGTATACTTGAGTAGAGTGCTGCTACATCCATGGTTGCCCACATATAGTTGGGCTGCCAGGAGAGATGAGACAGTTGGTTTAGAACATTTTTAGTATCTTTGATGTAACTTTTTAGTTCTTTAACTGTGGGTTGTAAATAGGTGTCTACTAATTCTACGAGGCCCTCTCCTAGCGAGTTGATACTTGACACTATCGGTCTTCCTGGGGGGTCTACCAGATTTTTATGTATTTTTGGCTGGTGATAAAAGGTGGGAGTAGTGGGATGTTTTTTGAATATGTAATCATATTCATCCATATTAATGATTCCATTTTGTAGGCCTTGTTGTAAAAGATTATCTAATTCTTTTTGGAAAATTTTTGTGGGGTTATTAGATAATTTTGTATATGTTTCTGTGTCTGAAAGTTGCCTATTTGCTTCTTTTAGGTAGTCCTTAGTGTTTAACACTACAATTGCCACTCCTTTGTCTGCCTTTTTTATTATAATCTCTGGGTCATCATAGAGGTTTTTAAGACTTTTTGAGTATTGTTTGTTAATGAGAGATGTTGAATTGTTTTGGATGTTATGACTAAGTTTAGTTAGTTCCCTCTCAATGGTATTTTGAAAAATATCTACTTCTGCTCCTCTAATTTTAGTAGGATAAAAGTGTGACTTAGGTTTTAGATATGTGTTAACATATTTAGATTGTACAGTGTTTGTACCCTCATTTTGTAGATCTTCTAGCATAGTTAATAAACATTTGTCTTGAAAAGAAAAGGAAAAAGAGGAGACTGTAGGAACATTACTAGATATAGACATATCAGGTAGACTATCAGAGGTTGAGTCAGAATAATTTTCTAATATTAAATTATCTTTAATCATAAAATGTTTTTTTACTGTAAGATCTATCACAAATTTATTAACGTCCAAAAGTGTTTCAAAGAGATTGAATTCGCAATTGGGTGCAAAGGAAAACCCTTTGCTTAATAGTGAAATTTCCGCATGTGTGAGTGTTCTCTCTGATAGATTGACTACATTTAGTAGTTCTTCCGATTGTATCTTTTTGTGGACAGATCAGAAAACCAGCTTATGATTAAGCGCTCACAGCGCGAAACGCGTCAAGCGATATAAGTTTTCTTTTTTGCCACTATTTTGCCCATCTTTATTTGCTGTGCTTATCTGATTGTTTGGATTTTTTCCCCCACTTCACTGTTTTTGTGATTAAACCTATTAACTCCTTGAGTGCCGTCCTCTCCATTTCCTTTTGAATCGTCTTACCTGTATGATGCTAACCAGGCATCAGGAGAGGCACCGGAGTTACTAACAGAGGATTTACTACCTTCATATCTCCAGCGCTGCTGAGCCCGAACAGTTTCTTTCATTTCTTCATTACATGAAAACAAGACAAATCGCAATGTATTCTTGCTGTTAAAACTCTTTCTGAATAAATAAAATGCATCCATAGGGCAATAGTAGGCAGCTGAATGTTTGTGGGCTGCTTCCTGCTACCCCATAGATAGGGCTGCTGATCTCCCCAGCCAGCTTTTTTTAAAAATTATTACTACCCCAAGCAGGATCCCCAGGACAGTCGGGCCCCTTACTACCAAAAGGGGTGTAGTCTCCTAATGGCGGCCCTGCTCAGGGGTGTCACACTGCAGTCATCTAGCTGTTGGAGAACGGCATATCTCACACTCACCTTCCAGCCTCATAGCTGAAGTATTATGGCAGATGTAGATGGGGTTGCCACCTTTTCTTAAAAAAAAAAAAAATACTGGCAATGCTACTGACTCCATAGACTTAATGGCCTTCAGACTGTTTTTACCGGCCTGCTGGTAAACTACCGGTTGGGTCGGTACCATAGATGTATGCCATCAGCAGCTGTAGACGGGATTCAGCCGGTTCCCACCGGTTAGTGCGAACCTGTTAGTAAAAGTTCACCGAACCGGTGCAAGCCGGAGATCCCTTTAAAAAAAAAAAAAATCTGTAAAAAAAAGAAAGTGCTGGTAAACAGGGCAGCGCCCAGGGCCCATTAATTCCTGGGGGCCCAAGGCAACTGCCTCATGGGTCCCTGCTGCCCGTGTGACTGGCTCCCATGGCGGCTGTATTTCCTGCATGCAGCATGCTTGCAGGAAGCACTTTGTAGAAGATGGGCGATGAGCAGCATAAAGCTAAGTACTGGGGAAGGGGGGGGGATTTGATGTGACAAAATTATCAGGGGCATATTAAGCAGCACATTATCAGGGGCATATTAAGCATCTAATTATCAGGGGCATATTCAGCATCTAATTATCAGGGGCATTTTAAGCAGCACATTATAAGGGGCATATTAATCACCTAATTATCAGTGGCATATTAAGCATCTAATTATCAGGGGCATATTAATCATCTAATTATCAGGGGCATATTAAGCATCTAATAATCAGGGGCATATTAATCATCTAATTATCAGGGGCATATTCATCATCTAATTATCAGGGGCATATTAAGGAGCTAATTATCAGTGGCATATTAAGGAGCAAATTATCAGTGGCATGTTAAGGAGCAAATTATCAGTGGCATATTAAGCAGCCAATTATCAGTGGCATATTAAGCAGCAAATTATCAGTGGCATATAAAGCATCTAATTATCAGTGGCATATTAAGGAACTAATAATCAGTGGCATATTAATGGATAAAGTATCCAGAGGGGGAGCAGATTTTTTTTTCAGTAAGGGGCCCTGAAATTTCTGATGGCCATGCGTAGACCAATGGCAGACGAAGGAGGGGGGGGGGGGTGCCACTTGTAATGCAGCCTGCTCGACATGGAGGTCTGGCCCAACTGCAGCTGTAACAGAACCCCTGAAACTCCCCCTCCGCACCTGTTACAGTGTCAGGAAACTAAGTTTCCATGACGCTGCATAATCCCTCCCTCCTCGACCCTGCGCATGACATCATGTGCTATGGTCAGAGGGTGGGTAAACAGGACCACGGGACAGCATGAAGACTGCAGACCGGTAAAAAAAAAAAAAATCTCTGTGTGTGTAAGTGTGTGTGAGTGTGACTGTGTGTGTAAGTGTGAGTCTGTGTGTGTGTAAATGTGAGCCTGTGTGTTTGTAAGTGGGAGTCTGTGTGTGTGTGTAAATGAGAGTCTCTCTCTGTAAGTGTCTGTGTGTAAGTGTGACTGTGTGTGTACATGTTAGTCTGTGTGTAAGTGTCACTGTGTGTGTGCATCTGTTTGTGTGTGTGTAAGTGGGAGAGTGTGTGTGTCTAAGTGGGAGTGTGTGTGTGTCTAAGTGGGAGTGTGTGTGTGTCTAAGTGGGAGTGTGTGTGTGTGTGTCTAAGTGGGAGTGTGTGTGTGTGTGTGTCTAAGTGGGAGTGTGTGAGCCTGTGTGTGTGTGTGTGTGTGTGTGTGTGTGTAAGTGTGACTGTGTATGTGTCATGGTTATTCTGTGGCTGTTTCCTCTTCAGCCTCTAGTGGTAGCTATTCTTGGGTGCCCATTCTACTCCTGTTGTCAGCTGCCTCGGTATCCTCAGCGGTTTGCTGTTTAGCAAAAAGCAAGTTATTTTTATTTTGTTTGACATTAGAGAAAAACATATTATACCATGCTTGAAAGTCAGAACTGGTTACTTAATTCTTTGAATCCCACCACTTGAGTAGGCCACAGATTGACACCTCTGCTCAGCTTGTTTCCTATAGCTAAAGTTGCTATCCTTTTAATATATTTTGTCAACTTAGCTGTAGTTTAGCTGTTCTAAATGATAAAGTAAAATCCCTTCTCTAGCGAGCCAACAGATAATTAATGTTCAAATAGTAATGAATGGGTTTTAATCAGTTCCCTGCAATGTAAACTCTCACAAGCACCTTGGCTAATAGAAGTAGTAAACAAACTAAGTTTTGTGATGGTAGCTGAACTATGATCTCTGTACCGTGAAATGTTCATTACCAAAAAATAAACACTGAGGTTGCTCTAGTAAAAAATGATGAGATCATTTTAAAAATCACATTCACTGCAGTAAAACAGTTCCTGGCTGCATAAATGTAGTGTAAAATGTGATTGTGTTTTTCCAATTCCCAGGTCTTATTTGATGCACTAAATTGTCTGATGCCAAGACTAAAACTATTGAATGTACTGCAATAGACTCTAGAGGAGGTGATGAGTATCACCAAATTTAAACAAATACTGAAAATCATAATAGTGTAAGTATGCATTAGCAGTGGGTCTATTCATATGTATCATTTACTGAACAAGCTGCACTGATATTGGCAAAAAAACCTTATACAAGTCAGTAAATGACGTTAAAGAAAACAAGACTACAAATCATTCAAAATGTAAAAAAGATCTACATTTGGGAGATGCCTCTGTAGACTAAGTCAATACCATCTTTCAGTGGCTTCCCGAGGGGGGTGCGAATGGCAATGGGTGACACCCCCAGCGGGGGTGACACCCGTGCTGCCTGCATCCCCCCGCAGCGCATTGTGCTGCTGAACTTTTTTTTTCTGGCAGCCGCATCCACTGGATTCGGCCGCCAGAAAAAAAAAGTAAATAAAAAAAAAATCACTGTGACCGGATGTGACGTAAGGTCACATCCGGTGGCTGTGTTTCCCTCCTCCGTGCAGGAGGGAAGACTGCACAGAGGAGACGTCCATCCGGGGACATGGAGCAGCAGCTAGGCAGTAAGTACTGGGTTGGGGGGGGGGGGGGGACGAGCATAGTAAGCATGCTAATGGGCAAATTGCCTGGGGCATCCTAATGGCACAATAATTATGGCATCTCAATAGCACAATAATTATGGTATCTGAATGGCACAATAATTATGGTATCTGAATGGCACAATATTACTGGCATCTGAATGGCACAATATGACTGGCATCTGAATGGCACAATATTACTGGCATCGGAATGGCACAATATTACTGGCATCGGAATGGCACAATATTACTGGCATCTGAATGGCACAATAATTATGGCATCTGAATGGCACAATATTACTGGCATCTGAATGGCACAATATTACTGACATCTGAATGGCACAATAAGTATGGCATCTGAATGGCACAATATTACTGACATCTGAATGGCACAATATGACTGGCATCTGAATGGCACAATATGACTGGCATCTGAATGGCACAATATTACTGGCATCTGAATGGCACAATATGACTGGCATCTGAATGGCACAATAATTATGGTATCTGAATGGCACAATAATTATGGTATCTGAATGGCACAATATTACTGGCATCTGAATGGCACAATAATTATGGCATCTGAATGGCACAATAATTATGGAATCTGAATGGCACAATAATGATGGCATCTGAATGGCACAATATTACTGGCATCTTAATGGCGCAATATGACTGGCATCTCAATAGCACAATAATACTGGCATCTTGATGGCACATTATTACTGGCATCTTGATGGGAAAATTGGCTGGAGCATCTTAATGGCACAATAATACTGGCATATTAATGGCACAATATAACTGGCATGTTAGGCAAATTGTCTTGCTTATTAACATCAACATAATACTGGCATATTATTATTGTGTGTGACATAATTTGTGGGGCTCCTATATGTGGCATATTTAATGGGCCATCTGACTGGCATTACTAAGGAACCTGTTTGGCATGGTATTGGAGGAAATCCAGGGGGGTGACACCATGAGTTACCGCACCGGGTGACACCAACCCTAATGACACCTCTGCCATATTTAATATGTGGACCCTGATATAAAGTGCATTCAAAGTGTTCAAATCTCATCAATTAATTCTACAATTAACCAATTCATTCCTATAGATGAATAATTCCAAAGGTTATTAAGATTGTAAATATTCTTTCAACAGATAAACAAGAGACATTGTTTGTATTTTGTCAGCCAGACAATATCTTATTCTACATTGAACCACACATGTTAGTTATGCTGATAGACAGATATACTAATAGTACAATCATCATGCTGTTACACCACGTCTGTTGCTAAAGTGATGGAATTGCTAAATAAGTGTGTGTTTTTATTATTGTAGTATGTTATAATGGAAATCTTGAGCAACAGATGGCTATTACTGATGCCATACCCCATGTAGAGTATAATGAATGAAATTGAGCTGATGAAACAAACATGTATATTAGATTAGTAAGTATTTATTATCTTTGCTCTGATAGTATCAGTTCAGACAATGGAATAATATTCAAAGAATGCAATGTCTCTTGTATAGCCTAATTCTCAAGATATTTAATAAGCAATGCACTATGCTCTTCTGCAGTTAAATGCATCCTTTAAACCTGGATACAATCAGGGCCGGCCTTAGGGGTGTGCGACCTGTGCGAGCGCACAGGGTGCAACACCCCAGGGGACGCCCGCCCGGCCGGTAGAAAGAAAAAAAAAAGTAAAAAAAGCCGGTAGAGGCACTGGGTGGGGGAGATCTAAAGATCCCCCCGCTCACCAGCCCTCTGCTCGGCATTCTCTGCTTGGTCCGCGGAGGGGGCGGAGCTAACCGGCACAGCGGTGTAGCTCCGCCCCCACCCCGGGAAGCAGAGCAGCGTCTGCTTCACGGGGAGCCCCGGGCAGCATGAGATAGTGCTGCTCGGCTCCCCATGCTTGCATTAAGCATGGGGAGCCGAGCAGCACTTTGTCTTGCTGCCCATGGCTCCCCGTAATGCAGACTCTGCTCTGCTTCCCGGGGTGGGGGCGGAGCTACACCGCTGTGCCGGTTAGCTCCGCCCCCTCCCTGGATCCACCTTTTCAGGCAAAGGTAAGGGAGGGGGGGGGAGAGACAGAACAGGGGTTAGGGGGGAGAGACAGAACAGGGGTTAGGGGGGAGAGACAGAACAGGGGTTAGGGGGGAGAGAGACAGACAGAACAGGGGGAGGGGAGAGAGAGACAGACAGAACAGGGGCAGGGGGGAGAGACAGAACAGGGGGAGGGGAGAGAGAGACAGACAGAACAGGGGCAGGGGGATGAGAGACAGACAAAACAGGGGCAGGGGGGAGAGAGACAGACAGAACAGGGGTTAGGGGGGAGAGAGACAGACAGAACAGGGGCAGGGGGGAGAGAACAGGGGGAGGGGGGAGAGAGAGAACAGGGCTAGAGAGAGAGAACAGGGGGAGGGGGGAGAGACAGAACAGGGGAGGGGTGGGAGAGAGACAGACAGAAAAGGGGCAGGGGGTAGAGACAGAACTGGGGGAGAGAGAGAAACAGAACAGGGGACGGGGGAGAGAGACAGAACAGGGGACGGGGGGAGAGAGACAGAACAGGGGACGGGGGGAGAGAGACAGAACAGGGGACGGGGGGAGAGAGACAGAATAGGGGACGGGGGGAAAGAGACAGAACAGAGGGAGAGAGAGAGAGAGAGAGAGAGACAGACATGGCAAGGAAGAGGAAAGGGACAAGCATGGGAAGGGAGAGAGACACAAACATAGGGGGGTGAAAGAGACAGGGGGGGGGGCACCACGGGGGAAGCCCGCACAGGGCGCCGGAACACTTAAGGCCGGCCCTGGATACAATTATATACAGATTACAGATATAATTATTTTTAAGGTTTGTACCATCAAGGCAACTACAGAAGGGAAAGGCAAAAAGCTGATTTAGACAGAAAAGTAGGCCAGGTCTGGCAGAAAACAGGCAAGGTCAGACACAGGAAATAAGTCAGGACCTGGATAATCAATATAATTAAATCATATAGAACAGAACATTTATTATTCAGAGATTATGAGCACTGCCTATTTAATACCAGTAAGGGCATGAAGCGAAACGTTAACAGTGTATGTGTGAAAACTCTGCTACACGCACTCCGGCCAGCTAAGGCAAAAGTTGATAGAGATCCCCAAAGATACTTTTTGAGCTGGCTGCTGCGAGGAGGACCAGGGGCGGCATAGAGGCACTGCTCACGAGGGGGACCTGGAGTGGTAGCATGGGCATTGGCCAGAAGTCCCAAACCATGTGGGTCCCAGAGAAGGTAGCAGGTGTTAAGGGTGTGGCATGGGGGTGCAGGTGTTACAATAGATAGTCAAAATAATTCTTTAATTAAAAATGCAATCAGGAGACATTAAACATTAATTGATATATCTTGAATCCCAATGCATTTTGCTGTGGCTTTACCAGCTAAAAAAAATTATAATTAATTTTTCAAAATGCACAATAGTGTCGGCCACAGTGTGCAGGTGAGTTGCGAACGACCCACTGCAGGGCTGTTTGTGTGACACAGGGAGCCCACGTGACATTTCATGACGAGACAGTCATGCTAGGGCAGCGGTCGGCAGCCCACATATATCAGATGCAGGTCTAGCTGTCATTGCCACTGGGTGTGACCAAAAGTCATACCGGGCAGCTATTTCCCTCCTCCTGCATGCAAGAGGGAAGATGAGCAGCAGAGTACTGGTGAAGGTGGAGTGGGTGCCAGTGGTGTATCTTGGTTTTGTGCTGCCCTAGGCAGACAAAATTTGGGCACCCCCCCACCCATGATGCACACCGACATGACCCATAACCCACGTTGCACACCAAGGACAAGCCCCATCAACCCATTTACATGATCTCATCACCCCATTACATACACATTGCCAGTATTATTTGTCATTAATATACCCCAGCTAATTTGCCTAATAATATGCCAGTATCATTTGCCATTAATAAGCCATAGCAAATTTGCCCAATAATATGCCAGTATTTGCCATTTAATATGCCCCTGCCAATTTGCCTAATATTATGCCAGTATTATTTGCCATTTAATATGCCCCTGCCAATTTGACTAATATTATGCCAGTATTATTTGCCATTTAATATGCCCCAGCCAATTTGCACAATAATATGCCAGTATTATTTGCCATTTAATATTTCCAAGCCAATTTGCCCAATAAAATGCCAGTATTATTTAACATTTAATATGCCCCAGCCAATTTGCCCAATAATATGCCAGAATTATTTGTCATTTAATATTCCCCAGACAATTTGCCCAATAATATGCCAGTATTATATGCTATTATTAAGCCCTCGCTAATTTGCCCAATAATATGCCAGTATTATTTGCCATTTAATATGCCCCTGCCAATTTGCCCTATAATATTCCAGTATTATTTGCCAATAATATTCCCCAGCCAATTTGCCCAATAATATGCCAGTATTTGCCATTAATATTCCCCAGCCAATTTACCCAATAATATTCCAGTATTTGCCATTAATAAGCCCCCAGCACTTACCTTTTTTCCTTGATGGCTAGTGGCAGGCAGCATGGTGTCCGTGACCCGGTGCGTGTCTGACATCAGAACGTCCGTGATCTGCCGGCAACCGTGTTTTTTTTTTTTTAAGGGGCAGCTTTTTAAAAAATGTTAATGTTTTTTGCGTTTTGTGCCGTCCCTAAATGCATACCAGGCAAGTGCCGCCCTAGGCCTTGTTTTCCTCGCGGGAAATACAGCGCTGGTGGGTGCTATATTTTAATTGGCAAATGACTAGGGAACATTTTAATGGGCAAACTAACAGTGGCACATTTAATAGGCACCTAACTGGGGCATATGTCAATAGGGTAAACATGAACACTGCAAAAAATTATAAAACAGACATTTTCCTAAACAGTACAACATGGCCAAAACAGCCCAGTCATGAAGGGGTTAAAGGGACTTTATTACCTGAACATTTTTGAAACATTGTGAAAGAGAGTAAAAAAAGAGTTAAAAAGATCTATACATCACAATTGTCAGCCTCCTTGCAAGCAAATGCATAGACTAAGGCATATATTTATTTTAAACTCTGCTACAGATGTATGTGGTGTCTTCTGTTTATGACATCTCCTGTGGCTTAATATTGAAATGAACTTCTTGCAATGGGAAATGTGTAATTTGCATACTAAGCCACAAGGTGATGCTATAAACAAGAGACACCACAGACATCTTTAGTGGAGTTAAAAAAATATTTCTCTCTTAATCTATGCATTTGCTTGCAATTTATAGCTAATTTGGTCTTCTTCATTCCCAGTGCAAGCACTGTTCAGATGTTCCTTTAAATTCCATTTTCCCTTTAACCCCTTAGCGACACTAGGACGTTCTATACTGTCCTATGTAACTTGTCCCAAAAGAGGCTAAGACAGCATAAATTGTTATGTGTGAATCCTTCAGTTAACAGCTCCCTGCGATGAGCTATGCTGCAGGTACTTGCAGTGGGATCCCACTTGTAAGATGAGGCCACATTTAGTGGTTTCGGTCTGATAGGGAAAATGTAGCCGATGCTTAAAGCGAGCACTGGCTGCAATTTACTAAATCGCACCCATTGTTTTTTTTGGCAGAGAATCACAGAGTCTTCTAAGATCCTGATCAGGTCTCTGCAACATGTCCTTGGCTAAAAAAAAAAATATGTTTTGGTGCTTGTGTCTTCTGGGATGCAAGCATCATGCAGCACAAAGGGGTTAGTGAACATATGAAACAAAATTGACATTTGTATTGAAAATTGGTGCTGAACTTAATAACATGCCTGTTAAAGGGACTTTGTCACCCTAAACATAGCTTACACTGTGAATATAGAGAATAATAAGAAGAAAGAACTATAAATGAATGAATGAATTTTCACTGGGTACTGGGTAATTTGCAGATTAAGCCACAAGGTGATCTCACAGACACATTGAAAACATATTTCTCTTATTTTATGATTTGTATACAATTCTGCTAAAACAAAAAGTATAGATAAGCTTTTCCTCATTTTTTTATTCTTTACAGTCACAATATAAGCAAAGTTTTGGTTTCAAAACCCTTCAATCTGCAAAAGAACTACTCACTTTGGGAAATGTGTAATTTGCATACGAAGCCACAAGGTGATGCTATAAACTAGAAACCATAGGAGAACTTAAAGCATATTATTCTCGTAATGTTTAGGTGGTAGAGTTCCTTTAAATGATATTTTCTCTTTAATGAGCATACACAGGTAAATCAATATTTAAAGTGTGCTGCACTTGGGAACACACATAAGTACTTGTAAATCTCCTAAAAATAAACATCTGCTTGTTAAGTAGCATCATTTTAGAGCCATAAGTGCACTGTTATTGCAAACAAGAAAAACACTGCATTTAAAGTCTATTTAGCATCCTGGCTGTTTCTTGGTAAAACTTTTTCTTTTCACTACATGTATGTTTGCAGAATATGTCATTTGAAGCATCTATTCATGAGCGGCATCCCTTTCTACCACAATTTTTATCCCATATTTATCCCACACGCAAACAGACATCTAGAAATATGTTAAAGATGGACAAACCCCAAACCAAAAATTGTAATAAGGCAAAAGGATACAAAAAAAGTTGAAATGATATGTTACTATGGATCTTAAGACAGTGGAAAATGACGGAAAAAGGTGTATAAGGTAAAGTGGGCAGGTTAATGAAATGCCCTGGAAGGCTGGTAGTTGGGGGTGATTCTGTATGATGATGTCACACAAGTTCTGATAATTTCCGGCACCCATAAATGTAATACAGGCCCCACTATGTTACATTATATTATCATTTATTTATATAGCACCAACAACTCACACAGCGCATTTACAGAGCAAAAAAAAAGGCAGTTACAACAAAATTTTACAAACATATGCAGACTAAAACATGGAGGTGGATGGCCCTGCTCTCAAGCTTACAATCTAGAGTGAATGGAGAATATGATAAACAAAAGGTGAGTGAAGAGGCAGGAGGAAAGGTGGGGGAGGAGACAATAAAAGTAAATTGTGATGGTGAAAGAGATATAGGGCAATTGTGACAGCTGAGTGAGTGAAACCAGAGATTGCTAAATTGGTGATCTAGGTGAGTGCTAAGCACTACTAGCACTAGTCAGTTATAGATGGATTGGGAGCATCAGTGCCATAGTTACCTCTTTTTTGCACCCGAGGCAACACCAGCAAATTGAGCACCTCTAAATGTATATATGTATTTTATATATAGCCACACACTGACCACTGACTATTCTAGAATATTTATTCCATCATTACACAGTGAACCAACATGGACGTTGGTACATTATAACTCCCATCATTATATAGTGAGCCAGACACTGACAATGATACATCATAACTCCCATCACTGTATAGTAAGCCAGATAACAAGGCGGCACAGCATAACTAATGCGAACTTTATTGCTGCGGATCTCTGTGACACATTCACGCACACTGCACATTACTTTGGTACAATAACATACCACTGTGACCTTTATTGCTGCAAATTGCTGTAATATTTATGCATTACATTACTGTTACACAACAAACATGTACAACTCTGTTAACTACAGTTCCTATGAGACTCAGCCAGACATACCTGTCCCTGGCTGAGCATCCTTGGAATTGCAGTCATCAGTAGGTGAACTACAGTTTCAGTGTGACATCTTTATCACCAGATTTAGTGCCCCACATACAGCTTGCCTGTGCCACTAAACAGTTTCAGTACCCCCAAAATAGTCTGCTGTGCCGTCTTTGCCCCCAGAGTGCCCCAATATGTCCAGAGAATACATCACGTCAAAATAAATTGCAGAGCAGCAGATTAAAGAAAATGTGAATTGATATTTAAAGTGAGCTTGGTGCCTAAATATGTTGCATGGACTAAGTCTTTCTTCCCAGATGATATCTTTTAGACGGCTCAGTCTGTGGGTCCGTTCCCCTGGACCCTCCATGATGTGTGCACTGAAGCACATTTTCTGTGTGCATAGAGCCACAAACTTTCATGACTGAACAGAAATCTTAATGAGCCAGACAAAACTGAAGGACACACGATAAAAAAAGGTGGGGAGGTAATCTAAAATCCCAAACACTAATAGAGAAACCAAATCTAGTCCTACAGATTACAAACTGCAGTGACAGTAAAAAAAGGTAATCTGTGACTACATGCACAAGAAATAAGAGCAATAAAAACAGTACATGATATGGAGCAATTGATGGTGACAAATGGCACCAAAATATACACACAATAAAAAAACAGAAAAAACAACACACACAATAAAAATAGATAATGTTTCTGAAATCAGTTCATATACTGTCCTGAAAAGCTTTCTGACCGTAGCAGTTATAACAAACAATCTGTGAAGGACTTGCACCAATGGGGAACTAAGACTGCAAACAGCCGGCAATTGCTCTCGGTTGGGACGACAATGATCGAACTGATGCTTCCTGTAATGTGCGAGTGTCACAGTCTCAGGGTCGAACACTGCACCCCCTCATCCTTGCACCTAAGGTGAGTATTTAAGTCGCCTCACCCTCCCTACGGTTCTGGGGAACATGTCTGGTTTTCATGACTGTCTGTATTATTTCACTGAAACTAAAATATTAAGATGAAGTAAAAAAAGTGTTATATATATATATATATATATATATATATATATATATATATATATATATATATAAATAAAATATTAGATTAAACTTGAATGGCTTGGGCAATGTACCAAGTCATAATTTACTTCACTGACTCATTGCAAAATAAGGAATGTATTTTCTCTCTAAGCCATGTGTATATCATATATTTTATCTCTTTTATTTAGTACTCCAATTTTACCTTTTTTTTGTCTATTGTGGTTTTTTTATTGATTAACCAATGTAGAAAAATATACAATATTAATAACCTGCAGTGGGCAGTGAATCTTTTCCCTGCCCACTGCATCAATTATTTGGGTACTTTTAAACCTTTTTTTAAGTGTAGCTCTTTCTGTTTCTAATTGAATTTCCCTTTTCAGCCCAGCTTAAAAAGCCTTGAACCTCTGCCCTAAATGACTCAACCTAAGATTAAAAAGCTTCTGCTTTGCAAAGTGCACTAAAAGTATTTCATCATCCCACACAGCATCGGCCATTATACTGCCACCCTCTACATATTTTGTCTAAGTGCTTACATTTAGGATCAAGAGATACAGCTCGCATTGACTTGAGGACATTTAACATTATTGCACATCAAGGTTTTATTACCCCTTTATTTTAAAAGTGAAGTTCTTTGGTGATATACAATGCAATTTTAAACTGATTAAACTAGGTTTAAATATTTAAGACACTTTAAAAATGTGGTCAATGAATAGAGTAATGACTGGTGGCTATCAACTGCCTACATAGATTTACTTCCAGATAACTTTCCAGATGAAAGCCAAAATCCTATTAAGTATTAGCTGCTCTTGAGAAAATTACAGGCTTATGAAATATATATTTTTTGTAGCAAATCAGTAAACAGATTTTTTCAATAATGTTGCAAACTAGTTATTAAAAACATGGAGTTTGATAATTTACATATTTAGGTTTAAATACAAATATGTGGACAGGAAATGTCATTAGCTTTAGATCTATTGGGAAAGAACCAAAACATTCACACTACCTATGTCAGCAACTGAACTAAAAATACATTTAGTTTTATTTCTGCCACAGTCTTTTCAAACTTAAAATGTTCAATGCAGATAGTCCTTACTTATATATTGTGCTTGAATCAAGGAAAAGATAATGTAACCTTGAAATGGTGAGCTTGAGTCTAATGTTTATGTAGATATACAAATGATCTATAGGTTTGTGTTCCTGACTATAGTTTTTTTTTCTTGCCCAATGTGCTTCTAGAATAGATCAACAGATATGGAATTGCACCAATCGGATATAGCAGAAGTCTTTAACATTTAGGAGTGGTTCACTTTTCCAAAAGATAAAAAAAATCAAATGGATAAAATATGTAAAAGTGATATGAATAAAAATATAATCAGAAAAATATAATCAACAGCAATATCTCATGCAAAAATTAGAATATTGACATGTGATCATCCATAAGTCTGAAGGTTCCCGTAGTTGAAGGGCATGGGGTTGCACACTGGATAGAAGCAGGGGATATGAGCAGTTTCCCTATATTGATTTAGCAGTCCTATATGCACTATCTAAAAAGTCCATATGCCTCTCTTACTGCTTTGCACACATTATAGTTTTTAATTCTGCAGCGCTATTTGCTATATATAGAAGCAATTGCACATTTTTTAACATTCCGACACTTCAGAGTACGGGAGAAGAACCTGATTTATTCATGGATTGTACCAACACACTGAGCAACAGAGCAACATGGAGGTTTTCAAATGCCTTGAAAACATTCAAGGGGATAGTGGGATATTTTAACTTTGCAACTTTGTAAACGTTTGTCTGTTCACATCAATAGCATCAATAGCAGTGCTAGTAGTGGTATTGGGCATTTTTGCAAGTGTTTTTTTTTTTGGGACCAGTAATTGTCGAATGTCTCTATGACTTTTACTTTGGACAGTTTATTTGATCTTTTTGATTGGAGTTATATCGTTGTGCATTATCTACTCGGTCCACACAGCTGTAATAGTCAATGGTAAACCCAACTCATTATGATTACAGCTTAGTTCGCATGCATTACTTTTAAAAGATATGAGTTGTTTATCTGGTCCTCTAAATATGGACATATAAATATGCAGACACTAAGCACTCTAAGTGCAATCTATATATTTTTCTCTTATATTTCTATAGAGTCTACATTATATGAGCTGATCTGTTTTGAATTGGATTCGGATTGGGTATATTAGCCGAATCCAAGGAATCACCGAAATGCGGCTACTCGGTATGCTGCAATTTGGATCCAAATCAGCAATTTGGGCTGTTTGGGAACCAAAGCATCAGAGGCCTTAGGTTCGGAACATTTTCGTCCTGAATGCCATTTTTTCAGCTACCCAATATGCAACCATAACCCTCAAACACAGTTCAGATTCAGGGATAATTGCCACATTTCAGCTATTTCAGTTCTCATATTCTCAGCAGGAGAATTGAAATTAAAAAGTAAAAAATGAATATAAATAAAAAAATGTAAAAAAATTGCGGAAGTCCATTAAAGGTAGAAAGTTTCTGAACCTGATAAATAACACATTTATGTCACATTTAGAGACCCCAAGTAGAATGGATGGCTGTTTGGATCTGGTAAAAACAAACAATGAGGATCTTATCTCAAACTCCAAGTAAGAACACATTTGGGAAATTATTTTGAGATTAATTTAAAAAAAGCTAATCAGTAACTACTGCTCCAAAACACTGAATTTTAGAAAGGCCGACTTTGATGGCCTAAGGGCATCTTTTGAATATGTAGACTGGGATGGAATGTTTTCTGGACAAAAAAAAAAGAAGACAATGTGAATTTCTTTAAGGACAGAATACAAATGTATACATATTAATATATACCTTTGAGAAACAAATACAAAAGAAGCAAATCTAAACCAATGTGGCCAAGTTCTGGTTAGACTGTTATTTTTAATATTTAAGGATTCTTTCTGCTCAGGTATAGTGCAAATATGGTGCAAGGCTGATGTGGTGCCCATATTTAAAAAGGGATCAAAATCACAGCCAGCAAATACTGGCTGTGGGTAAAATATTTGAAGTATTGCTAAAGGTATACATTTAAGAATACATCTCAAATTATAATATAATTAGTAGAAGTCAACATGATTTTAAATAATAATATAATTAGTAGAATGCAACATAATTTTGTGAAAGACAGATCTTGTCAAACCAATGTAATAGCATTTTATGAAGAAGTCATGTCTAAGTCTGAGAGCCAGCAGGTCATGTGAGGGGAGATTTTTGTTGATCCGGCAAGCATTTTTTTTCTAATGGGTGGCCCCAAATGGCTCCCCAGTGCCACCGGGCCCTTTACACTTGTAAGGGTTGGATCCCCCTGATGGCAGCCCTGTACAGAGCTGACACACTTTTTTTGGAATCATTCTTTTTTGGATGCAAGACCTGCCTGTTATGTCAGACCA
This sequence comes from Pelodytes ibericus, assembly GCA_036172795.1. Classification (NCBI taxonomy): domain Eukaryota; kingdom Metazoa; phylum Chordata; class Amphibia; order Anura; family Pelodytidae; genus Pelodytes; species Pelodytes ibericus. Next base: position 132,567,498 of record CM069860.1, on the reverse strand, counting down.
GCTTACATTTTTTTCTATTGTCACCTCATTCTTTTGGGTGTATTGCTGTTTATTTTTTTCACCTCTCCAATGGTTATAGTGAAGGGAAGTATGCCAGATAAAATCTTATCCTATGAGTAGTCTTCAAGTAATTTCCATGCTGTGATAGATATGACCAAAGTTTAATATTAATGGGTCACACTAAGTGTTGACCATCTACAGGCAACAACGTGATCACATTTTTTGCTGAGCTCTTTGTTCACAACAGGAAAAACTGCTATTTTGGAATTATTTTCTGTGTCTGCTTTGTTAGTAGAATATTGTAAACCAATACCATAAGACGAAGAAAAAATGAATTGTTCAGCAAAACTCTATGAAAAACGAATGAATGGTAAAAAATTAGATGAGAGGCTATTGACTATTAAAATGGCTGCAGTGGATTCCTGTGAAGACAATTTTTATATTGATCAGTGTAGAGTGGTTTTGTTATACTTTGATGAAAAATCAGCATGTTGAGGGTTTTGTTACCATCTAAATATCATAAAAGAGCATATGTGCTTCAAAGATTCCTTAATACTGTTGTACTTGTAAAAACAAGATTACAACATAAAAGATTGGTGCAAGGAAAGCTATAACAATGTCAGTAACATGTCTGGCCATTACAAGCGCATGCAAGCAAAAATAGGTACCGTAGATAGTGGCATATACCTTGATTTTGAGACTCATTAAACCTGAAAGAAGTTTATAGTAAGGTTTTGCTTTGTAATTTGTAATTTGTACAAGCTCTATATGTTTGCTTTAGTGGTTCAACTCCTTATAAAAGAGTCAAAGTCATCCTTGGTACTTGTCAGGCACTAGTCCACGACTATGAAAATATTGACATTTTGCTAGATTTAACAACTGAGTGAAGAAAGGTCAGAATATTGTAATGCAGGGAAAAAGGACTGTTCGGATGAACAAACTTGAAAATGGGATTTGTAAAGAACTCTGGATTGCAATTTTGCAACGCTTCTATGGCAGCAAAACTGCAGTCCATGCAGCTTAATCTAAATTCCACAATTGAGTATTTTGATGTTAGTAAAATGGAAGTTTGCATTTATTTAAAGACAGATGGGATCTGTTGGCTGACCAAAGTGAGCAAGATGGACTATAGGGTGTCAGGTGCTCTTTCAGGAACTGTGGGCCTTGATCGTTTTAATTTTTTGAATGTCAGCAGGCAAATTATAAAATATGTTTGCCATTTAATTAAAAGCCAATGAAAGGATTAAAGAACAGGTGTTATGTGATATGAGCAAGTTTGATTGGTCAATAGTCTGGCTATTGCTTTTTATACTGTTTGTAGACGATGGAGTTATTTTTCTGGGAAGCCAAAGTAAATGTAGTGTTACAGTAATGTGTTGAAGGTACTAAGACTTCTAATGGCACTCAGGATATCTGGTGTGCAAGCTGATCCACAATATGATAATCTGGTAGAAAGTCCCTATATACCAGTTCAGGCAGGGATAGACAAGGTGTCCATACAAGGACAATAGAGCCTGTGGCAAGGTCCATAGAACAAATTGTCTGTCAAAGACCCTAGTAAATGTCCACCATGAACAATGTTGGTGCCTACCCATGGGCTCAAGTCATCATCTAAAGATATTGAACTGGAGCATTAATTTAAACTTCACATATTATTCTCCCCCTCTGAGTGTCCCATTATACAACAATGGTGGAAAATGTTAAAACCCCTCCACTTAAAAGTCAGGTGGTAGCAGAGGCATTTTTAAACACACACTAGCAGAGGCATTCTGGGTGGACAGATGCAAACAATAGTTACCAAAGTGAATTTACAGTCAAAAAGGTAATCCCAAAATCCCTTGCAGCAGGGGAACTGCAAATCTTCTCGCTTGTGTGGTCTGTGTAGAATAATGTCCCTGACGAAGTGTTTATTTTGGCAAAAATGTTTTCCTACTGATGTCTGTTTTCTTGCTGTTAATGCAGAATTTGTGTGAATCTTTTATGTATTGGTTGGATTGTTTCACCCATATGGCCATTTCGCGCATATGATAAAGTTATACCGATCAGTCATAACATTATGGCCACTGACCGGTGGCAAGTCGGCAGACACAGTTTGAAGCTTTGTGCAATGTATTGCTGGGAAACCCTGAGTGCTCCCATTCATGTGGATGTTACTTTAACACATACCACCTACCTAAGCATTGTTGAAGACCATGTACACCCAACAATACTCCCTGATGGCACTGGCCTCTTTCAGCAGGATAATGCAACACGTTTAATAATTGATAATGTGGCGGATTATCTAAAAACTGTTGATCCGATTATTTCTGCCTTTCACAAGTTTCTGAAATAGCACAAATTCACAGGCAGCGGTATACCTAAAGGTAGTCCCATTACAGCAGGCAATGGTTCGCTTTATGAACATTTGTCTGAAGGGTTTGTTTTATACCTAGAGCCATTGGTTCTTACACTTTTTTTCTATTTGCAAGATACTAAACATGTCCTTAATACCTTACATTCTTTTGAGAGTCACCAGAATTATATCTAGGTCACTGTGAACTTTGAAGCCCTGTATTCATCTGTACTACCTGCATGACAAGGGCCTGGAAGCTGTCGATTATCATTTATCAAAGAAGAAATGACCAGCTAGCACACCTCTGTGATGTCCTTAAATGTAGTAATTCACGGGAGATCCAAAGTAAAAGCTTAAATCTATAATAAATTTGATAAAAGCACAGCCAGGAGATCTCCTGGCAATGCTTTTATGGAATTTAATTGAGATTTAAGCTTTTACTTTGGATCTCCCGTGAATTACAACATTTAAGGACGTCACAGAGGTGCGCTAGCTGGTCATTTCTTCTTTCATTTAATCTGTATGTTGGTAGAGAATGCCATCCTGAGCTCCACTCTGCACTGTTCACAGGCTGCTGAACCTAATTTGGGAAAGCGAGTGCCTGGATGGATTTGTTTCATAGATTATCATTTATCCATGTATAGTGATTTTGATACTGATCTGATTGACTTTATTTTGTTGGGTATAAAGTTTCTGCTGACACACATAAGGCTTGGCTATAAGTTTTCTGTTTGACCCGTTTACCTCCAAGGGTGTAGGGAAGACGATGGCGCACGATTTGTGCATTCCTCGACAACCTGTATATGGGTTGGTGGGAGGAGTCCTTCATCCTTGGAGGTGACGTGGATTAGTCAGTCATGAAGCATGTTAAGCTGTATAAATGTTACACTGATGACTTTCTTTTTCTTTGGGATAGACCACCAGCAGAGTTAAGTTGTCTCTTGAGTGCATTTAATAAAAAGGTCATAGTAAAATTTTCAGGTTATTAATCAGCCAACAATTTAATTTTTATACCCTCAGTTAACTGTCTGTGAATCTGTGCAAAATCACTTATTTATCCAGAAAAGAGTGTGCTGGTAATACTAATTTTGCATGCTGCCTTATGTCATCCAGTTCATACCATCAAAGACATTCCGGTAGGACACTTTCTGCACTTGTGTCGCAATTATACTGAATTGTCTTCTTTTATAGAAGAATACTGCCTTTGGGGGGGGGATAGGTTGCTAGCCTGGGGTTACTGTTTCTCTAATATGAGAATAGCTTTAGAACATGCCCTGTATTCAGATAGAGCACATATTCTGTGCCCGAGAATGTAAAAAAAGGCACCACAAATATTGGAATAGAAATGAAGATACTCCATTTTAATTACCACCAACAGTCGTCAATTTTCTAGAATCAAACAGGCATTTGCCAATATTATTAACCAATACCAGTTTTCAATCAATTTTGTCAGGATATTGTAAAGTTGTTGTTAAAAAGGCAGCCACTTTGGATAATCTTTTATCCCCTAGTGCAGGGGTGGCAAACTCAAATTCATCGGGGGCCGCATCAGCGGTATGGTTACCCTCAAAGGGCCGGTTGTATAGGATTATGCATCTACTCTTTATTATCATGAATAATTGCCTCTGCATTCAGTTGCTACTGGTTTTAATAATAATTTAAGTAATAACTAGCCTTGAAAACAGAAGCCTAGGAAGAATAATAGCAAGCATGGGTCAGGACTGCACTAAGTACACAGTGCATGGGTCAGGACTGCGCTAAGTACACAGTGCATGGGTCAGGATTGCGCTACGTATACAGTGCAGTGGTCAGGATTGCGCTAAGTACACAGTGCATGGGTCAGGACTGCGCTAAGTACACAGTGCATGGGTCAGGATTGCGCTACGTATACAGTGCAGTGGTCAGGATTGCGCTAAGTACACAGTGCATGGGTCAGGATTGCGCTACGTATACAGTGCAGTGGTCAGGATTGCGCTAAGTACACAGTGCATGGGTCAGGATTGCGCTACGTATACAGTGCAGCGGTCAGGATTGCGCTAATTACACAGTGCATGGGTCAGTAATATAGTGCCAGCCAGATGCCCAGTAATATAGTGCCAGCCAGAACCCAGTAATATAGTGCCAGCCAGATGCCCAGTAATATAGTGCCAGCCCCCCCTTGCCCATCACTTACCGAATCGCTGCTTGTCTGTGGTCCCGGACGGACGACTCCTCCGTGCAGTCTTCCCTCCTGCATGGAGGAGGGAAACACAGTCGCCGGATGTGACGTATCGTCACATCCGGTCGCTGTGATTTTTTTTCACCGGTGGCACCCCCCTAGTCAGTGGCACCCGGGGCGGGCCTCCACCCGCCCCCCCCCCCCCCCCGCAGTACGCCACTGCTGTGCAGGCCACATTACAAGGTAATGTGCGGGCCTTGTGTTTGCCACCCCTACCCTAGTGTTTCACGGCCCACAGCGACCTCTAACATGGTTGCATCATTTTGGAACCTATAAATGTTGAGCTTACCCATGTAAATGTTGTCAGGTCATTCACACTACTTATAGCCCAAAAGAAACCCATTAATGCAAATTTTCTTCATTGCAACAATATAGATTTTTAGAAATGCAGAGTGTAAGGCATTGGTAAAGATGTGTTGCCTAAAAGAGGTAGAAGGAGTTCACTAGATTAGTATTAAAATGGATATGTTATCTAATGACTTGAAACCTCAGGTTTTAAAATCCACTTTATTGGCTATTGATATGTTATCTATTTTTCTACATCTTCATATGCATAAACTTTTAGTATCCATCTGTAGGTATTCTTAGCTTATATTGACCATAATGTGTAGAAGTGTGTGCTTCCAGACAATTAAAATGTATCAAATGCTACATCTCTCACTTATGAAAAAGGTTCTTGCGTGTTTTTAACTATTGGCCCCATATTTCTAAGACGGTTGCTCTCATTACTTATTTTCAGAATTCCTCTTAGACTGTTACGAAAATATTGCAGTTGTGTGTTTATTTAATGTTATTTTTTATATTGTGTCTTTAAAACAAAAGTCTTTTGTAAGGAGGGCAGGAGTTGTGACTCACTTGGAGGTGCTTGTGATTGCATAATCTCACCCTTATAGCATTCAGGGATATTTATGCCACTCTTTACACAGCTTATAACTAAGTACCATCAGGTATGAAACGCCTAAGGGAGTATTAACACCCATTTCTGCTTGCTTCATTATTGTTCCCGAGTCCTGTATCCATAAACTTATACCTTTTACATACTCTGTGCTTCAAGTGCTATTTGTCCATGGAAGCTTCCAGGACTATTTGGATTTTTGTGTTTAACTATACATATTATTATTTTTTTTTGGGCAGCTCAGGACACGCTTATAGTATATTACTGTGTGGCTGATTAAGGAGTTGGGCTTTTTCCATCTGAGCATACTTGGAATGAAGACTTATCAGATCATCCAAACCTTCTGCTTAAACACAATAGGGAACTGTGTTCATTGTCTGTGTTTTAGCAGCAGTTCACAAATGTTTACTCTATTCTATACTTCGTTTCCCCCCCATTATTTATTGGTGCTATCTTATCACTACCATTGATATTGGTACCTTATCTGTGATGTAAATGTGTGCGCCCTCCTAGTGTAATACTTTTACACTAGGCAAGGCCATGTGTCATTTTATTTATTTTTGTTCCGTGCACTCCTTACCACCAGAGGTTTTAGACTAAGGGTCTGTCTGGAGGAGATTAACGGAGGCTGGGGCAATATAGTGTAGTCTTCCATCCATGTGCAGTCAAACATTTATGGGAGGGTAACTATTAAAAAAAAAAAAAAAAAAAAAACATCACTGTGGGGGGTATAATATTTTTAACGGAGCAGGATGGCACATGGCCCTCTTAATTATGGAGGGTCCTGGCCCACTTCATATTTATGATTATATGCGCTGGGACCAAAGGCAGTTCTTGTCACCATTTTAATTATGATGGATCACATGTTAAGTATAGCTTTTTTTAATGTTTTATGGGAGCCCCCATAACCTGTTTTTAACAAAGGGGGTATTTTTATTTATTTATTTTTAATGCAACTTGCAAGAGGGGGAGGTCAAGTTTACTTGTGAATGGTATGTGGAGGTAGACTTTTAAAGTGAAAGACAACCTCCTCACACCATGCAGGACTTGCCCCATCACCCACGTTGTTACCAATTTGGGGGGACCATGCCATCATTATACTATATACAGAGAGCATTATTGCTGCATTTTGTTTCTCTTCACATATCATCGCATTATACGATAAAGGTCTTCTGATCAATTCCAAAGAATTGCTACTCCATGAACTCTGCTAAAACTTAAGTACATTTGTGATTTTTATCATTGTATGGCATTTTTTCTATTTAATAAATATTGGTTCATTTGTTTTACCAAGATGTTTATTACTACAGATTTTTAACTTCTATGCTTAAAGTACAAAATCGGAGTACAGCAGGATACTCAGTTGTCACTTAAAGAGCCTATCACCTAAACATTGTTTTACTGTGACTGCTCAGAATAAAATAAAATTATTGAAAATAATCTACACATTGTGTTAGCAAAATTGCATGCAAATGATAAAATTATGAGAGAACTTTGTTTCAAATGTGTCTGTCGAGTGTCCCATTTATGTCATCACCTGTGGCTTGATTTGCAAATGAAGCCACAGGTGATATCATAAAGAGGAAACATCAATGTATACTTTCAATAATTTTTTATTCTTTACATTCACAGTAAAAACAATGCTTAGACGATTGTCCCTTTAAACATTACATTTCTGCTATGGCAAAATAATTATTGTGTTAAACTACAACAGTTATACTAATAAAGCACTTATGATTAAACATTAATAAACACAAAATGTGTCAAAGTATGTTACTTTGTTGACTTATTTTGACAAGAACAAATAATCTTGGAGCTCTTAGCCTTTGATTGAATAAAATCTGGTCTTTCATATGGGGCAGAATAGAACACTTCATTAAATAACACAACCACTTCATTCTTTTGTGTAATCTCAACAGGATTGTGGTAATGTACTTCGGTCTCCTAGAAAAATAATATAGCCCGCAGAAAGTGCAGACATATTAAATAGCCATCATTAGTTCTTAATGTCACCTATTATTGGGAAAGCCATGCCCTGACCATTGCAAGCAAGTTCATCTTGAGGCACTTCAAATATTGGGAGGTCTGTTGCCGTGTATGTGTGGCTACTATGTTTGACATATGACATGTTTAAAAGAACCAATCAATATATTTTAAAAAGACGCACGTGCAAATCTCAATGATCATCTTACAACCCCCCCCCCCCCCCCCCCAAAAAAAAACATCTGCAACACTGTCTTTTAGTCCATACACACTTATATTTCAAGGCATACTTCTTTATACATCATTATACACCAAGGCCCTGGAAATGCATGGCAAAACACATAGGATCTTGCTAAACTTTAATCTTAAAACCATCAGTTCACCATGCTTTAATACGATTTACCTGTATATAGTAAGTAAATATTTTATTTTTTGAAGCAGACAGCAGTCAAGAAAAAAGGGGGAAACAAACTCTATTGCTGATAATTTAACTGCATTACAAATTAAAATTTTATTTATTTGTTTGAAACAAGGGAAAAAAAATATATAAAAAAAACAAAACTTCAAAATACAATATATTATATATCTGCTATAAAATAAGCATTTTCTTAGATTTTACATTAATTTGTGCAAAGAATTGAGCATGTTCTTCAAACCCTTGAAAATGAAACAATCAAATTGGCAAACCCACATACACAGAGTAACAATTCTACTCCAACATGGTTAAAAAAAACATAACACTTATTAGAAACACAAATGAAGAAAGCAGAGACATATTATGAGAATAAAAATGTCATGTACTATTTAATATACCTGTCATTTTACCATCTGACTGGCAGCCGCTATGCTTCACGGTGTTTGCATTTCTGATCAGCCTGCATCCTTCCGTCCCCCAGCTAATGCAGCACACGACCCATTTTTATAAGCAAGAGTGGACCCATCTAATGATTAGATGCCAAATGAGAGTCCCCTCTCTACTTCTGCAGAGTGTCAGTCAACACTTCACAGATTGTCAGACCCCAGACAGACAAGTGCCATCTCTGCTTGGCTGAGCACATGAAGACACTTGTCTGCAGCCAATCAGCTCTGCCTCATCTGAGAGGCAGAGCGGTGCGAAACCTGGCATGCATCTGTAAAGAGATACACACCAGGTTTACAACAGGAATGTGGCACAGTATTTTTATCTTTTGCTTCTGTCACAAAAATATATAAAAAAAAAAAAAAAAAAAAAAAAAAAAAAAAAACAACAACAAGTGACTTAGTGCCACTTTAAAGCAGACATTTTTGGGGACTAAAGTGGTGTAAACGTTTGCTTGATTATGGCGCTGAAATCCATACCACTCAAAAGGAAGACAACATCTGTAAATTATAAAAATTATATAAAATGTTTGACAGTTTTAAATCACTTTAGTTATATAAATGGATTAGTAGAAATGATATTTCAAAGCAAACCATTGATTTTAACACCAACCACATGATTGAATAGCTCAGTAGTGATCATGGGAAAATGTGAACTGTGCTAAAGACTGATAAATTAATTTGGAAGAATTAAGCAACCATTATGTGCATTTTAACATAACCTAATTTATATAGACCGCCACACAGAAATTAGAAGAAGTGAAGCATATTCCATCGGTGCTAAACCAGCAATTTGCAATTATTTCAAACAATTTTCCAATGAATGTACCCAGTGGAACAGCAATAAAAGTGTCGGGCAGCTGGCAGGGAGAGTAATTACAAAAATAATCTAATACCAGCATTTACAGATGACCACGGTAGGATAAAACGAATAGGATCAAAGTACTGGGATCAATTTGCTTTGTGGCGAATGACTATGGTAAAGAAAAAGAAAGTCTTGGTAAATTCTTGCCCCGTACTCACTATAAAAATACAGAGGCTGTATTAGCATGGTTAAAATTAGTGTTAACTCAAATCCAGAATGCTAATGCTGCACCCAATAATTTTACAACAACTATAGATTGTTGCACAGTAAATTCAGAACAAAAACCGTTACACAAGTTGACTTGATAGTAAATTATACTCCACTAAAAACACTATTCATTTTCAGAGAATGGAACGCAACCAATCTGAGCCACACAAAAATGGGTTGTGTCAAATATTTCCAAGTAGAAAAGGATTTTCCTAAAATAAAGTTCTGTCAATGTTTTCACTGAAGATGCAAGATTCTTAGACTTACGAGGCATCACGCACTACATCTCGGTGATAAAAGTTTTGTTTTTAAAACCTATATTTCAAAACCTTTGCGGATATGTAAACACCAGAAGAACGGCTGGCCAAAAAATGTGCGGTTGTAATATGGATCAAAAGGGAAATTTCATGGCACGAAACCTGTCCGTCCACTGTATGATATAAACACCTTTTCCTTTACTCCAGTCCAATAGGGCATGGGATCTTCATATCTCCAGCGAAACAGCACTGATTTAGCAAAGCTTTAAATTCAAATGATTTTTTTTTCTTAAATATAGTTTCCGAGACTATAACAATGTAATTCTCCAATAGCTCTTGATATAATGTGACCGTAAATCTAGCATGGAGAAGGCAATAACCAAAAGTCCATCTGCATCACATCACAGGTGCCTACATTCACCTGGCTGAGGCATATAACCAATCTGCAGCATAAAGTAGTGCAATGAGATTACTCCTCCGACGAAAAGGTTCTGTTTGCAGGTCTTGAGTCAACTAAAACATATCAGTGTTCTTTAGATAGAAAAATGTTGCAGGCACTATGAAGATCAAATCAAGCTGTCAGTTGTTACGATGACTTAGATATTAAAAATACTCTAACAAATATTGTTAAATTTTTCCATTTGCTCTGGACTGTTGTCGTTCATATTTCACAGAAATTATAAGGAAAAGTAAGAGGGTTGCTGCCTGGATAGCAGCTAACAAGAAGAAATAAAAGTTCAAGTGGCAGTCATTAATGTTACCTAAAGAAAAAGGGAAAAAAGAAAAAGAAAGTTAAAATATGCCTATACTGACAACAATGTACCACTGTAGTAAATTTACACCAGACTAGTCCCTTTCAAAATAGGTTTAGAAGATATTGGGAATTCCCCAGCAACAAAAATCCTTACACAAAACAGATGCATATAGTAATGTTTAACCTGTACATTGTACAAAGTTAGATTCATGTCCGGAGTGTTGCTATGAAATTTATTTTACTATAGCTTTAAAGGAAAACAGTACAACAACTAGTTAATATAAGAAGGGAAGAAAAGACATACATAGTCCTATGAAACATATTGTTGGCTATACTACAAACATAGCAGTCTAAGCTTTCATGTTACTACAATATCAGTTTAGGATATACACTTACCCAAATCTAGATGACTGCTCATCCACCCAATTGCTGGAGTAGAAACTAAAGCAAGAAGACCAGAGCCAACAAAAGATCCAATACCAGAAAAGAAAAAGAACAAACCCATGATAGCACTCTGCATGGATTTGGGTGCAGCTGAATATGCAAATTCAAGTCCTATCAGAAATGAAAAAAAAAACAAAAAACAAAGACCATAAACACTACATTACAGAGAATAAATGTCCTTATCACCAAATACACACATATACAATAACATTGAGTCGGTAGCATGCATCATGCCTACTGTTTTTGATGGGGGGGGGGGGGGGGGGGAGTAGGTGTATAAGGCTTCTGTAACTCAAAGTGAGTGTCGGCTACATTTTACTAAAATGCAACATTCCATAACTATTAAAAGGTGACACACTTGTAACTCCCCTTAACATTTTCCCAATTGCTGCACTAGAACAAACTGAGCAGTGGGGCAATATTGATAATTTGGAAAAAAGAATTTTGGTAGCTTTCCAAGTGTTTATTTCTTGAATGTGTTTGTATCCTAGAACTGTAAATTAATAAAATCACATGTGTATGTTCTTTTTTTGGTTAACCCCTAATAGAGGAGATCTATCCAATTAAATGCAATGGAGGTTTGGCAAGATTTTGGGAGATTTCACATGGGTTCAATTTTTTTTTGAAACTGAGATGCACATTTTTTCTTTTATCTATTGCTAATGCTGTAAATAAAGTATTCTGTTAGCTTGAATGACAGAGTGCTTCTCTAGTATTGAAATATAGACTTGTCAGGTCATGAAATACAATCTTAATAGTATAACACCTGCAATACATTTTGTACCACTTTTTCTAATGTGCCATTGCGACTATATTTTTTAATAAAGTATAGTTTTAGACAATATATAGTCGGTATAGGATAAAAACATTGTTTACTGGGCATGCACAATGTTTGTTATACATGTTAAGCAGAAAGTTAAAAAATAAAACTGAAAAACAAAAGCCATAAGCCAACCCCTTCCTTGCCCCAGGGCACTTACCTGCTATACTTGCAAAAATTTCACTAAAACCAATAAGTAGGTACTGGGGTAGCTGCCACCATATGGCCAGATCAGCAGCAAAGTAAGTCACATTTCCAATCTTCTGGCTAACTGGATTAAGTTTTACAATTGCTAATCTTTTACTTTCTAGGATACCTAAAATAATAAAAGATAAAATGTGTTAAAATGTACAAATGCTAAATTTACTGAAATGTAAAATTTTGATAATAAAAGATAATGAGAGATTTTACAAATCAATGAGACATAGGAAACATAAAAGAAACCAAATTGTGGGGATGTGATTAAAAACAATTCTGTACCTAGGAGAACTCCTAGTTTTCAAGTATCATTTTATATGAAATAAAAAAGTCCAGCACACCAACCCGAGGGTTTTTTTCCTTCAACCACAAGTAGCAACATTTTAACCCTGTCAAGTCTTTATCAAGCAGTGATATAGACCCGACAGGGTTGAAACGTTGCCACTTGTGGTTGAACAAAAACACCTCACATTGCAGTGTTGGGCTTTGTTTATTTCAAATTCTACAGGGACCTAGTGGATTCCTGTTACGTCACCTGTGTGAGCACTCTTTTTTGGTCGTTATCTTTCATGGGGTTGACATTAGCAGACATGTAGTTTTAAAAAATATTTTTGAGCTGCTAGAGAAACTAACTCAGCAGAATGCAGACATGAACGATCACATCATAATGGATGAACATAACAGTTAGGATATGCATGGATTAAAATGTGTGGAATTGTATCATGTACAAGATACGAAATATTCTCATGTGGAAAATACTGAATCGATATGAAGGATTCCTGACCAATGGCACATATACAGTAGCCTGAGGGGGAAGAATCCCATTTTCAAAGAGAAAACAAATACAATTAAATAGTTAAAAGGGCTTTGGCTAGTTTTAGGACAATAGGAGAGGATGTTAAAGATAAAGGTGACATTTTGTTTACTGTTGCTATGTACTGTGCATTGTAATGTGTATTCAATGAAAATTAAATTAGCATTTGTTAGGGCTAACAGTTACCTGATGTAAATGTGGTCTGTCTATGTAGGCCTCTGAATTGCAAAGGTTCACACTTGTAACATCGTAAGAGTAATTTTTTCCTGCAGTCTGCTTATAAAATCAAGAATAGTCTGCATAGAGATTTGATTCTTTCCACCACACATGCATCATCAAGGACATAACAGAAATCAAGAGAACAGTATAAAGAGCATACATACCAGCAGCTAGTACAGAGCAGGTTACAAAAAACATTCCAACAGCAATTCTCTTGAGGGATGATGGCAACAGGCCTTTCTTTTTCAGTATTGGATCCACCAATTTATCTTTCACTGGTATCAGGATCAAAATAAGCACGGCATCAAACATTGTCAACCATGCTGCTGGAAACTAATACAGAAAAAAACCCCAGAAACATCCAAACATTAGTAGATGGAATACATAAAAAGATCTTACATTTATGTATCTGGAGGCGATATTACCAGCAAAAATATAGATCAAATGTTTATATTCAAAAAGTAAACTTGTCCTTTACACATTTTGTGATTTTTAAAAAAGAAAAAATTAAAAAACTTTACTGGCATATCCACTTTTTACCCAAATGTATGAGAAGTCTATAAATGAGTGTATACATATCAATTATTATTTCTATTCCAGATGTAATGTTACCCAAATCTGCTGTGTGACAGCTACGCAAGAATGAAACCATATTAAGACTGCAATGCTTCAAGTTAAGTTTACCTACACATTAACACAGGGCTTGACAAATTTAATTTGATTCTAGGAGCCAGCAAAATTTTTTAGGAGCCAGACAATCACGCAAACATACACGCAATTCATAAACATACACACCAACCCACTTCACATATACACCACACACACCACTTCACATATACACACACACACCACTTCACATATACACACACACACACCAGATACACACTTCACATATACACCCCCCACTTCACATATACACCTCACATATACACCCCCCCCCACTTCACATACACATATACACCTCACACACATACAAATATACACCTCACACACATATACACCTCACACATACAAAAGTTGATTTTTTTTCCCCACCTGTCTTAAGTTGTGAGTGCTGGGTGTCGTCACTTGTCAACCCAGCACTCATCCGAAATAGCAAGGAAGAACGGCTGCAGCACGAATGTTCCTTCCCTGCTGCCTTACCTCATTGCAGGGCTGGGGAACATTCGTGCTGCAGCCGTTCTTCCTTGCTATTTCGGATGAGTGCTGGGTTGACAAGTGACGACACCCAGCACTCACACGCGCTGCGCGAGGGGGCGGAGCTTGCCGTCTGTGCGATCCGCACAGACTTCTCCCCCTCGCGCTGCAAAAATCCACGAACACACGAACGGCAGCAGCAAGGGGGTCATGTAGGGAACGGCACCCGGGCGCCAGGCTTAATTTCCAGGTCGCCATGGCGACCTGGGTTTGTCGAGCCCTGCATTAACATATAGTGTTTTTCAGAAAGTATTAAAATACACTTCTTAGTGCTTTAAGCAACTCAAACTGCAACTTTCAAATGGGTCATGCTCCCTAACCCCTCATCTGTGTAATTTTGCCATTTTATTTTCTCAAAAATGCATCAATATCTAATCCTAATAGGTTTCTTTACATCAGATCATCTTGCAGTAGAGCAATATTATCCCTTTAAGGGGAAGCTCTGGCTGTTTGTAATACAGTACACAGTAACAGGTGTGTTGTGGGACATTCCACATGTCAGGCATGGTTAATGTTCAAGAAAATACCTTTGAAAGTAAAATGTAAACTCCCCCCCCCCCCCCCCCCACAAAAGTGGCCTATAACATACAAAGAGTAAGAGATGGTAGGACAGTCAGCAAATGTCATGACTATTTTAGAAACAAAGACAAGCTAGAATTAGTATTCAATGAATCAAAATGATTAAATGCCGCCTACAGTGGTATTTAAAGAAGGAAAAAAATAAAGGTTGAGGTTCGCTGGTGATGTAAACTATACAATACTATATAGCATTGAACATACTATGCAGGCCCTCAAATTGCTGGAGAGAATCTTTGAAGTTTCAGAAGCAAAATTTGAGAAACCCCCCCAACCTCCGAGTGCTCCACCAAATGGTATAAAGAGAAAAAAATGCCTCATAAACTTAAAAAAATAAAATTAACCCTATTTACATGATGGGATGTTCTCCTCCTTGGGTAGATTTAGTATGTGATACACACAGAGCCGGCTCTAGACTTTGTGAGGCCTTAGGCGAAAGTCGAAAATGAGGGCTTCACGGACACGCATTATTAAATAAAATATATGCAAGTGATAATAAAAATGAACTGTATAAATAGCATATTTCAAGATCAGACTTAAATCCCAGCTTCTAACAATTTACAGCTCCTAGAATTGTATTAGTCTCATAATTATTCTACAAATATCTATAAACATTTGGTATAGATAAAAAGTGTGTGGCTGACTAACTCACATTCTTATTGCCGTGTCCTAAATGTGAACACTAACACATATCACACTGACTCACAGACAAGCTCAGCCAGCACACAATCACACACTAACAGAAACACTCAGCCAGCACACAATCACACACTAACAAACATTTAGCCAGAAGGAAAGGTGCTCAATGTTGAAAGTGGTCTCACAGACCATGTTGTGCTGGAGGCATGGCACTTTGTTCTTCCTCACAGCACCGGATGCACTGTGACAGTGGGGGCGGAGCGATCATAGTGTGATCGCACTCAAAGAGGGGGGGGGGGAATTAATCTCCATGCCACCCCTTAAAGCAGGGCTCGACAAATACCGGGCGCCAGGTTGCCACGGCGACTAGATTCTGGCGCCTGGAATACTCTTTGAGCAGAGCAAACTGCAATGTCCCGGTCCCACACTCTGCTCCTTATCTGATCGGTAGGTAAGGGATAGCAGAGTGTGGGAGAAGCAGCACAGAACAGCCTGCCGATTAGCTCCTCCCCCAGGCTTCCTGTTCCTGCTTCTCACCGGGCAGTAGCTGTAGCAGTGAGGAGATGCGTGTGAGAGGTGATGGGAACTCCTACTGCTGCCTCAAAATGGAGGGAAAACTTCAAGCTGCCCGGTTTAGCAGTGATACAGGGTCTGTCTCCAACTTCCCACTGTAAGTCTAGTAAGTAAATAGTGCGTGTATTAGAATGTGTGTTAGCATCACCGTTTTTATGAATGTGTCAGAATCTGTGTGACAGCTTGTTAGTGTGTATGTATGTATGTATTTGTGTATAGAATTGTGACAGCATGTGTTAGTGTATCTGAGTGTGTGTGTGACCTCTGTAGATGTGTGTTGGCATTTAAGTGGATATGAATGTGTTTGTGCATGTATGTAGGAGTGAAATCATGCGTTAGTGTATGTATTTGTGTCTGCATGTGTTAGTGTGTGTATCAGCATATTAGAGAGTCGCCTCTGGATACACATACATGGCACCCACCATTCCAAGCTGCAAAGCAGCAAATTATTCCAGACAACAAATGCATTGCAGGTAACGTCATTTACTAAAATACAGCCTTCTTAGTTTACTTACAATAAATATTATACCAAGCACCAGAGGAGAACACCAGGCAAGTGCATGAATAAAGATTTAAGAAGAATGATTCCCAAAATATAATTTTTTTTTTTTTTTTTAAACAGGTATCGGTTGAAAAGAACTCTCCCAAGGGCCTCTCAAGTGATTTAAATACTTGGGTTCTAAAAATCACAGGACCCTCAATTTAACATCAGAATGTCTTATTTACATTAACTGGTGAAATACAGGTGACGGGCCAACACCGGCTGCAGTGCTGGATTTTTATAGAAAATACTAAATTAGCATCAAGCTTAATAAAGCAAACCTCAAGTCATTCTACAACCACGTGAGAGTTTACATCAAGGCATTTCTTTAGATGCAGTAATAGCATTTGTTACAGTGATCTACAGGCATTTTAAAATAAGGGAACTAGGCCTAGGGGAGAATATTTGTCCTTTGATTTACAACTTTTTTTTTTTTCTTCCATAACAGTTATTCTCAAAAAAACTTCCTTTGAAGTTATCAGAGTTAAAATTGTAGTGCCGTAGGGTCACCACTCTTCCATCTACAAAGGACTTAAATTTCTCTATTTTCAGATGACAATATTATATAAAGGGACAGAGACCAGTTGGACACATGGCACAAGATGTAATATTTCTAAAAGCAATGTAAACTTTTATGTAGAACATGAAAATTATATATACAAGCTACATGCTGAGAGATGTGTGTACCAGAACCAGGGTTTTGGAGCAGGCAAAGTGCTCCGTTCTGTCCTTTCTCCACCTCAGGGGGGAAAATACACCTTCCTCGCCACCTACTGCAGATATACAAGCGTGGAAGTGTCTGGGTACACCATAATGAAGGTCTCGAAAATTGGTCACACATTTTAAGTAAATGCATGGTACAATTTGTTTTATATATTGCATTGGTATTTTGGGTGCCAGTCCAAAAGAAAGATATTTTAGTGTTTGAAAGCCTGAGTAGTGAAAAAAGACAGATTTACTCAGGCTATATGAGGGCTTTTAACATATTTTAAATTATGCAAAATAAGACTAGGTTAAAAAGTATACAGGCCAGGCAAAAGTCCCAGATCTGTGTAAAGGTGTCTAAATAACATCAACAGTTGAGTTTGACAACACTGTTGTAAAGGAAGTTATCAGTTTCTCAAGCTGGCTTTCCACTTTGCCACTCATTAGGCTAAGGAACAGGGTGAGGTTTCGTTAATTTACAGGAATCGCATTTTGGCCCTTACTTCAGGAGGAGGCTCTCTTAGAAGAGGCACTGAAGATGGCAAGAAAAATATATTACAAACAGCAAGTATAAATTACATGCGAGTAACTCAAACATTGTATTAATGTCACAATTTCTGTGCAATGCATCGGTCACAATTTTGTTAAATACTCACCGTGTGGTCTCTGTTATTAAATATCTGTGGTATTCTCAGATGAAGACTCTGAAGAACATATGTAGTTTGCATCTGGAGAGATATATAAAATATATTACAAAACATAAAAGTACATATTTTAAATAAGATAGTTTACAAAGTCTGTAATACATCAGAAAAATAAATAATAAATAAGTAACATAACTATATAGTTCAGACCTGAAAATATACAGTCCAATATGGAATAAGAGCCAAGAAGACAGGTATTATCTTGACAAGCGATTTGACATCTTCTACTTTATCTTCTCTGAAGGGCCCTCCATTTGAGGACTTAGCCAAGTCCAGCATGGTTTTATTTTTCTGCTGATGTAAACCATTGTTCTGGCTAATTCTTTTTAGACAAAAAAAAGAAAAACATATTAAACATTTAAATCTTTCTTTTTTAAACCATTCAATGAACTAAAGTTAAAAATAGTGCGCAGATGACTGTGTTAGGTGCTACCTCTACTAGTGGTTGTTATTATGTATGCAGCTCACTAATCAGTAGAAAAAAATATTTTATTTCTACATAAACAATAAAGCAAAGAAGAAGAAAAAGCAGAAGGAGCGCAATAAAATTGGAAGTGATACACAATAAATGTGAAAAAATGTGAACAATTTTATGTGACAAAAAAGTGATTTTGATCCACAGTCACTTTTTTGTCACATAAAATAGTTTCTTCGCATTTTTCTTTTTCTTCTTCTTAGCTTTAAAGTTAAAAATACAAGAAAATCTTAAAATCAACTACCTTTTCTTCCCAAGTTAAAAAGATAGAAAAGGGGAATATAAAATTATTCGAAGAAACTGTATTAAAAAAAATATAATCACATTATAATTCATAATCTCCATAAAATGCACTGGATTTGACAATGGCCTTACTGTACTAATTTTAGTATATTAGGCATCATGAACAAAACATTAAGTGTCATGACCCTGCAAAGAGTCTTGGCTCCTGGAAACAAATCACTCCTACAAAACGTTAAAGAGGGATTTAACCCTAAAAATATAAAAACATACCATATTGAAAGGGGAAACCTTTAAAATATTTTGTCCTGATCTAATATACAGGAATAAAAAAAAAAATATATATATATTGTTTCCAAAAAAAATATTCCAAACTGATCTCAAACTTTACTTACAGTTCAATAGGAGAACATAATTCAGCATAGGTTTAATGAACAGGTTTTAACTCCCAAAACCTTGCAAAGTAGCAGTTTAGCCAATAAAAAACACTTTATCTCTTGCTTCCTCCAACAAATCTAAGACAAACCTACCCTTTACATATCATTAAGCTACAAAACCATATTCTGCTTTCACTTCCACTACAGTCATTTTAAATTACGCTTCCTATTTAGTTCAAAACCTCAACTCTATAGCTGTAATCTAGAATGACACTTGCAACGTTGTTGTTAAGACAAGATTTGCCACAACAAAAGAAAAAAAAAAAAAACATATTGACAAATTTTAAGAATTATAACATTCCTTGAGGCTAAAGCTACAAATGATTAAAAAGCAAAAGATGAGCTAAATTTAGCAGCCACACAATCTTAGGAACCCCAAATTAACACTTTGAAAACCAATTTATTACCAGGCCTTGATAAATAAATGTAGATATTAGGAGCCAGATAGATGTACATCCACAGAGTAAAAACAAAAAGTAAGAAGTCAGCAGTAAGGATTTTACAAGCCATGGATCCCTGGGATTGGTCAATGCCCATTTAACTAAAAATATAGATGACCTGTCAAATTTGAGGAGCCATAATTAACCTAGCTCAGCCATAAACCTTAGAGATTACCAGGCTCTGCCATGATACTTACATGCCTCTTGTGTTTTCAGTGGACCGCTTCCGTGTGCAGCAGGAATATGCTAGAATTTTGGACATATCCGTGAAAGCACTGCCATCCGCTGGCTTAGTAATGAAGACTGTCTGTCCACATAAAAACACCAAAAAGGAAACACCAATGCAAGCTGCAGGGATGATGTATCCTATAAGGAAGCCCATGTTTTGTTGAATATATGCAATTCCACTTAGGGAGATGATGGCTCCCAAGTTAATGCTCCAGTAGAACCAGTTGAAAAACCTACGAGTTGCCTCTGGGCCACATTCTCTCACCTACACAAAATAAAAACACATAGTAAATATACATTGTACATAACTTAATCTAGTGCAGTGTATGTACAGAGCTAAACTAATGAGATGTCCACTTCCAACAGTACAACTGCATATACCTGCAAACTGTTAAAAAGGGTAGTTCCATGTAGCTAATTATCTGTTGTAAATGTTTGTAATATATGTACTTATTTGTTCTTACAAACAATTTACGGTTATCCAGTAATTTTATATACAGTGTAGATGAAACTGCCCATTTAAGGTTGAGAACTTAAAAACTTGAATGGCTCATCACGCTGAATAAAACATTTAGTGGCCGGATATAAAACTACATTTTCTTCACAAATTATAAAGATTGAAAAATGAGCAGCCAACCAAAAGAGGCCCATGCACATGCTTCGAACAATTTGGAGTACAAGGGATGTGAGATTCAAGAAGAAGTAGCAGTAATAAAGAGGAGGTTTAATGCTAGGGTACATGGACAAAAATCAGATATTCTAATGCATGAATCTAAATGAATACTAAATCTCTCTGGTATGTTTTACAATTGCCAAGGTTAGGAACAAATAAATAGCCATCATAGTAACATGACTGTGCCAGAGAGCAGAAAAATGAGAACAGCATCTCATGACT
Organism: Pelodytes ibericus; assembly: GCA_036172795.1. Taxonomy (NCBI): domain Eukaryota; kingdom Metazoa; phylum Chordata; class Amphibia; order Anura; family Pelodytidae; genus Pelodytes; species Pelodytes ibericus. The sequence continues at coordinate 132,546,984 of CM069860.1, read as the reverse complement.
GAAATCCTTCCTTTATTAGCCCTGAGTCAACATCATATGCTATGCTTCTAGAGAAATACAACTATCAGAGCCTTGTGATTTAATACATATATGGATTTGGGCGTGCAGCTACAGAATTCCATATGCAAAAAATAAATAAGATAAAGAAACAGAAACACTGCTTTAAATCAGCATTATTTGCATATGAAACAGAATAAATGAATCCAGTTAAGAGTTAGTGTGGGTTTTCCAACACAGTTAAAATAATTAAACCCTCAAAAAGAAAAAAACTTTTAAAATCAGACAAAAGACAACCTCTGAGAAGTGGGATGCAGTGCCACAAAAAGGTATCAGAAAGAAACACGGAGAAAAGTAACACTCTGCCTCTGTTTGCTATGGAATACAAATGAAAAGCACTTTGGCCATTGGATTTTTTTCTAGACAATATCCTTGTGGCACTGCATCCCACCTTTTGGTTACATGGCATTCATGCAAGGACCAAACCGCCGCTTTTTGTTCCTGGCCACCAATCACAAGGTGATCTATAGCCAAGGAAACAATGGCAGAGACCCAATCAGGGTCTTAATAGACCCTGTGCGTCCCTGCCAAAAAATCGTGAGACCACTAGACATCACAGAGGCATGCCCAAACTATTTAGCAAAATTTAGTCACTCATAGTGGCCTCATCTGACATTTGGGATTTAGCTGCAAGTCCCTGCAGTGAGACCCCCACAATGAGCTGTTAAATGCTGGACGTTCTATGTGGCCCTAGCGTCTTTTGTGACCTGTAAAATAAGACGGCACAGAACACCCTAGCAGCTGGAAAGGGTTAAGTACACAAAGAGAGGGCTTTATAAAGTGCCTGAGTGGTGGAAGGTCCTAGAACATCCACAAAAAAGGTCAGAAAAGGAAAAAAAGATCACTTGGCACTCCAAACCTTCAAAAGTTTCATAAGTTTGCATTTGCAAATAGGGATAAATAAACTTTTGAATTGTGCACAACTAATGCACCATTTATATAGCAGTTTTAAAAAAAAAAAAAGTGTAAAAAAATATTTATTAGAAGGTATAGTCACTCTTTAAAGAGGAAAATGAAAGCAGGCAGCTCAGCGCAGTCAAAATGAAATAGATTTTATCCCGAAATAAATGGTAACGTTTTGACCAAATAGGTCTTTCTCAAGCCACTATACTATCTAGCGGTGCTGCTTTTGGCACAGGGACTACAACTTCAGTAACAATGATTTTTGAACCGTGCACCTATGGATTAATGTAGATTTCTTTTCACACAAGGTATTCTGCACTCCATATTGGGGTATAATTACTAACATATTGTAAGTTGTAACCTTGAGTGTATTATATTTAGCAACATGTTTGACAGACACACAAACTTTTTTGAATTGTTACTGAAGGGTACTTGGACTCAACATTTTTCTTGCTTGTTCTGGGATTATAAGGTTAATTGCAGATTGGTCATAATGGATTATCAAGATTGGGTGAGATTGGGTGAAGGTTAAGCAAACTACAAATAAGCCAACAAATGACCACACCACAACCTGTTTTTTAGAGTGAGGCGGGAAGGGCGAGTTTGACTCCACTTATAGCGGACATCAAAATGACACACAGGACTTGATGGGATTTTGTAACACTTTTTCTAAAGGTCTGGAGAGGATTAAAATGAATGTGTGTAGCCTTTTTACAATTAAAAAAAGAAAAAGGAAGTGCAGGGAATGGACATGGGAATTTCAGACTTAAGGAAAATATTAGCCAAGTTTTGAAAATTCTCCAGTTCAGCTACATGTCAAACATGGCTACTTTGGCCTCAAGTTTGATATTCCCTTGTCAATTCCCTCTTTCATTAATAAAGTGTGTGCAGTGCTTATATAGACCGCAATAGGTGTCTGGAGCAACACATAGAAATATGAAAATAATAACTGCTTCTCATATTCTTGCTAACAGCTTTTGGTCAGACTAATAGCGGTTATATACAGTCATATAAAAAAGCTTATTGGCAACACACACAGGGGCTGGCAAGGGCGCATTTTCTTCCCGGGATGCTCTCTAACATTACTTAATGGGCTGGCGTTGCACCACTTTTCACTTGTAACTGCTCCAGTGCACCATTATTTTCAATCCAATGGTTTTGTTTATCCAATCATCTTTGTCAGTAGATTGGTCTATCTGTGTCTACATCTGATAACAGGTGGGCCACTGAACAGGTTTTATTTCCCCTGAGCAAACAGTTGGTTGCCCTTCCCTGAACACATTGCATTTGGCAAACCATCACTATTGTTGAGGGCATTTATGGCACGAAGAGTTATAATTCTGTTAAAATTGGACAAACTATTTGCACAAACAAAATGCATGTTGTTAACTGGTTTACAGTAAGTTCAACCATTTATATTGTAGTTATTGTTCTTTTATCTCATATCTTGATGGATGCTTACATAGCCAAATTATTATACATTTTAGGATAGTTTGTGATCATTAAAAACTACACCACAGGAATGTACTCCATTTCATAACAAATTAGTGATATTTGTGTAAAAGGTAATTTCAAGGACAAAAGTATTACAAGTGATCTAACCAGCAAGAACATTCCACTGGTTTCCAAAGTGACTGGACCATTTTTATAACTCTGCCCTACAATTAACCTTTAAACATAACCTACATATTTTCAGAAATGGTGTACATCTAAAAAAAAAAAGATTACATGAAAAACCCATGTCTTAACCACTTCAACACATGGTAGTACCAAGCGGTTAAATCTTGGTCAATAGTAAATCTATCCCAACAAGCATTTATCACAAGTTTTTTAAATGAATTACAGCTGTATGTTTTGTTTTGATGCAGCAAAACACAAAAAAAAAATTGTATGTATAATAGTATGTTTTACATGGCCTGTAACAATGGTACTTCATTAAGACAAATGTAGGAAATTTCATTCCCACAACATTCCAGCTTGTCTAATATTTCCATCTCTGCTCTTAAAGATGTAATTTTTGTAGGTCACTTTTTAGTGAACAGAACCCAAAACATTTGTCTTCATTTGCCAACATTGTCTATGTGCCTCCTAAAACAAATTATTAATGCATATTGAAAAAAAAAAAAAATATATATATATATATATATATATATATATATATATATATATATATATATATATCTCTTTTAAAGAAGTGGTTCCCAAACTTTTGGCCCAGACCTGCCCCAACCCTTTAGCAAATGTTTGATGCCTGCTTGTACCACCTAATGAAGAAGTTTAACTTCAAATTTTTGAACCACATACAATACTACAGGTGAAAAAAAATAAGCTTTTTAACTTCATGCATAAAAGATGATTCTCTCCTTTTGAGTACATTTCCAACCAGACTAACATCTACCACTTCTCAAGGAACACGGTCAGCTGACTTGGGAGGACACAAGCCACTCTTTGTTGCATCCCCTGAAAACCACTATCTTACAAGGATCAAGATAGCAAGGTTGGGGACATGGTAAGACATAATAACTCATACATTTAATGATAGAAAACTTGTAAAATGTAAAGGCATGGAAATAAAGTGGAGTGCGGGAAAAAAATTTAAAGAATCTTTTTTTCCATTCTATATGGCATACGAACTAAGTGATCACCGAAAACTACTTTCAAGAAAGGATTATTGTTATGTGAAGTACAATAAAAAGAAATAGACGTGTAAAGCATATTTATGGAGATAGAGATACGTCTTCAGAAGTTAGCAATAAAAAGTTGAGAATAAAGTTGTATTAAGCTCTACCTGATCTGCTCCAAAGGGGGTGATGTTGGCCTTCACCGAGCCCACTCCTAGACCCACGATCACCAGTCCTGCAAAAACCGCTGGGGCACAGTACATCCTAGCCATCTCTTTACAGGGCTTAACAGTTGCATTTGTAGGGGTGCTGCAGTTTTCTATACTTCCCAAGTTGATGTCCCCGCAGAATCCATTCCGAGTGCCAGAGTAGGTGATCATGGGGAAAACGAGCATGCCCAGCAAGTAAAGAATCATACTGAAGAGTATCGTACGAAAGCGACCCAAGAGTGCGTCAGCCAACCAGCCTCCAAAAGGCGACACCAGGTAAGTTATCCCCATAAAAAGCAGCAGCGCCTGACTGGCCTGGGCCCCTTCCCAGTTATACAGCGGTCCGTTGAGGAAGAGCACTAGGTTAGACGTGATCCCGTAGAAAGCAATTCTTTCTAGCAGCTCTGACAGCAGCACGGCAGCACAGGCCAGGCCGCGGCCCGCAAATACGGAGGCTTCAGGGCGGCTGCCTAGCAGCGGGGCTCGCTCACTATCAAGGCCTTCCATCGCGGAGAGGGGTCAGGCTACAGGAGCTGTGATTCCCGCAGGGCACAGGAGAGCGGTGGATTGTCACACAGACGCTGTCATAACTCCCGAATTAAATGGTTATCAATGACGGGCTGAACTACTTCTGGACCTTAATCACCCACTGACCCCTAATCAGAGACCTCTCTCCTGCCGTCCGCAAAAAACTTGCCAACAACCCCTCAATTAGCACAACCGGCTACCAAATAACCCGTGACTACTGACAAATATTTCTTATGGCTACTGATTGGCTGTCTTTGAGAGCCCTACCCTTTCTTAGGATTTCATTGGCTAATGGCGCTGCTAATAAGACGACGTTGGCTCTGTGTTTCCTGGACATGTACACACACAAAGCACGTGTTGGTGGGCGTGGCTATAGAGTCAGCATGAGGGGAGTTGTTTACAGTATAGGATTACTGCGTTGAATGGGCGACGTACTGTCCACTAGCTAGGTGTTTGACTTATGAGTATTTTGTAGTTTGACGTCATCGTAATTTTTAAACATATGTTAGATATTAGTAAAATGTTATCCTTGCAGCATATATATATACACACACACACACATATTTTAAGATTCTTGCTTAAATGGAGAATGAGATCAATCAAACTTGAAATTAAATAATATAATAAAGGTTATACAGTGCCATAGTTTTCAACATCGGCCATGTTTCTAGGGACACATTTGTTCCACATGCTGCAGAAAAGCACATGCAAAGTGCAGCCCGGCAGTATGTAGGATGCATATGCGCACAGACAGAATACAATTAAGTAATCAGGGTGGAGATTTCATAGAACCTACCATGATTAAATAATTGGATTCTGTCTGTGCATATATGCATCCTACATACTGCCGGGCTGCACTTTGCATGCCCTTTTCTGCAGCATGTGGAACAAATATGTGTCCCTGGAAACATGGCCAATGTTGGCAACTATGTAGTGCCAATTGATGTATTCTGGTCTTTATTACATTGTTCAAGAGGTATAGTAAGTATACCGTTGCTCTAAAAAAATAGGTGCGATCCTAAAAATGGCGAGGAAATGGAGTTGACTGAAATATGAGGACAGAACCGGGCATGCATGCAGGGCCGGTGCAAGGATTTTTACCACCTTAGGTGAACCCTCATTTTGCTGCCCCTAGCTCTGCAAGGTCACACACAGTCAGTCACATATACACAAGTGAGCAGTTTTTTTTTCTTGTTAAAGAAAAAGTACATTTATTAATGTGTCCCCATGTCTTACTCCTCTCCTTCCTCATGTCAGTCCCTCTCCCTCCTCATGTCTGTCCCTCTCCTCTCCCTCCTCATATCTGTCCCTCTCCTCTCCCTTCCTATACCGGTCCCTCTTCTCTCCCTCCTCATGTTTGTCCCTCTCCCTTCCCATGCCGGTCCCTCTCCTCTCCCTTCCCATGCCGGTCCCTCTCCTCTCCCTTCCCATGCTGGTACCTCTCCTCTCCCTTCCCATGCCGGTCCATCTCCTCTACCTTCTCATGCCTGTCTCTCTCTCCTCTCTCCCCTCCCATGCCTGTGGTCTGTCCGCCCCTTCCCTCCCATGGCTGTGTTTGTTCCTTCCTTACCTCCCTCCCTTAGGGAGGCAGACCTCACCAGGGATGAGGTGAAAGTCCACCCCCTCTTTCCATTGGAGCATGTTTTTTTTTTTTACGGGGGAGCAGCAGACAGTACTAGCCTGGTGTGCTAAATGCACATAGAGCTCAGACAATGCTGCCTGCGCTCCCTGCACAGAGTGAGTGATCATTTAGCGCACCGGAAATACGATGCTCTGAATGATCAGTGCGCATGAGGAGGTCAAGGGATGTGGGTGCAGTAATGAGCACAGGAGAAATTGAGTAAATGGGAGCAGAGGAAGAAAAATAAAAACCATTTTTTATTATCTGATAACTATAACTTACTACTGCCTATGACTTGCGGGAGCACATGGCACCTGAACCTCCAAGCTCGGTCCTGGCTGAGAGTAAACGTGTGGATCTATTACGATGCAGGTCGAGTATACTCCAGAGAAGAAGGACATATGTTTGCTTCCTTTAAGGAAGCATGGATTATTAAAAAAAGTTTAATAGTCCTTCCAACATCATACCGCCCATGTGTCCCTATTTTGCACCCAAATACCCCTGTCCTTCTTTTAGCCTCTCCCTCTTTTCTGGGAGCCCAGAAATTGTGTTTTTTATAACTCTGTAACTCAGCTCCAGAGCAATAAAACACACAATACATTGTATTTAAACTGCAGTAAATGTGTTTTAATATTAATTTGTGTAAATAAAAATAATGTTCTAAATGGTCCATTAAAGCCCCACCCATAGCCCCACCTTCAGCCACTCCAACAACAATATTACATTACATTACATTACACAATAACATTTCCACTCTTTTTACATTTGAAATGTTGGGAGATATACAGCATAATTATGAAAAAAGTCCTTATGCCTGTGACAGAACATACGTAAGGTTGCTTGGTGGCTAGTTTTTATCTGGACAGTCCAGTATTTAGCCACAGACCACCTTTGGGTTGCAGGGTTCTGTGAAACAAGTTCCCCATGCGCAGTCAGAATTTATTCATTTAGTTGACAGCAGCTGGAGAATGAAATGTTAGGTGTGGACCATGCCTCTGTCACCAACACTCACATTACACAGGTTGTCAACTATTACACCTTTTCTTTTTTAAATGTGAAAGGTAACGCCAACTGCCCAATTTTAACGGGAGTTGAAATCGTGTCACTATTAGGCACAATTTCAGTGTGCACCATATTTTTATATCCCCCAATCTATAGGTTATTGTTTATTATCTACATTCACAGTATAAACAATGTCTTTTTGAACCTGATGTTTTAGTTATACCGGTAATAATTATAATGCTTCATCAGACATACACATTAGCACTGAAAAGGAAGCCAAGTCTCTTATGAAATTACGGTAGTTTCTTTTTTCACATGATAATACAGCTATCTGAATCCTGCAATAATTAACATTCATTTACATCTTTTTATAAATAGACTTAATTAACCATGGTATTACAATTAAAAAATAGTGGCAACACCAGGCATTTGACTGATTTCTGTGGATCTCTAATTGTCTGACACAAAATCCAGTAGATGTCCATCATGAAAAACTTTGGTGCCTATTCTTGATTATCAAGTACAGTTTTTTCACAAATGGGTTGTAACCATGGGTGTGTCATACAGGGAGGGGTAAGTATGGTGTGCATAGGTTCTGAATTTGTTTGCTAAATTATTCAGACAATTGAAAGCATTGTTATAATAACAATATTTTATCAAATTATTACAGATTTAGATAATTCTAGACAGATTAGATTCTAGTATATTCCTTTGATTTAAAATACCACTGAAAACCAAGCATAAATATTTTTGCAGTACCTTAATGCAATGTGAAGCCAAAATCAGAAGTTGCTCCCACTTGCCATATGAAGATTTATAACATTTTAAATAATGTAGTCAGTGTTCAATATTCTCTACTGATGTGTACACATACAAATAATTACGTTTGGCTCTTTGAACAAACATATTTATCTAATCTGTGAGACAGGAGTGTATTACATTTTTTAATTATACTGTAGATAATATAAACTGAAGAGGTGGCAAAATTACAACAGAAAAAATAAGAACAGAAGAAGGAAAATTAAGAATTTAGAACTCCAAAAAACTATCACCTCACCTAGCTATTAATCTATATACAGCAGACTGTAATTTCTACTAGGAACCACATCAGCAAGCACTAGTTTCTGAGGGAGCATTTTGCAGCGATGGACAGTGCATTTCTAAAAATGACAGCATGAGAATGAATTGTACCAGGTGTCCACTATCTACAACCTTCTTCTCCACCCCCCGTGGGTGTGAGGGAACCGGATCTGAAGCAGCATAATGACAACAAGAAAGACGTGGCAGATGTATGCTTACTAAGATAGAGAGCTTCCTGTGCTGTCAGCAATGAGAATCCTCTTTCTGGCCTGTCTTAGAGCCCACACTGGAAATTCAACCACAGCAGAGAGAATCAAGTAAGCTTCCAGTCTAAAGAATATGCATTGGAAATCCTAAGCTAGTGTAAACTATATTTCTCAGTACGCTCAGCCAACCATTTGACTGGATGAGCTTTGTAGGAACTGTAGTTCACAGCATCTGACTGCCAGCCCAGTGTCAAAGGTTAGCTAGCTGTCATTGGTCTAATGTGCCTGGCAAAAAATGCCCAGAGAGTACTTAACATTCCTACTGACAATTACTCATTGCATTTTAGTGGATTCTGCACCGTTTCACTTTTGTGTGGTGTGCATATGGAAACAGAATGAAAACAGACTAAATAAGTACTCTAATCCAAGTTTAAGGAAGATGGTCCAGCTAATCGTTTTTTGTTTGCTGGCACCAACTCTGCCTATATTTGGCATGCAGTTCACAAGCACTCCAGTGTGGTGTGTCTTAGACAATAGGTTGATAAATACATGCAATCATGTTCTTTTTCTATGTAATTGAATCAGTTTATCCTGTGTATGCTAACACAAGTGCTATGAAACTAAAGTAGCAATTCAAAATAGCAGAAATGGCTCTTAATCCAGACCCTGCCTTACCTATGTGCTACTTTTTTTTTATTGATATACAGGAATCGACTGTATGCTTTGATTTGGATATTGATTTCTTTTCAGTCATGAGGATTAATGTGTATGTCAGTGAAATAAAGATACAGAATAGATTTCTAAAGATGACTCTCTCAAAAATAGAGCAGAATCTCAGTGTGCACCAATATATAACACTAACTCCTGAGAAAAGTCAGACATTTTCACGAGTTTGTGAGCTTCCGGGTTGCACCAGTGCTGTTTTTGTTAGCGCAGTCCATTTATTAAAAAATTGCGTAGAAAATCTCACAATTCAAGGCACAAGATAGTGCTGCACGTATAAAACAGGTGCAGTGAATTTTAACTGTAGGATGGAAATGTTGGATTTATAGATTCCACGCACAGAATTTTGGTATTTAGTATTGTAGAACTGTGTTTAATATACATATTTTTTTGAATCCCTTTGTTTTGTGCAGTAGCAGATATATATATATATATATTCACGCTACTATTGGTGCCTTTAGTATTGTTATGGATATGCCTCTTTCCCCAGCTCTAAAAAATGAAAGCAAAGCTTCTAGTTGGGAAGGCAGAAAAGAGGTTGAGTATCCGTTATCCAGAAATCCGTTTTCCAAAAACAATTTGGGATTTTGCCACAAGTTGCAAATTCCACTCACAGCTGTCAGAATGCAAGCAAACAACAGTTTAAACTGTGGTATAGCGTTTCCATGCATGCTCCAATTCCCCCGTGCCCACAAAAGGTAATAAAATCCCACGTGTGCACGCATGACATGCCAACGTCAGGTTTCCAACCAGGGCTGGTGCAAGGATTTTCGTCTACACAGGCGAAGGTGAATTTTCGGTTACCCCCCTCCTCTGACCCACCTCGCCTCCCACACCACCAACCCTCCATACATTTTATATATATAAAAGTATAATGTATAGTGTGGAAAATAAATACATCTAAATATTCAACTCACATGCTCTAAATTTGTCACACACTGGCACCCTAACACACATTGAAACCCTTAAACACAAAGACACCCTTGCAGTCACACACATACCCTTACACAGACACAGTGACACACTTACACACACACACCCTTACACAGAAAGTGACACACTTACACACACCCTTACCACTTACACACGCAGTGACACCAATACACACATAAGAGACACACTTACCACTTACACTTGCTTCTTTCTTTCTTTTTTTTTTTTTTTTTAACCAATGTTTGTTTTCCTCCCTGCTCTTCTACCTTCTTTTGCAAGGAGGAGGATTGTTCAGACTGTGTCTGCCTCTTTGAAGAGGCAGAACACCGGAACTCCACTTACTATGAGTCACATGACATCTGGCACTTCGACAGTGTCACAGCGCAAGGGGGCGGAGCATGCACCCCTCGCGCTGCTCTCACTCCCCAAGTGGCAGGTGTGATTAAAGTGTCGGTGCCAGCAAGCGATTTACTCAAATACTGCCGCATGGGGAAATTGCCACATTGTAGGACCGGCTCTGGGACAAACGGTGCCAGAGCCGGCATAGAGCACAGGGCTGCCAGCAGGAATTTCAGGACCCCATGTTATTCTGGTCTAGTGTAATATGGAGGGTGGTTGGGAGCAGTTGGTCGATATGCCATTAATACTTTGCACCTCAATATGCCAGGATATTGCCATTTAACCCCTTCGTGACGCATGGTGCTTGCGTCCATAACGACGCAAGCACCAAAACGTCACAATTTGTTCCTGGTCACCGATCACAAGGTGATCGGTAGCCAGGAACACTCTGGCAGAGACCCGATCAGGGTCTTAATAGACCCTGTGGGTCCCTCCCAAAAAATTGCGAGACCTCCGGACGTCGCGTGTGACGTCACGGAGGCGTGCCCGAACCCGGAAGTTCGGGAACATCGCGATTTATCAAAATGTAGCTGGTGCTCGCTTTGAGCACCGGCTACATTTTCCCTGTCAGACTGAGGCCACTCAAAGTGGCCTCATCTGACAGGTGGGATCCCGCTGTAAGTGCCTGCAGCGGGATCCGAAAACAGCTCATCGCGAGGAGCCGCGATGAGCTGTTTAGTACAGGACGTACTATGCCGTCCTTACGACTTTAAGGCACTTAAAGTCAGGACGGCATAGTACGTCCTAACGTCACGAACGGGTTAATATGCCAGGATTTTGCCACCCTCCTCTCCCCTCCCAGTACTTACCTCCTTGCTGCTCTGTCTCCCGGTGCTCCAGGTCCGCGACTGTGAGGGAAGCGTTGTGCGCTCCCCTCCAGCCGCGTGGCTTCAATAAAGTTTGTTAGTAACTCCGGTCGCATTTTTTTTTTAAACAAACTTTAATGAAGCCGCGCAGCTGGAGGGGAGCACCCCCCGCCCCCCCTTGTGGCGTACTAAGGCAGCCGCCTATGCTGCCTTATGCGCCGGCCCTGTTTCCAACAATGTCTCACATCACAGTTACAAATGGTATTTTGCATTGATACTACTATGTTTCATGAGCACTTATCCGAAATGATTAGTTACCCAAAATACTTCTAAGTTTTTTGGATAAGGGTTACTCAACTTGTACTCCTAAATACAGCAATTATATTTTTAAGAGCAAGGTTTTCTTGTCTTCTGGGCTTTGTCAGGTCATGATATCAGCAGAATAATGTTTCTAACTTAGCAGTGTTGAATGGCATAGAAATAACCCATGAGAAAGCAGTATAATTCACCCTCCACCTTCTGCTTTGTGTTTGTTTATTCAGGGATCATCTCGAAGCTGCAGGTCACGAGTGTGTGCTCAAAGATGCTTCTTCTGTGGAGGACCCGTTTGAAGTAGTGAAGCTTATTTCCCAAGAGAAGTTCGACGCAGGACTAGTCATACATTTGTACAAAGCTGGTCGATATTTGCTGGGTAACCTTTTTCATTTCATATTTTGGTGCATATCTCACTCACATTTCTAATTATGTAGCAGGGCGACAGGAATTCAATAAAATGTTCTTATGATATAGATATTTTATTTTAAATATATGATATATATTTTACATGTAGAAGATCACATGACAGACAATTCTAGAGGGAAATAGCTTTTTATGGCTTCATCCCACAGACATGGTTTGTACAGCATGGTTATTAATACATGAACAGTAACAACCCCCCCCATACAGGCTTACTTACAGCTAGGGTTGCCACCTTTTTTTCAGAAAAATACCGGCCTTGGTACTGTCTCCATAGACTTAACATTGGCCTAATGCCAATTTTTTACCGGCCTGCCGGTAAAATACCGGCCAGGTGGCAACCCTACTTACAGCAGAGTGACTGTGCTTATATATATATCACTTCCATGCCTATGTCAAGTTCTACATTTTTCTTTCTCACTCTACATGTCTTGTCTGTATAATCTCTTTGTTCCTTTTTCCTTTCTTATTTTCTGTCCTTTTCCTTCACTATAAATGTTTAACTCTTGGTTGTAACTGCTAGTAGTACAGCATTTGTTGACTGTAATATGGATGGCTATAGTGGGTTCACATGAATTCATCAGTCATTAACGCACTCCAGGCTGGTCTATTAGTGGGCATTTTTGGTACAACCCATAGATGGCATGATTTGATACCAATGCCAATTACAAAATCAGGTTCAGCTTTGGCCATGCAGAACTCGTATACAGCAGCCAGTAAAATATACACTGGCCAATTTTTATTTCCATTCCAAATACTATACTATTTTTTTTTTAAAAGAAGCTCTTGAAATGAAGAGCCCAGTAGATCTTCATAAGATAATTATAATATAGTAGAATGCAAGATTAGGCCTTAACATAAGGATTCCTTTATCTTCCCTATAAAAAATAGAAAATACACAAGCACATGTCATAATAACACACTATTTAAATAACAAGTGCTAATATAATCACAAGTGCAGCTCTGTGCTCAGCAATTTTATGAAAATGTTGGACAATAAAGCTAGGGTGTATCATGTGGTATATAAATAATTTTAATTTTCAGCAATCAGTCTAGACAGTAGTAGTACAATTGCTTAATTGATTACAAGTTTTTTATTTAATTTTTTTTTAATTGAAATATATGTAGATGTCCAGTGGGCACATCGCAGTGCCGTGTAAAGGACCGAAATTTCTATTCTTTTGTACTGTTTTCCAGGCAACAGAATACCATTTGGTGCTATCTTTGGTGGAACTGATATTAATGAAGATATAAAGAATGAAGAGAAATATCGAGTAATGAGAGCTGTGTTTGAAGAGGCTAGGTACTCTTATGTCTTTTAAGTCTAGACTGCCCCTCATTATGTCTGTTGTTGTAGAACCACTTGACACTGGCATGTTTTTAATGGTGACTGCTAATTCTTGTGACGCATGCAATGTTCGGCTGCGCGCTAGCTGTACAGCTTCCTTAAATTCAGTGAATCACCTTCTCACCCACAGGGTTTAATCATAAATTCTTACTTCCTCTTTTCAACATTTCAAAATGAGTTTAGAAGTATTTTTGTGGGTAAAAATACCCACATTAGACAAACGTGTGTTGTCTGGAAGTAGTGTGTCACATGGTTGATGTTCTGAGGAATGTTTGAGAAAATGAGTAAATATAGTTAAACAAAAAATCCAGTAGACGTTTGGAGTCTAGTAGTACAACCAGCTCCCAATACAATTTATAATAAAGTGTGTATTATAGTTTTGTTTTTATAGTGAAATCGCTTCTCCAGAGAGCTACCATTAGAAGAGGGACTAAACAACTTTTTTTTTTTTTTTTTTAATCAGAAGCTCAATTATGTTTGATTAAAGCTTAAAAATAACCATTTGTCATATAAAATACTTTTTTACTTATTTTCTAATGTTCTGGAACAAACAATTTACCTCGAGGTCTTCAGCATGCCAATTCCTGTTATACTAAATATGTAACTAATTATTCATTGATAATATTAAGTAAAACATACTCATAATAATATAGTGGATAATACATAATGGCTCCATTACAAATATATAACTAAAAAAAAAATGTTTTTAATTAGACTAAAATATTTGTCAATACAAATAATAATAAAAATAAACCGCAAACTGAATGTACATATTTTGACCAATCTTATCTCAATTGAGAAGAGTAAGCATACAAAAAAATATGATCTTGCACATAAAAGAAAACACCCCAATACGGGGTTAAATGTAGCTATACCAAATCCCAAATCCCACAAATTAGCCAAGGAAAGGAAAAATGATTCCTCCTGGCCAGTTATCCTGTATTGTAAAAACGGTAGACTAAAGAGACCACACAGAACCCGTTTCATATCTTCCTTAGATGGTATTGGAGTTCACACCGATATCCAGCAAGGGAGGAGGACAACTTAACTATTTCTCGAGGGAAGCGAGATAGTGATGTCACACACTCCTCCCACATGTGTTGGCCACCAATTCACACACGTGTTGTGAATTGATGGTGGTAATATCACACTTATCAAGCGCTGTGTAATATAATTTAGATTTTGTTCATATTGTCATTCATTACTGCACCAGTGTCATCTCTTCTAAATGTTTTCCCTAGCATGAGCAAACACGCTCGCTTTTCAGTCCCAGTCACGAATACATTTCTTTCCTCCCATCCTACATGACTCACGTATAGACACACCACTAGGAGTGACTTGGTGAAGCATTAGTACCACAGGGTGCGCAGCCCGAGGAGGTTAAAAAAAACTTGTGCACCCAGTACTGATCAGAGGTGCTTGCAGGGGAGATTGCTCATTACCCAACCCTTTTTTGAGGACTGGCAGCGCACAAACAGCCTCTTTGGCTGCCTTTCCCCCCACATCAGAGGTTACGCGACCTTCCAACTCTCTGCCTCCGGAGACGTGTGAGGAGCCAGTTGCTAGGGGTAACTTGTGGTTGCGATCTGGGCACTAGGGTCAGTCCTGAGTTTAATGTGGGTGCTGGGGTAAGTCCACCCCCCAAAAAAAAGGGGCCCAACGGTGAGAAAAAAACAAAACCAAATGGGTCTTAGCCATGTAGAAGTTGCCAGTACCCGACTTTAAACAAGTGTCTCTATAGAAAAGGGAAGGAAGGGAGGGAGGGGAAGGAAGATATGAAGGGAAAGGAAAGTGTAGTGTACCCAGAATAAGGGCTGGGAGCCAGGAACTCTGTGTTCAAATTTGTTATATGCTTGTGATGATGTGATGTACCTGCTGTGTGCCTGAAGTATGACATATGGTATGATATGCCAGTGATATAATTCTTGTGATATGGTATAATGTGTTGGAGATGAGGTGTAATATGATACTATATCATGCTTTTTCACAAGCATTGCTCAGGCATATTATACCTCACCACCTTTCCGGGCCTGTTTCCGAGAGTCCGTCACGCATGTAGTGCTAATCAGATGGGAGTTTGGGGATATGAAGGCACAGCATAGGGCTGATGGCTGCTTTGCTATACTATTTTCCATGTCTTGCTAACTATACAATGATGGAAATGATGTTATACTAGTTGTATGTGTCTGGCTAACTGTATATCAAAAAGAGCTATATATTATCATCATTATTGTATGGCCAGCTATTTACTGACAGGAGCTATTTATTGTTATAATACTGATTATAAGACGACCCCCCAAACTTTGGATATTCTTTTAAGAAAATAAGAAAGTCTGAATATAGGACTACCCTATAGGAAAAAAGTATTACTTGTAAATATTCACATGTAAACTGTTTTTTCATATTTAATAAAAATTGTGATGGAAAAAAAAGGCATTTCTTGTTTTTATCTGCTAATCTGCCCCCCAGACTTAGCCAATGAATCGCCCCCCACACAGCCATCTGCCCCCAGACTTTGCCAGTCGTGCCCCTTACATGTTTGCCAATGCTGCCCCCACACTTTTGCTAATGCTGCCCCCGCACTGCTGAAAGAGGTAGATCTGGCTGTGCCCCAATGCGAGTCTTGATTGATTTCTCAGGTCAACAGCAACTACCATCTTAATTACTTTGGTTTTAGACTAAGATCTTTAAATCTGTTTCAGGCTATTTCAGTAGATGATAAGAGTAGGTTGTGATGAGGTTTTAAGCAGCATTACTCCTCTCCCTTGGCTGAATCTTTTTCAGTGCTGCTTTTGTAGAATGCCCTGTTTTTATAAAAATAGTTTTGCCCATACTACTGGCAGGTGTGAAAAAATGATGTAAAATAAGAATGCTTTCAAAAACAGACATGTTAAAAGTTTGTCCAGCGCATACACAATCTCTCCTGTGATAAGGGTTACCACCTTTTCTACAAAAAAATACCGGCCATGCCACTGCCTCCATAAACTTAACATTGGTCTCAAGCCAATTTTTTACCAGCCTGATGGTAAAATACTGGCCAGGTAGTAACCCTACATGCGATCGTATTCTCCATTACCAAAAGGCAGCTGCCCTACCAATATGGCACTGCCCTGTTGTGTGCAAGAGCTTTGCAGGGGGTAAATCACCACTTCTTTGTCACTCTGTTGTAGTTATTAGACTGCCTGTAAATTGTTTTTGCCACCCCAGGCCAAAAGATGACAGTCCTCCCTTCACAGTAATGCATTTAATCCGTATGTTAGCGACATATATTCCTGGTTGTCTGGATCATTTCATTTGAATACTGGAGTTTAAAGCAAGCTATTTTGAATACTAAATATGTGCGCCTGTGTGCTTGTTAGGAATATGACAGTTGTTTTGACATAAAGAAGTAGTAGTTAACAGGACATGAAAGTGATTCAGGAAGCCATGTGTGTTAAACTGAAAAACATCAAGAGCATGTGTCTTTTAAAAGAGGAATCGAAAGTGCTTTAGTGGCAGAAGGACTACCTCTCATTGGGTATTGTGCAAACTGTGACCTTGCTTCACACGTGGGAGACTGTTCCAGGAAAGTTTTATGGTGACCAAAGGGTGAATGGCATGCTTAGACTAATAGAAGTGCTAATATATGATGAGTGTGACAACCTTTATCTACTGTACAATTACATTTTGAGAATCTTGGTGAGAAAAGTGTTGCTGCAGTAGACACACACTTGAATTACATTTAAAAAAATCAAGAAAAAATGTTCTGGGTCAGATATTCCTTCATCTATATATAACGACCACTATTTGGAGTCATTTTTTATAAACTAGAGGAGCTATCCAATATAGACTGCTCTGGCCTGAAATTCAGTTACTCAGTATAGCCAATGTCGGCCTGAAATTGGCAATTTCAAACGGCTTTGGCCCGATTTTAGTTCATATTCCCCCTACTCAATATGGGTCCAAATCCCCCAAAGGAAAGTAAAAAAAAAAAATTAAATTATAATTAAATGTTAAAGGTCCCCTTTCCTTCCCATCTAGGCAAACAGACTGTCGCTTTACCCATAATGCTAATGGGGGTAAGTAGCCATGCCCCATATAGAATAAACAGGGCTGCGAGCTGGGCAAAGGATTCTCAGCTCCTATAGTTATCATGGTTCCCAGTCCCATTATAGTAGGGCGTGGATCAGGGATTCATTCCCTGGCCCCCAATGTATACTATAATAGGGGGCTAAGAGCCATTTGGGTGGAGCCATTTTCCCAGCTTAAAGTCTTATTTATTATAGGCAGGAGGGGCTTGCCCTATTCCCCCATAAGTATTATATAGGCCAGAGCAGTGAATTTTGCTTTATGGGGCCAGCAGTAGTCTGTCTTACTTTTCATTTCGGGAGGACTGATGCTATTTTTTTAAATGGCCAAAGTCCTCCCAACACGAGTCTTTATCCTCCCCATAAAAGTCTAAGGGGAAGATAGAGGGTAGCATGAAAATCATCCAAATTGGCCAATTTTCGTACAAATTCTAAATCACTTTTGTGCTCTTTGAGTAGCATGAATTCAAGGACAACCCGAGTAGACCCTTTAGCCTGTGACATAATTAGGGTAAATAAAAGCTATAGCTGGAGAATCATGTTCTTTGTAACAGTGTACTTGATTTTCCCAGCTCATCCATGAATCTTTCACCTAAACTGAATACCACAATTTGAAATCTAAATGAGCAGGAAAAATGATTAATGCCAGCAAATGTATATTGATAAGTACGGCCCAATGTATTCGATTCGAGGAGCGCAGGAAGTGATTAAATGAAACAAAACTTTGTATCCTCGGTGTCTATAGAATCAGTGCTGCTACACCTGCAGTAAACATGCAGAGTAATCACTGGGGAGGGCTTGAGTCAAATATTACAAAATGTGATTTATGCAAAATGGCTGCATCAAATCACACTGGAAAAAAAGCCTGTGCACTATACAAGCAGTAAACTTCATCTTGCACCAAAGTGAGTTTGAGGACTAGACTGTCCCTCTATTTTCTTAATTTGCTGCTCTGAAATGGGACATAAAGGTTAAGATAGCATGCATTCAGTTAATGTATGGACACAAATTAAATAAGAAGATTTTTTTCTTATCATGATTAGATTTTAAGCTTTACTCCTGTAAATATTGCCTTTACTTTATGGTAAACAATTCAACCATTAATTTAATCATATTTCAGATTTGCTGTGGCATTTACTTACGAGATGAAAGAAATTGCTGAAACACACTGGGTAAGACTATATGTTTATACTAAAAGAAACCCCTTTTGCTGTCCTAGAGCCTTGTAACCCATTGCTCTGGGATACAGTGACAAAATGTTAATTTCCTCAAAGGACCAAGTGAACTGTAATTCTAAACTCAACTTAAACATTACATCCTGAAATCTGATTGTAGTCTTTGTAAAATGTTTAGTTTTTGTTTTTCATGGACTTTATTATGTCCTCTGTTTTAAATTCTAATTAGCAATTTCATACCTTGGCTCCGCTTAGAAAGGACAAACGTGATATAGAAAAGTATGGTAGCAGCTCATAACGTCTTAAAGGGGCATTCCACCTACAGTATTCCCAAAAATATTTTTAGATAACTGATTGCATTGTGCAGAGTAAAGAAAAATAAACTGTTCTGTCTCCTAAAAACTGCAAATAGTGTAGTAGATGTATTACTATTGCTACAGCAGCAGTCATTTCATTTTTTCAATGTAAAACTGAGGGAGAACTGTAAATTAACATGCTTGGTGGATAATACCTAAAACAACAAGAAAAGTACCCGTGTAGATCAACTAATTTCCCTTCATTCCCATTTAATTTATTTTCTATTGTGGATGTAAACTCATTAACAACGAAATCAACTACTATATTGCATCTGATTATATGTATTGTATTTTGTATTTCTAGTTGAGTGGAAGTATTTGTTATATCTATATATATTTTTTGTTTGTTTTATTTCAGCCACATGCAATACATAAAATACACATCAGACCTCAAGGTAAGTTTTAGGATCTGACATGGGAGCTGAAATGAAGAGTTTTTAATTCTTAAATTATATGTAATGTATTTGAATAAGCTCACTTCTTGTTATTCCTTCACTTCCTACATTTGCTATAAAGCATTATGAAGTATTGATGAACAACCTGTTGTGTAATAATTTTTTGTTATTGCATATGTAAACATTGGTGTATTAAGGTTTTGTGAGGCTATTGGCCTGACTAAACTTATGCACCTCCTAATCATTATTTGCCCCACCCCTTTGTATTCAGACCACATCTTATCCTGTTTAGGATCCTCCCTCTTTGTCTCCCATCACTTTCCCAGTGCCATATTTGTCCCCAAACACCTTCCATTTCCATTGCTCCGTTGGCATGTGGGTTGCGCAGTGAAAAAAAATGGAGCCAACAGCCTTGAATAAATATGGAGTGTGCTTGCTTTTCTTCAGTTGCATATCTGGCTGGTGAGGGAGGCCTTTTATGCTGCTTTGTGCAAAGTGCTGGCCTAGGCATTGTTGGCCTAGGCCAGGATACACCCCTTTATGCATAGGACTTGCCTACCAGTGATGTCCTTTATTAAAGATTTATCTTTTGCTTGCTTTGCCTTTTGTTTACCTTTACTTAAAGGACAACTCTGACTGAAACTGACCTACCTTTTTTAGGCATATTCAAGTTAAATAATAATATTTATAAAAATGTATGCGTTTATTTAAATGTGAATATCGAAATATGTTTGATCTACACAGAAATATCCAGTTTAAACCTTCTACTGATCTTCCTACAAATCTTTCAGCAATTGGCTGGCATCTGGGAGGGCAAAAAGCAACATTTTAAAGTGTTTCAAATTATCAAAAAGCCAAGACTCTCAAAAATATATTGCACATGATTCTTACAAAGCACACCTCTGTACTTTTTTCCTTCAGAATGTGTTTTAGCAGTCCAGAATGGTATTACACACAGAGCTCTTGACATTCATAGCAACAAAATAAATACATACTTACATATTTATGCAGGAAGGTTGGGGAGAGAATATACAGGGTTTACAAATAAATAGATTGCTAAGATACTAAACCTATACTGCAGAATGTCATTCTACTTGGAGGGCACCATTTGTCAAATTTGACAGACCTGCTTTGTGGAGACATTTTGTAATTTGACTTTGTTGTTCTTGCTCTCCCAGTAACTTCTTCATGTATCAAAATTCTGATTGAGTTACCACTTCAGATTCAGGTACATTTGTATTTTGAAGAATGATTGCCTTTTATAACCCCTTTGCGACACGAGATGGACTTTCTTGCAAACTGTTGCTGACACTGGACAGACCCAGTCCATCCATCTGTTAAAAGAGCAGTGTGTGAGATCAACACTCGCAAACACTGCTCACAAAGGTGATGCTTTGATGCCTCGATGTGGAGGCATTAAGCATCACCGAAATTCAGTGACTATGGAGCGAATCCCGGGCGCCATTTTGGAGAACAGTCTGTCGCTCTGATGCTGTTGCCAGACTGCTAAATTAGTCTTATATCTAGGGCTAGGGTTAGGCTTACAGTAAAATTAGGGTTAGCATATGGGTTATGGTTAAGACTTAGAGTTAGGTCACTGTATGAGAAAATGGTTAGAAAACACAAATTTTGGTTATTGCCCTAGAACTCGCATAAAACAACAGAAAAACACGGAAACATGCATATTTATAAACTCAGGACAACATTTAGAAACTATTTAGACTGGGTCTTTTTTTACCAGTTGTAATTCTGTAAAATATTTTTCAGGTCAAATATAGAAAAGGTGTTTTGGGTTATTTTTCACATTTTTTCATCATATTTTATGGTTTTGCAGTAAATATATGATATGATGAGAATACATTTTTTCCTAAGCAAGCCCTTCTTATGGTGATAAAAACAATATATAATTTGTGTAAGTACAGTAAATGAGAGAGCAGGAAATTACAGCTAAACAAATAAACCCCAGAAATGTTAAAACAGCCCAAATCACCAAGGAAGGTCAAAAGATTGTATCACTAAGGGGTAAAAAATCCTCTGCTATAATGCTTTTTTGAGATACAAATGTTCCTGTGTTAAGAGTTAATATGTTGTGAAGGGTTAATGATGGAATCAACATTCAAGAACCATTTTAATCTAATGTGGTCATTTATTTATAAAAAAAAAAAATCTCTTTAGTAAATTTATGTCCATCTCTCTATTTATAGTTTATTTAAAAAAAAAAAAAAAAGCTAAACATCCTGCTTTAAAAGAATATTGTTTTAATCCTCTTTCTTTCACATCCTTAGGAATTTTAACAAAGCCAAGTGCATCTTTCAATTATGAAACATTTCTACATAAAGCAGGTAAATAACTCTTCTGTAAAACACTGCTTTTATAATTCGTCCTCCCGAGTGAGTGAGAGAGAGGTTGTTGCAACATACTGCTGTTTAGTGGCTGCAAAAGGATTACTCTCATTTGTGTTACCAACAGCTTCAAACAGCTTTTTTTCTAACAAGAACAAAACCATTAGCCAGAAGATCAGAAACAGCATTTCTTCCAGCCTTTCACACTGACAATCTAGCTGTGTGTAACAAATGGACAAATGTAAAAAAAAAAAAAATGGCTTCATCACGTTTGTAAATGCATGTCATTATTCTGTACCTGTAGCCTAGTTTTAAGCTGAACACTTGCAGGTTATTTCATCCTCCATAAATCAGACAAAGCCAATGCTTCCGACCTGATATTAAATAGGCACTCTCCTTCCTGCCCAAAATTGTGGTCACAGCTGGCAGTTTCCAAGGCTGGTTAATGTTAACTCTGGAGTGATAAACCACCCCACAAACACATTTACTACATTGAAATACATTTAGCTGTTAGAATATATTGTAGAAGAGGTTAAATCACTGCAGTTCCAATAGCACTGCAGTTTTTCCATATGTGCTATTCTTTTTGTTGTCACATTTCTTAAAAGCCGCTTTGCTCGGTTGAACCCAGAATTATTTATTTAGTATTTGACAACTGATAAGACCCACCTGACTTTTCTAGTTTGCATATTTCTTCAATGACATAATAAAACCCTTCCATCATATTTTGATCTTTGACTGCCTTTGCTACCTCTGCCCACATGGCTTGTGAATATGCATTAATCAGGAGGCTCTCATACCCATTACTGGGCCAGATTTCCATAGATGATCCATAGAACTTGTTTATTATAGATGTGACTATAATGATTGTATAATGTAGTAATTGAGCTTGTAATGCAGTTGGGAATCGTTGAAAAAGCCAAACAATGTCTCTCCACAGAGTGTTTAATATCAAATAGACTCCCTCTTTTCTTTCGCAGGTGAGGCCGCACAGACCCATAGAAATACCTTATGTGCTCTTAGAAGCTCTCTCTTCTCCCTTCTTCTCCATCTGCAAGTTCTGTTTAATTGAATAATTGCATAAAATGTAGGCCTTTTAAATAGAAATGCTTGTTGTATGAATACAAAGATAGTACCTTCTTGAGCCCTCTTTGCTCTATGGTGGAGGGGACTGACATTTTGGGTCAGGGTGTAGGAAGATCTGACTCACTGAATGTTCTAAGCGTTGGTCACTGGAATACGTCCTTAGCGTTCAAGTGGGTGCTGGGGCAAGTCCTGAGTGCATATCATGGTGCTGGGGCAAAGTTCTATGAGTGCCAATCTGGTTAGTGGAGCAAGTACTGTGAGTGTAATCTGGGTGCAGAGGAAGGAAAGAAAAACAAGAAATAGATTTTTTTCAATAACCCTTTGTTTACATATGTAAACAATTTGAATTTATAATAATGTTTTTTCTTTGGCCTACGAAAATGTGTAAAATGTACAATGTCACCCTTGTACTGACAGGTTTGAAGACCCCTGCTTTAAGACATTATGCAAAGGAAATTACAGGGTGTGCTTAATATACTTTGCTCAATGGTCATGAGGGGGCACCAGTGTCCACAGGACAAGTTAATTTAACTGAGAAAATGGGTACTTTGGCAGAGCCTCCTGGTGCTGGTAAGTGGCACACTTCATTTCAGTACTGCGCACACAGGGCTGGACCAAAACATTGTGCTGCCTGAGCTTAAAATTGAGATGCTGCTGCCCCCAAACAAGCAAATACACACAGTCACATACTTGCACGCACAGTTACATAGACAAACTATCGCATGCACACACAAACACACACAGAAACAAACACATACACAATCTTTTTTTTTCAACATCTGTCTCCCTCCCCTACCGTTTTACCTTCCATGACAGGGAGGGAGGTTCTGGTTGTGCAGAGTTGACTGTGCAGGGGCTGACATGTAATCGAATGCATTACTACATACTGTAAAAAACAATTCTGTTTTTACAACCTGGTAACATTATACACAACCTGTTTAAAATTTCACAGACCATCATATTCCATCACCTGGCACACTTATTGATTTTTATAGGGACAATAGATCAGTTTGTTCGTATCATTATTACAATTTTAGAAATAAAAACACAAATAAATAATGCCAGTACTATCATTTGTAAACCAGAGCTCGAGAAACCCCAGGCGTAAGGTCGCCATGGAGACCAGGAAATCAGACCTTGCGTCCGGGTTTCGGTTAGGCTCTACCATCCATTTTTCTTCGAGCGCATCTTCACTCATTTTCTGTCTGAGTGATATCTCTGCTTCAGACACTAGAGTGCTTTGTGCGAGGGGGCGGAGCAATCCGCACAGACTTTCACCCTAACGCAACTCGCTCTAGTGTCTGAGTGCCAGGATACCACATGACACCCGGCATTCAGACAGAAGATGAATGAAGATCTAGCTGCAGAAGAAAAGCCCTCCTCCCCTGCAATGAGGTAAAGCAACAGGGAGTTTGTACAAATTAAGAACTTAATTGTTTCTTAAAAAATGCTGACTGGTGTGTGTGTGTATTTAAATAGATGTGTATGTAACTGGCTGTGTATGTGAAGTGTGAGAGACATTAAGGAATTAATGTGTGTGTGTATGTAACTGGTTGTGTATGAGGTGTGTGCATGTGACTGTCTCTATGTGTGATTGTGTGTGTATGCTTTTGTGTTGTGCCATTGATTGGGTCCTAAAACTAAATTAAATTTGTCAAGCCCTGTTGTAAACAATGGCTAGCTCACTACTTAATTTAAAACCAAAGAGTTGCTTTCACCTGTGTTACAGGCTACTTACCTGGTAATGACTTTGCCTGCATCATCACATGTGCCAACTGCCTTTTGCCCAGTCAATGAGGCTGCCGAGAAGCAGGGAGAAACTATCGCCCCCCTTAAATTGACGTCTGGGTTAGTGGACACACTTTCACCCATTGTAGGGCTGGTTCTGTGTGCACAAATATAGCATTTATGTATTGGATGAACCACATGTCATAATCATATTACAGTGCATTCCCATATCCCAAACCAACACACACTGCATAAACTAACTTAAAAATATATATATTGGCCGTATAGCTTGCTGGCCGCTTAACTGCAGAGTTCTCCAAGGGGTAGTAGATTAAATCCTTACCCAAGTCTCTTTTGACATTTTAAAGCCATCATCCTCATATTTTTATTTACCTCTTTGTTAAGCCGCATTGATTTTTATTTTCCATATCTACAAATAACAGTGTTTGTTGAAATCTAACTTTTTTTTTTTTTTTTTACAAAATACCCTTGGAAACACAAAGAAATGATAAAAATAACTTTTTCTTTTTATTCAAAAGTATACTGGTTTCAAGCTAATTTCTTAACTACCTGTCGCTAAAATAGGAGGAATATGCAGAGGGAGCCACTTCACACAGTCAGATGATATTGTTGCAAAAATAGTACATTTATTGTAAATTAATGGCAAGTACAAATGTGCAAAAAATACTGACTCTAATCACAGCCCATGAACTGTAAAGTTTCCATAGATAACGGTGAGTGCGAGCATACTTGCACCTCAAATGGTCAGCAGATATAGACGTCCCACACCAATGTTTCTGGCATATGAAGTCAATTTTTTGTTTTTGTTTATTTTATATATTGGTTATTTGTAACGCCTAATAATGAAATTAGGTTTCCACAAGGCATACCATTAGAAATCTTTGGCAGCTAGATAGTTCTTTATTTTTTCCTGAACTGAAGTAAGAAAAGCAAAATGGCTTCTGGACGTCGGCCAGTTTTTGGTAACGGACACCCCATCCTTTCAACATTACACCTTAGAAAGATAAAAAATAGACTTTTGAGAATGATTAGCAAATAATCATTTCTTTGTTAAAACTGCTCTAACTTTCCTGCACCATTCCAAACAAGTAATTGTAGAATTTGAATTTAGCTTAAATGTGTTTTTGTTTTGCCATTAAACTTTTTTTTTTAATTGCTGTAAATACTTTTTTTTTTGTCCATCATCATAATTAGAATCTGGTTTGCTTTTTTGCTACATAAATAACAAGCTACCATAAAAACATCTAATGTGCTCAAAAGGTTTCTGTACAGGGCAACAACGGCATACTTGCCTCTGAAACATCTATTGAATGTGTGTGTACATGTATTTATTATATTTGTTTAAATTACACATGTATGTTTATAATTTATGTCCATGTTTTCAGACAAGGGGAAATTACATATTTCTTACTATGGTAAAGAGAAGGGAAGCGGCTTAAATTAGAGAATGTTCATGTTTGCATTTGTGTAAATGTGAGGGACTTCTACGGCGGTTTTTCGCTCTTCAAAAATCAGCTCATCTATACACTATTTTAAAAATTTGTATATGTAATTTGTATGTACATTAACGTTGACAATGTTTGAAGTGAAATAACTGGTTTTAATAATACAAATTCTTAAACTTTTTTGCATTGTTGAAAAAATCAGTGGAGACTCCGGTTCAAACAGGTGTTTGTCTTCAGTACTACTCATTAACTGCTTTAAGTAGTTTGCACCCGCGTCTCCACTTTATGCCTATGACTAAGTGCCAACCAGCACGAAACGAGTAAGGCTAGTGTCCGTCTAACATTGTAGTTGGTTACCTATTTTATGTATTAAACACCGGTGCTTATGAAAACATCCGAAGAATCAGTCTCCCTGCTGTTTTCTCCTTTTTTCCGTTCAATGTTCATGTTTACCTTAGGCCAGCTTATGTTTACATTTCACCTTTTTTTATGTCTCTCAACCTCCATCTTCGTTTTACCAACTATTTGCACCCAACGTTGCTACCAAACCAGTAATGAAGTGAACTTGTATTGACTAGCTGCTATCTCTCCCATTTGACCTTTCCTCACATCAAATCTTTATCTCTGTTCTTTTACCTATTGTCTCTGTCACAGCATGCAACCCACTAGTTGGCAAGAACAAGGCTCGCTAAACACTGTTACAGGTTGAGTATCCCTTATCCGAAATGCTTGGGACCAGCAGCACTTTGGATAATGGATACTTTGGATAACAGATCAATGAAGAAAACCTCTCCAGGCACTGCCTGCTGCCCCTGCAGCCACCTACCAACTCAGTGGTACCTGGCTACCTAAATGCTCTCTATTCAAAAGCAGCTTCCCAATCTTCCCAGATGCCACCATCTTAACCCCGCTACTTCCACTTCTCTGCTAGGGTACAGCCAGGTTGGGAGTTGTAGCTCAGGAGCACAGAACGTCACTGGTGCTTTTAATCAGGATTTCTGTTCATTTTGGATAATGGTTTTATGGATAAGTAATACTTAACCAGTAGTACAAGGACATGTAAATTTTACTATTGGTCAACTTCCTTGTAACCCTGTTCTGATGTACAGCCCAGTGGAATTTTGTGACAATGTATATCGGCCATCCTTGTTTGATACTGGAACAGTAGCACTTACTAAATTTAAGTCTTTGAAATATTCAGCTGAAAATTTGTAGAGCATTTGAGGCAGATTTGTAATTGTTAAATCTAAAAGAAATCTTATTGCAGTCTCCTAGTAAGAATGTTTGGATCTCTAAAGCAAGTCCGTAGAGAATGCCTGTGTACGGTAATCAATTACAACTGAAAATTCACTCAGATCAATGGTAATATGCATGTTATTGTTATGCGGTCCTTATGTAAACCTTATTACATTAGCTTAGTACCCAAAATTAAATAAAATTTTATTGTAATCCGTTTCTTGGGCTCATTTTCCCTCATCAGGAATTCAGGCGCATCCTGGAAATTTGAATATTTTCCTCTTGATATGTGGCCTCAGGAGAGTGAAAGATCCTCTTTACCTCGTTAAAAGATTTTCAGGTGGGTAATGCATACAACTGAGACCCTCTTCAAAATGTCTTAAGCACAGCATAATTGTACATCTCTTGATCTTTCCAAGTTCCAGGTGTTAGTGGGTTAGGTAAAGTAGGATATAATACGTATTAAAAAAAATAGGGTGATAAAAGCCTCCTTCAGCTGGAACCAACCCTCTTACTAACTCATTGTAACTTATTGGTAAAAAAAAACATTAATGGATCCTGTATACTGTACCAAATATAGGTATACTTCAAAATTGTAAATAGATGCTACTTGTACTTTTTTGTAGCAGAGAATACAGCGTATACTTCAAGTTGAACACCCGCTACGTTCATCATAAAATACCTAAGGATTCACATGCATGAAATCATTTAACATAGATGCGTTCAATTCTTTAATGAGTGACCTGTCAGCCGAAATGCTGTTTGGTGACCGTCAAATCCATTTGTGATAAAAAAAAAAAAAAAATGTCCATTCATGTTCACAGTATTCTTAATAGTGTGGAATGTGGAAACTTAGTTATAAAAAGTATATCCAATAGATGTTGCTGTAAAAATATGCTTTCAAAACTGGCAATTATCCAGATTAAAAGACCTGTTGTGTCTATATTATATGCCAGTCAAATAGATGGGTATCAGACGCAGTGTGTTATTTATAACATTTGTGTTTTTATCTCAAAGTTTCCTCTCTAAAAAGTGTCCCTTCTAGATCCTATTTTTGGTAATAAATTGCACTTTTCAGAAAGCATACCGCTTATCAACCTGTTTTAACCTCTGAAGAAAACCCTGAAAGACAAAAATGTTTTTGTGTTTTTTTGTTTGACATACTGGATGCGTGTGAAAATATGACATCACAGAGGGAAGAATTTAATGGTTGCCTCTGGCTAAAAGTCTTGCCTACCATTTCTCTGTTTTTAGATAGATACGCATATATGTATGTTTAACTCTTAAACATACAGTACTTTGCTGAAATGTTAAAGGATACACATTCTTTATTCTAATTAGATTATCATTTTTTTTTTTTTAAGTATTTGTATTATTTGATTACTGTCCATGAATACTTAAAATAGATGTTAAAATATTTATAGAAACAATACAACTATTCACTCATATGAGCAGACATTTACTTTGTTTTCGCAGTATTTAAGTTGTGCGGGATATCTTGGAAATCTAGCCCAGTGTCACTAGCGGTATTCGTTCCCCTTTTGTTTGGTACAACGCTATACTCCTTGCTATTCTTAATAGCGTGAGTGAAAATAAGATCAAACAGAAGAAAATGTGACTGTCAAACAAATTAGCACTTTCCCCTTAATACCCTTTACAATAAACATATGTGGGTTAATGAATGGTAAAAGAATGAACAAATTGTACAAATTTATTTTACTGCGAGGCAAATACTTTTATTTTCTTGCTACCACTTATTTAATGGTAAAACTCTACAGAAAGTGGTGATTTTATAGAATTATATTGCTATTTTCATTCCTTACTAGTTTTAGAGGTGTTCACTTGTGCGTCTAATTTTCAATCAGATACGTGGCTTTGGTTTCTTTATTGAGACCTGCAGTCTTCATTACAATGTATAGTGAGTTAGGTCTTCTAAATAAAGAGAGAATTGTATCCGAGTTGGAAAAAATCAATTACTTTTGCCCTAAGTTTGGAATTTCTGTCTCAATTCCCTGCAATTCGCCCTTCATTGAATAAACCTTATGATGTGTACATTTCTTTACCAAACTTCCTATATTTGAATTTCAGTAGACCTAGCATCCAGTATTCCCCAGGTGAGAATTGGTTACTTTCTGATTCATCCATTCCTGAATTTAATGGCCTAAGTTTATTATTACATTTACTAAATTCACCTGCTTATTGATTTAATTAACATGCTAACATTTGATTGCTTATTGTCCTTTATGTTGCAAATTAAGTTCTGTTTTCAATACTGTTCAATAATGTTCATTTCATCATCCTCCATAGTCCAGCATGCCATATTTTGCATATTTATCCTCTAGTCCCAAGTACCTATAGGTTTTTTTGGATGTGCATCTCTTATGCAAATGAAAGTTGTTGAAATTAGTCTGATTAAAAAAAAAAATTGATTCCCTGCCCCCCTTTTGTTTAAATTTTTTTTTCTTTTTTTTTTAACCCTGCTTCAAAGAGGGTAAATCAACACATTATTTCATGTGTAATCTTTGTGCATAGGTCAGTAGAGATCCAGAAAGAAGTACAACTAGGTTTAGAACTGAAGGGCCACATGTACAACAGATGTAAATTGTTCAGTGATTTGACAATAGCTCAGACTCTTGCAGGATTACATCATTAAACCAAATGTAATTTAAAAAAAAGCATGAAAAGGCTGTTCTGTTGAAATGCATGTAGCACTACTATAGATCAAGATTTAGTGACCAAAGCTTCCTGCTATGTGACCAAAATAACATAACTCCACAGGTACAAGTCAACCAAATGGACTTACAACAATCTTTGTGTTAAAATGTGATTTTTAAACCTCACTACATTAAATCGTTTAATTTACACACACGGCATTAACTTTAAAATGATTTCATATTTAATCTAAATATACCTGAGGTATCACTCTGGTTAATGTTTTACATCCTACATCCCTTTTATACCTCACTAAGTAGCAAGTAACAATTATTATTTATTCCAGAATGGCATGAAAGGGATCCAAATGTTTACCTGGTTATTATTGGACCGATGGTGAGTAAGATATTATGGTATGATCCTTATTAGTGTTAGTCATATATATATAATAATGCTAACTATGCTGTTTTTTTTGTTTTTTTTAAAAAAAGATTTAGGTTCAGGTTAAATGTAATTGGCAATCTATATGTAATGCGTATGTTAATAACTCGCAAAAATCAACAGAAAAGCATGGACACAATCATATTTCTATACTTGTGACACAATGTATAAACTATTTAGATGGGGTCTTTTTTACTGATTTGTATTTGTGTAAAGAATTTTTTAGGTCAAAGTTAGAGAAAGTGTTTATTTTTTTATTTTTTTTTTGTAGTAAATTACAAGATATGATGGACATAATGGTATCTAATGAAAGTCCTTCTTATGGTGATAAAACAATATATAATTTGGGTGGAGACAGTATGTGAGAAAGAAGAAAATTACAGCTAAACACAAACACCCCAGAAATGTCAAAATGTCTTGTCACCAAGGGAAAGACAAGGTCAAAAGGTAATGTCACTAAGGGGTTAAAGGGACATTGCACTTTGTTTAATCCTCGCTTCCTTGAAGGAAGCAAGGGTTAAACAAAACATTTCCTGAGACAACGTCGGCACAAACACAGCCTCTCTGACTGCCGGATGCGAGGGTCCAGCGAGAGACCCTTGTTTTTGCATGGGATCAGCAAGGGGGACATGGTTAAGGTCCCCCCTGCTGATTCCATGCAAAAATGAGGGTCTAAACCGGTCGCCAACCAGACGGCTGCCTGCTATCAAAAGTACACGCCAGTTCATCCTCACTATAGGAACAACTAAAATTTCACTTTTATATTAGAAGCACAAGTGAACAAAAAACAGTTTAGTGTTCCTTAAAGATGCAGTGTTAATTTGGATTACACATTTTGATTTAGTTTGTCATTTTTTTAAAAAACATTTTTTTTACTAAAATGCCATTTTAGTTTAGTCATCTGACTTGTTTTAGCTTCAGACCACTAAATCTACAATAGATTTTAATCAACTAAACCTCCAGTAGATTTTAGTCAACTAAATATCCAACAGTTTTAAGTTAACTTGCTAGTGAGATGGGAGGGGAAACATGATAGTACCAGGCGAATCAGATGGAGAACTATCATTTTCCTCTGCAGGGCATTGTTGCTGGTGGCAGACAGACACAATGAGCCTGCGTCTCAGCCCTTACAGCAGCTGATAGTGTTCAGGGCACTGGGATTTGGCAGAGATCCAAGGGAATCAGACGTCCAAATAGGTAAATGTAATTGTTTCCCTAACACAATAAACACTGGGTGAAACACTGACCCAAGTCTGTGGGTATAATTATCTAGATTTGGCTAGATTTAGTGAGTGTGTCTAATTTTTTTTTATATAAATTGCTCCCAGCCCCCTATAATAAAAAACCCACTGGGGGCCTGACTATGACCAGGGCTTATAGCCACCCAAATGGCTTCTAGCACCCCTAAAATAGATCGGGGGCGAGGCAGGGCCGTATGGTGCCCCTGAGAGACAGGGTGCTGCCAGCCCCGGAGCACACCTGTCACTCGGAGGCACGACGTCTCTCGTGTATTTCCGGGGGTTTGTGTGCTGAGAACAGCCAGCACACAAACTCCCGGAAATAACCGAGAGACGTTGTTACATTCGAAAGTCACTCACTCTGTTGCCAATTCAGCAAGCATGAAAAGTATACGAAAATTCAGCGCAGCGTCGTCTTTCGGATGTATTTCTGAAATACACATGTATTTCAGAAATACACCGTGCGGGTGCTCTGTGTTAGGTGTGCGCACACCTAGCACATATGGAGCATCCGCCACTGGGGCCAGGGCTACTTGCTTATATTCAAATCTATACCCCCTGAGCTTGAGGGCTGCCCGAAGACCCCTAACTCCATATGTAATAGTACCAGTGTCTGGAGGCTGGGCAAATTCCCCCACATCCTATTAAAAATAAATGACCTCCGCCGGGGCTTTGGGCTGACAAAAGGCCCCCCAGACCCATAAATAAATGTAAAATTATTTCCCAACAAACCGCCCCCCTCCACCACTACCTTGCCCATGTAGGAGGAAATGACTCACCTGTAAAAAAAATACCATTTGGGTATAAGATTTTTGGGCTATGAAAGTACCTGCCCGCCATCTTGGCACCAACCTCAAACACCGCCCATCCCCCTAAAAAAACAACCTTTTATTATGCCGACTTTAGCAAAGATGCAGTGCTCCTTACGTCTAGTCCCTGTTGGGCACTTTGATACTCATAAACTATACATTACTGTGAGTTTTGTTTCTGTGGGGTTCTGTGATACACTCACACACTGCTCATTGCTGTTTTATTGACATGGAGCTTTGTGATATATGTGCACACTGCACATTGCTGTGAACTCCCATGATGTCACCTTTCCATTTCCTGGTTTGGGGGCTCATCATTTGTCATTTATTTCTGGTCTCCCAGACAATGCTCTCCTCCATCCAAAGTGGCTTTATATTCAGGGCTAGTCGTTAGAATAGCTCCAAACTGAGCATTTGGTGCTGGACAGTTGAGATGTTTGTCTTGTTAAACCTCCTAGTGATGCACCATGTCTCCCTTGCACCCGTGTTTTGTCAAGCCTCGATCTGACCATTTTATTTTTAATGTTTTTTATTTTGTTTTCAGGGCTTCCCTGCCTTTTGGTTACATTTTTCTTTAGACCAAGAATTTACAAGGAAGATATAAATATGATTTTCCTATCTGATCATTTACACACACTAGTCCAATTTTGAAACATATGTTTTTATTATAAAATATCCAATTTTCTCTTTGCGTTCTTTTCTGCCCTGCTACACAAAAAGATTTAAAAGTTAAGTGGCGTGGAAGATGGATGGAAGAAGGTAGATTCTCTTACTGCTTTAGATCAGTATAATCATTTGAAGTATTTGCATTGTCTGTTTAAATTCCCCTTGAATGTTTTTGCTGTTGTGTAGACATATGACCTCTTCTAAGCCACTATGTCTTATTTGGTTGTTTACTTACTTGCTAGCATCAGACTACAACATGCTATGTACATTTTATGTTATCTATAGTCTCTAATTGTTGCATATTCAATATACAGAGTATTTTGTTTTTATTGGTAATTAGTATTACTTTTTATGACCTCTTCTAAGCCACTATGTCTTATTTTGTTGTTGTTTACTTACTTGCTAGCATCAGACTACAACATGCTATCTAAATTGGATGTTTTCCATAGTCTCGAATTGTTGCATATTCAATACAGATTTTTTTTATTGGTAATTAGTATTACTTTTTGCATTATTTTAAAACCTTAAAATAAATTAATTTGGTTAAAACATTTTTTTTCTTTATCTTCAGGTTGACCCAGTGTTTACTAAGGAAGTACAAGTGACACTAGAAAAGTAAGTAGTATTTTAATAATATCAATATCAATATGTTATTTATTTTGTTACTTATAGAAGTTTTTGATGATAGTGTATAAACAGAGTATATATATATATATATATTTTTTTTTTTTTTTTTTTTTACATTTTCTTTTTACATTTTCATTCTGGATATAGGGATTCTCCAGTCTGGGCATATCTAATATTTTCTAATACCTTGTGGACTGTTAGAGATAAACTACTTTTTCAAACGGAAATATGTAATTTGCATAACGTTATTAGCACCTATATTCATGCTATAAACATTGTTAACATTGTTAATAAATTGACTAGGAAAGTGGGTAATATGTCCAGACAGTAATGATTGATTTTATATTCACTAAATTAACAGTTTAAGAAATATTAATGTCTTTCTAAGGAAGATTTACAGTTAATGGTTTCCTGATTTGTGATTACATTCCACATATAATTCTGAGAGTTGATTTTCTTGCATTATTTACCCTTCAATTGCCCACTGTGACAATTCTCTAAAAAAAAAAAAAAAAAAAAACTCCTTTTGTAGCAACTAAGTTTTCAAGACTTTTAACTGTCACATATCCAGGAAATAGTTTCGACTTACAGGGAAAATCAGTACATGGGAGGCTAATTCTAGTTATTAGTTGAGTCAGCTCTATATGTTATGACCCCAAGAATTTGCCCATTCACTTTTAAACTGAAAACCTCTGGGTTAAGACATTACCGTTTAGTGGTATAGAATTTAGAATTATAACATAAATCTCCTGAGTTTTTCTTTGCCCACCCGCTATTAGTTCGTAGTTTTATGTTAGTCATAACAGTAACAGAATTTCTGCACTGTCTCTTCATGTGCTCCAACTGTACCGAAGATCCTCTTAAATTGCATAGAAATGTGAAAGCAGGTTTGTGCAAAAGAAGGAGTCAATGAATCAAAACATCTAAAAGAGCAATTCCTGTATTAAAGAGACTAAGTCACCTAAATGTGAACGTAGAAAGCACACAATCAAAAATAACCTTTACAATGTGCTCGTGGTATTGCATAGATTCTTAATCTAACGAAATCCTAGATTAAGAGAAAATGTGTTTCACATGTGTCTGTGTCTTATGTTATCACTATGTGGCTTAATATACATTTTATAGTCAAGCTATGCTATATATTTTAAGACATTTTTATGTCATATGAAATTCCTTTTTCATTAACGTAATAACTTTCTGATTAGCTCCTAATCAAAGTGTTTTGTTTAGAATGCCTGAAATGTAATCTGTACAATTGTTTACATTTGCTTCAAATGAGAATGCTTAACAATGATGTTACCTTGATCCTTAGATGGTTTAGTAGACTTTTAATGCTGATGTTTTTGACAGCATAAAAGGGGTTCACCTTATTGAGGAAATTCCCCAAGATGATCTACAGGCATTCGTGAGGAGATGTTTTGCAGTGGTGAACAGCTCTGTGTCTGAAGGGATGTCAGCAGCAATATTAGAAGTAAGATGGTGTATTTTTTATAAATATGAACAAATGTCGTGAAAAATGTCAATATTGAAAAATCTGCATAATACAAACTGTACATGGTGTGTTAGCATTTTTTTGCATGCTCAAACATGTAGTTTTAGCATGTTTGAATGTTGTTATTCAGTAAAAATTGTGCATGATTTCCCTACTAAACATCATTGGTCATGCCACGTGCATAATGCATGCAACATGACCTGGGTATTGTTGTGTATATGCACATGTGGTATATAATAAAAGATTCAATAACAGAAAAACATTGACAGGAAAATGCCTTTGGAATGTGTAAACGCATTTTACTAACTTGATTCTGATTGCCTCTTGGAGTCAAGAAGAAATTTTTCCCCCAGGAGGCAAAATTCGAAATAGCTTCCTTAGGGGTTTTTGCCTTCTTTTGGATCAAAAGCTGTAATGATAGGTAGAAGGGTTGAACTTGATGGACTTGTGTCTTTTTTCAACCTAAATTACTAGGTTACTATGTTACTATGAAAAAACTTATGTTACTCTAGAATGCTGAACTCGAGAATCATGATATTTAACAGCTTATTCATGCTGGAGTTTCTAGGTCGACACAACTATTTTCAGCTCTCTATGATGTTTCTTTCCTAAGTTATGAGTTTATTATGTTTTGAGGTGAACCTTACCTTGGACACTGGGGATGGGCAAAAGTTGATAATCACAACACTGGTGATGTAGAACAATGACCCATCAACTTCACAGAACTTGCAAGATTTCTAAGATAATTGGCCCAAAGTTCGGAAAGATTTGAAGTACATCGGGGTCATATCAGAAGCACAATTTCAAGATTCACAATATGTGATCCCGAATAACCTCACAATTAGGCCATGATGGCCTAATACACTCCGAATGCTTTCAAAACCATACTATGCATAGGGTGCCTTTATCACAAACCGACCAATCAGAAGAGGGAAGATCACAAGCACAAAACTCAACAAGCAACTAAACTGTTCAAAAAACAGTTGTGCTACAAGACGGAGCAATGAGACTGCTGAACAGACAAACAAGCACTGAACGTCCGACCGCCAATGAGCTTGAAACTTTGTTGCAAGCATCAATTTTTTATTAGAGTATAGACTCAATAAACAATGACCCTTCTTTAGTCATAAACTCATTTTGTTTCATAAACAGGACCCTGCAGCACTCACATCATCAGCCAAGTGTTTGAACTAACATGGAGATTGCTCCAAACCTCAATCGCCCCGCTCTGACTGCTAAATGTGAGTGTCTCTTACTGCTAGTGCTGAGACCTTACTGATTGTGCAGACATTCTCCATGCTGCCCGACACTTCTGTCTATTATGACGGATGCCGGGAGGTCACATCCCCCAGCAGCCCCCACTAGCCACCAGGGAGAGAGGAGAGAAAGACAACGTTGGGAGGGGAGGGGGGGGGGGGGAGAGACAGAGACAACATTTAGGGGAGGGAAGGGGAGAGCGAGACGGACAACATTAGGCGGAGGGAGGGGGAGAGATACAGAGACAAAGCATTTCTTGTTTTTATTTACCTTTTATGTGCAAATGCTCCCCCCAACGTTGTCTGTCTCTCTCCCTCCCCCAATGTTGTCTGTCTCTCCACCCCTCCCTCCCACCAGCGTTGTCTCTCTCTATTCCCCCCCCCCCCCCAACGTAGCCTCCCTAGTGGCTAGTGGGGGCAGCCGGGGGATGTCTTCACGATACGCACAGACTTCTTCCTCTGCTGCCCGGCACTTCCGGAAGGAACTGGCTTCATCATAGAAGTCCCGACGGACATGCCGGGAAGCAGCAGAGGATGTCTACGCGCATTGTGCAGACATCCACCAGCTGTTAGCGAGGGGGATCCAGGTCCCCTGCAGCTCTGCGGGGGACCTGGATCCCAGTCTTATAATTTGACCTCGATTTGAGGTCAGATTAAAAGACGACCTCAAATATAAGACGAGGGGTCTTTTTCAAAACATTTGCTCTGAAAAAAACCTTGTCTTATATTCAAGCAAATACGGTATCTAAAGTTTGGGGGGGGGGGGGGGGGGGGTCGTCTTATAATCAGAGTCATCTTATATTCGACCAAATACGGTATATACATCTTTATCTCTGTCTACAGATGGTTAGGGTTATCCTACTCCATGGTATTTTATTTACTGTTGAAAAAAACTCTTATCTCTAACCAAAATAAATACTCTTGTAGTTTATGAAAAATATATAAAGGCCATTTTTGAAAATCTATGTGTGAAGTGTTTTTATGTACGAATTTATTTGAAATATTGCGTTTAGGAACATGTTTTTGTGTATGCTTTGGGTGGGTGGATGGTAAGTCTTCATTTAAATGCAAAAAAAAATTGCTACAGTAAAATTCTGTTTATTTGTCTGTCACGAGTACACTCTGTAGGAAATCTTGTTTTCCATTTAAATTGTAATTTTTTTTGTACATAAATAGCTTGTGCACTTCTAGCGCTGTCACAAAATATGTAATACTAATGGAGCAAGAGAGTTGTTGATAGCCTTTTTTCCTTTTTCATTCAGTTTCGCCTACTTCTGACATCTCTTAACTCTTTATTTACACTAAAAGTTATGGATTTTAGTTTTGGTTTTATTTTTAATTATGCATGGTAAAATGTCTATAACCTTTATAATCCCATAAAGAATCTCCTAAAACAAACACATTTCTCCATATGATAATAGCAAGACATTTTCAATTATAAAGACATTATTTTACTTTATAATGAACAGGTGAACACCTGTTACGGGCATCTGGATCAGTACAGGTGTGTTTAGTCTATGTATGTCTCGCATGCAGTGCAATTTGCATGGGCGGCAGCCCTAAATGTGATGGAGCAGTTCTGTCACTATTTGCTAGTAAAACACTGGCTGGATGGCACCCCTAGAACACTCATGCCACACCTACATTCAAACGTTCCAGTGACATAAGATGTGGGAAATGTGTTATTTTTAGGAAGTGTTTTTTTTTTAAATTTTGTATTTATAACCTGGTGTACTGCATCCTGCCTTGATGTTATTTTTCCAAAAAGTTTCAAATGATTCAGCAATGGATGTTTATGTTTTTATGAATCACTCGAACTGTCTGAGCCACCTTTCCACATGTTTACTATTCACTCACCAGTCTCTACACTTTTGTATGAAGCATCAAGGTGTGCCGTGTATTAAACAAGGGTGCTAACTCCAATCCATCAAGGCACTTACCATATTTATGGTCATGTACGATACATGTTCATAAACCGAAATACTGTATCTCTGATTATGAAGAAAAATAAGTCAGCGCTATGCAGTGCCAAAATTGTGTCACTCACCCTTCTTCAGCTTCCTTTGGCCCTATGGGCCTGATGCTAGGTTCAGTGGCCTTCATGTCCCTGGAGCTGTGCCCGTAATCTTCGGCGTCCACGCCGTAATGAAGTGATACACTTCCGGTTTCCGGAGTCAGGCTATAATGGGCTCTCCCCGGCTCTGCAACTAGATACAATGGATACTCAAGTATCTGTTCTTCAGTGTACCTCTGATTATGATCCTAGTTGGCCATGTCACGGTACCTGTCACAAAGTGAATCATGACAGCCTGCGTTACTGGGGTTCTTGGAGGGCCAAGATTTGGGTACAAAGAGCAAGCTTCCAGGAAAGACTTGCTGGGTGGATGCTGAGCTTTGATCGGGGGCTAAGAAGGTGACTTCCTACAACAGGCAGAGGTGCTACTGTCCTTGGGTAGCCGTCCCGTTACAGGCCACACTTGGTATCCATGTTTAACAAAAATATATTTTCCTTCCTTTATAGAAATATATTTATATATGTTATTTCTGCAAGGATTATATTTTATTTCCAGTTACTATATAGGTGTTTAATAAGCCTGCATCTACCATGCATCCACTACCTTCTCTGTAAAGTAATACTTTAATTAGTCCCTGACCTTATCTTATATCTAGAGTAGCTTTATGCCTATCCCATGCATGCTTAAATTCCTTCACTGTACAGGGAGTGCAGAATTATTAGGCAAGTTGTATTCTTGAGGATTAATTTTATTATTGAACAACAACCATGTTCTCAATGAACCCAAAAAACTCATTAATATCAAAGCTGAATATTTTTGGAAGTAGTTTTTAGTTTGTTTTTAGTTTTAGCTATTTTAGGGGGATATCTGTGTGTGCAGGTGACTATTACTGTGCATAATTATTAGGCAACTTAACAAAAAACAAATATATACCCATTTCAATTATTTATTTTTACCAGTGAAACCAATATAACATCTCAACATTCACAAATATACATTTCTGACATTCAAAAACAAAACAAAAACAAATAAGTGACCAATATAGCCACCTTTCTTTGCAAGGACACTCAAAAGCCTGCCATCCATGGATTCTGTCAGTGTTTTGATCTGTTCACCATCAACATTGCGTGCAGCAGCAACCACAGCCTCCCAGACACTGTTCAGAGAGGTGTACTGTTTTCCCTCCTTGTAAATCTCACATTTGATGATGGACCACAGGTTCTCAATTGGGTTCAGATCAGGTGAACAAGGAGGCCATGTCATTAGATTTTCTTCTTTTATACCCTTTCTCGCCAGCCACGCTGTGGAGTACTTGGACGCGTGTGATGGAGCATTGTCCTGCATGAAAATCATGTTTTTCTTGAAGGATGCAGACTTCTTCCTGTACCACTGCTTGAAGAAGGTGTCTTCCAGGAACTGGCAGTAGGACTGGGAGTTGAGCTTGACTCCATCCTCAACCCGAAAAGACCCCACAAGCTCATCTTTGATGATACCAGCCCAAACCTGTACTCCACCTCCACCTTGCTGGCGTCTGAGTCGGACTGGAGCTATCTGCCCTTTATCAATCCAGCCACGGGCCCATCCATCTGGCCCATCAAGACTCACTCTCATTTCATCAGTCTTGAGATATTTCTTGGCCCAGTCTTGACGTTTCAGCTTGTGTGTCTTGTTCAGTGGTGGTCGGCTTTCAGCCTTTCTTACCTTGGCCATGTCTATGAGTATTGCACACCTTGTGCTTTTGGGCACTCCAGTGATGTTGCAGCTCTGAAATATGGCAAACTGGTGGCAAGTGGCATCGTGGCAGCTGCACGCTTGACTTTTCTCAGTTCATGGGCAGTTATTTTGCGCCTTGGTTTTTCCACACGCTTCTTGCGACCCTGTTGACTATTTTGAATGAAACGCTTGATTGTTCGATGATCACGCTTCAGAAGCTTTGCAATTTTAAGAGTGCTGCATTCCTCTGCAAGATATCTCACTATTTTTTACTTTTCTGAGCCTGTCAAGTCCTTCTTTTGACCCATTTTGCCAAAGGAAAGGAAGTTGCCTAATAATTATGCACACCTGATATAGGGTGTTGATGTCATTAGACCACACCCCTTCTCATTACAGAGATGCACATCACCTAATATGCTTAATTGGTAGTAGGCTTTCGAGCCTATACAGCTTGGAGTAAGACAACATGCATAAAGAGGATGATGTGGTCAAAATACTCATTTGCCTAATAATTCTGCACTCCCTGTATTTACCTCTACCACTTCTGCTGGAAGGTTATTCCATGCATCCATTACCCTCTCAGTAACATAATACTTCCATTAATCCCTGGCCTAATCTTATATCTAGAATAGCCTTATGCTTATACTCCTTCACTGTATTAACCTCTACCACTTCTGCTGAAAGGCTATCCCATGCATCCACTACCCTCTCAGTAAAGTAATATTTTCATTAGTCCCTGGCCTATCTTATATCAAGAATAGCCTTATGCTTATCCCATGCATGCTTAAACTCCTGCATATATTAACCTCTCATCCACCTCCCTCTCAGTAAAGTAATATTACCCCAAATATATGGACCCCAAATTTATCTATATAACTAGCTGCATGTATACTTATATGAACTTACCGTATTTGCTCGATTATAAGATGACCCCCCAAACTTTGGATATTCCATTAGGAAAAAAACTAAAAGCCTGAATATAAGACTACCCTATAGGAAAAAAGTTCAACTTGTATATATTCACATGTAAATTGCTTTTTTAATAAAAAATGATGATATCAAAAAATGCATTTCTTGTTTTTATTTCCATTTATGTGCCAATGCTGCCTCTCTCTTTCCCTTGCCCCCAGCTTTCTCTCTCTCCCCCCTTAGTGTTGTCTCTCTCTCCCCCTCCCTTTGTCTCCCCCCTCGCTCTCCTTGTCTCTGTCTCTTCCCCCCTTGCTTCTCTCTGCCCCCCCTCCCTTGTCTTTGTCTCTCACCCCCCATCCCCCTCGTTTCTCTGCCTCCCCCTCCCTCCCTCCCCCTCACCTGTTTCTTGGTCCCTGGTGGCTAGTGGGGTCAGCCGGGGGATGTCTGCACGATACGTGCAGACATCCTCCATGCTGCCCAACACCTCCGTCTATTATGATGAACAGCTGGTCCGTCATAATAAACGGAAGTGTCGGGCAGCATGGAGGATGTCTGCACGTATCGTGCAGACATCCCCCGGGTGCCCGATTCTCCCTGGTGGCTAGTGGGGCAGTGGAGGATGTCTGTGCGATGAGCGCAGACCTCCCCTGCTGCCGCCCGGCACGACCGCCGGGACCTTTATGACGAAGCCAGAAGTACCCGGCTTCATCATAGAAGTCCCGGCGGTTGTGCCGGGCGGCAGCAGGGGGAGTCTGCGCTCATTGCGCAGACATCCCCTGCTGTTAGAAAGGGGAATCCAGGTCCCCTGCAGCTCTGCGGGGGACCTGGATCCCAGTCTTATAGTCTGACCTCAATTTGAGGTCAGATTATAAGACGACCTCAATCATAAGACTGCCCCTGCAGAACATGCCACAGTGTCACTTTGGCCACAGCCAATTTGCCCATTAATATGCTACAGCCAATTTGTCCATTATGCCACGATTAGCCTGCCCATTAATATGCCACAGCCAGACATTCAGATTGCCAATTAATATGTCACAGCCATTTTCCCCATTAATATGCCACTATTAGCCTGCCCATTAATATGGAACAGCCATATTGCCAATATGCCACAGCCAATTTTCCCATTAATATGCCACTATTAACATGCCAATTATTTTGCCCATAATTTGTCAGTCATATTTTGTCCATTTGCCAGTGTTATTTTGCCTATATGCCAGTGTTATTTAGCCCATTTGCCAGTGTTATTTTTCCCATTTGCATCCGATGGATGCGGATTCACAGCTGCTGCCCGATAGTGACTGTCTCCAGGGCAGCCGGGCCCCTGGAGTGATGGGCCCGGTCACAGCTGCGACCCCTGCACCTGTGGTGGGAACGCCACTGTATCGAATATTGTTCTATCCTTTACATCTTTGAACTTCACATTGACATATTTTCCAAATTATATATATATTTATATATTTATATATATATATATATATATATATATATATATATATATATATATATATATATATAAACATGAAAACCAAATGAGCGCAACGCAAATGTTTGCATATATATGCTATGATGGTGAAGTTAATTTTGTGAGTTTATTATTCATAAAAAAAACAAAACAAATACAGGGCAATTAAAAATGAACATGTAGCTGGTATTTTGTTCGCTTTGCATTCACTTGCGTTTTCTTTGCTTATCCATCTTCTTTTCCATCCATTCTCTGCAGATTATCACATTCAAAAACTAGAATCTTTAGGAGGATTATTCACTAAACAATAAATGATGGTAAATGTTGCAAAATGTAGGCTAAAATAGCTGGCTTTTCCAACTCTGTAGCCTGTATCCCCTAGTTTGCATATTTTTTTTTTAACTAAATTAGTTTTAAAATGTATTTGCCATCATAATGGCATAATAGACTATAAGATTACTCCCCAAACTTTGGATATTAATTTAGAAAAAAAAGGAAAAAGCCTGAATATAAGACTACCATATAGGAAGAAGGTTTTACTAGTAACTATTAATTCACATGTAAACAGTTTTTTCATAGTTAATAAAAACTGTGATTGAAAAAAGCATTTCTTGTTTTTATTTGGCAAGGCATCTACACACTTTTCAATCTACCCCCAGATTTGCCAATCTGCCCCCCAGACTTTTTAGTCTGCCCTCTCCCCCGCCCCCCACACTGTCTCCCGGAAATACATCCAGGCAGGGGTCAAGTCCTGGGAAAAAAGTGTGGGAACTCACACAAAGTCCACTGCGAACCCCCCCCCCCACCCCCCCAAGTATATAACCGAAAATTCAGTGAATTTTGCCCCTCTATGCCAGGATTTTGCCCCTCTATATGCCAGGATTTTGCCCCTCTATGTGCCAGGATTTTGCCCCTCTATGTCAGGATTTTGCCCCTCTATTGCAGGATTTTGCCCCTCTATGCCAGGATTCTGCCCCTCTATATGCCAGGATTTTGACCCTCTATTCCGGGATTTTGACCCTCTATGTGCCAGGATTTTGCCCCTCTATGCCAGGATTTTGCCCCTCTATATGCCAGGATTTTGCCCCTCTATATGCCAGGATTTTGCCCCTCTATGTCAGGATTTTGCCCCTCTATGTCAGGATTTTGCCCCTCTATATGACAGGACTCTGCCCCTCTATTTGCCAGGATTTTGCCCCTCTATGTCAGGATTTTGCCCCTCTATGTGCCAGGATTTTGCCCCTCTATGCCAGGATTTTGCCTCTCTATTCCAGGATTTTGCCCCTCTATGCCAGGATTTTCCCCCTCTATATGCCAGGATTTTGCCCCTCTATGTCAGGATTTTGCCCCTCTATATGACAGGACTCTGTCCCTGCCCCTCTATTTGCCAGGATTTTGCCCGTCTATGTCAGCATTTTGCCCCTCTATGTCAGCATTTTGCCCCTCTATGCCAGGATTTTGCCCCTCAATATTCCAGGATTTGCTCCTTTAATCCACCCTCCTCCCCCTTCCCCAGACAGTACTTACCTCTGGTCTACTCCTCCGTGTATTTCCCACCCTGCACGGAGGAAGGAAGCTCCGGTCATCACGTTTTGTCGCGCGACTTCAATAAAGTAAAAAAAAAAAAAAAAAAAACGTGACGACCAGTCTTCTTCCCTCCTGCACGGAGGAGGGAAAATGCCACCGGATATGACATGCTGTCATATTTTTTTTTTTTTTTCTCGGACCGCATCTAGTGGATGCGGCTGCCGGGAAAAAAAAAAAAATGAGGCAGCTGCCCTGGTCTTGCAGGAGCAAAGGGAACGGCGTTCCTGCCATGAAAAAAGTGCAGGAACGCCGTTCCCACGCGTTC
Source organism: Pelodytes ibericus (assembly GCA_036172795.1). Lineage (NCBI taxonomy): Eukaryota > Metazoa > Chordata > Amphibia > Anura > Pelodytidae > Pelodytes > Pelodytes ibericus. The sequence continues at coordinate 132,502,827 of CM069860.1, read as the reverse complement.
CTGCAGGTCTCGAGCCCTGCATCCAGGAGACAGACGGCAGCTGCAAATTCGGGTACTTTTCGTCCTGGTTAAATTAACAACAGAGTGAGTGACTCTGTTGCCGAATTCGCAGCTTCTGTCGGCCCCATTGATGTATTTTGTGTATTTCAGGAGGTTTGTGTGCTGTCTGTTTGCAGCATGACCCCCCCCCGGAAATACATGAGATATATCATGCCCCTGAGGGACAGGTGTTCTCTGGACTCCTGTCCCTCAGGGGCACGATACACCCCTGGCTGCCAATCTGTTCTCACACTTGCCAATATGCTGCTAATCTGCCATATATTTGCCAACCTGCCTCTCTGACCCCACAGTACTGCTCTGAAAAAAACCTTGTCTTTTATATTTGAGAAAATACAGTATATCCCAGTAGTTTTAGATCTTACCTGTATTGACTTTGTTATTATAGAAAAGTCATGTGTGTGTGTTTTGCTAGTTCATTGGCATTGCTTTATTTAAATATGGTTATGGAGAATTATAATACATGAGTTTTTCCAACCCTCCTCTCTCTCTCTCTCTTCCCTCTCACCCATTCCATCCCTCTTTCCAGCTCTCACTCCTTCATTTAAATTTTTGTGAATCTAAACTTTAAATATGTATGAGATGGTCATTGTGTATCGTAACCCCTTCCCCAGACAGTACTTACCTCTGGTCTACTCCTCCGTGTATTTCCCACCCTGCACGGAGGAAGGAAGCTCCGGTCATCACGTTTTGTCGCGCGACTTCAATAAAGTAAAAAAAAAAAAAAAAAAAACGTGACGACCAGTCTTCTTCCCTCCTGCACGGAGGAGGGAAAATGCCACCGGATATGACATGCTGTCAAATCTGGTGGCAATGACAGGAATTTTTTCTCTCTCTCTCTCTCTCTCTCTCTCTCTCTCTCTCTCTCTCTCTCTCTCTCTCTCTCTCTCTCTCTCTCTCTCTCGCTCTCGCTCTCGCTCTCTCTCTCTCTCTCTCTAGCTCTCTCTCTCTCTCTCTAGCTCTCACTCCTTCATTTAAAATATTGTGAATCTAAACTTTAAATATGTATGAGATGGTCATTGTGTATCGTGATAAAGTCATAAGCTCTTCAAACCCTCGCTGTCCTTCTCACGCAGGCAATGGATTTAGAAGTCCCAGTGCTGGCGAGAGATATACCTGGAAATGCTGCAATAATAAAACACGAAGAGAACGGACTTCTGTTTTCTACGCCCCAGGTAATGTGAAAATTAAATTCTGTCTTCTCCAGTGTATCCTCCTGGATGAAAACAGATGAAAGTGTATGATTAAAACCTTAACCCTAACATCATCATAAGCTTCTGCAGACGGACTTTAACGTAAGCAACACTTTGAAGAATGTTTCTAATCAGACAGTGTTATAATGAGGGTCTAATTCCCTATTACATCTTACACTTCCTCTGGAATGGGCAGGCTTCATATCATTAAAGGGACACTTTCACCAAAAAATAAAAAGGTTTTTTTTTTTAATTGTTGATTTCAGATATGTCTCTTGTTTTTATGTGACTGTAGTTCATAAAAACTAGAGGACCTCCCGCCCCCCCCCCCCCCCCCCGACTTTATAACACAAATTTCTCACTTTGGGGTTACCAAGGGAGTTTTTGTCACAAAGGGGTTAATGTTAGAAAATATTTCAATAGCCGCTGCCAAATTAGTTCCGGACACAGAGAAACACTGGGTTAGTCCAACCACGAGGTTGGACCCATGTTCAAGTTGAAAACTGGTGCAGTGCATTTGTGCTCACAATCTTGTATGATGATTAGGCTTTGTAGATGAGAACAAATACCAATAGTATACAGTCCTGGAGTTTATAATGGGATTAAGAGTACCACTTTTGTGGCAACATTTACAATAAATAAAATCGTGTTGTTGTGATTATTATCTATTTGAGAGTACTTTTAATATGGAATTGAGTTGTGCTGGAGCAGCCATTCTATTTTTTGATTGAGGTGATACACATGAAGGGTTAATGCATTTTTTTTTTTTAACCACACCATATGGAGTATTAGCTGTGGCCCCTATATCAGGATGTGTGGTAATCTAATGCTTCAGGAAGACAAGTTGCATCAGAAGGAGACTGTTGCTTGCAAATCCAGTTATTTCTTAGAAGAATGCACAGAATGTGTCAGCTGTATTGATCTAGTGAATTTACCAAGGGAAAACTTTGAAATCAAATAAAAAGAATTTTCTTCAAGGCATATGATGGAATAAGAGATGGGGAGTTGTAGACATAACTGGAAGAAATACTTGTCAGATGAGACTTCCACTATTTCTAATGGGAAATTACACTTATGAGATGTGTTCTTTTGTCTGCATTCATGATAATTGACTTTTATGACTCATGTAATTTTTCAGTAAATGTTTGTTTATTACTTTTGTGGTTTAACGATTTATCTGTAAAACAATAATCTACATCCAGTGAATCATACAAGTGCGCGTGAGATCAAAAATTCTGGATTAATTGAGAGTCTTATTTGACAAAACGTTGCAACTATTTGGTAACTATATTGGTAATTATTCCATAGTTCAATGTAACACAAGCAACAATTGGAAGGCAGCAGTAATGATTTTAGGAGCCATGGCTACATGCCCTACAGAGGGAAAAAGGGTTAGTATTGAACTCCTAAAGCAGTTGTCTCAAAAATGTTTTGAGTGTGCACTTCTACATGGAAAACATGTAACATGCATGCATCTCAACAAATGGGTTTATTTATAAATTATACACAACAACTACTACACTGATCTGTTTGTTTGTTTTTTTTGATATATAAAAAAAAAAAGCACTGAGAAAAAAAAATGTAAACAGACCAAGGAAAGGCTCCAATGTCAATGTGGATATTAAATGTTAGTATTGTTTATTTATGTCGAGATATTCATTGTAACCAAAAAAATTTAATATCTTGCACAACACCTTGTCTTAAAGAACTCAATACTTAGACCTGTGTCTTACCTGTTATACAATAAGATTATTTAAGGATATTGATAAACTGAAAAAATTGGTATAATTGAAGGATGGTGAGAGATACCACATAGTTTAAACAGGTTTTTGTTTAATACAGTTTTAGGTATTGACAGTAAGACAAATTACTTTTGTGACATTTTAAATTGAGGTGCCTACAGAGACTTGTATCACATTTTTGTTTGATACATTTCTAGTAAATAGAAATCAAATCCTCCCTTGTACATTTAGATTATCAGCACAAGAGCTGTAACCTTTTTTTTAAAATGTTACTGGTAAATATGTACCACAAATAAACCAGCCTAGGCTAACAAACTCTCATATCTATTGACTTGCTTAAAGAAAAAGTGGATTTGTGAACAATTGCTTGTGAAACAAGCCCCCCTTGTAGCACATTGCTGAAAAGATGTTCCCACAAGTAAGTAAACAAGGAGTGTCCATCAGCTCCAAAAGAGCTTTTGCATGACTAACTTGCTGTAAGTTTCCATAGGCATACACCAGTTGTTTCTAAATGAACTCGGTCTTATACTCTTTAAACTTCCTGAGTTAATGGCCCATTACAGCGATTCATATGGCTATAATACAGATCCTTATGGATAATACTTAAATTTCTCACTTGTATTCAAGCAGAGACCTATGCCATACAAGCAAAAAAAACACCAATTGAAAGGTTTACAAATTATTAAATCAGTATAAAATGTGAAGGAATGATCAACCCATTGTCCATTCCCTCCGAGCCTCCTTCCCAAAGTTATATATAGTGCATGTACCACTATTCAAAGTATGTATAAATAATCAGATTGACATTTCTGTTATGTAGAGGAACTGCCATTTGTATATTTGTTGCTCCATTTTTATTTTATATTTTGAGTACCTGGCTGTCTGCAAGGTATGATAAATATTAAATCCCATTAAATGTCTCTGATTTAATAATCAGGCATGTTAGCTTTCTTTTGTGGGGAGCCATTGGACATGTTTTTGATCTGTTATCACTTTTGGGACACAAGTTTTATAGATTTAAATCTATGATTCTGTTGAACGTCTATGCAGGGGTGAGACGGATACTAAATCTTAATTATCATGAAACTGTAAAACTGAGCAATGTTTCTGCAACTGACCGTAAAAAAAAATAAAAAATCCAGTGCAGTTCTAGTGCCCTCATCTGGTCATACTCTGAAAGACAATTGCACTGTATTTTTTGAAGCTGTGTTCAAAGCACAATTCATGTACAAAACTAATTCTACTTTTCTAGACAATTATTAAAATCAAAAGGTATAAACATTTGTGACTTTAGACCTTTTTAAAAATATATTCACAAATCATTCAAGTATTTTTTAATAAAGGTCAAACTTGTTTACTGCATTACTATATGCATATTATAATTTTTTTTACAGTATTTAGCCAAAGAATGTTTACATTCAATGTTAAAGAAGTCGTGCAAATTAGAGCTTAATTTTAAACATTAAAAATACCTTAATTATTACCGTATTTGTCCGAATATAAGTAGTGCCCCCACTACCCACTGACCTTCCAGCGGTCTGTCATTGTAATGATATTGATGTTACAAAGTTTTGGAGTCCGGTAGCCAGATCAGCAATGTTTTCTGCCAGAGGTAGCCACTCGTTACCCAGGTGGTTGAGCCCCTGAGCCTTGAGTGGCCTTCTGGTCTTAAGCAGAGATGGGAGACTGGAACAGAAAGATGATAATCGTAGTGAGGCAAGCCGAGGTCAGTGGGAAGGAGAAGCAGCAAAGTCAAAAACAGTCCAAATTCAGCAACAGGAAGGAGAAACAGGAACACGCTGGATTAGAGAGTACAGGAACCACAATAATCTGGCAAAGGGTACAGAGACAGGAAGTGGCTTTTATAGGCCAAGAACCAGACACCTGACCAGACACAGCTGAAGTGAGTTGTCACTGATAACCTTGACTCTACAAGCAATAGTATCCGATCTCAGGAAAATTTGCAAAAGGCAGGCTGGTGTACTGGTAAGGAAAAGGTTTAGCACCATGTAAACCAGGGTTCGAAACCCAGCAGAGTCAGTTCCTCACATTACCTCCACCTCTACAGGCGCAGCCTCTGGATGCCCTATTTCCTGGTTTAGCAGGGTACTGTGCATGGAAAGAATGAAGAAGATCAGGAGCATGAATATTGTCCACTGGTTCCCACGATCTATCCTCCTCACCATAGCCTTTCCAATGAACCAAGTATTGAAGCTTGTTGCGGAAGATCCTGGAGTCAAGAATTTTTTCCACCTCGTATTCATCTTCACCATCCACGAGGACTGGTGGTGGGGCAGGCAAGGCTCGACCAGGGAAAGTATTTTCATGAAAAGGTTTAAGCAGTGCCACGTGAAATACCGGATGTATTTTCATGGAATCCGGAAGTTGCAGACGGAAGGTGACTGCATTGATCTGAGCGATTATCTTAAAAGGTCCCATGAACTTTTGACCCAATTTATGAGAAGGAATCCTAAGCTTAAGATTCTTTGTTGACAGCCAAACCTTGTCACCAACATGATAAACTGGGGCCTCCTTTCTGTGCCTATCAGCAGCTCTTTTGTAACATTCCTGAGCCTCCGAAAGAGTCTCCTTCAACAGTTCTTGGGAATCTCGTAAGGCGGTTAGCCGGTCAGTGACTGCAGGAATGGGAGTAGTAATTGGGAGACTCACTAGAAAGGTTGGATGGTAACCATAATTGGCAAAAAATGGGCTCAGAGAAGTGGAGCAGTGTTGGGCATTGTTATAGGCAAACTCCGCCGTGGGTAGAAAATCCAGCCAGTCATCCTGCAGGTAACTAATATAGCAACGCAAATATTGTTCTAAAGTCTGGTTGGTTCGCTCAGTCTGTCCATTACTTTGTGGATGAAAAGCTGAAGACAGATTTACATTAATACCTAGAATAGAACAAAAATATTTCCAAAAATGAGATGTAAACTGCACTCCCCTGTCAGAAATTACTTCAGGCACTCCATGCAAGCGAAATATTTCCCGAATAACAAGGTCAGCAGTCTGTTTAGCTGAAGGGAGACCACGAGCTGGTATGAAATGACTCATCTTGGTTAACCGGTCCACAACAACAAGAATAGTAGTGTGTTCCTTAGAGGGATGTAGTTCCACAATAAAGTCCATGGATATAGATCCCCAGGGACGATGAGGAATCGGAAGAGGCTGAAGCAAGCCAACAGGGGATGAGCGAGGAGTCTTATGTCTGGCACATACATCACAAGAGGACACATACTTCTTAACATCCTCATAATATTTAGGCCACCAAAAGGATCGGGTAAGTAGTTCTTGTGTCTTTCGGATTCCTGGATGACCTGCTGGTTTAGAGTCATGGTAGAGGCGTAAAACGTCCAGTCGCACTGATTCTGGAACAAACAGACGTTGTTGAAAAATCCAAAACCCATTAAGCATGGTCATATGAAGATCACGAGGAGGATCACGAAAAACTGGATCTTTAGAGTAGCCCTTTTTAATGCGAGACATTAGATCAGAAGGAAAGGTAACTCCTAAAAATCTGCTCTCCGGCAAGATGGTGGCCTTGGTTACTGTAGTATGGAGGGGGTCAGCTATCCTAGACAAGGAATCCGCCTTGCCATTTCTGGAACCAGGGCGGTATGAAATAAAAAAATTAAACCTTGAGAAAAATAGGGACCAGCGTGCTTGTCTGGCTGACAGTCTCTTAGCCGATTGGATACATTCCAGATTTTTGTGATCTGTGAGGACAGTAATTGGATGGGTGGCTCCCTCCAAGAGATGTCTCCATTCGGTGAAGGCAGCTTTTATAGCCAAAAGTTCTTTATTCCCTATGTCATAATTTCTTTCTGCTGGTAACATCTGGCGGGAATAGAAGGCACATGGATGTAACAACATCTTAGGTCCAGTCCTTTGAGACAGTATAGCCCCAACAGCTGAATCAGAAGCATCTACCTCTACAGTAAATGGCAATTCTGGCTGAGGATGTACCAAGATAGGGGCAGATGTAAACAGAGTCTTTAATCTGGAAAATGCAGTGTCAGCCTTATTGGACCACTGAAAAGGAGTCCCTTTACGTGTAAGTTCAGTGATTGGTGTAATAACGGCAGAGAAATTCTTAATGAAACGCCTGTAAAAATTGGCAAACCCCACAAATCTCTGTATATCTTTTTCATTCTTGGGGATGGGCCAGTCCAGCACAGCTTTAATTTTACTTGCGTCCATACTTAAACCTTTAGGAGTTATTACATACCCCAGGAACTGAATTTCTGTTTGTTCAAACTCACATTTTTCCAGTTTAATGTATAGGTGGTGGGTACGAAGGCGCTCAAGAACAATGCAGACCTGTTTTCTGTGATTTTCAAGATTATCAGAAAATATCAGGATATCATCCAAATATGCCACACAAACTGATCCAGGAGATCCCGTAGTACATCATTGATTAGATGCTGAAAAGTTGCAGGGGCATTACAAAGCCCAAATGGCATTACTAGATATTCGTAATGTCCGTACCTGGTTCTGAAAGCTGTTTTCCATTCATCATTCGGTCTTATGCGAACCAGATTATATGCCCCCCGTAGATCAAGCTTCGTAAATATTTTAGCTGAACGAAGTCTCTCCAGAAGTTCAGGAATGAGAGGCAAGGGATGACGGTTTTTAACAGTGATTTTATTAATGTCCCTGTAATCGACACATGGCCGTAGACTGCCATCTTTCTTTTCTACAAAGAATATAGGAGCTCCTGCTGGAGAAGTGGATGGTCGAATAAAGCCTTTGGCAAGATGTTCTTGTATATATTCACGAAGTGCTTTCAATTCAGGCTCAGAAAGGGAGTATATACGGCCAAATGGGATAGCAGCTCCAGGTAGCAGCTCTATGGGGCAATCATAAGGCCTGTGAGGTGGAAGCTGATCAGCATTCTTCTTATCACAGACACCTGCAAAATCCCGATATTGTAGCGGAAGCTTAGTTAAGTTTGTAGCAACCATTTCATTAATTGTTGTGGTAACAGGTGTCGCCTTAGAGGGTTGACAATTCATTAAGCAGTGTTCTGAAGGAAAGGACAAAGTTCTAGTCTTCCAATCAATCTGTGGGTTATGCAGAGCAAGCCAGGGTATACCCAAAATCACTGGAAACTGTGTTGAGGAAATTAGGTGGAAAGATATAGACTCATGGTGATTCACTTCCAGAATCAATTTTAAGGGCACAGTCTCATGTGTAACCGGGCCTGACGTAAGTGGAGAACCGTCTACTGTTTCCATTAACACAGGTGAAGATTTAGGGATAGACTGAATTTTATTTCCTGCTGCAAATTTAATGTCCATAAAGTTTCCGCCTGCTCCGGAATCTATCATAGCTGTAGTTGAAATTTTAGTATCACCATATTGCAAAGTGATAGGCACCACCAAATGAGGATGTTGAGTCATCATACCTTCTTCACCCTGAGCCAGAGAAAACAAGGGTTGTGTGACAGAAATCTGGGATTGGTGTTGAATCTGTGCACCCTCAGCAGTCATAGCTATTGTTCTTTTAGACTTGTTAGGGCAATTGATGGCATAATGCCCTGCACTACCACAATACAGGCATAAGTTGTGAGTGCGTCGCCACTGTTTTTCCTCATTGGATAATGGCCCTCTTATTAGATCTACCTGCATAGCCTCAGGTTCAGAGTCTGTAGGTGTTTGTGGGGTCGGAGTAGAAATTCTTGAATAGAAAGTAGGAGTAGCACTTGGTTTAAAAGAGCCCTGTCTTTCCAATCTTCTTTCTGAAAGTCTCCGATCAATACGGATAGCCAACCGCACAAATGCATCAAACTCAATAGGAAGATCAACACGAGCTAGCTCATCTTTTATAGCTTCTGAGAGACCCCTTCTGAAGTGGAACCTCTGGGCTGATTGGTTCCAAGTAGTATCAGTAACCCACTGTCTGAATTCAGCAGCATATTCAGCCACAGAGCGCCTCCCTTGATGTAAATGAAGGAGAGTGGCTTCTGCTGTAGCACAGCGATTGGGATCATCAAAAACTAGGCACATGGCCTCAAGAAAGTCTTTTACATTTCCCAAGATTGGACTGTCCTGTTCCAGAAAAGGGGAGCCCCAGGCCAGGGCTTCATCTTTGAAGAGGGAAAAAATAAATCCCACCTTCTCTCTTTCAGATGGAAAACGGTTAGGTAACATCATGAAATGCAAACGGCATTGATTTAGGAAACCCCTGAATTTTTTGCGGTCTCCTCCAAATCTTTCTGGTAGAGGCAAGCGGGCATCTTGTGCAGGTGTAACAGTAGTAGTAGCAGCAGCCGCAACATCATGTGCCCTGTAGCTGGTAAGCTCACTATGCATTGATCGAACTTCATTTTGCAGTTCAGCTACCTGATCCTGCAGCACTTGAATGGTCTGTGCCTGGGTCTGCATAGTTCTTGCATTAAAAGCAACCTGCTGGGCCAATGCAGAATCTGATCCGACGGTCTCCATGAATGGGCCAGATTATTCTGTAATGATATTGATGTTACAAAGTTTTGGAGTCCGGTAGCCAGATCAGCAATGTTTTCTGCCAGAGGTAGCCACTCGTTACCCAGGTGGTTGAGCCCCTGAGCCTTGAGTGGCCTTCTGGTCTTAAGCAGAGATGGGAGACTGGAACAGAAAGATGATAATCGTAGTGAGGCAAGCCGAGGTCAGTGGGAAGGAGAAGCAGCAAAGTCAAAAACAGTCCAAATTCAGCAACAGGAAGGAGAAACAGGAACACGCTGGATTAGAGAGTACAGGAACCACAATAATCTGGCAAAGGGTACAGAGACAGGAAGTGGCTTTTATAGGCCAAGAACCAGACACCTGACCAGACACAGCTGAAGTGAGTTGTCACTGATAACCTTGACTCTACAAGCAATAGTATCCGATCTCAGGAAAATTTGCAAAAGGCAGGCTGGTGTACTGGTAAGGAAAAGGTTTAGCACCATGTAAACCAGGGTTCGAAACCCAGCAGAGTCAGTTCCTCACAGTCATCATAGACAGAAGTGTTGGGCAGCATGGAGGATGTCTGCACATATGTGCAGACATCCACCGGCTGCCCCCACTAGCCACCAGGTAGATTGGCTACGTTTGGTGGAGGGAAGGGGGAGAGCAAGCATTGGGCAAGTCTGGGGGAGGTAGGAGGGGAGAGGCAGCATTGGGCAAGTCTGGGGGGGGCAGCATTGGGCAAGTCTGGGGGGGGGAGGCAGCATTGGGCAAGTCTGGGGATGGAGGGGGAGAGGCAGCATTGGGCAAGTCTGGGAGAGGGAAGGGGAGAGGCAGCATTGGGCAAGTCTGGGGAGGGAAGGGCAGTATTGGCTAAGTCTGATGGGAAAATGGCTGTGATGGGCAAATAAAAGGAAATAAAAACAAGAAATGCATTTTTGTATATCATCATTTTTATTAAATATGAAAGTTAAACTTTTTTCGTATATTGTAGTCTTATATTCAGGCTTTTAGTTTTTTCCCTAAAGGAATATCAAAAGTTTGGGGTGTCGTCTTATAATCAGGGTCGTCTTATATTCCAGCAAATACGGTATTTTTAACTACATTTTACTTGTCTATGTCTGGTTGTGTAGCATCTACAGGTTGCAGTTGATCTCAGCATCCTAAACTGTGTGTCCCTGCCAAGCATGAGACTTTCATATAGATGAAAAGGGCCCTCCCGTTTGCTTAAATCTATGGCTTAAATTAGAGGTTCCCAATCTTCTGAGATTAGCCACCGGTGTCAATTCTCATCAGTCTCACGCGAACCCCCCTCCCCCCCCCCCCGACTTTGTTAGTATGTTGTTATTCCAAAGTACTTTGGAACAGTGAGTTTGAGTTTAATCACATGCTATTCATTCAGGAATTTAGTTTTTACACTTTTTTATTCTTTCCGGAATAACTTTTGATAACATTTTGTTTGATTAATAGCCGTCATTCAAAAGATTCCAATGTCTTTCTAGGAGCCCAACTGTCACATCTATCTTTATAAATTTCTTTGATATTGATCCATACATGTTAAACGACTAAAAATGTAGAGTGATTATCTTTTATTCTGCAAAAACATCACTTGCATCTAAAAAGTTAAAGGAAACAAACCACAGTAAATCATTGGAGAAAAATAGGTTCTCTCCTTGTGTGTACATACTTTTCTTTGACACTTGCAGGTTTAATAGCATTACAGTGAGCTAGTCACCTGTCATCACCTATAAAGATGTATGTATCTTTATGGTCTTTCTGCGGTACAGTGGCTCCAATTTTCTCTTGTGTCCGGTGTCCTTTTCTTTCTAATTTATTTATTCATGATCTCCCAATGGGCATAAGGAGGCATGACACAAAATTAAGTAGGGTAATACAGTCTGAACTATGAGATTCAAGGTAGACAAATGTCAAATTATGCATTTTGAGTATAATAAAAATGCAACATGGTTAAATGGTGTTTACTTGGGGAGATCGACTAATGAAAAAGATTTGAAAGTAATTATAGACAATAGACTTAGCAGTGTGCACCGTGCCAACTGGCGGTTGCAAGGTCCAATAAGATACTGGCATGTATTAAGAGGGGTACGGACTCTTTGGAGAAATAAATTATTCAGTCTCTTTAAGTTACCATGCTAAGACCCCTACCTTGAATATGCAGTTCAATTCTGGGTACCTTTAAAAAAAAAAAAAAAGATGACATTATGGAACTAGGTAAAGTACAGAGGAGGGCAACAAAACTAATAAGGGGAATGGAAAATTTTAATTATGAAGAAAGACTGGAAAAGTAAAATTTTGAACACGCTAGACTGCATCAAAGGGTATATGATAATGTTATATACATATGTACAGGGCCCATTCAAGGGGCTTTCTAAAGACCTGTTCATTAACAGAACTGTACAAATGATGTCACCCGCTAAGACTTGAGAAAAAAAGATTTAGTCTATGACAGCGGATGTAAGGATTGTAAAGTTATGTAATTCACTGCCTGAAAAATATTTACATATTGCTATCACTCTGCTATTCCATGAGGTACTTAAAAAGTCTATCCTCCTGTGTGGCCAGTGGGATTTTTTTATGTGTATTTGCTATTCAAAGTACAGAGTGGCTCTAGGGGGAGTGGAACTCTCAAGTATAAATGTATCAGGTTTTTTTTTCTGTTTTGTGTTCTTTGTGTTTCTGTTCTGATTTTTGTGACTGAGATACCAAATACACTGGAAAGATGACAGACAAGATTATTTCAGGTCAAAATTACCTTTCTTGACTACTCATGTGAGCATATTACCATCGATGATTTGCGGTTACACTACAAGTACTTACATTTGTATTTGCTACCTCTTTCTGGTGCCAAGGAGCCCATTCGTGTCTGGCTTCCAAAACTTCACATAAACTCGAATTCACAGATGTTGTATAAAAGAGATGCCAAATTAGGTAATCATGCCAGGTCTTTATTAAACAAACATGACTGCTACTATTCTCAACCCATTCTCTTCTATGGAAGATGCTGCCCAGATATTGGCTCACTTTGACAGTACTTTTTATAATGGCTTGGCAGCCACACTACACTTGCTTCCTAACAAAATAGAATTCTACCTTGTTTATTAGAGTCCAGCAATCTATCACCATCAGGATAACTACAGTCTTAAGGTGCTTGTTTCATATTGATTTAAGGCCCGTCACAAAATGTCACTTACTAAACCAACTTGAACCACTCCTGGGTCAGAAGCAGCTGTGTGGCCAATGTGTTCTCAACATAGATTTTATATTTTTTATTTACGGCATTAACAAAGTAAAGTTGGCATATTTCACGTAGAAGTGAGAGCAGGGAGTACAAGAGAAAAAATGGTGCTTGAAGTAAAGATGAGAACCAGGGTATGGTGATGTCAGCAGGAGGCTGGGTTTAAAAAGTAACATGGTCAAAGTTGAGCAGGTTGGAATGTGCCTGGAATTTAAACATCAACAATATATTCAGGTGGACACTGTTGTCTCTCAAAACGTACTAAGTTCATATTCTAAGTTGAAGGAAACACAGAAATGCATACATTCAGTCCTTGCAGAACATATTAGAGTGAAGACCACTGGAAAGCTACCTATATACTAGCCCTATTGCATTCATTTTAAATATTAGTTTGTATGGTTTCACATAATTATAGATAAGTTACCTTATGTTTCATAGTTAAAGAAATGAATCAAAGAACTTTTAATGATGGAGTGCTATAAATGTGCTGGTTTGGGCACAGCTGTCCTGCACCATTGATAACCACATTGGGAAAGAGTACCTGACCTTCCACTAAATGTGGCCACAATCAGTGCACCATTCAAATGGACATTTTAATGAGGCTTCATTAAAAGATATTTTTAAAAATAGTCCTGCTTTAATTTAGCAAAGTGTCTATTTTCTTATATAACTGCACTGGTTGTTCACATCTACCGAGTTGACCTATGTTGACTTCTCTGGAGGTTTTGTTAAAACACTTTGGAAATGAATGGCGGAGACTTTCATCCCCAAACTCCGCAAGGTAACTGCCAATGTGATATGCATTGAATGTGTAGTCAGTTATGTGGTTAAACTAGGCTTATCCCAAATATATTTGGGTGAGTTACCCAAAATTTAGTGTTCAATACGAACGCTTCTGTCCTTTCGTGGTTTGAACATCTTAGATATATGGGATTCTGTATGTGTATTGAAAAATAATTTGGGCTTGGGTTTAACCGTGAACAATATATGAAGTTTTCTTGCTTTCTGAAGCATTGGTAGGGCAGCTTTCAGGGTGACTGTTATTTTATCAGTAACTTTGACAATAGGAATGAATGCTTTAGACTTTAGTTCTAAGGCCATGTTCCATGACTGTAATCACTGACGTTAATGACCTTGTGTTTTATTCTTAGGTGAATAAAATGACCATTGTGCATATACTAAACTGAACCTTTTAACAGCCACTTTAAACACACATAGATTCAATGTTAGGTTAAAGTGAAGCAATTCAACGTGTAAAACAAATAACATTTGCTGGCAGCTGAAAGGCTGCTGCAAGATAAAAAAAACTAAAATTATGCATTCAGGTTATTTTAAAGCTCTCTTACTGTGCGTTTCAATGTAAATGTTCTGGAACATTGCCACATTATGTTTTGACATTCTAGTATTAGTGCTTAGGAAGTAATCATAAAAGTTTAATGAAAACAAAAGTTTTATGGGATTTGTCAGATCCACTTGGGAGAAGCTTACTATTCTTCGTGTTTTTTTTTTTACTAGTTACAAATCCCATTTTTATTGTGATCATAAGTGGTAAAAGTTCATTTCTTGCTCTTCCATATGATGGGAAAGTTAGAATTAAATATGGTTTACAAATTGTACAATGACAAACACTTATACTTAACTACTGTTTGACTGGATTTGAATACTGAGAGTTGTATTACAAGATTATCAGGAGAGGTGCAGCTGACAATTATTTTATTAATATTTAATTAAGTTTTATAATAATTATGGTTTATGGTGCAACAGGGGGTCTAGGACAGTTCAGCGCGGCAGTTTGAACACTGAACTGTCAGCGGTGAAGATGAACGCGGCCGCTTCATTGCGGCAATGTAAGGACTGACAGTTCAGCGCTGAACGGTCAGCTCTTACAAACGTACACCCCCAAATAAATTACCCCCCTTAATAAATGAAACCCCCCCCCCCCAAAAGTGACGCTGAGAACCATAATACTAAAATAAACCCCCAAACTCTAATACTAAAATTAACCCTAATACTAATTCTAACCCCCTAAACCCTAATACTAAAATTCTAATAACTCTTATACTAATAATACTCATATCACTAACAACTGAAGGTTAAAAAGAAAAACTTAGAGCCAAACTTGCTATATGAATGCTTCTGTTGAGAGAGTATTGACCACAGAGTGAACAATATTACATTCTAATATCTTTTGATTAGGATTTTCTGTTCATTTTTTTAAATTAAAGTTTGAGACTGCCTGCCATCCAAAGTCTTATTTCAGATGTGACATTTACTGGCATTCCGAAGACTTACTTCCAAAATGTAGCCTGTATAGTATATGCACAAACTTAATAACTTTTTTTTACAAGTCTACCATGATTCTGTGTTTTGACATGTCCCTACTGCTAATATATTTTTTTTTTAGGAATGATTCATTCTTGCATTTATATTAAGTATGTTTGATGATAAAGTGTTAAATTAATTGGTTTGTTTTTTATTTCTCAATTACAGAAAAGGTTTTTTGGGGAAATAATCTTTCTATAGTCTAGAAATATTTTGGTTACTGTGCCCTTATATACTCTTGCAATCAAGGTTAACTCCAATGCTGAGTGATGCAGGATACTTCCCCATCATCTCTTCATCCATTATTAGCTTTCTTGGTTCTGTAGATGTCACCTCCTAATGTATTCACAATGCCTCATTAGCAACAAATATAAAGCCAATTGAGTAAAGATGAAACAATGCACAGCACCAGCTGTCCTTCAGTCACCGAGTCAGTGAGGTTTAGTATATAATCATCTTGCCAGACCTTCACTATGTCTGGGCATGTGTGTTATTTAGAATTTCTGTTCTCATTAGCTTCCTTCTTGTATTTATCTGATAACGTCCTGAGAAATGTGCCTTTCGTCATAACATTGTCGGTTGTCATAGCTAACAAACATTAGCATTACTTTTAAACCTACAGATAGATAAACCACAGTGCTCAGCTAGAGGGAAACAACATGTGAATAAAAACGGCTGCAACATAAATATTGACTTCCAAGAAATCAGTGCAAACATACAAACAAAACAATGTCCTTGGGATCCTTCAGGATAAAAGCTCATAATCGTATGGGTACATAGAAAAAACATTAATTACACTATCATTATTTATCTTTTACATTTAATATAATATGATCATCATTTAAAATGTAATTTTAGATGTATCCATGTGAATTAATTACATTCAAAGTTGCATGTAATTGGACAAACTTCCATTGATATGGTATGTTTCTCAATTACCCTGTTTCGGGGTTTACTTTCACAGTAAATGTTTTCTGTCATTGCTCAACCATTCCATTTCTCTAATTTCTGTGATAAATTTGGATTCTTAGTCTTTGTGTTGACACAGGAGCAGTAGGGGCCTTCAACACAATTCCCTTAAAAATGTATTCTGAAGTATTATTTTGATTCTAGACATGTCAGACTGAAATGCTAATAGGCAATCGTACTGAATCGATACATGGCTGAAATTGATCGGTGGATGAATACTCTCACCAGTCAGAGACAGATTTACATATCATATCCTCACATTGATCATCCAAATTATCTTTACTGTCTTCTGTCTGTTTTACTGATATATGTTGTTCTCTTTCAGGAGTTTGTCCAGCTGTCCAAAAGGCTAATGAGTGAACCAGCTTTAAAAAGAAGAATTATTTCTAATGCTAAAAAATATGTACAAACTCACCATTCATGGGAGCTTGAAAGAGAAATATATCAAAGCCTCGCTCTGTGTCTGAAAATGACCTGTTGACTGTGATAATGTACAGATCAACTTTTAACTGCATTAATCCCATTGTGCAATAGAGATTTGATTTTCTGTTGTAGGATTTTAATGGATATGAATACTAATATTCTTAAGATATTTGTAAAATGTTCTATGTGTTGCCTTTGTTGTAGAATTTTGAAGATGAACGGTTTTGTTTGATTTTATGTTAAAACCATACACAGGGGGTTATTATTATTATTATTGATCTGACATCTTGAAGGACATAATTTTGTGGTTGGGGTAGGATTCAATGTTTAGGACTTGGGTTATTTCACAGTTTTTTACATTTCATGTGGGTGTCCTGATTTAAAGAATGATTGACTTTTTTTATAGTGTGTAAGATAATGATTTTACAGATTTAGATATATAATACATTTTAAAAAATGTTCTTGTTACAATTTTATAAAAGGTTTCAATCTTTTAATCATCATATTACGGTAATTGTAATGAACGCCTCATTAACTGATTCTCTGTTAATGATAGTAAGATATTTGTATTAGTAGTATATCATGAAGGCTTATGTATCATTTTATATGTATATAGTAGGCAGAATGACATTTGGTCCTGTGAGGTTCTGTAGACCTGGTCACAGTGGCCTGTGCTGAAGTTAGTTAGTATTCATAATGTGTGTAGAGGTTTTTGTTTCTTACTTTTAAACCTCTGTGGATCAAACATGATTAGCTTGCTGTGCAAAAATGTTTAAATAGGTATCAGTCTTAGTCATAAAACATGTATTGCATTGGTTCCAAATATCTGGCTTGAGGAATAGCAGCAGTACAGATCTCTTTACATGAGCAGAGGTTGATCAATAAATAGGTCAATTCCAAAAATCAAATTAAAATGTGTTACTGCAGTTGGCTGGGATGAGAAGATACTGAAAACCTGTATTTCTGTTGGATTCTGATGATTGGATTCAACAACACTGACTTTGACTTGAACAAATTTGAACATTGTTAAATATTAAACATTCCCCTTAATCAGCCACTTTTGGCTGAGGTTGCCATACATGGCTTTTCTGTCCCTGTTCCAGGCAAATTCAATGCATGTAAAAAAATAATTATGTTCTCAACCAGCAGCCACATCTTATACAGAGACTCATTTTATTAACACACTGCATGCAATTGTACAAAAGAAATCTTCTCACAAACATAACTTAAAAGGACAAATTATGGTCCTGGCGTGTGCCAATCTTTAAATAAAGTTTGTACGTAATTCGAATTTAAGAATAAAAAAAAAAATCAAAGGAAAGCTGAGGTTTCCTTATGAGTATGAGTACACTAAACGAGAGAGAAATTACAGTTGAACACACACACACAACAAAAAAATCCCCCGAAAGCCTTTATCCTGATGGGGTAAACATATGCACACTTTCAGAGGTTTACATGCAAATGCAGGGAAAACTAGTCATTTACAATGTCATTAATAGCTCCAAACAAATATTTTTTTCATAATGTTTGTTCTAAATAAAGGGAATAATCAATTCAGTGAATTGTTTTAAAACAGCTGCTATTTTTATGCTCTCAGGTCTTTTTTTTTTTTTTTTTTTACATACTGTATATCCGGTGTCTGGCTGATCACATCTGGGTTATAAAGGATAACCTTTCTCTGTCACAATTTGGAAACTGCATCTTAGAAAATAACATTTACGTAGTGGGGGAAAAAAAGTGTGCTATATGCCATGTAACAGGGCTGTATTGCTAGTAGGTATGATCTTCTTCTACCCTTTTTTTTATCTTATGTGTCCACCAATCCTTTATTGATTTCCTAGTTAAACTTTCTCCATGTGACTTTTCAAGTAAATGAAAATTGCTTCACAGTTTCTCTCCTCATGGACCTTAAACAGTGATAACTAACAGTGGCACTGCAGCTGTTTGGGAACTACATATGCCATGATTCTCTAACTGTAATCATCAGCTTTTAGAACCACACCTTTATCCTTTTTTTACAGGCCAGTTTCACCATTTTTAACCATAATATGCTGAGTTACATGTTATTTGATATCATTCTAAATTTATAATGTGGGAATGTTTTATTTAAAATGTTTGCGTTTTATAATTTTTAATTGTATATGCTATTTTATTTGAAAGATTCTGAACTTAATAAATCATTCCATATTATTAGTCAAGGTAAAAATGTCTTGTCACTAAGGGGTTAAATGTGTCTGTGGAGTCTACTGCTTAAGACTTCATCTGTTGCTTGATATGCAAATAAATTGGTTTTTAATGGAAAATGTGTAATTTGCAAATTAAGACACAGGTGATGTCATTAACAGGAGATTCCACAGACACGTTTAAAACACCCTTTTCTTCTAATTTAGGAATTTGCTGGTAACACAATGTATAGATGATTTTCAATATTTTATTTTATTCTACATTCATAGCTAAAACAATGTTTACATTACTTTAAATGTTTGCTGTCTTACAGATCAGTTGAAATAAATGTCCCAAATTAACCAGCTGGGAGATTCAATGTACATTAAATGCTAACCAACTGATCTTTTTACAAGGCACAGTCCCTTTTTTGGGAACCTGTTACATGGTCACAACTTTATGGTGTCCTGTACACCAGAGAACAAATATTATGAAAAGGCTGATTTTTACATATGCAAATGACAGCTCTACCATGCATGCTTGGTGGACACTTACCTTCCCCCTCCGAAGCTTTACCTGGGAATGTGGGTATGTATGTGTTTAGTTGATTATGTATGTGTTTAGTTGATGGCCTGCCTTTAAAGCTTGAATTGTACTAGAAGTTGCCTGACTGGTCAGTTTTGTGGGAATGATCTGGGGGTCTTTAAATTCTGCCCATGTATTTCATTTGTTTTGTAATCAGCAAAGATATTATGCACTGACCTTGACAAGAATGTCCAGGAAAGTGGTTATCTGCCATTTCCAGCCTTTATAAAAAACATAAGACTGTAAAACCTGAATCCCTACTGAACTCAATAGAAATTCAATTTAGCAAATAATAAGTCAAGTGTTTTATCTACCTTGACGGCTAAAACCAAAGATTTAGTGAGAAAAGCCCTCAATTCATGTGCATCACACGGGACATGAGTAGTAACCCTTTGACATTCCAGCATTTGTTTCATTGTTCAGAAGGATTGTAATGCTAAAAGCTACCTGGTCCTGTAAAATGTTTTGTTTTAACATAGGAAATTGGTGGTGCTACCTTGTTGCACAAAACGTGTCTTGTTATGCTCAGAAATTGTTAGGACTTGCTGTGTTTGGAACAGATTAAGTTCTCCTTAAGCTACTCCTTAAGTTAGCTAAACTTCATTAGGTAATAATGTTAAAGATGTAAATAAATAGATCTCGGGGAGTGTTCACCTTATGTTGCTGCACCTCATGCTAGGTTGATCATCAGCAACCAAACTACAACTTATGCTAGACAGATGAAAACACAACACAGAAAGGGCTCTTGACTTGGGGAGGGTCTTTATTAACATTCTACCCCCAGGGAACCACTGCCTTCTGGCAAATGCTGGCTGCAATGCTAGGTTTTCTGGGCCTTCTATCCAACCAGTCCTCATGAGGGCCTCCTATATAGTCTTTTGTCTCAGAAGAATTCCGCTGTTCCTGTTTCCCCTCTCATAATCATGGTTCTGCTTGTAAGCAGAGCTTCTATGGCTTGGGATAGAAGAAGGGTGCCTACCAGGCGATACAAGTGTTAGGTAACATAATTGTGTAGCTTACTGACGGACGTGATACAGACATGTTACAATATCTCTGATAGGGGCTACAGTAAAAAAAAAAAATGCTTACAAATCTGAATCTATCACTATAAAAATAAATGTAGAAAATGTATTTTATTGAAAACAATCCTTTTAATGCTTACATTTTCTACTTAATGTTGAACATCAGCCAATATATTAAAAAAATATAGGAAAATTATAAAGTATAGTTTTTATATTTCTGAAAACTGGTATATCCATGTTGGCATCATCTAATGGTGCCAAATTTGCAATAATTTCTATTATTTCCAAATCACAAAGCATTGTTCAGCATGTGTCCACGAGGACCACTATGAAAACGGAGTGCAAGGTAACCCAGCCGTGTGGAATCGTAGGGGAGGCAAAAGTGTTTTTTTTTTTTTTACTCTATCATACTTGTTTAATATATATATAAAAGACAGACAAGAAAAAGCCCCAGACAGATACAGGTATAGTGGACATTACATTAATTTCTTGCAAATAGGAATTTCCCCTTACACCCTCGTGGATTTTTTTATTTTCATCTCTTTTTCCCCCATCCGTGTTTGTGTATCCGTGATGTACAACGTAGGTTTATAGTTGTCCACTATTTTTCTCTTTTTCTCTTAAATAAATGAAGAAACAAAAAAAAAACTAAGAAGATCCATCCAGTCGCCATTCACATCTACATTCATATCGTGGCTGCTGGGGAAATATCTGTTTGTTCTATTTAATCTGGGTTGCAGCAGGGGGGGCGGGTGACATGATATCATTAATTATAGCCTAGGGGGAACGCTGGTCGCTTATAGGATGTACACGTACTACGTCCAAAAACAAAGGAATAGCGCATACTCGCAGGAGGCTATTTTTTTTTCTTTTCCTTCCTTCTCCCCCTCCCCCCTCCTCTCTTATTTTCCCCTCTTTTTTTTTTTTTTTTTATTCTTTTATATCGAGGTTCCAAGCTTGTTTCCCAACCACAGTATTTTGGAGGTCAGTTGGAGAGTTCCGGCCTCTTAGCCCATATTTCCTCATATGTTTTTTTATTTTGTCTGTTTTGGGCTTTTAAAAAAAAGTATTTTTCGGCTGAGGCCTGGAAACTTATCTGGGACTTGATTTCTTGCCAGGTCGGTATCTCTGATCTCCTCCAGTATCTTGACAAGCAGATTTTAAAAGCTGAGAGGATATTGATACAGAGAGCCCTACGATTTTTATTGGACTCTATTAGATCCAGATGGAATAGGAAGGTCTGCGGGGTCAGTTGACCTTGATTAGGGGTCACCCCTTCTATAAGAGATGATGCCTTCTGTCTAATCGTTGATAATTCAACACAGTCCCACCATACGTGGCGTTGGGATCCGATTGCTTGTTGGCATCTCCAACATAAATCGTTAGCATTTGGGTCAAATTTAGCCAGCCTCTTAGGAACCATGTACCATCTATGGAGTAATTTATAGAACTGTTCATGGATATTTATACTGTACAGTGAATTGCTCTCCTGACTTCCTGCCAAGTCCCAAACCAATCTCGCATGGGGAACGATTTCCCCAGATCTGTCTCCCATTGAGTGATCGCCGACGACTTCCCAACCGTCACCCCCATGTCGAGAAATCGTCGGGATCTTGATATTATATTCCCAATACCTACAGTGGTCAGGAATCTGTCCCAATCTGTGGCATCCGTTGGCGGATTATCCCCAAAGAAAGATCTAAGTCTCAGATAATTATAACGTTCCGTATCTGGTAGATTGTAGTTCTTGGATAATGTCTCAAAGAGGCAAAAGTGTTTTAATTTCAAAAAACATTCTCTTGATGGTAAATATGAAAATACTTTATTTAATTAAAAATGCCTAACACATATTAAGTAAATGCAGCAAAGAGAGAGAGAGAGAAGGTATTGATATACAGTATGCAGCAGCAGCAGAAATGTTGACATGCACTGATTATATTTATAAAAAATAAACTGCAAATGTTTTCTAATAGTCCTTTAAGTCTTCTACCAGTCACACCTTTTGTATTTGTCTTATACCACTTCATGGCTGCATGTCTCCAGTTGGGTGAAGAATACCGAAAGGTAAAAACACTTTCTTCCAGTAAGTATGAAAATACTGTGCCTCCAGTGGGGACTATGTCCAGATCATTGTTCCATAATTTGCATGTTTAAAGAAAAACAGGAAATGGGTATACGTATTTGGGGGTTTAGATTTTCTGGTATGCACTGAGGTAGAGCCTGTTTTTCCTCAAACCAAGTATGAAAAGAACGACGGTACCAGCACAATGTCAAGGAAAATGTATCATTTTTTTATTTTTAGCTTATACAGTCACAGATCCATAGATGTCTTAAACTGTGTTTGGGATTTTACAACAGACAAGGTGACACAAATCCAATTTTATTCAGCAACATTTTTTCATCTAAAACCACCGAAAATGTTCCATATGAAAAAATTTTCAAGTGAAAAAACTTTTTTTTTTTTTAGTTCCTTTTAGTTTTTTATTTTTGATTCCTTTTCCAAAGAAACAAAAAGGAAAAGGGCTCAAATGGAAATATGTCTGTAAACAAATGCCGCCTGTAGTTTCATTAAGTATAACTGCAATTACTAAAAATGAAAAGCTATTATTCATGTATATAATTACTGCTTTTTGCATTAATGCAAATATCCACTACAGCTTCACAAACAAGAATATAGGAGGAACATTGATGTTATGTTATGGCTCCAGCTGGCTGTTTTCCTGAATGACTTCTGAAAAAAGCATTATATAAGTAAATAAATGCAAACTTGTCTAGATCATGGGGAAAACAATTTAACTTTAAATTATCACAATATAACGTAAATGCTATCTCTAAGTATCTGTCGCTATTTGACTTTTGTAGCAGACTGATATACAGGTTTGTCAATCAAGTGGATCCAAGTGATTTATCTCTGAACTCATATAAATTATACATTGTCCGGACAATGAACAAGTATGTATATATTATATACATTGTTCAGAACAGCATGTAAAGGTAAGGTGTCCCTTTATTAAAATGTAGGTATGCTTGGAATCTCAAGTAGGAGGAGCTAAGGTAAGATCTTTGAAAGTTTATAGCAAGAGAACAACAATTGATATAGAGCAGTTAAAATGGAGGGCTGCTTCAGAGAACAAGTAACAAAACAGTGGAAACATTTTGGTACACAGAGAGTTTAACTAGTTAAGCAGCAACTTACCTAACATGTTCCGATAAATATGTCAGGCTAGTTAATTGACTTGAGCTGTACTAATCAACAAAATTGGCTTTCACGATGGCACCATCGTGCCACTCAGTTTCCCTTACCCTGGTGGCCCCCAACCGCATTTGCTCCGGCGGCATCCTGGAGCTCGCTGTAGGGCTTTTCTTTCCACCCATGTGTCTGTTGTAATAATTGGCATGTTCTGGGTCACGCTGAGAGAAATCGTAGAAAAGTTGGCATGTCTGCTGTGTAATAAGTTATATCTCTTATGGATCTTATAGCTTCAGCACTCAACGTTGTGTTTTAAAATGTTCATTCACTCTGTCCCACCTTTCCAAGCAAGTTACTTGAATAATTTTTATTACCTTATCCAGAAAAAGGTCTTTTACACAAATATTGCTACTCGGGCTCCATCAACAGAGCTGAAATAAATTACTTAGTCTTTCCAGAGAGAGTTTCTTCCTTTATTCAAAGTTTGCCCAGGACAAGATCACACAAGGATATTCAGTACTTCAGTCCAGCACAATAATCTCTCACCAGACTCCAAACTTCTTCTAATGAAACTGAAAACTTCCCTAACTTCAAGTACTCCTTTAGTACATTTCCTTTGGTAATGTCCCTCCTCTTTACCCCATTAAATCTCTTACAATCCCAAGAAGAACTTTGAAGATAATTAAAAACTCGACAGGCAATGAAAAGGACGGAAAGCTGCCCTTTCCACAGAGGCAGACCTGAACACCATGTTATACCTGAGATAACCGAGCAGCCCAGGGCCGGCCCTTTAATGGGGCAGCTGCCCCAAGCGGCACCTTGGCAGAGGTGGAACTTTGCTGCTCCATGCAGTGGTCTTTTTCTTTTCTTTTTTTCCTGTGTCCCGGGGAGCTTGATAGGAGGTCTCAGCCAATCAGTTCAGAAGCCTCCCATGATTGGCTCAGTCCCTCCTTCACACGAGGAGCTCAAAGCAAAGAGATGCCTGGCCTAGGTAAGTTAGACAGACAGTGTGTGAGTGTGTGTATGTATGTCAGTGTGAGTGTGTGTGTGTATGTCAGTGTGAGTGTTTGTATGTCAATGTGAGTGTTTGTGTGTGTCAGTGAGTGTGTATGTAAGTGTATGTAATAAAAACACTCAAACTTATCCAAACGCCAGGACCAGACGGATTTACGAACTTCTACTGCAGAAACTTCAGTGACAAATTTCTCCCACACCTCCTAACTCTCTTTAAATCTACCATGGACAGCTGTTACTTTACCACAGACTTGCAATCAGCTAACATATCCCTATTACACAAAACAGGCAAACCCTCAGACCTCCCCAATAACTACAGACCGATCGCTCTCTTAAATTCTGACTATAAAATCTTTACCAAGATACTCGGAAACCCGAGTACCATTCTACCAAAACTCATCCACCCAGATCAATTGGGATTTATCCCCCAAAGACAGGCACTTGACATTACGAGGAGATGTGTAGACCTCCTCTGGATGGCCTCCCAGACTTAAATGCCTTCTCTGTTCCTGTCCTTGGATGCAGAGAAGGCGTTTGACCGAATAAACTGGTCCTTCCTTCGTCTTGCTTTAGACCACATTCACTTTCCCCAACAATTTCAAAATAGTATCTCAGTTATCTACCACACCCCTACATCATACATCTGTATCCCAGGAGAACAGCAAGTCAGATTCAACAACCACAATGAAACACAACAGGGTTGCTCCCTCTCACCCCTAGTATTTGCACTCTCCATTGAACCACTCCTACAATCCATTCGCAATAACTCTAACATACACGGTCTCTCCTTGGCACAAAGTCATTACAAAGTACCTGCATACGCAGATGATGTACTGCTTTCCATAACCCGCCCACCTACCTCACTGCCCCACGTTTTCAAGGAACTTGACAAATTCTCAGTACTATCAGGATTTAAAGTTAATGCGGATGAGTCAGAAGCACTCCCAATTCATCTCCCCAATCCTACCGTCAAACAAATGCAAATACATTTTTACATCCCTGTGTCGGACAAACCTATCAAATACCTGGTCTAAAGCTATCGAGCTCCCACTCCAAACTATGTGAGCTTAACTATACCTCCCTCCTGTGCAGACAAATCCAATCTCCAAAGGTGGAAACCACTTTGCATTTCCTGGCTGGGATGATTAACCACCATCAAAATGAACCTTCTTCCCCATCTTCTATACCTCTTCTAAGCCCTTCCGATCCCCATGAACTCCGTAGATTTTAAAGTCCTACAAAAGCTTATAGATTACTTCATCTGGGCAGGAATAAGCCCAGAACAAACGAATCCACCATGCATACACCTAAGATAGCAGGAGAACTTGGACTTCCAGATTTACCCAAGTACTATATTGCAGCGCAACTCACTCAAATTGCAGCTTGGCATGCACCCATACAACATACCAGATTTGTCGATCTGGAGAATGACCTTTTCCGCCCAGATGTATTGTCACAATATATCTGGTTCCTCTAACAACACCGACCACTTTTAAAGTCTCTTTGCCCCACAATCCTGAACTCTCTGTGTGTATGGGACAACAATGCAGTGAAAGCCTCACTAACAACTCCTACATCACACTTAACCCCGCTTTACAGAAATAGAAACTTCCCCCCAGGCATGAACCTCCACATCTTCGCGAACTGTGATCAAGGCAACATATCCAGAACTTCTGACTTATATGTGAACGGTCAACCTAAAACATTTGTGGACCTCAAAGCTGCTATGGAGCTAACAACCTCAGCCTACTTAAACTCAGATGGCCATCGCAACACTGACCTGGTTCGAGTGTATATGTCTCCTCTCACAATACAAAAAAGGACTAATCTTCCAACTATGCTACAATTTATCTCTAACCAAGAGACGACCCCCAGCCCCCTATACCATGGCCTGGGAATGAGACATCGGTCACCCCATTGATAATGAGGACTGGACGTCCAATACTTCTAAAAGTTCAATCTGCACAATCCATAAGAGCAGGCCTATAAAACTTTAATGTGCTTGTATACCACGCCAGTCTCTTTGGCGAAATTCCACATGATCCCCTCTCCCATGTGCTGGAAGAAGTGTGGGGCAGACTGTACCTATTTCAACCTCTGGTGGACCTGCCCATTAGTCCAATCCTTCTGGAAGCAGGTCCTTGGCCTTTGACCATCTGACATACCTTCTATCAAAATCACAGGATCTCCTGACCAAATTGGAAAACCAACTGTATTCAAGATTCCCTTATTGGCCTGGAGAGCTATGGCATGAGTATGGAATCAACCCTTTGTTCCTGCGATAGCCACAGTGAGAACATTGGTTGAGGAGGTACTTGCCCTGGACCTCCTAACAGCCAATATACATGATGCGCCTGAAAAATATCAAAAGCTATGGCTAACGTGGAACAGCTTTTACCTCAGATGAAAAAGAGCTCACTCATACTACCCCCTTCCCTCCCCTTTCAAACCCTCCAACCCTGTCCCATACTCCTCCGCAGCCACATCATTATTCCACTAACCCACTCATTACACAGAGCCCTGCAAAGTTGTTTTTTTTCTTTTCTAGTTCTGAATGGAAAAAAATATTTTCAAAAGAACATTGTTAATAGATAATGGTATGCAATCTCATTGCAACATTACATACTAGACGTGCTTCTATACCCTAAACATATGTTACTGTTCGTGAAGAAATTTACTTATTTCCCCCGTTAATTCTCATATGCTTTGTATCGATGGAAATTATGAAACCTGAAAATAAACAATTTTTTTTTAAAAATCCCCAGGCAAAAAGCTCAGTCCCTCCCCTCTGGTATCTTCATCAGTTGTTTTACAATCCCAAGCAAGTTCCTATCTTCCTGTAAGAATTAATCAAACATCAAAACTGATATACAATACAATCCTATTCATACATTGAGCTATATACACAACCTCAGTCTGCCTCCCATTCTGTTGTCGGTGGTTTCCAGTTTCTGAAGCATCGTTATATTCAGATACTCTAAGCCAGCAAATTTATATCAATGGGATATTTTATTGAAAGAACTTGACAAACTTCACAGTAATCTGATATGGCGTTAATACTTTGGATTATATAATTTTTCAGTCATAGTTTTTTTTTTTTATCTGCATCTGGTGGAGCATGCTGCACATAGCACATACAGTTTTTCATGCTCTATTATGCATTGTGCATGCTCCCATAGGATGCTGGGAACACAAATACATCAGAGTAGGATCTGTAGCGGGCAAAAACTATGCATGATCAGGTAATCATCAGAGCAATTACACAAAACTGAAGTAATATGCATTTAGAGGGGGACATTTAAAGGTGTTTTAAGTCATACAGCCCATGGCTGTTAACCCCTTGATAACAATGTTCCTAGAATGAGGTAAACACATTTCAGGTCTTCAGTCACAGTATATACACTGCTTACTTGTTTCCACACCCTATCATCTGTAAAAGTAAAATCTCAAGGTTTTGTTAGATCTGCGATATTATTATACTTCAGTTTCAATTTGTGTTATTTGTCCTTCCCCTTTCCTCACTAATTTTGGTTAATGCTGACATGGATGGGCAGGAAAAAATAAGTAATGCTTGTTATAATGTCCTTTTCCAAACCATTTTCCATGCCAGCAATATATTTTGTCACACCCTCTGTGGCTTTATTATTCTTGTTGCTTATATTTATTTTTACAGCTATTAACAAAGACTACAAAGGAGCAAAGGCATAGCATCTCTGTCTGTGTTTTAATCTTGCTGACTGATTAGGGCAGAGCTCATACCAATATATTACTGCCATGGTATGTCCAGCTGTCCAGGAAAAGGGCAAACATAAACAAATAATCCCACTTACACTGCTCTTTCTTGAACTTGGTTTGTACCATATAATTTCTCCCTCTTTACCTTCCTTTCTCACTCTTATTAGCATTTCTTTATTTAAAACATTTTATTTAGTGTGTGCCATCTGTTAGGTTGACAATATCGGTTATGGCACACCTTAAACTGAATTACCATTTGCACAATTTAAAATTAACATTTTGTTTTTGTTAGCTTTACTATTAGTAAACTTATTAGTAGCTAATGTTATTTAATTTTTTTTCTTCCTTTTCCCCTTCAATTAATTCCTTGCTTACTAAGTATAAAATTATTGTGGAAAACAAAGCTGTAAGCAAATGGTTGTAATATAAATACATCTGATTTATAATAGATTCCAACTGAATCCTGGAGAGTTTTGCTAGATACATTTTGCAGTATAAAATGCATATTCACATAATAAAACAAATATTCTAAAATATGTTTGCCAACTAAATGAAAATATAACCATTATCTAATTTAATAAACTCTGTTACAGAAGCATTACACTAAAAGTATTTTCACACATGCTGTGTCTGCTGCTTAGTATTTTATTAAATGTTTTTTGTAAAAAGGAATATTAATAGGCTGCTTCATATTAGTTTATAGATTCCATGTGCCAAAGCATTTCAGAAAGCCTCAACAAATTAGGCAGTGTCAGCCTGGCACCTAGAAGAAAATTAATGTTCCATGCCTATCTAATTATTTTATTAATTTTATTAATTTATTCATTTTATACCTTAAATATTGGCCTGAACTGGGATAGGGAATTTCTTTCCCATTATCACATTACAGAGTGTGAATACCCTCGAACTCTCCAGAAAATATCTGTCATTTACATACCTTTTTTTACCACCATTGACTGATCAATGGTGCCCTTAACAATATAATGTGTACTTGTACTTTAGTGAAATATTTTTCACATTTATTTTGTATAACATTTTTCCTGAGGAAGAGACTTAAGTGATTGAACTCTAAATCTACTCCATTAGGCGGAAAAGGTATCAACTTGACTCTACGTGTCTCTTGTGTTTCTAGAAATAACATAAGACCAACTCTTGACTTTTGCGTAATTAATAACAAACCAAAGGATTAGGAAAAGGTAATAGAAGGCTTAGATATAACTGTTAAGGACAGCAATGACTATAGGATGGAGCATTGATAGGTTCTTGAAAAACGTATAATGAATTTATGTCTATGACCATATATGTAGTGGATTCTCTAAGGTGCTCAGTTGGTAGAAACTTTAGGTTATACTAACAAAATTGATGGTCACTAGGAATGCTTTTATTTTTACCCTTCCATTCCATATTTATATGCTGAAACAGTAAACCTCAGGAGTATTCTCAAACCAGAGCCGCCTTCTCCAGCTACTTGCACGCAAATGTTGTACAGATTGACAAAGAAATGTAGGTTCTTCAGGATCTATCAGTACTGAAGCAAGGGGACCCAGTTCTCCAGAAGGGCATTAGAGCTAATGATAAATCTTGGCAGGCTAAAACTGAATACACATTAAACTAGCTGCATTTTGTAGATTGTAGAGTATGCATGCTGCAGAGCAGAAGGAGTGGTCAACATGGGAAATGGGTGAAATTTGGGGGAGGCCTTCTCCTCCAGAAAAGTACCTTTTGGGTAACACCCAACTCTTGGGTCTGGTACCTAACCTAGCTGCCAGTCTCAAAAAGGTTTACTGGTATTGTAGAACGTTCAAATACTTGTCAGTTTATAGTGTCCTACTAAAGAGGTATAGGTATATGAGGAAAATGAATATATATTAATTGATGAATGCAATCACTTGGCATAAATGCCTTTAGCCATTATTTCCTTCAAGGTAGTCTCTGTATATAAAACAGACCATAACCCACATTCCTCATAACCCACGTTGCACACCCAGGACATGCCCCATCACCCCATTGCATCTCCCATCCCCCCTCATCCTCAGACTTACCCTGGTCCCTGGTGGCTAGTGGCAGGCAACATGGTGTCCTACCATGCTGCCTGTTTTTCTTCCCGCACAGTGAGCGCAGATAGGTCACATGACCCAGCGCTTGTCTAATGTCAGAGCGCCGGGTCACGTGACCTGTCAGCACTTCCCCAGTCATAGCGCACAGGGAACTGAACAGGCAGCTCTGTGCTTCCTATTCAGCTCCCATGTTGATGAATTCCGATCTCCCTAGCCACCGTCTCTGCTGGCAAGCAAGGTTTTCTTTTTTCTTATAGGGGCGGCCTTTTTTATTTTATTTTTTTAATTCTGTGCCTCCCATCAAAGGCTTATTTTTTACCAACTTATGCCAGGGCTGAATGAAAGGCTAAAGTGAGAATTCTTCACGTTTCCTAAGCAGTGCATTAGAGATGTCAAAATGATGTTTGTATCTGTCAAGGACAGCAGTAACGCACAGGGTCCCAGATGGAAATAAACCCTGAAGGTCCGCGATCAGGAGCTGCATTGCAGGGTGGAGACACAGGACATGGTGCTGGGTAACTGCAGCTGCTGTATCCAGATTACATGGCCAGGATAAAATTAAGTAAATGATTGCCAAGCAGAGCTAAAACAGAAAAGTAAGGGAGAATAGAATAGAAATACAGACTGCAGGGCTACAAGACAAAGGCAAGACATAAGAAAGATAAAGAAGAAACCAAAATAAGGGTAAACAATACAAGGCACAGGGTTTAAGGAACACAAGAGACACATACAAATGAACAAACATAAATACAGGAACTAGCCTAACACTAAAGATGGTACAGGTGGGGTTTTGTTCACCAGTTGGCCAATTAGATGTTAGCTTGCTAACCACGTCAAGGTACCCCACATTAGGCAAGTCCCTAACTAAGACTTAGTATTATAAAAAGAATAAATAATAGAATCTAAAAGACATACATGAAATTGACACTTAAACACAGAGTAAATAAGTGTAGACTGCACTACTAAGGACTGAACAGAAACGGGTGTGGTTTATATAGAAGTAAACTAACAAGACCGAGGGAATCAGAGAAAACCTGGAATGATTAAAAAAGACAGGCAGAAAGGAAAGCATTACAAGATTTTTGTCAGGGCAGGAATACAAGGCAGGACAGGAGTAAGCATAAATAATAAACAAGAAAGCAAAGCAAGAAGGATACTGAAATGCCTGGATACAGCCTGGATGAGCATGCACAAGGGTGCATGGTCAGGGCCACCATCAGAAATTTCAGGGCCCCTTACTGAAAAAAATCTGCCCCCCCTCCCCCCTGGATAGTTTATCTATTAATAGCCCACTGATAATTTGCTCATTAATAGCCACTGATATTTTGTCCATAAATAGCCCACTGATAATGTGTCCATTAATAGCCCACTGATAATTTGCTCATTAATGTGCCACTGATAATTTGCTCATTAATAGCCACTGATGTATCGCCAGTCGTCCCCCCTGATGCATGGTTAACCCTGTGCATGGTTATAATAGCATCAGTGAACATACAGTATTATTATCTTGATTATATGTAATTACTAATTAGCAAAAATGATTCAAGTGGAAATATGTAATAGAAATAAATATTCAGCCCTAAAAATAGGAAAATCTGTTTTGTAACTTATATTATAAATAAATAGACATTCAGTGTTTTTCCTTTGTATAAAACTTCCCTTTTATGTTATCACAGTTTTATGCTTCAGTTAAAACATAAATAAAAAGGAAGTGAATCAAGAAGGGATAAACAGAAAAAGGATGTAGGTACGAATGCAGACAATGCAATCTCCTGGCTGTCAAAACATATTTAGAGGTACTGTGACCCTGGCTAGTTTTGTGAATTGCTCTAATTCCATTGCAGCCCATACGAATTGCTTATCAGAAAATGTAAGTTAAGTGTGGTTATACCTGAAAAGGATACCATGCCTCTCAGTAAACTGCACTAAACATACAGTGATCATGCAGCCAGACAGTGAGAGCTAATAAGCATAATTTCAGGATACTTTGCTACTGATTAGCCACTGGCAGCAGTTATTGTCTTCAAGGTAGATACTTTTTCAAGATGGCCACATCCACTCTAAAATATAATGGTGTAGCTTGGTTAGATGAAAAAATATATATTTATTTTAAAAGTATAGACTTTTAAAAACTGATTTATATAGACAAACTCTCAAGTGACAAAACCATGTAACTTGAAGACTCATGCTCCAATTCAATTAAGTAGAGGTCTGTCAATACTGCTCTCTTTAATTATAGTTAAGAATCATTTTGCCTTTTAACACATGAAGTATTTAGTACTTGAAGGCACATAAGGTGTACAAATATTTTGGCAGATTTGTCCACAAAGGTGTCACTGGGGTTAGTGTCACCCGGTGCAGTAACTCATAGTGTCATAGAGTTATTTATGCCACACACAGGAGCCCCATTAATAATACCACACACACAGGAGCCCCATTAATAATGCCACAGCGAAGAGCACCATTTATTTTGCCACACACAGGACCCCAATTAGTTATGTCACACATGGGAGCCTAATAAATATACCCCACATGGGACGGCCATTAATTATGCCACACACGGGAGACCCGCAAGGTGACAGCAGGCCACATTTATCTATTGTACAATTATAAAACAATAAATATATGTATACACACACATGCATGTCTATACACACAGATATCTTTCTCACGCTATCTCTATACTTATATGAACATTTTAATATTATATTCAACTATTCTTTATATGTAATAAAATGTTATTGAAAAATTGCATTTCTTGTTTTTATTCCCTTTCTCTTCACACACATTGTACCTAAAGTACTTAACACAGCACCATACAGTACTCACAGCACTTGCCAATCACCTATATTGCACCAACAGCACTTGGCTTGCACTCATATTACACCCACATGATTTGTCATGCCACAATGTCAGTTTTCCTCACAGAAGATACCACAGTGTACATTTGCCCCACATAACTGCACGTGTGAAACATGCCAATAGTACTTATTAATTTTTCCCCACAGAACATGCCATAGCATCACTTTGCCAATTAAAATAAGCCACTGTCAGATACCAATTAACATGCCACAGTCACTTTGCTAGTAACATATGCAAAATACAGTGGGCCTGTTAAAATATGCCACAGTTTGTCTTTTAAATATGCAACACTTTGCCCATTTAAATATTTCCCAGCCAGGTTACCATCAAAATATGCCAGTGTTAGTTTGCCCATTAAAATATACCACTGATAGTTTGCCCATTAATATTGCCCCATTAATATGCCAGTGTTAGTTTGCCCATAAATATGTCAGTGTTAGTTTGTCCATTAACATGCAACAGCCAGTTTGCCATTAATATACCAATGTTAGTTTGCTCATTAATATGCCATAGCTAGTTTGCCCATTAATATGTCACATACAATTTGTCCAGTAATATGCTATAGCCAGTTTGCCCATTAATATGTCACAGTCAATTTGCCCAGTAATATGCTATAGCCAGTTTGCCAATTAATAAAGCAGTGTTAGTTTGCCCATAAATATGACACAGCCAGCTTGCTTATTAAAATTCCACAGCCAATTTGCCCATTAATATGCCACAGCCAATATGCCCAATAATATGCCACAGCCAATTTGCCTAGTAATATGCCACAGCCATTTTGCTTATAAATATGCCACTGTCAGCTTACCAATTAATATGCCAGTGTTCATTTTTCCATTAATATGCCACCATTAGTTACCCATTAATATGCCACAGCCAATTTGCCCATTAATATGCCATTGTTAGTTTGTCCATAAATATGCCACAGCCAGCTTTCCAATTAAAATGCCACAGCCAACTTGTCCATCAATATGAAAAAAGTATACCCAGCGCTCTAGTTGAAGCCCACAGGCGAAACGCGTAGCGGACTGGACTCACCTGCCTTATTTGTACTTTTCTGTCTATTGGACCTGTTTTATTTTTTAAAGCTCTTTGTACATTTTTTGTACACTTTTTATGTACATTTTACATTCAGCTGCACCTTCAGAGGACATCGAATCCGATATTGTTTGAGGCGCCCATCATACAGGATAAGAATAACTCTAATTGTAAGCTGCTACTTATTTCTTTATTAAATATCTGTATAATCATATACTAATCTACTGCCTTCCGTTGTACCTTTCTTGAGCTGCAACCTACAGAGGAGGTCGACACCACGCCCCCTACTGATGAATACAGGCTTTTAAAGTGCAACTTATTCTCTGGAAGTCTGTGAGTGAAATAATAGAGGGGAGATATAATCCCCCTCGATCACACAATATACTGTTCCACTGCATCTTCTTTTGCACAGGATTTTTCACCGAAATTATTTTTCACCTAATAAGGTGTATATATATATATTCACATTGTTTTTTCACCTTACAGTTTGTTTAAGCGCACTTTAGCAATTTTGTCACTTTATGCTTGTCCATCAATATGCCAGTGTTTGTTTACCCAAATAATATGCCACAGCCAATTTGTCCATTAATATGCTACTGCTAGTTTGCCCATTAATATAGTACAGTCAATTTGCCTATTATAGTCCACAGCCAGTTTGCACATAAATATGCCACAGCTAGTTTGCCAATTAATATGCCAGTGTTCATTTGTCAGTTAATATGCCACTATTAGTTTGCCCATTAATATGCCACAGCCAGTTTGCCCATTAATATGCCAGCCAGTTTTAGTTTTCACATAAATATGCCACAGCCAGCTTGCCAATTATTATGCCAGTGTTCGTTTGGCCATTCATATGCCGCTATTAGTTTTCCCATTAATATGCCACAGCCAATTTGCCAATTAATATTCCAGTGTTATTTTGCCCTTTAAAATGCCACTGTTAATTTGCCCATTAATATGCTACAGCCAATTTGCCCATTTATATGCCAGTGTTATTTTTCCCATTAATATAACACCCACCTCCCACCTTAACATTTGCTGCACAATATGTTTCCTTACTGTGGAATCTAGGTTTGATTTGTTTCTATATAGAAAGCCAATCCTAGGATATAGCTTTGACACAAGCTTGTCAATATGGAGACCAAAGGATAAGTTTGGGTCTAGCCACATGTCAAGATGCTTATATGAATTTACCTGGGTCAGGTTATAACTGGGTTTGGTCTTGATGTTTATTTGAGGATTGTTTAATTTAAGTAGTTTAGCATTTGTCCCAAACAACATTGAAACAGATTTTTCAGTGTTGAGGAATAATTTGTTGATAGCTATCCAATTTTCAAGTTTAGAAAACTGACCCTGTAGCACAGATTCCACTTGTGATAGTTTAGTACCGCATATGTAACGGACCGTCTACCGGACGAAGTAGACCCTCTGTCCGTTGTGGGAAATCACCTCCTTAGCCCCCAATTACAGCTCAGCATTCACCCAGCAAGTCTTTCCTGGACCCTTGCTCTTTGTACCCAAATAGACAGGACATCTAGCAGTTATGTACAGCAAGATTGAACTCCTCTTTTTTTCTGATTTACACAGCACATATACACCAAACTGCAATCAGATAACACTTGATTAAACAATAGAAAACTTAAACACATCACCAGTAAAGCAGTATCTAGCCACTTTAATCTGGAGCCAGAAGCAAGATAGTCAGACTGGGTGCCTGACATAATTAAACAATGGAAGGCTTAAACACATTACAGACAGGGTCCATAATCTACAGGGAGGTGTTTGGCCCTCAGGCCCCTCCAAGAACCCCAGTCAAGCAGAATGTCAGAATTCACTTCGTGACATATCTCCTTTTTCGGGGGGAGACTGACACCGGAGGAGCCCCCAGACGGGGTGACTCCTAAGTTAGTCTGTATAGTGGTCTCCCCATGGCCATTCACTAGTTTGCAGTCCCCACACTTTGTTTGTTCAAAAATAGAATTTACCCAGCCAACCTCCACCTCTCCCGAAACATGCATCTGCCGCTGGGGAGAAAGGCCAAATGTTCCTTCTCCCAGAAATCCTTTCAGCCGCTGGGGAGCAGATAGGGTGGCAGGGTTAGCTGGGCTTGATACTATAAGGGTATCCCATTTAGTCCCTGGGAACATCGATGCCAGCACTTCTGCTGGGGAGATAACATCCCGGCAAGGCACAGTTTCAGGGGTATACTGCAGGGAACAGGACAAGGTGGCTGTGGTATCCATGCAAAGGAGTTGGGGAACAGTGCTAACTGCCAAAGATTCAGGAGACCCAGGTGTGGAGACCGATGTCCCATCCACCCCTCCTGGGTCATTTTCAAAAGGTAAAGGGGTTAAATCCATGGGATGCAGTGGGCAGAGGATAATTGCACTCTGCTCACATGCTGGCACCTCTGCCAGGTACACAAACTCCCCAAGCGGCAGGGGTGGACAGAGGCCAGCGGCACTCTGCCCCATTGCCAGCTCTTCTGCTGGGACATAGGGCAGGTAAAAACCAGGGATTGCGTTCCAATAGGGCTCCTTGAACCCAGGTGGAGGTGGGCACAAGGAGGGCAGGTGCTGTTTGGTTTTGGGGAACAGTGTCATCAGTTCAACTGGGCATTCAAGGGGTGGCAGGGGTAATGGGTCTGGGGACATGATGTCAGCCGGGGCCTCCACAGGGGAAATGGGACACAGGTCTGGGGTCTGGGGTAGGGGCAGGCAGGAGCCAGCGGCAATCTGCCCGGATGCCAGCTTTTCCACTAGGTCATCCACGGGGGTAAAGGGGCACAGTTCTTGTGTCAGTGCATCTGCTGGGGGAGGAGCAGCACTGATACTCACAGTTTCATAGGCAGGGGGCTGTATGTGGTGGAGTAGCTGTATGTATGCCTTCTCCAGCTCCTCTTCTTGAGTCACCAAATAGTCCAGATCAGCCTCCAGTTTGGGCACAGTGGGAATATTTGCCTCCCTTAACTCCCACCGGTACTCTGTATCACTCCCAAAGCCCGGATCCAGCTGGAGATTTTCCAATAACAATCCAGGACCACCAAAATCATAGCCCTCTGTGGGAGTGTCATCCTCCAGCTCAGGGTATAGCTGTGTGGCATACCACCGCAAAGCCCGGTATCCACAATCCAGGACCATCTCAGCATGGACAAGTTCCCCTAACTCAGCCACCCAGTTTTTTTGGGGCTGGTCACCCAGGTATGGCATTCTATCCCTCAGCAGGCTCACATACCATTCCTGGGAGCTGGGGAGGACCTTTCTCCGGTACTCCTGGTCCCGTATGAGAGCGTTCATCCACAGATTCAGGCGGCTGCAAGCTCGCTGTAACATCTCATCCTGCGGGACCGGACCGGTCATCAATTTGTAGTTAACAGCCAAGGGGGCTGCAGTACCATCCTGGTACTCCCTGGTCAACAAGCCAGTTTTGCAATATTTATAATCCATGGCCATCAAGCCGACTGCTATCCCTTGCTGGTGCTCTGCTGCTTATCCACTGGGCTCTTGCAAGGAGGATCCCACCGCTTGCCACCAATGTAACGGACCGTCTACCGGACGAAGTAGACCCTCTGTCCGTTGTGCGAAATCACCTCCTTAGCCCCCAATTACAGCTCAGCATTCACCCAGCAAGTCTTTCCTGGACCCTTGCTCTTTGTACCCAAATAGACAGGACATCTAGCAGTTAGGTACAGCAAGATTGAACTCCTCTTTTTTTCTGATTTACACAGCACATATACACCAAACTGCAATCAGATAACACTTGATTAAACAATAGAAAACTTAAACACATCACCAGTAAAGGAGTATCTAGCCACTTTAATCTGGAGCCAGAAGCAAGATAGTCAGACTGGGTGCCTGACATAATTAAACAATGGAAGGCTTAAACACATTACAGACAGGGTCCATAATCTACAGGGAGGTGTTTGGCCCTCAGGCCCCTCCAAGAACCCCAGTCAAGCAGAATGTCAGAATTCACTTCGTGACAGCATATATAAATGACCGTGTCATCAGCATACATATGCAATTGAGCCAGGTCACACACGAGGGTAAATCAATAATAAATAGTGAGAAAAGCAGTGGCCCAAGGATGGATCCATGAGGCACTCCACACTTGATTGGCAACAGGAGGGAGGTAGTATATCCAGCAGCAATGACAGTGTTTTCTAACTTTTTTTTCTTTCCGGCAGGCCCCCCAAAAAAAGTTCAGCAGCACTATGCGCTGCAAAGAGGATGCTAGCCCAGGTGTCAGCCCACTGGGGGTGTCACCTGGTGCGGTCCATACCGCCCGCACCCCACTTGAACTTGACTATCATACTACCTTTATCCACAAATTGGACTGGAATGTTTTTATTAGTTTGCAAACTTTCACAACCTTCTACTCCTGTTGAGTAATATTAATTCTGTCAGATTTTAAATAGCAGTTCTTGTGTCCTTGGAAACCAACTTTACAAAAATGGAAACAGAAGGCAAGTTATTACTGACATCAAGAGTGCTCTTCAATTTAAAGGGGCCATAGCAGCAAGGTATATTCTGCCATCTGCGTGTAGAATTCCCACAATGTGAATTGCCTTGCCTCAATTTTAACTAGGGTTTCCACCTTTATGTCAAAAAATACCAGCCATACTGTTGCCTCTATATACTTAACATTATCCATAAATAAATGTTTTCTGGCCCACCAGTAAAATACAAGCTGAATGGCAACCCTAATTTGTTTTATGAATCTATTATTGTTAAAATAAAATAGAGAAAGGAAGGTAATTAAGAGAGGGAGAAATCAAGAACAGGAAAAGAATAGTCAGGGGAGGAAAAAAAAGAAGATTGCATGGTAGTCAGACAGTGGAAAGATCCTGACTAATTAATCTTAAGTAGAGGGTTGACAACAGAATTTTTAATGCTGTCTTATAAATTTTGCAAATATTTCTTTTAAGGCTCTAGTGTTCTACTCCCTTAATATCTGTTCCTGGAATGATAGCAGAGTGGTTTCGCCTCAATTCAGGACGAGGAGGGCTTTGGCCTCATTCAGCAGGTGTTTAATCACCAAGTTTTTGTATGTATAGGTAGGGTGGTGTGGTGAAGTATACAATTAATAGGTTGAATAGGGGGCGGTGTTGATCTGTGGATGGTGTTATGTATTGCAGTCAAGAATGAGACTGTAAGTGGGCATTCACTCCAGATATAGATCATAGATCCAGGGGCAGTGCAACATCTCCAGCATAGGTTCCGGGAACATTGCATGTAGTTTCGAGAGTTTGCAGTACCATCTAACGATAGAGCATTTTCATTTACATTAAAACATAGTATGGAGTTCGGTGAGTATCACTGTTTGTGTGTTTTACTCTCGAAAACATGGCAGCTGGCTGTAGTGATTATGATGCTTGGAGTAATACTTTAAGGAACTCATTTATATGAGCCATGTATCATACATTTATATTTCATTTGTTTACATAATTGGAGGCTCCACATGCGTTACCCTGTTTGTGCGCTGGTGCATACGAGGTGCCATTATGGGTACTGCCTGCCACATATGCATGTACGTCATCTACAGAGACGCGCTTTTTCTACCAATACTATGTGCATTAAGAATGCACCCAGCGATCTGTGGGAAGAGTGTTACATGCTTAATAAAGTGGCAAGCAAAACCCATATGCCTGTACAGAGGCCCACAGCACTAAAACTATTTTTATTTTCATATGTTATCTGGGTATATTTCTTTAAATTCTGCACTTCCTCACATGATACATACAAAATTCCAGCTAAACAAATGGCAAAAACCAGAAACAACATAACTTAAATTTAAGTTGAATTGTATTACTATGTATTACTGCTATTTAAAAAGCCACAACGTGTTCCACCATACTAAATGCTGGTGAGAAAGAGCATACAAAATTTAAGATAGATCACAATGCTGCCATCTCATAGATGGTAAAGGGTAATAATTAATACAAAAATCTATCATTTACATAGAAACATAGAAACATAGAATGTGTCGGCAGATAAGAACCATTTGGTCCATCTAGTCTGCCCAATTTGTTTTTTGAGTACCGTATTTTCCGGCGTATAAGACGACCCCTCAACTAAGTGGTCTTATAAGCCGGAAAAATCGCATCTATATTTTAACTTTTTAGGTTAAAATATAGAGTTTGTTAAGCCGGTCCGTGGCTGTGAGGGAAGCGTTGTGAGCTCCCCTCAGGCCACGCGGTCATTAAAGTTTGTTTAAAAAAAAAGTTTAAACAAACTTTATTGAAGCCTCGCGGCCTGAGGGGAGCTCACAACGCTTCCCTCACAACCACGGACCGGCTTTACAGCACGAGCGGAGACAGAGCATAAAATAGGTAAGTAAATCCCAGTACCCGGCGTTTAAGATGACCCCCCAACTTTTGAGAAGATTTTCAAGGGTTAAAAGGTCGTCTTATACGCCGGAAAATACGGTACTTTTATTAGTCCCCCGTTCCCGGTCTTATAGCTAGGATAGCCTTGTGTCTATCCCACGTATGCTTAAAATCCTTGACTGTGTTTACCTCTACCACTTCTGCTGGAAGGCTATTCCATAGATCCACTACCCTCTCAGTAAAGTAATACTTCCTGATATTACTTTTAAATCGTTGCCCCTCTAATTTAAGACTATGTCCTCTAGTTGTGGTAGTTTTTCTTCTTTTAAATATACTCTCTTCCTTTACTGTGTTGATTCCCTTTATGTATTTAAATGTTTCTATCATATCCCCCCTGTTACGTCTTTCCTCCAAGCTATACATGTTAAGATGCTTTAACCTTTCCTGGTAAGTTTTAACCTTCAACCCATGAACCAGTTTAGTAGCCCTTCTCTGAACTCTCTCCAAAGTATCAATATCCTTCTGGAGATACGGTCTCCAGTACTGCGTACAATACTCCAAGTGAGGTCTCACCAGTGCTCTGTACAATGGCATGAGCACTTCCCTCTTCCTACTGCTAATACCTCTCCCTATGCAACCAAGCATTCTGCTAGCATTTCCTGCTGTTCTATTGCATTGCCTACCTACCTTCAAGTCCTCTGAAATTATTACTCCTAAATCCCTTTCCTCAGATGTTGAGGTTAGGACTGTACCAAATAGTCTATATTCTGCTTTTGGGTTTTTACGCCCAAGGTGCATAATCTTGCACTTGTCCACATTAAATGTCAGTTGCCACTGCTCTGACCATTTTTCTAGTTTAGCTAAATTTGTGAGTATTTGATTCTTCTAGGTGTCTTTGAAATTTTCTATTTTTTCCTTATCAGTTTTCTAGTGTTTTGCAGGCCAACGCTGCACAATTGTTGTAATGATCAGCTATATTATATAATAGTGCCCATTAGCTGAAGCTTTCTACCTGGAAAAGTAACATTTATATTCATTATGGCTAATTATTAGCAACCAATAATAATATTAACGTTTACTCTCAGACTTGTTAAAATCTTAGTAGAGATCCTGGAAAGTGCTTAGATTTTATTTTAGTTAACAAGCCCACTGCAAATTCTATAAAATAATTAAACCACAATTAATTCTCTACCACACAGAAGAAAAGACTGACTCAAAAAGCAATCCTGTAAAATAATTAAACCACAATTAATTCTCTACCACACAGAATAAAAGACTGACTCAAAAAGCAATCCTGTAAACTGGGTGCTTACCAGTTTGGCTAATAATCCATTTTTTATCCAAGAAAAATGTTTCATTATATTGCACCAAGTCAGCAAGTAATGGACCAGTGCAGTTATAGTATATGTATTTTCACACACATACATTGCTTGAGTGGATAAATCATTTACCAATTGCTTTTTGTACTTTCAATAAAAAAAACTTGATTATTATTAAGTTAAAATGGTAAATTGCAGTGGTGGAAAAATGTTGATTCATAACATGTGGTTCCAGAGTAAGACTCTTCTAAGGTAGCAGTGTGCCATGGCTAGTGTTTTTTGAATCAACACTCCATCTTCCCAACTCTTTCTCCATAGAAAATGGCCATCAATTTGAGGGCAGGAAACAGGCATTACAATGGTGGAAACATGGGTTTTTCCAGGTATAATAAAAGCAGCGGTGCAGTAATAGACCCAAAAGGAAACTAAATGGAAATTATTGATAGGTACCAAGAATTATTTTCCTGGCTTGATCTGATTATGTGAGGGGCAGTAAGGGGCTAGTGCTGGTGTCAGGACTATCTTATATGTCAGGACTGTCTTAAATCATAATACATGGTTTTATGATCTTGATGCAATTGGTAATTGACTGAGATCAGCTTAGAAAAGAGATTAGTCCCTGCAATCTGGATAAAAAAATATGTAAATAAACAAGTATTTTATATTTTACAGTGCATCATTTTAAGATCCACATGATCTCTTCTCTTTTGAGAAGTCCTAAAATGTCAAGTGATTTAGCAGCCTTTTAGTTGACACGGTCATGGTACTCAACAGGTTAAATCAGTTGTGGAACACATCTGCCATGATGCTCAGCCAGCTGCCATGTGAGCCATTACTGTTAAAGTGTCAAAGATTACTGTCCTTTCAAAGTGCACTCAAACACACCCTAGAATTGGGGGAGGTTGTGCAGTATGTTGATAAAAGGAGTCTTATAATCTGGGATCACATGCTCACACATCTGTCAAATGCTGTAACTGTTTGTCACAACGGTTAGGGCTGTGTGAACTCAGGAGGGCAAAGTTTTGGAGGATAGATGATGTTTAATGTTTTAAATCGGAATGCCGGGAGGCTGAATTTAGGAGGTCGAGCACTAGATCAGCACAACGGATCAGAGCCTCAAAATCGGCACTGTCCCATGCAAAGCGGGACAATTGGGAGGCAAGCTTAGGTAGGCATGGTGGGAGTACAGCGAAAGGAGGCACAGGCTGCTTGCTCCTCCCCCTTGCACTCATAGTTTCTTCAGTGGTGCGCCAGATCTCACCGGGATGGAGGTGCAGAAAAGCAGCTGGATGTGGTCTGTGCCAAAGTCTGAGGCACCGCAGCGATGGAGGGGGGACAGATACGAAAATAAGTACAGAGTAACTCCGGTTGCATTTTTTTTTTAACAAACTTTATTGAACCCGCTCGGCTGGAGGGGAGCGCACGACGCTTCCCACACAGCCGTGGACCTGCAGAGCAGCAAGGAGGTAAGTAAACCCCCTGATGGCGGGCCTGGGGACGCGGGTGATTTCCCCCCCCCCCCTTTGTGGCGCCCTAAGGCAGCCGCCTGTGCTCACATGACTAGACATGGTGGGAGTACAGCGACAGGTGGCACATGCTGCCAAATGACATTCCATGGCTCTTCTATAAAGGCTTTAAAGTGTTCTCACATGACTATGTAGAGTTTATAGAAGATGTGACAGAGAACATTTTTCAAAAACATCACAATAAAACATGTACAATGGTTTTATTCCATAACTTGCTGCAAGACTATAACATTTCATAAAATATTTGTCTTTAGCCGTTTGTGTATGAGATTGCTCAGTATTGCCCTCCAGCACTAAGCCTTCACTAGGCTGAAAATAATAAGGATTTGCACTAAGAATGCAGTCAGGGGACAGTGAAACAATAGCTGTAACTAATGATTATTTTAAATAGCTAAATACAGCGACATGTATTACATTCTAGTAATGCTGTGTTTTATATTACCAGGCTATAATTAATCAGAGCATTGGAATTATTGACTTAATTTATTGTAAGGAAGGTTTATTGATACTGGAAGAAGATTAAGTAGTGTGATTTTGTAGTGGTGAATCTATTCTCCTACATGTAAAGCCATGCATGAATG
Organism: Pelodytes ibericus; assembly: GCA_036172795.1. Taxonomy (NCBI): domain Eukaryota; kingdom Metazoa; phylum Chordata; class Amphibia; order Anura; family Pelodytidae; genus Pelodytes; species Pelodytes ibericus. Next base: position 132,459,020 of record CM069860.1, on the reverse strand, counting down.
TACAGCTATAAATTACATTGCTGTGCTCACAGGGAGCCTTTAGCAGACACACTGCGACTATACCATATAATAACCTCAGGCAGTTGTACAGCTTGTAAAAAGGACACTTTTGCATTACACGCTGACTGCAGACGGTGCCGAGAGTAAAATATACCCAATTCTGGTACATTTTTAGTTCACTTTTACTCAGTATTTAAAGGTAAGGTGATAATCAATAAATAGTAAGCAGAGCAAAGCATAAACACATTTTAATTGCATTTTCAGACAGAAGGTCAATGCTGTGCTAATTATGAATATTTTTAAAAGGGCAGCATCACCTCTGCAAGTAAATACATACATAAAGAGAACAATGGGGGGTTATGTATAAAGATGGTGCACACGGCGAAAGAGTCAAAATGTGACGCTATCGGCACGTTCTCCTATGTAAAAAGCAGACTCCTGACAAATTTTGTGATTCTGCTCCAGCTGTGTCACAAAGGTGCTTCTGGGATGAGGTGGTGCTCTGTGCGTCATGACAGGTCTCATTTCCACAATGCAACGTATTGGAAGTAAAAAAAAAAAAAAAGGCGCAAGTGCCGTTATACATAACACCTTTTTATTAAACTATCATTTTTTTAACATAACCCTCATTGTGTTGTAAATGTATCTGTAGTATTTCTGTATTATGACATCACCTTGTGGACTATGATGCTAATTGCAATTTTCATATTGAAGCATATCCAGCCACAAGTTCATGAACTGGATGCAACAAAAACCTATAAAAAACATTTTCTGTTTAATCTATGTATTTGCTAGAAATTCTGCTAACACGAGCTATAGATTATATTTTGTATTCTCTACATTCACATGCTTGAGGGCAAAGCCAATGTCACTGATGAGATAGAGAAAACAATTGCTCCCCTCCATATCATGTTGTGTCCAAAATATAGTCAGCAGTGTTAGTGCAGCTTTTTCTCTGTTGAAGAAGTTTAAGGCTGATGCAATATTATTTATTGAGCCACAAAGATTTTAACATGCAGATGTGTGCAGCCAAAGGAACTAGGATCGGGAATAAACAAAAGCAACACTTTATACAGGACAGTCCCATATTTGAGGATCTGTCCCACTGTCCTGTCATGCTCTACTTCTGTGCACTTTTCGGAACAGAGGTAGAGTTTGGTAGTACAGCAGGACTCGGGACTGCAGTTCTGCTGTCTTAATCTCATTCTCCAGTGTCTGGTACACCAGAGAAGTCACACTGTGCTTTTGCAGTAGCCCTGTCATCTTGAGTGACAGTACCACTGTGCTTATGCGGTAGCACTGTCAGTTTGAGCTACCGCTCAAATGTGCAGTAGAGCTTATCAGCGCTGTATTTAGCGCATTTAGGGGCGGCCAAAAAGCAATTAAAAAAAAAAAAAAAGCCGCCCCTTTAAAAAAAAAAAAAAAAACCTTGCTTGCTGGCAGAGACGGTGGTGAGGGGAGATCGGAAGATACCTCCTCACCATCTCTGCCTGCCAGAAGGCTGCACGGAGAGCCTCTGTGCTGCCTGTTCGGCTCCCCATGCAGTATGACAGGGAGGTGCCAACATGTCACGTGACCAGTGTTCTGACGTCAGACGCGCGCCAGGTCTCTGCACAAACGCCGGGGAGCCAAACAGGCAGCATGGAGGACACCATGCTGCCTGCCACTAGCCACCAGGGAAGTCCTGAAAATTGTCTGGAAGTCCTGCCACTAGCCACCAGGTAAGTCCTGAAAATTGTCTGGAAGTCCTGCCACTAGACACCAGGGAAGTCCTGCAAATTGTCTGGGGCTTATTAATAGTAAATAATACTGGCATATTATTGGGCAAATTGGCAAGGGAATATTAATGGCAAATAATACTGGCATAATATTGGCCAAATTGGCAGGGGCATATTAAATTGCAAATAATACTGGCATAATACTGGGCAAAGTTGGCAGGGGCATATTAAATGGCAAATAATACTGGCATATTTTTGGGCAAATTAGCTGGGGCATATTAATGGCAAAATAATACTGGCATATTATTGGGCAAATTGGCTGGGGCATATTAATGGCAAATAATACTGGCATATTATTGGGCAAATTGGCTGGGGCATATTAATGGCAAAACAAACCTGTTCAATGGGGCAAAATAACATGTACGATGGGGGAAAGTGACACTGTGACTTGATCTGCAGGTGCAGTTCTGTGGGACAAAGGGACACTGTGGTATTTTCTGTGACACTGTAGCATGCCAAATTATGTGGGTGCAATATGAGTGCAAGCTAAGTGCTGTGGGTGCAATATAGGTGCATGACAAGTGCTGGGGGTACTGTATGGTGCTGTGTAAAATCCTTTGGGTGCAATGTGGGTGCCGAAAAAGGGAATAAAAACAAGAAATGCAACTTTTCAATAACATTTTTATTACATAAGCAAATAGTTGAATGTGATATGAAAATAGTTGCATATAATATTAAAAAGTTTACATTTACATACAGTTTTTTACAATGCTACTTTCGAAAAATTGGGTTGAGTGGGGTCCACTACTAAAGACTTTGCTCAGGGCCCACTAGGGTCTTAAAGCGCCCCTTTGATGGGTACATGTGATGGAGTGATGGAGGAATGTGATGGTGGCATGTAATGTGTATGTAATGGGGTTATGGGGGCATGTAAATGGGGTGATGGGGCATGTCCTTGTGCAACATGGGTTATGGGTCATGTTGTGGGTGTGTTTGGGGGGTGCCCAAATTTTGTCTGCCTAGGGCAGCACAAAACCAAGATACACCACTGGAGCTTACACTTAATCTCCCAAGCTCGGCCCCCTAGCATCCAAATTCACTGGGGGAAGAAGCTAGGGGTATGGTATTATATGTCCCAATGATTTAGAAGATCAGTGGTGTTTGATGAATTGCATAATATAGCTAATAAAGCACACATAGTGATCAATATTAAAGGCCGAGTGATGATATGAAATCACAAGCAACGATGTGTGGATGACCAAGATCTCTAGTCATTAAATTGGGTGCTCACTAGTTTTTATAGTATTTTTTTTTTTTAACAAGTACAATAGATATATATGTATTTATATATATTTTTTTACTACCATCAATATCATATTCAAATCTTTTTTAGCACTTTGTTGCACCAGTCACTTTTTTATTGAATGCATCCTGTTCATTCACATTATTGCACAGTGGATTTATATTGTGATTTTTTGTTTCCATTATCTTATCATTCTCATTTCAATTGCACTTCATTTGATAAGCGTTTCATATTATGTTATGTTTAGGTTTGAGGGCATATTTCTGCCTCAGAGATTTTTATTCAATTCATTGTCAGATGTTATACATAGAGAAAAACAGAATGGCGCGGGACCGTGGGCACCTTAAATAATATAAATACAATAATAGTGCAATACTGTAAAATACCAAGTATAGTAAAAACTGGAGGTAATATATACACTCACAAACATGTGTGAATGAAATGCATCTCAGATTTGACTTGAATTGTTCAGCAATACTTTAATATATGGAACGGATAAAAACAAATGCATGTGCAGAACTATAAGGGGTTAAAGAATCTGGGCCCCAAAAATAGTAAAACACACAAGATAAACGACAATAAAAGACAAAAATAGTGTATAATCCACAGATGGAATAACGATATTCAGTTCACTAGGTGCAGAGTTGATCTGAAGACTCGTGACCTGGACCAGCAGGGCGAAGTGCAGGAATATAAATGGCAGATGGAGGAAAAGAAGAACAACTCGGGTGCAGTGCCGTCGTCTCAACGCGTTTCACCGGAACACAAGTCTCGGCTTCATCAGGAGAAGACTACACATGGCACATCAGGAATGCTGGATATAAACCCACGAAGAAACAGTGATACGTTACCGGCATTTGCTCCAAGTCCATTTTTCATTGAAAAAACACACACACAGAGATATCGGAAGGGTCAGATAAAAGTTGTATACAATTTAAAAAACATTAAATGGCTGTATGTTAATTATTACAAGTATGTATATAAAACAAGATAAAGGATATAAAGAATTAAATTATAATATTAAAAACGAATATTAAGACTATATTAAAAAGGAGAGGCGATGGAGAACAAAGGAGAAGAAACTGAGCACTAAAAAAATATATATATGAGAAACCAAATTGGATGACCAAAGGTTTTTATAAATTGATAAACTAGTAATAGATAATTATTAATAAAACAAATTTAATTTAACTAGTGGAACTAAAAAAAACTAGTGGAACTAAAAAAAATGTGCATATATATGGAGGTGGGGCTAAGAATAGGGACTTGTTACTTATACATCGTAAAAGGACATAATGTCCAAATCGGAATTTAACCCCTTCCCTCCCAAGGTTTTTAATTCATAGATCCATTTGATTTCTCTTTGGGAAAGAGTTTGAGTGGTGTTACCCCCTCTCCAATGTGGAACAATTTTATCGATACCAACACACAGAAATTAATCAAAAGAGAATAATGTGCACTGTTTACAATATTTTGGAACACTACATTTCATTTTCATTTTCACTTGTTATAATACTGAGGTGTTTCAAAATTCTCTCTTTGAGCATATGGATAGTCCTACCCACATATTGGGCACCACAGGGACATTGAAGGAGATATACTACATTATTAGTATTGCAATTAATAAAATTCTTAATTTTATAAGTTTTTCCTTTTGCAGTACTAGTAAAATCTAAGGTCTGTCTCGGTTGATCCTTACACATTTTGCACATACCACGTTTAAAAAAACCTTTTGGTTTTGTGCTTAAAAAATGTTGTGGGGTCTCAGTGGGTACACGGGGTAGGGTACTTGGAGCTAAAATATTTTTAAAATTATTAGCTATTTTAATAATCACTTTTGGGGCTGTCGGGTAATTTTTCTTTAAAATATTAGTCTCCCTTCAATATTGGCCTAAACGTATCTAGTGATCTAGTAATGGCCCTTGCCTGTGAATCGTACTGAGTAGTAAAGGAGAAATTCAAACTATTGTCCTCAAAAAGCTTAGCTTTAGTATCTGTATATTACTTCTACATCTTTTTTCAAGAAGTCTTTGAGGATATAATTTTTTAATGAAACATCCTTTCAAGACATTTGATTGCTCGGAGAAATCCTCTTTTAAAGAGCAATTCTGTTTAATATGGGTAAACTGTCCTTTGGCATAATTTTTAAGCCAATTAGGATGTTGACCACTTTTGAAATTAATATAACCATTAGTATCAGTGGGTTTAAAAAAAAAGTGCGTGTGCATACAGTATCATTCTGGATGAACAAAGTGAGGTCCAAAAGACTCCATACTATCTATACTGATCGAGGAGGTAAACTTTAATCCCGTATAATTTTTGTTACTATTCTCAATAAAATCTCTCTAGGAGGGTTCTGTGCCATTCCACACAATTAAAATATTGTCAATGTAGCAGCGCCAGAGGACCAGGTTCGTCCCCAATAATTGGTTATCCTAAATAAACTTTTATCCCAATTTGCCACAAAGATATTGGCATAGCTCTGGGCGACCCTGGTCCCCAAGGATGCCCACAAATTTGTAAAAAATACTAACATTCAGAGACAAAATAATTATGTGTAAGGGTGAAAAGAATACATTGCAATAAAACATTTTTTTGTTGGGGTTTCAAATCTGGATCAGGTTCTAAAATTTCATGGATTACTTCAACTCCTTTACTGTGCTCAACACCTATATATAAAGAAGTACCATCAAGCGTTGCCCATAGACAACTAGGTGACCATTTAAAATTCTGCATAATATTTAAAATGTGTTATACACAGGGCTGGTGCAAGCATTTTTCTGCCACTTGGCTCCGCCCCAGCCCCTCCCCTTACCCACCTACTTATAACAGCCAGAAAACAGCACATCAATCATGCAAACACACACACAATCAGGTGCACACAGTTATACACACACAGAGACAGTCTACCCCACCTAGCACCCAGGAACTTTTTGTGTTTTTGTACTTTTGGTAAAATTTATCAAGTGCCTGTGATATTCCAGGGCTACTGGTGTTTAATGGACACCCTCACTTTATATATTTGATTGTGAATGTTATAGACTCAGCTCAGGACTCATCCTCCTTTGTTTTTTTTTTCTTGTTTCACAATGATAATAGGCTTAGCCTGTCAGTTATGACCATTCCTTTCCTTATGGATCTAGAGGCGCTTCTTAAACTCAGGAGAATATCATGCTTCCGAGGATTCTGTTTCATTAAATGAACCTTCAGAAATTCATTACACTCTGTGTAATTATTCAAGCTTTATACAGTATAAAACTGATTATCTGGCAATAGTATAATATATTTTCTGTGATAATCTGCTGAATATTGGAAGTGACCTGCCTACAAATAGCTAAGTTGGTAAGTGCCCTGACTAAAGAGCTATAGACCTATTGCTTATTACTCAAGGTCACAGGCTCAAACGCCGGCAGGGTAAACTCAGCTCTCCATCCTTCTGATGTCAATAAATGAGTACCATCAATTGGGTATTAATAATATCCATTATTTATCTGCTGATTCAGTTAATTAAGAGCATGTGCTAAAAAGTGCTTTAAGTCCCACTGGGAAATACTGAATGATGTTATTATTATTATTATTATTATTATTATTATTATTATTATTCACTGATTATCCACCATATATGATAGATGGTCAATTGCTAAATATAGGTCTCCTGTGTGATTGATTGTCTTCTGTTTCGTGTGGGAAATCAGTGAATGGGGCACGTTGCCACCTTTTCTTATAAAACAGAATACTCAGCATGCAAATTCTCTTCATTGACTTACGATTGTCTTCAAGACAAAAATACTGGCTGGGTGGAAACCTGTCACACATGTTTGCCGCAGTGGAGCCCTAGAGCGGAGATTGGAGATCACTAAAAAAAAATAAACAGGCAGAGCCAGAAAACATGAACGTAGTCGAGAAAGCTGGGTCACAATGGGAATCAGGAGTAGAGCAATATAAGCAGGTACAAGATACTGAGTATAAGACCATCCAAGGGCTGAACTGCAAATAAAGATTTAAATAGCCTGCTAAACGCACATTCTAGTTTTTCTTACACTAAGGACTTGTAACTTTTCCCTTGGGCTTCTATATTAGGTCCGCTATCTGCAGACTCGCAGATTAGATGAGCAGGGTGAGCCGGGCCTAGGCAGCAGCCATGACCCCCTTTCCTATTTGTCCAGAGGGGTCCCTTTCACACCTAATTATAAATTGTAAATCAGACATTTTAGAAAAATAGCGTAGATCCTGTCAACATTACCCATATGGGTAATAGACACGTCTCGTGCAGATTAATTCCCTACCATAGTAAAATTCTTATTCGTAGTGGAATTCCATTAACCCAGACTTGGAATAGATAAGAGTGGCAGCTGATTCATACTAAGACATTTTAAATGTTGATTCTATTTAAAGTTTTGTGCTGTTTTTTCATTAGCTCACAACCAGCGTTGGGAAACCTGGAAAGAAAGTGTAAATATAATGGGCAGGAGAAATATAGGATTAAAAACAATAAATATATATAAAATTGTTTGGGCAATTTAGGAATAGGACTTAGAGAGCAATTTTCCTAGTAGGTGGTGTATTGTAGTTTGAGAGGAATTGAAGGTTTGAACAATGAAGATAAAAATAGGTAAGAAGATAAAGATTAAGTGTTATTTGGATTAAAATGTATATATATATATATATATATATATATATATATATATATATATATATATATATATATATATACAAAATATAAAATGTGTATATAGACACACACACACACTCATTAAAATGATATATGACAAATATATATGTAAATGTGACAAAGAGAGAGAAACATTGCTAAATTTGACAGCTGTGTGTCAACATATTGTTATGTTGCAAGTATAAAAAAAAAACCTTGACCTATTCTTTTAAAGAAGCTTAAGCTGATTTTCCTCACATATTAGAAAATGTATATGCTATCCATCTAAGTAAGAGAGTTGAAGATATGCTTTCTCCAGGGTAGCACCTCACTGATTGCATCCTAATTAGACATTTTATAACTCTTGCCCAAGTCTTAAGCCCTGGATCCTCTGAACCCCATATGATAATTTCATCATTGGGTGATGTAATAAGATGGAGACCTCTGGGGTGCTGAGCCACCATGAGGTACATGAATCTGTGTTATAGTTTAATTTGATATACAATTGAATTAAATATAGGATATTTTTTTTTTATAACACTTTATTAGTTCAGATATGTATATTTCCTCTCAAGGAAAGCATATGTATCTTAAATAGGTGTCATTAGTTAGGATAATATATAGCTCATTAAAAAGATTTTAACACTATACTGCCATCTAGCTTTAAATCAAACGTGTGCATCAAAATCATAGACTAAGTACATAATGAATAGAAATACTCTTTATAAAATGTATACATACAATATCGGTAGGCTACATGTAAACTAATTACAATGCAGTGCCAGAGAGCAATAACTTCTAATAAGTGTGCCCGAATTATCTGAGCAGTAGAAAGGGTGATGTACGTTGGCTCTTTGGCTAAATTGTACATCGGTTTGTGATTCTGTTTACTATTTTCAGTCCTTTAAACCAACTATACTGCAGACAGATGTAGCCTGAGCAGCCTAATAATTACTCTGGCCTTTGAGTACACATCAAATTTATGGCCACTGCAATATTTTAGCAAAGGCAGTTTTTAGAAGGAGGAATGGTCTGCAAAGCAATTAGAATGAAAAAAAGCTTCAGCTGCCGTTGGCCTAGCAAGACTTTAATCTGTCATCTTCCTAAATTTATACTGCTGCAGAAGGCTGTGTGCAAGTTTGGGACAGGCCCATTTTGCTTCCACTTTTTAAAACTATCTGTAAGCAGTTTGTGTTAATCCAATGCAACAAAATGTCTATACACAGTCAAAAGCTGTCACCAGCTGAAAAGACCATCATAAAAAATAAATTCTTTATCAGAATCCAGCTGCTCCATTTACATTACATTACACAGACAAGAAACAAAAACATAATGTTTTTTTTTTTTTTGGTGGGGGGGGTTGATAAATTTGGCATTTTTATTTATTTTTAACAGTCGGGATTATGATAAATTACCTCATGTATTTTAACTCTGTTGTAATGAAAAAGCTTACGGAAGAGCGCTATTAGTAGAAATCTGTAATCCTGGCAAGAGTCCAGCATCAGCTAACAATGGCCTTCATGATTGAGGTCAGGTACGTGGATAGTTATTAATTAAAGCAAAAGCAAAAATACGAGCTAGAGATAAAATGAAATGCAAATACAAGTAGTATGGTGGTTAAATGATGTGCAAGGTTATAATTATTTCTGGTATCTCTTTATTTTGGAATCAGTTTTCCATGAAAAAAAGAAAGACAATGAGTGCTGGAAATTAGCCATTGAATACTTATTTAGTTATAACAAATACATAATACACTCTTTAGATTACTCCTAAAAAATTTTACTTTCTTGGACCGTGTAGTATGGAGAATCCAGGAAGCAGTTTCATATAGGACTAGAGAAAAACACTTGTTATAATCCAGAAGTAACAATTAGCTGACTTTTGAAACAAGAGATGCATATTTCTATACAAAGTACTACATAAAACTGAACACCTGGGCTTTTCAGGAGCATACTATACAAGATTTATGTCCCAGGGATAAGGATCATGGATTGAACTGTAGTAGAGCACATTTGTTTTCTGTTTTATTTTTTAAATTTGATTTGATATATTGTTTAATACAATCTGTGTACAACAAGAAATTATACAAAATGACATGACATGTCGATCTTTGGCAATTTCATATAGATGTCTAACATCATTAGCTACTTAAGATCTAACAATTGATATGTTTAATTATGGATAACATGTATGAACTCTAATAGGGTTTATATATAACAAGAGATAGTATATCGGATGAAATTACATGTTTACTTATGATTATAAAACCTATTAATTAATCTACAACTGGATACCGTTTTTAGGGTGTGGTCATTTTGGGAGTATCCGTGACTTTTAAGATCCACAAGCCCAGGCTTCATATTTTTGTTTTTAAATTGGGTTGCTGCTTTGTTTATTATGTATATAATATTTGAAGGTGGGTTGTTATTATATATATACCATTTACACTATAACGCATCAGATATTAGACAAAATATCACGTATTATTTTACAAGATATTATGTACAATAGTACAGACAAACAAATGGCATTTCAGTACGTTTTTCTGGTATACAGATTGGATCTTGTTTTTTTAGAATGTGGTTCATGTACCAAGGTGAGGTTTGAAAGGCTTGTTAATGGATGCACCCTCAAAGCTACGCAGTATGCCAGTTGAGTGAATAGATGCATCCATTGCAGACTGGGCCAACCTTAGGGGTGTGCGACCTGTGTGAGCGGACAGGGCGCAACACCACCGGGGGTGCCACGGAAAAAAAAAGTTTGTCGGTAGAGGCACTGACTGCGGAGATCAAAATATCTCCCCTCACAAGCCCTCTGCTCAACAGCACTGATGGATCCAGGGAGGGGGCGGAGGTCACCGGCTGAGAGGTGTAGCTCCTCCGCACCCTGTGAAGCAGAGCGGCGGAAGCTTCATGGGGAGTGGCGGGTAGCATAAGTAAGTGCTGTTCGCGCTCCCCACATGCAGTGATAATGCGCGGTATAGGAAATCCGATACCCTGCATTATCATTAAGCATGGGGAGAGCGAGCAGCACTTACTTATGCTGCCCTCGGCTCCCCCCAAAGCAGACGCTGCTCTGGTTCACAGGGTGGGGTGGAGCTACACCTCTCACCCAGTGAGCTCCGCCCCCTCACCAAGTAAGAATGGGGGAGGGAGAACAGAGGGGGGGAGGAGAGAAGAGAGGAAGGGGGTGGAGAGAATAGAGGGGGGGAGAACAGAGGAAGGGGGAGAGAGAGATCAGATATGGGGAGGAGGGGGAGAGAGAGAACAGATATGAGGAGGAGGGAAGAAAGAGAACAGATATGGAGAGGGGGAGAGAGACAACAGATATGGGGAGGAGGGAGAGAGGAAACAGGTATGGGGAGGAGTGAGAGAGAGAAAAGTGAGGGTGGAGAGAGAGAACAGATATGGGCAGGAGGGGGAGAGAGAGAACAGACATGGAGAGGAGGGAGAGAGAGAGAGAACAGATATGGGGAGGAGGGAGGGAGAAAGAGAACAGATATGGGAAGGAGGCGAGAGAGAACAGATATGGGAAGGAGGGGGAGAGAGAGAACAGATATAGGGAGGAGGGGGAGAGAGACAACAGATATGGGAAGGAGGGAGAGATGGAACAGATTTGGAGAGGAGGGGGGAGAGAGAGAACAGATATGGAAAGGAGGGGGGAGAGAGAAAACAGATATGGAGAGGAGGGGAGAGAGAGAACAGATATGGGGAGGAGGGAGAGAGGAAACAGGTATGGGGAGGAGTGAGAGAGAGAAAAGTAAGGGGGGAGAGAGAGAACAGATATGAGGAGAAGGGGGAGAGAGAGAACATATATGGGGAGGAGGGAGAGAGAGAGAACAGATATGGGGAGGAGGGAGGGAGAAAGAGAACAAATATGGGAAGGAGGCGAGAGAGAACAGATATGGGAAGGAGGGGGAGAGAGAGAACAGATATAGGGAGGAGGGGGAGAGAGAGAACAGATATGGGGGAGGAGGGGGAGAGAGAAAACATATATAGGGGAGGAGGGAGAGAGAGAACATATATGGGGGAGTTGGAGAGAGACAGACATGGCAAGGAAGAGGAAAGGGACAAACATGGGAAGGGAGAGACAAAAACATGGAGGGAGAGGAAAGAGACAGGCAGGAGGGGGGCACCACGGGGACGCCCGCACAGGACACCGGAACACTTGAGGCCAGCACTGATAGCAGACCAACACACATCATCTCCTGCAGCCAAACTCTTACTGTCTTATGCTCTCTCGCGCTATTCCGCTACTCCTCATACAGCCCATTTGGTTAATATGGTCTTTGCAAAAAAAGTTTAATTTGCAATATACGATGAAGTAAAACTATACACAGCAGCAAGTAGGAAAAAGTCCAATCCAACTGGTGTTAAGCTTGATGCGTTTCGCCCATATAGCGCTTAATCATAAGCTTACTTATGATTATGATTAAGCGCTATATGCGTGAAATGCCTCAAGCTTAACACCGATTGGATTGGATTTTGTTCCCACGTGCTGCTGTGTATCATTTTACTTCATAGTATTTTGCACATTAAACTTTTTTTGCAACTGAATTTATCTGGTGAGTGCCATTTTCTATAAACCCACCTTGTTTTTATAGCATTTAACTATACCCTCAGTTACCAACCTACAAAGTTCCTATCTATACACATTGCTAGCAATACATCAACCTTCTTATCTCACAGCTTTTTTTTGCTCACCTGCGCTCTCCAACCACATACATTTGTATGTATTTGGAGAGTAAATACGTACTATACATCCCTCTACAATATACTAACACTCTCTAGTTATATCCAGCTATTATAGCCCCCCATTCATTAATACCACCAGCACTTTTTCCCCACCTTAAGGAAAGCTTGTAAGCTTGTGAGCAGAGGCATCACTAGGGTTGGTGTCACCCGGTGCGGTAACTCATGGTGTCACCCCCCTGGATTTCTTCCAATACCATGCCAAACAGATTCCTTAGTAATGCCAGCAGATGGCCCATTAAATATGCCCCATACAGGAGCCCCACAAATTATGTCACACACAATAATAATATGCCAGTATTATTTTGCCGTTAATAAGCCAGACAATTTGCCTAATATGCCAGTAATATTGTGCCATTCAGATGCCATAATTATTTTGCCATTCAGATGCCTGTATTATTGTGCAATTCAAATGCCATAATCATTGTGCCATTCAGATGCCAGTAATATTGTGCCATTCAGATGCCAGTAATATCGTGCCATTAAGATGCCAGTAATATTGTGCCATTAACATTCCAGTAATATTGTGCCATTCAAATTCCAGTAATATTTTGCCATTCAGATGCCTGTATTATTGTGCCATTCAGATGCCATAATTAGTGTGCCATTCTGATACCAGTAATATTGTGCCATTCAGATGCCATAATTATTGTGCCATTCAGATACAATTAATATTGTGCCATTCAAATGCCAGTAATATTGTGCCAGTCAGATGCCAGTAATATTGTGCCATTCAAATGCCAGTAATATTGTGCCATTAATATGCCAGTAATACTGTGCCATTCAAATGCCAGTAATATTGTGGCATTCAGATACCAGTTATATTGGGTCATTCAGATACCAGGAATATTGTGCCATTCAGATACTAGTAATATTGGGCCATTCAGATACCAGGAATATTGTGCCATTCAGATACCAGTAATATTATGCCATTCAAATAACAGGAATATTGTGCCATTCACATGCCAGTAATATTGTGCCATTCAGATACCAGTAATATTGTGCCATTCAAATGCCAGTAATAATGTGCCATTCAAATGCCTGTAATATTGTGCCATTTAAATGCCTGTAATATTGTGCCATTCAGATGCCTGTATTATTGTGACATTCAAATGCCAGTAATATTGTGCCATTCAGATACCAGTAATATTGTGCCTTTCAAATGCCAGTAATATTGTGCCAGTCAGATGCCAGAAATATTGTGCCATTCAGATACCAGTAATATTGGGCCATTCAGATACCAGTAATATTGTGCCATTCAGATACCAGGAATATTGGGCCATTCAGATACCAGTAATATTGGGCCATTCAGATACCAGTAATATTGGGCCATTCAGATACCAGTAATATTGTGCCATTCAAATACCAGGAATATTGTGCCATTCACATGCCAGTAATATTGTGCCATTCAGATACCAGTAATATTGGGCCATTCAAATACCAGTAATATTGTGACATTCAGATACCAGGAATATTGGGCCATTCATATACCAGTAATATTGGGCCATTCACATGCCAGTAATATTGTGCCATTCAGATACCAGTAATATTGTGCCATTCAAATACCAGGAATATTGTGCGATTCACATGCCAGTAATATTGTGCTGTTCAGATACCAGTAATATTGTGCTATTCAAATGCCAGTAATATTGTGCCATTCAAATGCCTGTAATATTGTGCCATTCAGATACCAGGAATATTGTGCCATTCAGATGCCTGTATAATTGTGCCAGTCAGATACCAGTAATAGTGTGCCATTCAAATGCCTGTAATATTGTGCCATTCAGATACCAGTAATATTGTGCCTTTCAAATGCCAGTAATATTGTGCCAATCACATGCCAGTAATATTGTGCCATTCAGATACCAGTAATATTGTGCCATTCAAATACCAGGAATATTGTGCCATTCACATGCCAGTAATATTGTGCTGTTCAGATACCAGTAATATTGTGCCAGTCAGATACCAAGAATATTGTGCCATTCAGATGCCTGTATAATTGTGCCAGTCAGATACCAGTAATATTGTGCCATTCAAATGCCTGTAATATTGTGCCATTCAAATGCCTGTAATATTGTGCCATTCAGATGCCTGCATTATTGTGCCATTAGATACCATTAATATTGTGCCATTCAAATGCCAGTAATATTGTGCCATTTAAATGCCTGTAATATTGTGCCATTCAGATGCCTGTATTATTGTGCCATTAGATACCAGTAATATTGTGCCATTCAGATGCCATAATTATTGTGCCATTCAGATACCAGTAATATTGTGCCATTCAAATGCCAGTAATATTGTGCCAGTCAGATGCCAGTAATATTGTGCCATTCAAATGCCAGTAATATTGTGCCATTAAGATGCCAGTAATACTGTGCCATTCAAATGCCAGTAATATTGTGGCATTCAGATACCAGTTATATTGGGCCATTCAGATACCAGGAATATTGTGCCATTCAGATACTAGTAATATTGGGCCATTCAGATACCAGGAATATTGTGCCGTTCAGATACCAGTAATATTATGCCCTTCAAATACCAGGAATATTGTGCCATTCGCATGCCAGTAATATTGTGCCATTCAGATACCAGTAATATTGTGCCATTCAAATGCCAGTAATAATGTGCCATTCAAATGCCTGTAATATTGTGCCATTTAAATGCCTGTAATATTGTGCCATTCAGATGCCTGTATTATTGTGCCATTAGATACCAGTAATATTGTGCCATTCAAATGCCAGTAATAATGTGCCATTCAAATGCCTGTAATATTGTGCCATTTAAATGCCTGTAATATTGTGCCATTCAGATGCCTGTATTATTGTGCCATTAGATACCATTAATATTGTGCCATTCAAATGCCAGTAATATTGTGCCATTTAAATGCCTGTAATATTGTGCCATTCAGATGCCTGTATTATTGTGCCATTAGATACCATTAATATTGTGCCATTCAAATGCCAGTAATATTGTGCCATTTAAATGCCTGTAATATTGTGCCATTCAGATGCCTGTATTATTGTGCCATTAGATACCAGTAATATTGTGCCATTCAGATGCCATAATTATTGTGCCATTCAGATACCAGTAATATTGTGCCATTCAGATGCCATAATTATTGTGGCTTTCAGATACCAGTAATATTGTACCATTCAAATGCCAGTAATATTGTGCCAGTCAGATGCCAGTAATATTGTGCCAGTCAGATGCCAGTATTATTGTGACATTCAAATGCCAGTAATATTGTGCCATTCAGATACCAGTAATATTGTGCCTTTCAAATGCCAGTAATATTGTGCCAGTCAGATGCCAGTAATATTGTGCCATTCAGATACCAGTAATATTGGGCCATTCAGATACCAGTAATATTGTGCCATTCAGATACCAGGAATATTGGGCCATTCAGATACCAGTAATATTGGGCCATTCAGATACCAGTAATATTGGGCCATTCAGATACCAGTAATATTGTGCCATTCAAATACCAGGAATATTGTGCCATTCACATGCCAGTAATATTGTGCCATTCAGATACCAGTAATATTGGGCCATTCAAATACCAGTAATATTGTGACATTCAGATACCAGGAATATTGGGCCATTCATATACCAGTAATATTGGGCCATTCACATGCCAGTAATATTGTGCCATTCAGATACCAGTAATATTGTGCCATTCAAATACCAGGAATATTGTGCGATTCACATGCCAGTAATATTGTGCTGTTCAGATACCAGTAATATTGTGCTATTCAAATGCCAGTAATATTGTGCCATTCAAATGCCTGTAATATTGTGCCATTCAGATACCAGGAATATTGTGCCATTCAGATGCCTGTATAATTGTGCCAGTCAGATACCAGTAATAGTGTGCCATTCAAATGCCTGTAATATTGTGCCATTCAGATACCAGTAATATTGTGCCTTTCAAATGCCAGTAATATTGTGCCAATCACATGCCAGTAATATTGTGCCATTCAGATACCAGTAATATTGTGCCATTCAAATACCAGGAATATTGTGCCATTCACATGCCAGTAATATTGTGCTGTTCAGATACCAGTAATATTGTGCCAGTCAGATACCAAGAATATTGTGCCATTCAGATGCCTGTATAATTGTGCCAGTCAGATACCAGTAATATTGTGCCATTCAAATGCCTGTAATATTGTGCCATTCAAATGCCTGTAATATTGTGCCATTCAGATGCCTGCATTATTGTGCCATTAGATACCATTAATATTGTGCCATTCAAATGCCAGTAATATTGTGCCATTTAAATGCCTGTAATATTGTGCCATTCAGATGCCTGTATTATTGTGCCATTAGATACCAGTAATATTGTGCCATTCAGATGCCATAATTATTGTGCCATTCAGATACCAGTAATATTGTGCCATTCAAATGCCAGTAATATTGTGCCAGTCAGATGCCAGTAATATTGTGCCATTCAAATGCCAGTAATATTGTGCCATTAAGATGCCAGTAATACTGTGCCATTCAAATGCCAGTAATATTGTGGCATTCAGATACCAGTTATATTGGGCCATTCAGATACCAGGAATATTGTGCCATTCAGATACTAGTAATATTGGGCCATTCAGATACCAGGAATATTGTGCCGTTCAGATACCAGTAATATTATGCCCTTCAAATACCAGGAATATTGTGCCATTCGCATGCCAGTAATATTGTGCCATTCAGATACCAGTAATATTGTGCCATTCAAATGCCAGTAATAATGTGCCATTCAAATGCCTGTAATATTGTGCCATTTAAATGCCTGTAATATTGTGCCATTCAGATGCCTGTATTATTGTGCCATTAGATACCATTAATATTGTGCCATTCAAATGCCAGTAATATTGTGCCATTTAAATGCCTGTAATATTGTGCCATTCAGATGCCTATATTATTGTGCCATTAGATACCAGTAATATTGTGCCATTCAGATGCCATAATTATTGTGCCATTCAGATACCAGTAATATTGTGCCATTCAGATGCCATAATTATTGTGGCTTTCAGATACCAGTAATATTGTACCATTCAAATGCCAGTAATATTGTGCCAGTCAGATGCCAGTAATATTGTGCCAGTCAGATGCCAGTATTATTGTGACATTCAAATGCCAGTAATATTGTGCCATTCAGATACCAGTAATATTGTGCCTTTCAAATGCCAGTAATATTGTGCCATTCAAAAGCCAGTAATATTGTGCCAGTCAGATGCCAGTAATATTGTGCCATTCAGATACCAGTAATATTGGGCCATTCAAATACCAGTAATATTTTGCCATTCAGATACCAGGAATATTGGGCCATTCAGATACCAGTAATATTGTGCCATTCAGATACCAGTAATATTGTGCCATTCAAATACCAGGAATATTGTGCCATTCACATGCCAGTAATATTGTGCCATTCAGATACCAGTAATATTGGGCCATTCAAATACCAGTAATATTGTGCCATTCAGATACCAGGAATATTGGGCCATTCAGATACCAGTAATATTGGGCCATTCACATGCCAGTAATATTGTGCCATTCAGATACCAGTAATATTGTGCCATTCAAATACCAGGAATATTGTGCGATTCACATGCCAGTAATATTGTGCTGTTCAGATACAAGTAATATTGTGCCATTCAAATGCCAGTAATATTGTGCCATTCAAATGCCTGTAATATTGTGCCATTCAGATACCAGGAATATTGTGCCATTCAGATGCCTGTATAATTGTGTCAGTCAGATACCAGTAATATTGTGCCATTCAAATGCCTGTAATATTGTGCCATTCAAATACCTGTAATATTGTGCCATTCAGATACCAGTAATATTGTGCCATTCAGATGCCTGTAATATTGTGCCAATCACATGCCAGTAATATTGTGCCATTCAGATACCAGTAATATTGTGCCATTCAAATACCAGGAATATTGTGCCATTCACATGCCAGGAATATTGTGCTGTTCAGATACCAGTAATATTGTGCCAGTCAGATACCAAGAATATTGTGCCATTCAAATGCCTGTAATATTGTGCCATTCAAATGCCTGTAATTTTGTGCCATTCAGATGCCTGTAATATTGTGCCATTCAAATGCCTGTAATATTGTGCCATTCAGATGCCTGTATAATTGTGCCATTCAGATGTCTGTATAATTGTGTCGTTACCATGCTCGTTTTATTCCTCCCTCCTCCCCCCCTTCCCCGGTACTTAGCTCCTGACAGCTGCTCCGTGTTCCCGGACGCTTCCTCCATGCAGTCTTCCCTCCTGCACGAAGGAGGGAAACACAGATGCCTGATGTGACATAACGTCACATACGGCAGCAGGGATTTTTTTTTTTTTACTTTTTTTTTTCCGGCAGCCGAATCCAGCGGATGCGGCTGCCAGAGAAAAAAAAAAAAAAAGTACAGCAGCGCGATGTGGGGGGATGCCGGCAGCACGGGTGTCACTCGGTGCGGTCCGCAACCCCCACACACCCCTCGGGACGCCACTGCTTGTGAGCAAGGCCCTCCACCTCACATTTCTGTCTGTCTCTGTTTGTCTTAGTATATAACTCCCTTTCATGCTCTTTACCAAGTGCTGCATAAATTGTTGGTGCTTTATACATAAATTCTAATGTAATGTATGTGTAGATCACAAGCAGCGAGAATAAGATTGAATTTGCATAAAATGAAGATAAACCAGATCTGTAATGGTTAAAAATCAACTAGATGCTGTTTCTCATTCTTGACCTATATAGCTAAATCTGTTTTAATGGTTTTGTTAGTCCTCTGAAACACACCATCTCTACCATTGTAGAAAATCAGGTTAATTGTCTCTGTAGCTCCTCACCAAATGCATGGATTAGAATACTAGTGATATTTTGCATGCTGGGCACACTCTCAAGTGTACATTTGGCTTGACTGAGGAAATAATAGAAGGGCATAGAGCTGTGGAATCAATTAATTGTTTCATCGACAGACGTTTTTTCTTTTGCAATCTAAAATTCTCCTACATTGTATTGTTTTTACTTAAATCAGTGTCTTTGAATTAAGATGTAAAAAGCGTGACCCAGTGAGACAAATTTGTGATTAATTTCTTCCACTCATGATCCATGAAGGAAAATTACATTTTTTGTACTTGTTTGATAATAATTCTTCTTTTTACTTAGCAATGTGTCTAGTTTATATGCATTATTTTAAAGTGTTGTTTTATAGTTTTATAAGTTTTTTTCTTTCATGTAGGGGATAAAAATTATTAGGGAAAAAGTTAGCTTGCAAAAAGAATCAGTTGGCTTGAATCAATGGAGCGCGTTATGTGAAAAAATGTGATTTGTGGTAAATTAATGGGAAAAAGCCATTAACAGGTGTGTTACAATCACTACAATATAAAGCAAGAAATGTTATAAAAGTGGTCTAAAGTGCTTGCTGCTCCATTAACACAATTTAATGCTAAAGATTTTTTTTTTTTGTAAATCGATATTTATTAAAAGTTTTCGGTTAGAAAGGTAAGAGTGGGGCAACATACATCGAGAAGAAGGGAGGGGAGGACAGGGGAGGACTATGGACCTGACGCAGCAATCAAATACAATAGATACAAACATGGCATATAACAGTAAATCAGTTTCTGTGGGCTAATTTTCCATGTGGTGTCAGTAGCAACTGCAGCAGGTGCAATTTGGCATCAGTGAGACTCCATGAGATGGGAGGGCATCTAGTGAATGCAGTTCCTCAAATGGGATGGTGGGGCGTGAAAGGTTGGGTTTTTGGGTCGTGTTCAGAATAAAATGTTTCAACTGAAGCTATTGAAGAATGTAACGGGGTGTCGAGTGAGGCCCCGGAAGTAGTTTGGACAATATAATTAGCAATAGCCACATTGTTACCCTCTACTGTGCCCAGAAAATCTCCTTCGACTGTTCAGGGGGGAAGTCAGGGTTGTGTTGCAAAGGAGTTATAGGCGAGGGGTAGGAAGTCAATGTGTGAGTCTTGTGTAGGCTGTGTAAGACCACGAGCCTAGCCACTACAAATGGGTTGGCTTTTGTGAGTTTTCTTGAGGATTGTGGGGAGGACCACAGATATTTACTGTGGGGGGGTATGGGTGGTATGGGTTTCTATGTCTATCCATAATGCTAAAGATTTTAACCAAACACCTAACGCATGTGCAATACTACCACTCATTTCTTTTTTTTAACTCCTATCAATACTAGATGAAAATCAGTGAACATCTATACACCATTTTAACAAACAGCAGAGTGGCACACTATATGCTCTTGAACTATACATAAGCTTCACATGAAAGAGGACAAACAAGAGGACATTCATGGCATTTCCTGAAACATTCAATCTCATGTCTTTCCTGCACATACAGCAACCAATCGAAATGCAGTACTTACACTGCACCCACACATACAGACACACCTACAAAGTACTGCAGCCATGTTCCCACTGTGCATTTTGAAAGGACAACATTGCTGCAATGATACCTCACATGAGGGGAGAGAGGAGGAAGGCACCAGGGCACCTTTGCCCATATGACCTGATGATGCCTTTTGGGAACTCCTCCTTGCAGAAGACCTTCCCTAGGATCTGCTGATAGCGAATGGTTGGTACCTACATCTACCAAATAGAGGATGACCACATTTTTTGTCTGCTATTCAGGGACACATTTTATGTTACATAAATTATTAGGAAGCCTTTGGGACCATTTAGATTGAATAATATATTTATAATATACACACACCAGACAAACAGTTTCAGAGCATTTAGCCCCCCTAATTATCAGACATGCAAGAAGAGAGAGTTGAGAGGTCTCACATGATTGGTGTGAGACGTCAGTCTGAGACTTTGTATTGTCCCGGATTGAGGCTGGCCAGGACCTGGGACATAGAGTCCCATTGTGGGACTGTCCCAGGCATTCCAAGACATGTGGTCACCCTAACCAAATATATACCATACCATCTGTACCTGTGCAATACCTCTCACTTCACTGCACTTTTCCACAGCACCCTAGCAGGTGGCTGGAGGGAGTTCATCACCAGTTTCTCCACAATACTGAGAGGCAGTTGCTTCCTCATCTGAACCAGTATGCGGGCATGGACTTTAGGGGCTGCAGCCTAGGGTCCTTGGCAAAATAGGCATGCCTTAATCCGGCCAAAGAAAATAAAAAAAAACATCAGAAGATCTCCCATCACCAGCTCCCTGGCGGCAAGCAGGCAGCATGGAGCCTGGGTGTGCACAGGCAAGTCTCCATGCTGCCTGTCTTATGCTCCCCGTCGCTATCAAAGCAACAGGTCATGTCACTAATAGTGGCATTTTATTGAGCATATTAATTGTGGAATATTATTGGGCATAATAATTGTGGCATATAATTGGACATATTATTTGTGGCATATTCTTGGGCATAATAATTGTAGCATATTATTGGGCATATTAATTTTGTCATATTATTGAACATATTAATTGTGGCATATTAGTGGGCATACCAATAGTGGCATATTATTGGGCATATTCATTGTGGCATATTAGTGTGTATACTAATAGTGGCATATTATTGAGCATATTAATTGTGGCATATTGTCTGGCATAATAATTGTGGCATTATATTCGGCATAATACTTGTGGAATATTATTGGGCATAGTAATTGTGCCATATTAATGGGTGTATTAATTGTGGAATATTAGTGGGCATATTAATAATGGTATTAATAATACTTGAGGTGGCATACTAACGGGCAAATTGCCGGTGGCATAATAATGGGCAAATAGTGGCATATTAACGGGCATTTTGGCTGTGGCATATTAATGGGCAATTATTGCATAATAATGAGCATATTGGCTGTGGCATATAGTGGCACATTAATGGACAACCTGGCTGTGGGAATACACTGGCAAGACTGGTTGTAGAATGTCAAGTCTGCTGGTGTATTAACAAGTCTGATGTGCAGATTTACAGGTCAGAGGGGCAGGGTGGCAAGTTTGGGGATGCATTATCAAGTCTGTGGGTCAGAATGGCAAGGCTGAGGGGCAGATTGGCAAATAAAAGGAGATCAAAACAATAAATGCATTTTCTCAATCGTAGGTTTTATTAAATATGGAAAAAACAGATTACATGTGCATTATTGATTGCTAATAAAACTTTTTTTCATGTAAGGTCATCTTATATTTACTGGGGGCCTCACAATACCTGTAGCCCAGGGGCCTACAATGTCTTAATCCGGCCATGCCTCTGATGAGTGTATACAAGCAAAACCTGAACTCTTTGATGAGCGTATACAAGTATCCACATGAATGAAGATACTACACAATTTAAGTACAAGTATATATTATTGATACATATTGTAGTGTTTTGAAGGTATATGTGCAGCACTTTTTTCACATCTGTGACTGGTGTGTTTGGACTGCAGCAATTATATTTATCTACTATTATTTTTGATCACAGGATCAATTTGTGAGCACTGAGTTACACACTTTTTTCTTGTTTAACACATCAGAGTATACTTGATCTCTGCAAGGTCCTAAATGATGACACTAAAGCCACAGGGAATTACGCCTTTACTGGGTTACATGTATTAATTCGTGCTATACACTTCATGCCCACTGGCCCCTTCCAAAGTTCCACTGGTGTGATAAGAGGTTTATTTCAGTGCACTGTCTTCAGAGCATTAACTGAAGTACTAGGTAGCACTAGGACGTGCCAGACATTCATTTATTTCCTGGGCTCAGGTAAAAACAGACTCAGACAGGGTGTAGCTGATATCCAATGCCTTAGGGGCCACTGACTTCAACCATGTCAGGATTGTTCCTCCACATGAAGATGCACATCTATACTATAACAAGAAGAACATCCATACAATAAACACCCACATAGTCTGCGCTGCAAACATGAGACATACTGATGTGTTTGCAAGGCACCCTGGACACAGTCATGACAGTTATAGTGTCAGTCAATCCACTCTCTGCAGGGACTTGAAAATGGAACCTTGGCTAGAGGCTGGTTATTGGATGAGTGAGCATGGGATCAATGTGTAAGAGGTGACACCTACTCAGAGAGGAGGAGGGTTGGAGGGAGCAAGGGAGTGAGAGAATGACATTGGGTTAAAGGAATAATGAGCCTCTTCAGTGGCGTTCCGAAGGGGGGGCGGGGGGATCCGACCGCACCGGGTGACACCTCCAGCGGCCGCCGGAAGAAAATAAATAAAAAAATCACAGCAACCGGATGTGACGTAACTGAGTTTCCCTCCTCTATATTACTGGGAATCTGGCTGGCACTATATTACTGGGTATCTGGCTGGCACTATATTACTGGGCTCTGGCTGGCACTATATTACTGGGCATCTGGCTGGCACTATATTACTGGGCTCTGGCTGGCACTATATTACTGTGCATCTGGCTGGCACTATATTACTGGGCTCTGGCTGGCACTATATTACTGGGCTCTGGCTGGCACTATATTACTGGGCTCTGACTGGCATAATATTCCTGGGCTCTGACTGGCACTATATTACTGGGCATCTGGCTGGCACTATATTACTGGGCTCTGGCTGGCACTCTATTACTGGGCATCTGGCTGGCACTATATTACTGGGATCTGGCTGGCACTATATTACTGGGCATCTGGCTGGCACAATATTCCTGGGCTCTGACTGGAATAATATTCCTGGTATCTGACTGGCATAATATTCCTGGGCTCTGACTGGCATAATATTCCTGGGCTCTGACTGGCACTATATTACTGGGCATCTGGCTGGCACTATATTACTGGGCTCTGGCTGGCACTATATTACTGGGCATCTGGCTGGCACTATATTACTGGGCATCTGGCTGGCACTATATTACTGGGCATCTGGCTGGCACAATATTCCTGGGCTCTGACTGGAATAATATTCCTGGTATCTGACTGGCATAATATTCCTGGGCTCTGACTGGCATAATATTCCTGGGCTCTGACTGGCACTATATTACTGGGCATCTGGCTGGCACTATATTACTGGGCTCTGGCTGGCACTATATTACTGGGCATCTGGCTGGCACTATATTACTGGGCATATGGCTGGCACTATATTACTGGGCTCTGGCTGGCACTATATTACTGGGCATCTGGCTGGCACTATGTTACTGGGCTCTGGCTGGCACTATATTACTGGGCATCTAGCTGGCACTATATTACTGGGCTCTGGCTGGCACTATATTACTGGGCTCTGACTGGCATAATATTCCTGGGCTCTGAGTGGCACTATATTACTGGGCATCTGGCTGGCACTATATTACTGGGCTCTGGCTGGCACTATATTACTGGGCTCTGACTGGCATAATATTCCTGGGCTCTGACTGGCACACTATTCCTGGTATCTGACTGGCATAATATTCCTGGGCTCTGACTGGCACAATATTACTGGTATCTGACTGGCACAATATTACTGGAATCTGACTGGCACACTATTCCTGGGCTTTGACTAGCATAATATTCCTGGGCTCTGACTGGCATAATATTCCTGGGCTCTGACTGGCACACTACTCCTGATATCTGACTGGCATAATATTCCTGGGCTCTGACTGGCACACTATTCCTGGTATCTGACTGGCATAATATTCCTGGGCTCCGACTGGCATAATATTCCTGGGCTCTGACTGGCATAATATTTCTGGGCTCTGACTGGCATAGTATTCCTGGGCTCTGACTGGAATAATATTCCTGGGCTCTGACAGGCATAATATTCCTGGGCTCTGACTGGCACTATATTACTGGTATCTGACTGGCACACTATTACAGGTATCTGACTGGCACAATATTCCTGGGCTCTGACTGGCAAAATATTCCTGGTATCTGACTGGCATAATATTCCTGGTATCTGACTGGCATAATATTCCTGGGCTCTGACTGGCACACAATTACTGGGCTCTGACTGGCATAATATTACTGGGCTCTGATTGGCACACTATTACTGGGCTCTGACTGGCACTATATTACTGGTATCTGACTGGCATAATATTATTGGGCTCTGACTGGCATAATATTACTGGGCTCTGACTGGCATAATATTACTGGGCTCTGACTGGCACTATATTACTGGTTTCTGACTGGCACAATATTCCTGGGCTCTGACTGGCACAATATTACTGGGCTCTGACTGGCACAATATTCCTGGGTTCTGACTGGCACAATATTCCTGGGTTCTGACTGGCACAATATTACTGGGCTCTGACTGGCACAATATTCCTGGGTTCTGAATGACACACTATTACTGGGCATCTGGCTGGCACAATATTCCTGGGCTCTGACTGGAATAATATTCCTGGTCTCTGACTGGCACAATATTCCTGGGCTCTGACTGGCACAATATTCCTGGGCTCTGACTGGCACTATATTACTGAACTCTGACTGGCATAATATTACTGGTATCTGACTGGCACTATATTACTGGTATCTGACTGGCACAATATTCCTGGTATCTGACTGGCACAATATGCCTGGTATCTGACTGGCACTATATTACTGGTATCTGACTGGCACAATATTCCTGGGCTCTTACTGGCACACTATTACAGGGCTCAGACTGGCACAATATTACTGGGTTCTCACTGGCACATTATTACTGGGCTCTGACTGGCACTATATTCCTGGTATCTGACTGGCACAAAATAACTGGGCTCTGAGTGGCACAATATTTTTGGCCTCTGACTGGCACAATATTACTGGCATCTGACTGGCACAATATTACTGGGCTCTGAATGGCACAATATTCCTGGTATCTGACTGGCACAATATTACTGGGCTCTGAGTGGGACAATACTACTGGGCTCTGAGTGGGACAATACTACTGGGATCTGAATGGCACAATATTACTGGTATCTATAATTGTAAGATTGTCACCTCGTGGGGCTCCTGTGTGTTGCATAATTAATGGCGGTCCCATGTGTGCATAATTATGGGGCACTTGTGTGTGGCATATTTATTGGGCCCCATGTGTGGCATAATTAAGGGACTCTTTTGTGTGGTGTAATTAAGGGACTCTTTTGTGTGGCATAATTATGGGGCACCTGTGTGTGTGTGGCATAATTATGGGGCACCTGTGTGTGTGGCATAATTAATTGGGCAGAGGTGTGGCATAAATAGTGGGGCTCTGGTGTGGCATAATTTATGGGGCTCTGGTGCTGCATAAGTTATGGGGCTCTGGTGCTGCATAAGTTATGGGGCTCTGGTGTTGCATAAGTGATGGGGCTCTGGTGTTGCATAAGTTATGGGGCTCCTGTGTGTGGCATAGTTATGGGGCTCCTGTGTGTGGCATAGTTAATAGGCCATCTAACTGGCATTACTAAGGAGTCTGTTTGGCATTGTATGGAGGAAATCCAGGGGGGTGACACCATGAGTTTCAGCACCGGGTGACACCAACCCTAGTGACGCCCCTGAGCCTCTTACACGGTTATTCTTTAGAGACTGTGTCATGAGTGAAGACAAGTTTATATAAAATGTATATTGATATTGAATTAGGTTACTACAGGTTATAAAACATATAAAATACACAAAACATGTAATAATACAATACAAAAGGGATACTCAAGTATTAAAATGATACTCTTTCCTACTCTATGAGCCTTCATCATTGAGCAGACACTCTCAGTTCACTGCATGCTATTGGACACCATCTTGCACAGCTTCCCTCTGAGTCTACCGACCCAGAACACTACTGCTCGCTGCACTCATTACCTAGCCTGATTCTCGCCGGCCCTGCCAACATGTAAGAATTAACACTGTCATAGCAATTCTACTCTCATCATGCCGAGGACAGTAGTAACTGTCCTCGGCATGACTGGAGCTAAAGAGCAACAACAGTAGAATGAACCATTGAGAGCTCAACTGGTTGTCTCTACCAAATACAAGTAAGTCAAGGAAAGGGAATGTTCACCTGCAACTCACCTATAGGCAGCAGTGGTGGTTATAGTCCAGGTGAGGCAGCAGATGGAGCAGCTTCAGTGTTGTATGGAGACATGGCTGGACTAGTGGTGGTGATCACTGACACAGGGTCCAGTAACATATTAATACAGTAATTTAGGTTGAAAAAATACATCTCCATAAAGGTCAGCCCTTCTACATATCATTCCTGATTTTGATCCAAAAGGTTAAGGTTAAGGTTAAAATTTTGCCTCCTAGGGGAAAAATCCTTCTTGTCTCCAAAGGACAATCAGATTTCTGCTTTTCTTAAAAAAACAGACATTTTTAAAATGCATCTATTGTAGTTGATAGCACCACCACTCTTGGCAGTGAGTTCCATAACTGTATTGTCCTTACCATAAAGAATCCCTTCCTTTGCTGTCTATGAAATCTTTGCTCTTCCAGTCTCAGGGGGTAACCTCTTGTTATTTGTACATTTCTGTTAATGAACAGGTCACTGGAGAGCTCTTTATATTTGGCCTGGCCATATTTATATAATGCTATCATATCCCCTCTGAGACGCATTTGGTCCAACGTAAATAAATGCAACTTTTTAAGCCTCTCTTCATAGCTAAGATCCTCCAATCCCCTTATTAATGTTGTTGCCCTCCTTTGCACTTTTTCTAGTTCCATAATATCCTTTTTAAGGACTGGTGCCAAGAATTGTACTGTATATTCAAGGTGAGGTCTTACCATTGAAAGAGGCAAGATGAAATCCTCCTCCCATGAATTAATACTTAATTTATACATGCCAGATATTAAACCATATAATGCTGTAAAAATACTCAAACATGGCTTATCTAGTCTGAATTTTTTTTTTTTAGATTTGGTTAATTTTGCTTTAATGATCCTCAACTAAGTTAGGCAGCTAACTACAGTCCATGAATGACAATTATATTGTCATTTAACAAGGACACGTGGCTCTCATATCAAAATTATATTATATCACTTTACAGGGGATAAAAATATGTTTATAAATTGTGCTCGCCAATTTGCTAAAACATATATTGGAATCTTTTTATCAAGGCATGAACTTCAATGTTACAGGCAGACATGGATGATTAGGTTGTTGCTTGCAAAATGCTTACGTTGTCACTTGCATGTTAAGCATTGTGGGATGATGATGTCAGCATTCATAGGTGTGTGATTTAGAAGAGTTACAACCTTTTGTATGTTATTTGTTAGCCAGAACTTCCAGCTGTTACTATATTTTAACGATCATGATCACCAGTCGATCTGAATTACATAAACTGTTTTTATTTTACTATAAGTGTTTTGGAAAAACTTCAATTTAAAAAAACAAGTGATTTTTATAGAATCATTTGAAGCATGTGATAATAAAATACATTTGGATAGCAAATAGCCTGCTTTTCATACAAGCCATACTCATTTGTTAACATTATTGTCCATTTAAAAGCATATCCAACAGAACAGAAGGCTCAACTGGATTAACAGAGGAAGATGCTGTATCAGGATTAAAGAAGCAGTGATGCTTTTAGCTTTATTTTTTAAATTCGTCATCCTCTTAGGATGGCATGTGAGGTGAGAATAATTATTGAAAGTACACATATCTGCCTTTCAGATCCACTTCTACCTCATTGATAGTTAAAATGTAGCCATGCTAACTATATGAAGGATTTCACTGCTAGTATGTATATGCAATGTGGGTTGTGGACCTAAAACTATCATATTTTCCATCTTAACATGCTCGCTTTCTCTGAAGAGTCGATGTCTGGGTTAAGATGACCATATTCTTGTTTTATTCAGGGTTAAAAAGAAAAACTTCTATGCTGTAACCAGCAAAACATATTCCAGTCTACAGTCTATATTTTATCCACTGAAGCCTGCCATACGCACTTTCTGTATTTCAAATGTCAAGCTAATGTATAGATGATCAGTAATTAAAAGAAAAATTGAAATCTTACTTCCCTTAGCTTTCAACTCAGCTGACCAACTTCCTGGCAGTTCACCCATTATGGATTTGCTATGAGGCCAAGCTTGGCCAAGTAAGTATCATTGACTGCTTGTGCATCATTGAAGATGCAGTTCTCAACAGCTGGGGTGCCAATGAGTAGCCATCTCCAATCTAGGGACATTAGAATGGGGTAGTGACAGAAGAAAATGTAATAATTCTAAAAAGGGTCAAGCCCTGTTAATAAGAGTTATATCTACACATTCTACAGTCAATGCCGTGTCTGCTTTCCCCAACAGAAAAGGTACATATATTTTTTAATTCAATTAAGTATAATAGATTTTTTTTAACAAGCAGTACATAACTGGTTAAGCAGAAAAAAAACAAATCATGTTGAATATAGCAGTCTTTAAATATCAGCGTTTGTTCCATCCTTCCTAAAAAGGCATATTCTATCTCAGCAACTCATGCTTAGACTGAGAAACTACAGGTCACAAAGAATGGGTTTAATGAAGTGACTATAAATCGTGTCAAAGCAAGTTAAGAGATTAATGTGAAAGCTCGGTCCAGGTGCCTCTTTCAACAATAAACATTGTACATCTGTAGAAAGAAAAAATACATATGCATTGTGCTACCTTACCTGACCCTCAGCAGAGCTACAACACATTCACTACGTGGAGTGGTGGAGGTGGAAAAAGTTGACTCTTTTCTTGGTGGTAAAGAGTTTCACGATAATCATGCACATCTGAATGGCCAAATAAAGGGTTTTCTATAGTCCTCTAAAATGAAGTCAGAGTAGGAAAACTAATTTGTTGTCAACGTACTTCAGTCATGTTCCTTTGAAGTCTTTACACACATATACAGAATGTATTTTGTGCTATTATTTCTGTATTATATTTGCATTTATAATGGCTGCAAGGGCACTCTGTCCTTGACATTGCTGCATATCTGAGAGACAGATTGTATACCATGTATGTTCTCTCCCCAACTATCCTGTATACGTATTTATGTTTGTATTGCTCTAAATATGAAACTCCATAAAGTAACAGTCTGGATTTGTCCTCAGGACATATTTGAAAACAAAAGAAATCACAATCTTTTCTTTCTGGTAAAACACTTTATGAATAAATAAATACATAAGATTAGGCTGGTGAAAGGTTGACCTGATGTAGGGAAAGCACAAGTTTATCATCCCTTTTATTACCAGTTGGGGAGTTCAGTACTTTGTGTAATTGCTGAAATACAGGATGTAGGCACAGGCAATCTGGCAAGAAATAAGATGTTCCGCACTTGTTGAGGTGGCAATGCTTTCTGTGTTAGTAGCCATACTCTGCCATTTCCTTGTTTTCTCATGCAGTCAGTGCTATGGAACAGGTAACCATAATAGGGGATTTTCACAATAATAATAATACCAAGTTATTTGGGGAATTGGTCAGTGACCATGAAAAAAATATTGTGCCCTAAATGGTTTTATCAAAAATACAACTATATCGAAGCAAATATTTTTCCATTATGCAAATTGTGTACAGGAAGAATATTTTGGGGATGTAACTTTGGAAAGTGAAAAACTACAATATTAATGGTAGAGGCTTAATTATAAACTATCTTCTGCTTAAAACAAATCACAGAAACATAAAATCACATATGGTAGAGTAAAATGGTGTATCTTGGTTTTGTGCTGCCCTAGGCAGACAAAAGTCGGGCACCACCCCACCCACGTTGCACACCTACGACATGCCCCATGACCCACGTTGCACACCCACAACATGCCCAATCACCCCATTACTTGCCCCCATCACCCACATTGCATACACACTAAATGCCCATCACATGCCACCATCACCCTCATTACATACCCCCACCACGTCCATTACATGCCCCCATCACCCCAATTAATTGGAAGGAGATAAAGCTTGATGAACTTTGGGGAAGGGAGCGAAAATGTTTGAAGCACCGGAAGTGTGCTTTAACACCCTCTGGCAAAGTGCCACCCTCTGGCAAAGTGCCACCCTAGGCGAGTGCCTTGTTTGCCTTGTGGAAGAAACACTACTGGTAGAGTATGTATGCAGTATTTATTAAACTCGAGCTCCGCCACTTACAGTAAATATATAGGTTACTCATAAAACACTAAAGTAAGGCAGGCAGATCACATAAAGAAGTATTCTGATATTCTTTAGTTCTGTTGCTTCTAATGTCATATCTAATACTGCTTGATTTGTCTGTGCTGCTCCACACATATTATTAGGATATTGTTTATAACAAGGATTCTTACAGCCCTGTCTGTATTGCATTTTAATTATAAATGACTATGATATAGCCTAAACAGAAACTTTTGCTTTTATGCTGAGTGGGATGAATGCTAAATCACTGTCTATATTTATCTACTCCATTTCTCAGGAAATTGGAAACTAAAAAAAAAAAAAAGCATGTATTAAAAGGACAGAAGAATCTAAGATACATTGGGGGGTAAGACTCTTTCATAATATGTTAGTCACTGCAGTACTGCAACACAAAAAAGTGCAGAAAAGTACAGAATAATAGCATAATGTGCTGTGCAACATACAGCAGGACGTGTTAAATAAAGAATATACCGTATTTTTCGCCTCATAAGACGCACCTGACCATAAGACGCACCCAGTTTTTAGAGGAGGAAAACAAGAAAAAAACCCTCAAAATGCCAGGATTTAGCCATTCAATATGCCAGGATTTTTCCCCTCACTATGCCAGGATTTAGCCATACAATATGCCAGGATTATGCCCCCCACTATGCCAGGATTTTGCCCCTCACTATGTTAGGATTTTGCCCCTCACTGTGCCAGGATTTTGCCCCTCACTATGCCAGGCTTTAGCCACTCATTATGCCAGGCTTTTGCCCCTCACTATGCCAGTCTTTTGCCCCTCACTATGCCAGGATTTTCCCCCTCACAATGCCAGGATTTTGCCCCTTATTATGCCAGGATTTGCTCGTTTGTGCCACCCTCCCTTCCCTAGTATTTACCTCCATGCTGCTCTCTGTCGTCTCCGCCTTGCAGTCTAACCTTCTGCACGGAGGAAGAAAGCTCTGGTCCCGATTTTTTTTCTTCTTAACTTTATTGAAGCAGCGTGACAGGAGGTTAGACTGCACGGCGGAAACGACAGAGAGCAGCAACAAGCAGGTAAGTACTACATTCGCTCCATAAGACGCACAGACATTCCCCCTCACTTTTGAGGAGGAAAGAAGTGCGTCTTATGACGCGAAAAATACGGTACTTATATCCCTCTCAGGTGCAAAATCAATTTCAAATGCACTGGAGGTTTGCACAGATTGTGTTGCAGCACTGAAGTGAATGACATATTTTGAAAGTGTCTTGTGTCACTGTGTTATTTGATGATGGCAGCCGACTAATATTTTCATATCTATCATTTATTTATTGTGATATTGCACTATGTCTATTTTTAAATATCACAATTGTCCGGAACAGTGGCGTCGCTAGGGCATGGGGGCTACTGGGACTGAAGCCCCGAATCTCGGGCCCATAGCCACGAGTCTCCGGTTCAGGTTTTTTTTTTTTTCACCGGTGGGGGGGGGGGGGGGGGGAGATTGGGGGGGGGATGACCTTCACCTAGCACCCGGTGCTGTGCAGATCCTCGGTGGGGAAAAGTAGACACCAATGGCTCTGTGTGTGTTAAACACACTCAGAGCTCAATCAGTGCTGCCTCGCACTTCCCGTGCGTAGTGAAGACACAGAGCACCATGTGCAACATTTCCCTGGAGTTGGTGGTGACAGCTAGTGCTGGGGCCCGTGGCCAGACCGCCCCCAGCAGGCCCATGCGGTTACAGAGTAAGGTATTTTGCCTGTTTTGCCTGATTTTTATCAGCTATTTTGGTGGTCTTTAGTTTGGATATTTTAGATATCTATGCATTTTGATACTCTGTTGGTAATCTATGCATTTGCTAGTATATGTATGCCATTTGTTGTATGTTTGTGTATATTTATATTTACCGTTATATATATATATATATATATATATGTATTAAATTATTTTATGCCCATTTGAATCATTAGAAATTACCTATCTTTAAGTTCTGTCTGGAGTTTTTTCTTTTTAAATTCTCTTACAGGTCCTCTTTTTAGAAGGAATTCTATGTTGCTGCACTAGCAGCTATACATTAACTGGGAGTGTATTTAACCCTCTCTTTATACACACAATATTGGTGGTTGGATCACTTTCATTTTATTTTTATTATTTTAAATTATATAGTGCTTTATTTCTTAAATATTAAATTCTGAAAAACATACTGCTGGCTTGTGTGTGTTTTACTGTATTTGTGTGTGATTATCTGACACTGTGTTTTATGTATGTGCATGCATGACTGTGTGTGATTATGTATGCGCATGAATGGGGGAGAGGAGGCAGCCTTTCCATTCTTGATCTCAGTAGAACAATGGCTTTGACCTGCCCTGGTGAGTGCTTGTTTGTGTGACACAGTGTGCTTGGTGTCTGTGTGTCTGTGTGAGACAGCGTACTTGGTCTGTGTGAGACAGCGTGCTTGGTCTGTGTGATACAGTGTGCTTGTTATGTGTGTCTGTGTGAGACAGTGTGCTTGGTCTCTGTGAGACAGTGTGCTTGGTCTGTGTGTCTGTGTGAGACAGCGTGCTTGGTCTGTGTGTCTGTGGGATACAGTGTGCTTGTTATGTGTGTCTGTGTGATACAGTGTGCTTGGTCTGTGTGATACAGCGTGCTTGTTATGTTTGTCTGTGTGATACAGTGTGCTTGGTCTGAGTGAGACAGCGTGCTTGTTATGTGTGTCTGACAGTGGGGTGTGTCTCATACAGGCACAGACCATCTTCGTTTCTAGCCCTGCTGAGCACACACGGCGCTCAGACACTTAACTAGGGTATAGTCAATTCTCGGGTTAATGCCCCCTTTAAACCCCCAATAACGACAGACACCAGAATTTATGGAAAATAATTATGGCCATACCTTTAAATATGGCCATATCTTTATTAAAATAACATCATCTGTCATTGCCTAGTATAACATTACCCCACCCTTTATTCACATAAACTTGGCAATGACACCCCAAAAGATATAAAATAATTTGCATACTGATAACAAAACTTGTAATAACAATATTACAACCAAACACCTAAAACACATAACACACATAAACACATATAAAGGAGGGGCATACCGAGATCCCCCTCCCACCCGGTTTGAGCTACCAACTTGCTCAGAACCACCAAACACACCAACAACCAACTGGATATCATATCCAAACATACATAAAACTCTCCCTAAAGTGCACTACCCTTGCAATCTACGCCACCAGCCATCCATTGACGCCTCAAACTGGATGCGCCCCCCCACCACGCAGCGCCAAAGCTCGCTCTAGACCTATTTGGAAACCCAGATTAAGCAAATCCAGACCCACATCATTCAGGTGAACCTCATCATACCTGTATGCCCCTGGAAGCACCTTTTCCAATTCCCAATGGCGAATTACCACCCCTCTCTGGGCCCTGATAAAGCTAGCCATCAATTTATTGATCTTTCCCTTACTCTTGCTGAGCGCTACGTGATCCCTGGCATGCCTCCAACTTAATCTCGGGACTATTTCTGACCATACTATTTGCACTTCAGGAGCCACAACCTGCAGACGCAACAAATCCCTCTGCATTTGACGTACTAATTCCCTCTGGGGGATCAAACCTAGGTCATTACCCCCAGCGTGAATCAGCACCAAATCGGGGACCCTGCCCTGCAATATTTTTTGAAATATCTCAAACCAAATGTCACTCCAGCCATATCCCCTGGATCCGAACCACTTAATGGACAGGAAGTTGTCAGGAAAGCCCAGTTGTCTACCGGCCATCCGAAATGCAGCTCTCCTTTTCGCCCAGAACACATAAGAGTGGCCGACAATCCATGCGACAAGACCTGTAACAGAAACTTAAAACAGTGACATGATACGAAACCATCACCACATCAAACCCGTAGGCCTTAAGTAAGAACGGAATCGCTGAGATTCCCACCTCCCAATTTTCTTAATGATATCCTCTTTAAAACCCAACCTGGCCGCTTCCGTGGCTGCCCCTATGCGAAAAGAATGAGTGCCAAACTGACAAGCATCATGGCCCAACCTTGCCAAACCTTTCTTGAACACCTGCTGGAACTGAAAGCTCGAGAGCGAGCTGCCGTCTGCATGAATCAACAACGAACCCCCCAGACCTACCGCTGGGGGCGAATAGCCAAAAACCGTGAAACCCACTGGACAGGACAGCAACCATGCCCAGGTAAGGCATGCAGCGTGATCTTACAACCTTTCCCAAAAACATCCGTCTTAGATCTCCGCAACCAGATAAGCACTTTACCTGACTCCACCTGGGTATCCGATCCTTGAATCCCACCAGCTGTACGTTTGTTCACACTTACCAGCTCCCCCACTCTGAAAGCCCCAAAGAAAGCTAAAACATAAGCAGTCGAGAATAAAACCTCCTCATAAGCATCTTCACAGATAACATGCAAAGCCTCCAGCAAGCCTTCCAGAATGGCCACCGATACTGGCCTTCTTCTATCGGGAGCCCTCTTCCCCTTCTTAAACCCCCTCAATGCCAATTTGATCAGGAAATTCTTTGTGAAATCCGGCCAACCCTTAAATTTGAACAGGAACGCCAACGCTGACATGTTACGCTCCAGTACTGCTGGGGACACTCCTGCCAACATTAGCCGAAATATAAACCACAATAAGGTGTCCAATCTATCAGTTGAAGAACCTTCAGCACCTACCTGGCTCAATAAATCTTCCCATTCCCCCCAAATTTTGCTATAAGCTTTCCAAGTTGACGGGGCTAAAGATGCCCTCACCCAATGTGCAAGCACGATGTTCCTAGCTTCCACATCTCCTCCGAGCATCTCACCCCCACCTCCTCTGCCTCCGGAGCCACCAGCCGAAATCGGGAAAACTGAAACCAAGAGAGAGAATCACCTATGACATTCAAATATCCCGGTACATGTCTTGCCCTAAAGGCTATATTGAGGGACATGCACAAAAGCACCAGCCGCCTAAGGAGCCGTATCACCGGCATAGAAGAAGCTGAAAGCCCATTAATTGCCTCTACCACCGCCTGGTTGTCAGAGTAAAGGACCACCCTTCTGTCTTTTAACCTGTCTCCCCAGTTGGTGAAGTGAAATGAGAAAAATATATACATAAAACTATTTTTTAGAAATAGAAAACAGAAAATTGGCATGTGCGTATGTATTCACCCCCTTTGTTATGAAGCCCATAAAAAACTCTTGTGCTACCAATTACCTTCAGAAGTCACATAATTAGTGAAATGATGTCCACCTGTGTCACATGATCTGTCATTACATATACACACCTTTTTTGAAAGGCCCCAGAGGCTGCAACACCTAAGCAAGAGGCACCACTAACCAAACACTGCCATGAAGACCAAGGAACTCTCCAAACAAGTAAGGGACAATGTTGTTGAAAAGTACAAGTCAGGGTTAGGTTATAAAAAAAACATCCAAATCTTTGATGATCCCTAGGATCACCATTAA
Source organism: Pelodytes ibericus (assembly GCA_036172795.1). Lineage (NCBI taxonomy): Eukaryota > Metazoa > Chordata > Amphibia > Anura > Pelodytidae > Pelodytes > Pelodytes ibericus. The sequence continues at coordinate 132,422,224 of CM069860.1, read as the reverse complement.
ATCTATCATGACCAAATGGAAAGAACATGGCACAACAGCAAACATGCCAAGAGACTGCCGCCCACCAAAACTCATGGACCGGGCAAAGAGGGCATTAATCAGAGAGGCAGCACATAGAAACATAGAAACAAAGAATATGTCGGCAGATAAGAACCATTCGGTCCATCTAGTCTGCCCAATTTTTTTTTGAGTACTTTTATTAGTCCCCCGTTCCCGGTAAACGGTCCCCCGGTAAGGTAACCCTGGAGGAGCTGCAGAGTTCCACAGCAGAGACTGGAGTATCTGTACATAGGATATCTAGAGAAATGTCATTAGCAAACAAATTAATTTAACTCCTTGGAGGTGGATGAAAGTAGGAAACATACTCATAATGACCACTAAAAGAGATCCCAAACAGGTGGGAAAAGAAAAGCCCCTCAAAAAAATGCTAACAAAAAAAGAAAGAGAAGAATTTAAATCCTTCTCACCTACATCCCAGGAAGACTCAGAGGAGTTAGTGGGTAGCAACACTTAGATCACTGCAATAGTATCAAAATGTAATTAGGAATCTGGAGGATACATCTCACTTGGATTTTTCTGGTGAAAGGCCAATCCAAAAGTATCTTTTATGGCTACTGCAACTTCTAAAAAGTTTGAAATAAAAGAATTTCTAACCTGTCATACAAAAAATGTAATATATGTTGTGGAATGCCCGTGCGGGCTACAATACATAGGTAGGACTATCAGACCTTTAACAAAAAGAATAGAAGAACATGTAAATAACATCAAAATAGGCAATACCCAATATTCTTTGCCACAACATTTTTTAGAATGCCACCAAAAAAAATCCTAAAGGCTTAAAATTTTGGCCATTAACTAAAGTTAAAAAATATTGGAGAGGTGGCGAAAATATTAAAAGAATTGGACAGGAGGAACTGGATTGGGTTTTTAAAATGGGCACCTTACAACCCACGGGTTTAAACGCAGATTTTGACTTGTTTAATCTTATATAAAATCATGTGCATGTTTGGAGTCTATTTTTTGCACATTTTTTATGGAGTATTTTAATGTTTTCATTTTTTAAATAAAAGATAAATCCCTAAATTTGAAGGAATTGCTTCTCATAAACATGCACATGGTTAAAGTTGTGATGGTATATATTAATACTGTTTGTATATATATAATTAATATTTTTGTATTCTACTTCAACTTAAATGAATGCACACTTCTAAATCGAAACAAGTGAACATTGATTTGTATGATTGAAAGAAGATTCATCTTCTGAAATGATCCTGGATAACTCAAATCAAGCCTTATAACATTTACTTTAAAAAAACATTTGTTTTTGAGTAAACCAAATTGACTCTAATGAAGTGGATAATCGTCTTTTATGATATGACTAAAAACCGAAATGTATTTATATGAAAATCCGAAGACATTGGACTCTGTGATACAATATCTACAAACCGAAACTTGTATATATACGAATTAAATACAAATATGGCTTTCGGATACAAAGAGAGTACAATAGAACATCACAATGGATAGATGAATCGGACTACAATACGCTCTGAACTACAAGAAGTCGCACCGCAAGTGACATGGAGGAGTCGCACCGAAAGTGACACAACGGAGCCAGTGGGTGGCGGAGAAACGCCACGCACAGATGTTATTCACTAATTTTAATTATATTTTATGTATTTAAAGCCATTTCTCAAGCCCCACAAGCATTGCCCAGCTCTGAGGAAGCCCACTTTAAGGGCGAAACGCGTCAGCTTGGCACTACTTTCTTGGGGTCTGAGAAATTTCCCACTGCCTACAAGATTGATTTTCTTCTGGATTACATTCATTATAAGTGTAAGATATTTTATGTTTTTTTTATTAAACTTGTTCTGTGTATACCCTAATATCTTCTTATTGCTTGGAGTACACTAGGCAAAAAGATAAAGACAAGAAGATATACAAACAGCACTATATTTTATGACTAAAATATAAAACTTGAGTCATATTTTTGATATATACATTGTCCTATTCAGTAAACCTGATTGTCATATGTGGATATGTATCATGTTATTTTGCACTTTGTATAGCACTTTAGCACACTGTCACCTTGTGTCTGTGATTCAATTCTTATTATACTGGGCAATGAGGGATAGTTGCCAGATGGTTTGCAGCTTGTGCAAAACAGGATAAGCGCCACTAAACCTCAACACCTTTTCCACATTAGTTGGACATTGTACCTAGAGTAAAAAAAAAGATTCAGCAAGTGATATTGGCACTCAGTGACTCAGGAATGTATATCCGAGATTTATATAAAAAAATTTAATTCCTTTATTATATTTACAAAATCAATAAAAACATTCAGACAAACCACAAGCTGAAGAATCAAGAGTGTAAGAATCTAGAGTGAACGGTGGGAGGTGTTTCGCAACTGATGTTTATTCAAACCGCTCTCTGAAGCTGCAAAATCACCACACACCCACCAATTTATGTGTAGCCAACCCTAACACTCAGTAAATGAAATCAATTAAAAAAAACAATATGATTCTCTTGTTCTAAAAACTGGTTCAAACAGCCACTATAGGGCAGGAACCAGAATTAATCATAAGAAAATCAAACACTATAATTAAACACTGATAAGGAAACCAAAGTAGCACTGGCTAGATATAAAATAGAGTATTTTATGATTATAAAAAGTTACAGATGAAGTCAACATACAACCTAATATATATATATTACTCAATTGCAAATTGCTATAGACTCTAGCCCGGAATCTTTTGGAGACCTAGTAATGCCCCTGACAACGGCATGAGCACTTTCTTCTTTCTACTTCTAATACCCCTCCCTATACAACCAAGCATTCTGCTAGCATCCTATTGCTCTATTATATATATATATATATATATATATATATTTTATATATCCATATTAATTGTTAGTTGCCATAATTCTGATTATTTTTGTACTTTACCTAAATCATTTGCCCTCTAGGAACATCAGCCCTATTGCAATGTTTTGTGTCATCGCAAAAAAGCCATACCTAGGTACCATAGGTATTTTATGTTATAAAGTACTTGGTGTTTTCATCTTTCCTGGGATTCAGACACAAACCCCTGATGTTCTAGGGAAGAGACCTTGCCATCTGGGACTGGTGGAGGTGGCACAGACTCCCGACACCTCTTGGGTGTATGCTTGCACATGGAGTTATCACCAGTATTAGACACTATCAGCACTATGTGCATGTGCACCCTGTTGAAACACCACCTCATGTCACATTATCAACCTACTCTTGGTGCTCTGGGTCTTTACAGTAGTCAGTTTGGGCGGCACTGTGATTCCCTATCATATTGTAAAATGTCTAAGTAATCTTCACACTTCTGCTTATGTTTTCACTTTTTAAGTTATCTTTCTCTCATGTTTTATTTAGAAGATATAATAGTTCATACTATCAGTCTTTGCTAATGCCACAGCCTGTCATACTGTTTCAGATTCAATGGTTCAAGTTCAAATTTTTGAATGACAACAATAATTTATTAATTTACTCATCTGCTGGTTTGCCTGATCCACACGCTTATAGATAAAATATTCAGTCGACTGTTTTGTATGTACTGTTTTGTAAATTGACTTTAATCATTTTGAGGACTTGCCTTACTCTTACCACATTCACAGGGGATGGCTGGCAACTTTTTGTGCGGGGAACAAAAACAATTTAGTGTGCCTTTTTGCAATTTCATCAGCTCGCTTGTTATCATCAGCGACACACACAAATAGTATGCCCTCCTACTGGCTGGCTGTGCCAGGACAGTCTTGATTTTGGGGCGCTGTTTTGCTGAGCTCTACATCTACCTTGTTTTACTGGAACTTAGCTTGAAAGCTGGATTTGACACCACAGGATTGCGGTCTTAGACTCCAGAGAATGCATACTGAGCATGCGCTTAATTGTAACCATGCACAGTAGTGCTGTGAGCTTGAGTGACCTCCCAGGCTTTGCCCCAGGCATCCTGATTCACCCATATTAGCAAGAAGTTGGTTAATATGAAATAGACATACAGGAGAGAGATACCAACAGATAAGGTACAGTCATTGCTAGACAGACACAACAATTATGAGGAAAGTGCTACATGCTAGGGCCTGGGTGTCCAGCTCCGACCCTCCAAATGCTTCTGTACTACAACTACAATAATTCCATCCCATTCTAGAAAGCTGGCTATGGTTCAGTAGCAGCTGGAGAGCTGCAGTTGGGATCTACGACTTATGGAGCAATGATATATTGTAAAATTACACTCTTCTTCAAGAAAAACTGTTTTTTTTTTATCTCATGTTCCTTTAATATTGATGTTCACATTTCTCTCACGATCATGAATTTATTAATTAGCTGTTTTCTAAAGATAGCTGTAACATTTCAATTTTGGAATGTTTGAGGAATTTCAATTGTATTCATCACATTAATCAATATTAATGTATATTATTTGGATACGTATCAAGATAGGCTTTATATCAAATCAACTTACATACCTATGCTGACTAAATGGACGTGACCATTTTGAATAGATATCCTTCATCATGTTAAGTTAAGATTATTGGAGATTATTACTGCTTTTGACAAAGCGCCAGTTGGTGCGAAACGCGTCAAGCGTGTGTCGTTTCTGTTTTGTACCTGTCTCCCTGCTAGATGGTTTTATTACTCTTTTTTTGATTTAATAAAATTACTTTTTACAAACCAACTATGGATTGATGCTGTCTACCTTCCGGATGACTTCAGCTGGCACTACCTCTGTTTGTTCCTGTTGTCTGCCTGGGGTGTGAGTAGACCCCTTTTCTGTGCTACAGCACCTGGAAGCTAATCTTACTCACTCCACTGTTACTTGGGGCTTGAGCCGGTCAGAATCTGCTTGGAATTCCTAAGATTATTGGAGGCTCAGTGATGTCATGAATGTACCTTGTATGAAGAAAATTAGATTAATATTTATATAGAAAAAAGTGGAATCATACACAAAAAACAGCTCAACAACACTTTCTACAAATTAGACACCCGTTTTAAATGTTTTGACACACCAATTGAAAACCACAGAAAAAATAGCAGCAAAGCAAGCCAGGGATAATTAATAAAAATGTTAATCCGTGTGTGTCTAATTCATTCTACTATATTTGCAACAATGCATAGTTGCTCTGTGTCTAATTAGTACAATGAAACGGTTAAAATGTAGAACAGAAGACTATTGTCCTTTGTTCAGCTGTAAAATCTGCAGCATTAAAGGGTGCTTGTGAGCGAGCTTAATTATATATGTTGCGCAGTTATTTAACTTACTTCAGCATTGTTTTAATGCTTCAATTTAGAGTGTGTCACATTAAAATGATGTAGAACGTATGCCCGATGGGGTTGCAAAGGCTGTTGTTGAAAAAAAGGCAGAAGGATTTGGCTATGCTGTGCTTTGGGTGTGTTTATCAAAATGTTTTCTTTTAACCATCTCCCTCTACAGTCATTTCAATCATTAGCTGATACTCACACTTCGAGGTTGTGTTCACTTGAGTTGATATTCTGTGTAGCCTGGAAAATTGATGGCGTCAACATTATTTTTAATTTAGTCAGCTGCTTCTGTCTCTGTTGTAAATTATTGTATGTATGGGTAAACCAATTATTTGGGCTCCATCAGGACTAAGTGATAGCAAGTTCCATAGGAATCTATTTTTTACAGTTCAGGTCTGGCTCAGTGCGGCAGAAGTAGAGAAAACACACAGGGGGTTGGTTCAAGTTGAAGTATTTTATGTGCAGTTGTTTAATAGTAGTGGATGGCAAAACACTAAATCTAAAGAAGGTCATTTTATGAATTACAGGCATCCATCCCAGCACATGTACCTCCAACAATAGTAGTGCTGGCTCTGCTGTCCCTCCTTCAGACGACTAATTCCTCTCTCTAGTCTGCCATATACAATAGTCTAGGACTCCATAGGTGCTTGGTAGGATTGAGGATTTAGTGATGAATTGTACTTCATCTGCTGTTGACTTCAATGCCCATGATGCCTAGCCAGCTATTTAGTATTGATTCCTAATCATTGACACCCCAAATTCTTGTGGACTTATTTACGCCATGATGCCTAGTCAACTGTTTAATAGTGAAGCCTGAGAATAATGGGGATATAGTCTACAGCACAGGAAGTGCAAAGGTGAAACCATCCCCATTGTTATATCCAAAGATCACTGTAAAAGGGGTGTGGGTGAGGGTGTTATAATAGGATATTGTGCACACTGCTGAGAGGCTATTAAGCTCATTAGCAGCAACTTAAGCACCCTCCACCCCTCTGTATACTGAATAAGATGATTTTATTCACAGTCTTTGTGTTGGTTCTATCCTGTCTGTGCACATCTTGCCTCCATGATTTCTGCTAGAGAATCTTCTGACTCAGTCCTCACTCATTCTGCCACCTTGAACTAATACACTGGGTGGCTGGAAATGTTTTACCTGCAGGGGTGTGACAAGAGGGAGGAGCATGTCAGCCAGCTGTAATACATGTGTAAGCCGCATGCTGTGGACCCCCCTTCAGGACAGTTACTGGGATACTGGATGTATCCCTCTGATGGCAGCCCTGGTAGATGGTATTATTTGTTTTCAGAACAAAGGCCAAAAGAAGGTGAATAAAGGCAATAACAGAAATATGCCAAACTCGATTCAGTTCAAAAAAGGACCCAAAGAATCTATGTAATCACAATTTAGAAATATAGTTAACATTGTGTCAGGGGACCAGTTACTCCAATGCCCTAAGCCAGCAATGGTGAACATTTTGGAACTTGAAGTTCCAACTTTCTGCAGGAAACCAAGATAAAACCCTCATTTTAAGCACAACTCCGCCAATCAATTTCAGTCACCCTAGTCACTCTTGCTCTTCTTCTTGTCTATCATTTCTCTTGCATCAATGAGTTCAAGTAAAAAATGTGCAATACACTGCCTAATACCCACATATGTCAGTCTTAGATCATAACATTTAGTGGGTCCTCCATAATTGAGGGTGACACATGCTGAGCGTCACCTCAGAGAAATCTGAGTGCCATTTTTGGCACCTGTGCCATCACTGACCTAAGCAAAGAAGAGACCACTAACCTAATCTTGCCATTCTCACTCATGTCACCTTCCTTCCTCTCTGCAATCCTGAATGTCCCTTCATATTCCTGCTCCAGGTTACCTTTCCAAATGGATTGACAGTTTTTGGACTTCACTGTAGGCAGGTCATGATTAGTTGCTCTCAATTGTTCATTTACCAAAAGATGGAAGGCTTTTGTTGCCACCTTATGACTTGAGAAAATGCACTTTGCAAGACTGTATTTTGTTTGTCCCTACAGTTCCATTTGAAGCTCTGCTGAATAGATTTTTCATAAAAAGTCGTCTTTTAATGGTTTCGCTGCTGGGTTGCACACTTTAGCCAGTGGGTTGTAAGTCATTACTCTTTTATTCTTTTCTTTCTAGCCAAGGACAGTTGCACATTACAACGATTCCCATAGTTTTTTTTAGCTTACGCCTTCATAAAGCTAAAAAGTTTAAAAAACGTTGGAATATATTAGAAAATAAGGTATATGCAATCAAAGTGCAAAAGACTGTGTGCGGATAAGGAATTCCATAATTGCATGTCTCCAAAAAAAGATTGATCCTTTGATGTATAGCATCAAAGTGCACCGGCAAAAATAATTTCTTTGCAAATTTCCTTGCAACTTCATATACTCACCAGAGCTATACCATCCTGCCATCTCTACAAATTCTTTTTACTCTGCTTGTCATGTAAAACACCTTAAATTCTCCGCCAAACCAGAAGTGTTTTTTTTTAATGCAACCATTCCATTCACTGTTTGCCGGCTGTTTCAATTTGACAGCAATTTTCAGTTCTTAAAAGCTAGCATATGAAGTATGAAAATAGGATTAACCCTGCAAGATGTGCCACAGAGACCCTTTGAATGTGCATGAAATTGAACATTTAAATGGAAACATATTCCCCCCATAACATCTGGTCGCTGCCTGCTTTTTAACAGAAAACTATGGCCTCTATGCAATCGGAGCTTCGAATTGCGATAATTTCAAATGATCTGAATGGCCGTTTAAATTGGACAATTCAGGCATCACCAAAATGTCTCAAAATGCATCCATATTTTGGTGCATATCGCAAAAGTGCAGTGCTTGCAGGGCTCGTCCGGCCACCTGGGGTTTCTCTCCAAGTTGCAGTAGTGAGCGCTGAAACCACAGCACTGCACTTACAAGTGTGTGGACAAATCTGGTACTGTGGATGTGGGACTGTATTCCACTGGTGGTGTCTTGTGGTGATGGTCGGAGAGCCACGGGGCAATCTGGCCACCCTGTCATGCCCTTGCTTAACACACACACCTATGTAAAGGTACCCTTTCATATCCATAGTGAAGAATGATGCACTGCCAATCAATGTTGCCAACCACACTGTGGACATGAAATGCTAGCTATCATGTATCTCAAGAGCTGTGTGTTTACAACAGCAATGTCATAAACTACATTAACCCTTTATTACACACAGCGTGTCCACCTGTCTAGCAAGCAAGCCTATAAAAAATAGACCCTTTGGTGAAATTCTTTAGAAACTGTATCTTCAACAAAATGGTAACATATATCAATGTATAATTTGATATATAAATGAATGTATGGCAGCATAATTTATATGCAAGCTTTCATTATAAGTCCAACAATTATGTATTGCAAGGGTAACTCTAAAACGATAGTATATGTAAGGGGTGAACTATTAATACTAGTAACATTTTTAAACTAGCAATAAGCGACCTAACATTTATTATTATTATTAATATTATTTCCATTATTTTTTCAATAATAAAACAGTAGTTGCCTGTACATCATTTTTAATCAGTTAATTCTTCATGCGCTGGCTTTTGTCGTTGTCCTTCATTTATTACATATGTACTTGATCATTTAATGGGATTTTCTAGATCATTATCTATCCACGTCATTAGTCATTACATACTCATTTGTAACCGTTTTCGCCCGATTGAGTAAAGCTTTGTATGGTAGAAAGAAAGAAAAAGAGGGTGCAATGCCTAGCGCAAATCAATAAAATCTTTTAATGAAAGTACAAAAAACACATAAAAATGTCTACTCACAAAAGTGCTGAGCGCTGAATGTCAATCCTGTATAAACAGAGCAGAGAACTCTGAACAGTTGGTAGCTTTTGCCAGCAGCATGTAATGGTTCAGTGAAACAGGCAATATACCAAAGTGCACCGAGTGCCACAAAAACCAAATGACCAAAAAGAATAACACAGGGTAATACTCAGATGTGTTTCGTGGATATCCTCTGAAGAAGATGTTGCACTCTGTGGACTTTGGTAGAGTCCTTTTTTTACTGGAACAGTGTTATAGTGGATACATTTTAATTTTTTGGTTTATACTGGACTGAATTCTACATTAAACCGAGTAATACAATTATATTGGTATTTATTTTAGCTATTTACTTTAGCGCTGCTGATTTACTGTATATTATTATATGTATGGTAAACAGAACTGTTTAATTTTCCCAAAATATTTATCTCCTGTATGATGGTGATGAAAAAAATATGTTTTTAATCTTCTACCATTGCACTATAACTATTTGTGTGCACACAAAACTATCACAGTACAAACCTTTGGTGTCTATTCACTAAAAATCCGATTTTCGGCCATACATACAATTCCACTTATTTAATAAGGGTAACAATCTCCCCAAATTTACCGGAAACCGGCTAAAACAGCCACATTTCAGGTATGTCAAATTGACAGGAAAAGGGATGTGTTTTAATCAGGTAGTATAACCAATTGTTTTTTTTTTTGCCATAGTTATATAATGATCACTAGGGGAATGAGCTGACATCTAAAAGGATTAATTTGATTTCTCTAGTAGATCCAAAGTTTGTGATAAGGCTGGATTAAGTGAGTAGGTTGTCCAGTGTGGTTATGTGAATGGTAGAGGCCCTTATTGCCACCCTGCAATTTTTCCAGATTCAAATAATGTTTGAGCCAGACCCCACATTGCATCTGTAAAGTGGAAATATAAAAGTTTGATAAATGGCACGAATGTAATAATTTCAATTCTGTCCATTCACTGGATCTCCTCAAATGAATTCTAACATGTTAATGAGCAAAAGCTTCTTCAAAGGAGTGTATTACCATGTTGCATTACACAAGTGAAAGCCGCCGACATTATGCCAGGAAGTGCAAGTATGCTGAACCAAGATTAAAAGCTCATTAATCAGAAACGCTGGCATTATCATGTTATAACAGAAGTGCCCTCTACAAAACTGTCAAAGCAAAAGCATTGGATAAATACCTTTCCAGTGCCTTAGTGCTTAGTCCCAATTACTGATTGCAAAGTGCAGGCCTTATTTTAATTTACCACTGATTGGGGGTCAGTCAGTACAATATAAATAGCAATGGTTATTCTCATCAGTTTTTAGAAGAACTGTAGAACTTATTTTACACCATCACTTCATGTGATGACATTAACACATAGGTCCATTCCTGAATTAGACTTGACATGATTTAACTGTGTTAACTCTGTTAATGCCAAAATAGACACTAAAACAATATATTGCAGACACATATAGGAGTGAAATAAGGATACTGAAAAAACACTTGACCTTCAGGATCAGCCCAACTACTCAGAAAGTATGCCAACATTTAAAAAGGAGAACTATTGATTGGCTTGATGATAGAAAGCTGTAAGCGTTTATTAATGGCTGGTAGGCAGACAGCTGTTTGGATTTTTGGACCAAGAAATACGGCTGGTTATGCATCAATTTATAGCTCAATATTTGAAAACTGTGCTGGCAAAAACGTATCACCTGGTTATTTTTCAGTAGACTTTATTTTTAGTAAATTGTTTATGAAGACTGTGTTCCAGTGTTATATTTATAACAAGCATGCTACAGGGTATCTCTTTGCTGGAAAATTATAACTAATTTGGTGCTCAGCCACCCCCGACACTGGTTAAATTTACCTGTGTGGTTAGAGGTGCAGTTACCGCTGCAGATCTCACGCGTGCCGCATGTCCAAGTGGGATTCATTTGGCCAGCGGACCACATATTGCACACTCCTGCCATATGTCATACTACAGTACAAGCATATAGCAGGCACATCACATCATCACAAGCATTTCATACCTCAGTGAAATCACATCATGTAATACACTGGAACACAGAGTTACTGGCTCCCAGCCCCTATTTTGGAGTTGCTGGGTTTGCTGCATGTTTTTTCCTTCTTTTTTTTTACAGACAATGTCAGAACAGTCAGATGTTTAATGGAACATTTCTGGAAAATCTAGGTGTTTCAACAACAAATGTATTCACTTTTTAAAAGAAGGAAATAGGCAGTGATGAGGTCTGCTTACTTTGATAGCTAGTAACATAGTAGCAAAATAATTTAGGTTAGGTCCATCAAGTTCAATCCTCTACTATTCATTTCTGGTTTTAATCCAATAGAAAGCAAAAAAAAAAAAAAAGTTGTATTTTGAATTTTGCTGCATAAGGGGAAAAATTCCTTCTTTATTCCAAAAGGCAATCACATTTTTCTTGGATCAATAAGCTCTAAAATATTTATGTTTATTCTATTAATGTATTGATAGCCCCGCATGTACTGCTTTTCTACAAAAAAAATATTCCGACCCTATTTGAAAGCATCTATTGTATTTGGTAGCACCACCTCTCTTGGCAGTGAGTTCCATATCTTAATTGTCCTTACTGTAAAGTATTCCTTCCTTTGTTGTCTATGAAATATTTGCTCTTCCAGTCTCAAGGGATATCCACTTATTCGTTATACAATACTGTTAAAGAACAGGTCACTGAAGAGTTCTTTATATTGGCCCTGCACATATTTATATAACATTATCATAAATAGCTTGGTTTAATTAATAAAGACACAGAGGCTTCTATTATGCTATATCTCTTTCTTTATTTGCCTCAGCAGCAAAGAAGAGAATGCTTAAAAATGTAACCAATAAGGATGCTCCTTACAAACTCCCCTCCCCTCTCCTCTATATATTGCACTGTAACAGGAAACACTTTCTCTTTCTTTGCTGCTCCCCCAGAAAGTTAAGTACTCATATTTTTTGCTTAGCATTGTTTTACATAGTTTTGTATTACGGTGCTTAACATTTCTTACTGTGTTTAGTTATTACACTAATTGGACATTTCTGTAATATTTGGGTATTTTCATCCCTATGTCCTTTCCTTTTCTTTTATGGGGTTCGGTTGTGTCCCCTCCCTCCCTACTTATTCTGTGCATTGATATTCTGTGCATTGACATTCTGTGCACTGATATTTCTTGTTTTTCTTAGCTTACCAGTTTGATTTTGGGTTTACCTTCTGTGTGTTTGAGTTAATTTTTCTGTCTGTTTTTCTTCTGTTTCGCTGCCGCTAGCGTTTCTTTCCCGTCAGTGGCAGCCATTTTACTGTAGTTTGCATATCCTACAGCCATTGCACCTATGTTCTACACTCACAGTGGCCATTTTACTGTAGTTTTTGGGTTATTCGGCCGTTGCGCATGTGCAATTGCGATCACGGAGGCCATTTTCCTGGAGACCGTTACAAGGACGTTGTGTATAGGGATCGAAGCGGCCATTTTATCGTGGCCCGATGCTGATCCTCCCCAGCACGCCATTTTAACCGCTCCCTAACAGTGTGTTGCAGGCATTCTGCTGCTGCTCTCCATCCTGACTGCATACTGTTTTGTTTACCCGATTTTTGGTAGCGTTTGGTGCAGTGTGACTTTAATACTTGATTATCTGTGCTGGGCAATTTCTGCATTTTGTCATCAGGTATTTTGATCCGTTTAACATGGATTCTCACCATGTTCCCACTTCACCTGACATGTCCCCTGAGCACAGGGCTTCCCCATCTCTCAGGGCAGATGACCCTTCTGCAGACCTATTGAACTCTGAGGAGTTTCATACATTGTTGGACAGTACAATGTCAAGATCAGTGTTGCAGGCTTTACAATCTGCAATGGACCTAATGTCAAATAATATAGCTCAGTCCATATCCTCAGCTCTCTTAGCTGCACAGCCACTTAAGGCTCAGCCTATGTTCCCAAAGGGACAAAAAGCGACATATGCTAAAACAGGGGGTAAAGTGGCATTCAAAACACGCCATCTCACACCCCATGCCTCCAAAAATATTAAAACTGGCAAGGTTAATCCTGCCACAGATGCCGTGGTTGCACCACGTAAAAGAGCTCCACATCGGGCTAAATCGATGTTCTGACATCCATGATTTCACAGATGATGATATGTCTTATGATGATAAGGGCTTACACCCCACAGGGTCCACTGCCCATCATGCCGATACCTCGGTGCTGGTGGACCCACAGGGACCGACCCAGATGCCCTTCACCATCCTCGCTCTGCTGAATGGTTCCCTATGGACCATATCGCCAAATACTTGGAAATAAGAGTCCGTAAACCCCTGGACAAGTATACTCGCAACAAATTGAGAGTGGAGTGTCCTAGACCTACGGTCCCAAATATGGTGTGTGACACACTGGACCTTGACCCTAAGATTTCCCAAACATGGGGAAGTCAGGTTGGAAAGCCAAGAAATGCCTGGATTTCGCACTGCGCATATGCCAGGATAAAGTGCTGGATGTGTTGGGTCCATCCACTAAGATTTTTGAGATGGTGGAGATGGCTCTTTCTGATAGCACTCCCGTTGATCCACTCACCCTGAGGGGTTGGATACCGAGGGTGATCTGCCAGATAGGTAATGCCAATACGGCTCTAGCTGGTCTATCCTACTGAAAACTGAGCCTAAGCTGGTTAATATGGCGACCTCAGAACCAGGACCTCAAGTACAGGGCATGCTATTTGGTGAAAATTTTGTCCAAGATCTGGGGACTTTTGTCCATACTTTCACGGCTCTGGACAAGGCTCAAGCCAATATGAAGAGGGTGTTCAACCCTAAGGTTTTTGGAGGGGCTGGCAGATTCCGGGCCGTCTGCCAGGCCGAGTATACAGAGGCCAGAATAGAGGTTCCAGAGGCTCAACCATTCCCGCCGACCATATGGTGAGTCCAGTACAGTAATTCATCCTTTTTCCCATGCAAAAGTAGGTGGCAGACTTCGGTTTTTCACCCATGTTTGGAATTGCCTAACGTCAGACCCTTGGGTCCTTCAGATGGTGGCTAAGTACCAGATAGATTTCATGTGTCTACCGACACAGTCCATGGCACCAAAAGCAATAAATTTTTCAGAACAAGATTGGTCCCTCATATCTCAGGAGATTCAGAACCTCCTACAGAAAGGGGCCATCGTTCCGGTAACTGATCCCACTCAAGGTTTCCACAGCAATTAGTTTTTAGTGCCCAAAAAAGATGGCGGAGTCTGTACTGTCATCAACCTATGCCCCTTGAAAGCCTTTGTAGTGTACCAACACTTCAAGATGGAAGATATTCAGTGCTTAAGAGATCTCTTAATACTGGGGGAGTGGTTGGTCAAGTTGGACCTACAGGCTGCCTACCTTACAGTTCCCATGGCAAAAGAACATCAAAGTTTTCTCGAGTTCTCCTGAAATCACCAGAAGTGGCAGTTCGCTTGCCTACCATTCGGCCTAATTCCATCCCAAACTCTGGAGTTCTTGGGTTTTGTGATAAATTCCATTCAGGGTTCGTTGCATACCTCCTGCGAAGGTGAAGTCTATTCGGAAGGAAATCAAGAAAGTCCTTCGGTTTCCATGTATTTCAATTCGACATTTGACTCGCATCATCAGCCTTCTGTCGGCCTCGATTCAGGCCATATTCCCCGGTCCATTACATTACTGCGCCCTCCAACTTTGAAGATTCGGGCTCTGCAACGCGGACTGATCAGATGGTCCCGGTGTCACTAGAGGCACAAAAGGAATTGGACTGGTGGCTAGCACAAATAAAGGTTTGGAACTGGTGGGCCATTTTCGGCACAGCTCTGGATATAATTGTCGACTCCAATTCCAGCCTGGCAGGTTGGGGTGTACGTTCATCCACAGGAGGTCGTTGGTCTCATTCAGAAAAGAGTTTGCACATAAACTGTTTGGAGCTCTTGGCCGGAGAGTTCGCCGTGAGGAGTTTTACTCAAGCATCCAACAATTGTTCCATCCGTCTACTCATGGACAATGTTTCAGCGGTTCGCTACATAAATTATCTCGGTGGAACGAAATTGTTGGACCTATCTCATCAGGCGACAACGTTTTGGAGTTTCTGCCTAGCACACGACATCTCAGTGCGAGCAGAACATATCCCAGGTCTTTCCAACGTGGATGCCGACTGGAACTCTCACCATTTCGAGGACCCCAGTGTTTTCCAATTCCTGCTGGAACTTTGGGGTCCATTAATGATCGACCTGTTTGCCTCCCGGCTCAATGCTCATCTTCCACGCTTCCTTAGCTGGAGACCGGATCTGGACACTTTGGCCTCCAATGTTTTCCTTCAGACTTGGCCTCAAGCCAGACATTATGCTTTTCCCCATTCTGTCTGATTGCTCGGACGTTGTTGTATATATGCAGGAACCAATTGACTTTAGTGCTGGTGGCTCCTTGGTGGGACGCAGAGCCCTGGTTCCCTACGCTTCTTGAACTGGCCATAGAGTCCTCGACTCCTTCCAGCTCGACAGGACCTACTTTGCGATCCACAAGGAATTCCTCATCCCTTACTAGACAGGTATCAGCTTCCACTTCTACCTTGGTTGGTCTCCGGGGACCTTGGTTTATCTCAGATGTTCCGGCAGAACCTTTGGCTCTCTTGGAAGGCACTTGGGCCCCAGGCACCAGACGAGCATACCATCATGCCTGGAACACATGGGCTGCTTGGTGTGTGGAACGACACATGGATCCCGTTTCAGCACCTCTAACGCATATTTTATGTCTCCTTACTTTGTTATTCGAAAGCGGTCTATCGGTCAGCCATTTCGGCAGGCCATACCGGTTTTTGATGGTTTTCCAGCTGGTAAACAGCTACTGTTGTGTCGCCTTTTGAAAGGTATTCATTTGGCTAGACCGCCCTTGCCAAGGTATTCATCTTTATGGTACTTTAATATTGTCTTACAACTTTTTGAGAGATGGCCTGATAATTCGGAGTTGTCTCTGCGGCAATTGTCGGCAAAATTGTTGATGATTTTTTGCCTTATTTCTTGTAAGAGTCTCGGATGTCAGAGCTCTGGATGTAACTTCTCGTTCATTCACACCTGCCGGAGTTATTTTTAATATTTCCAGGCGTACAAAAACTTCTATTACATCGGTTTCCTATCCTTGCTTTTCACAGAATCCTCTATTGTGTCCTGTTCGTTGTTTACGTGAAAACAAAATACTCATGTTGGATTTTCGTGTGCCTTCTCATTCAGAATTATTCCTGTCTCTCCGACGTTCCCATCATACGGTTGCTACTACTTCCTTGGCCTTGGGTCAAGTGGGTGTTGACTGAAGCTGGTACTGATACATCTGTATTTGGTCCTCATTCTGTTAGGGGCGCCATGGCCTCTAAAGCTTTTTCCTTGGGTTGTCGATTGGAAGACCTTCTCAAGGCTGCTGATTGGTCTCAGGAATCTACTTTCTGAGAGTTTTACTTCAGGACCCCCGAACATTTTACTGATAATGTTATTGCACTGCTTTAAACTAGCATAATAGGAGCCTTCGTGTCTTTATTCATTCCAAGATTTTACTATTATTATGATGTAAAGGCATGATTAATAAAGACACGGAGGCAAGTATTTTTCCCACCCTTTTTGTATGTATTTTCAGGTTTACTTACTGTGATTTACCCAACCGGTTATTTTTATGTGGTTGTTATGACTTCTGATATTTTACATGTTGAAGTTTGTTATACTTATGACAGGTATCTGCTCAACTGTGGTTGAATTTATTTGACCTGCCAATATATATGATTTAACAAATATACATTTTCTCCTTTTCTTCGAGCTTAAGGAGTATCGTTTATCACGTTTGGAGTGTCAGTGTTTTCTACATACCCAGGAGATTGGATTAAGGTCGTCACTGTTCCTGTTTGATCGACGCTGAGTTTTTTCCTGCTGGAGTTGTTTTTTTTGTTTGGATTTTATATATTTTCTTCGGTTATGTTTTTATTCAAAGAAAGAGGATGTCTTTCCCTCTAACAGTGCAAAATATAGAGGAGAGGTGAGGGTAGTTTGTAAGGAGCATCATTATTAGTTACATTTTTAAGCATTCTCTTCTTTGCTGCTGAGGGAAATAAAGAAAGAGATAAAGCATAATACTCGCCAGGGCTGCCACCAGGAATTTCAGGGCCCCTTACTGAACAAATGTTCTGAGCCCCCTCCCCCCCCCCAGAAAATATCACCCACTTGCCCCACCTACCCTCACGAGCATGTTATCCCGGTCTAATGTAATATGGAGGGTAGTTGGGAGCAGTTGGTCAATATGTCAGTAATATTTTGCCACTCAATATGCCAGTAATATTTTGCCACTCAATAAGTCAGTATTTTTCCCTCAATAGGCCATTGTTTTGCCATTTAATATGCCACTATTTTGCCATTCAATATGCCAGTATTTTGCCCCTCAATATGCCAGTATTTTGCCATTTAATATGCCGGGATTTTGCCCCTCAATATGCCATTCTTTTCCCATTTAATATGCTAGTATTTTTCCCCTCAATATGCCAGTATTTTGCCCCTCAATATGCCAGGATTTAGCCATTTAATATGCCAGGATTTTGCCATTTAATATGCCAGGATTTTGTCATTTAATATGCCAGGATTTTGCCCCTCAGTATGCCAGGATTATACTATTTAATATGCCAGGATTTAGCCATTTAATATGCCAGGATTATGCCATTTAATATGCCAGGATTATGCCAATTAATATGCCAGGATTTAGCCAATTAATATGCCAGGATTTTGCCACTCAATATGCCAGGATTATGCCATTTAATATGCCAGCATTATGCCAATTAATATTCCAGGAATATGCCAATTAATATGCCAGGATTTAGCCAATTAATATGCCAGGATTTTGCCCCTCAATATGCCAGGATTATGACATTTAATATGCCAGGATTATGCCAATTAATATGCCAGGATTTAGCCAATTAATATGCCAGGATTTTGCCCCTCAATATGCCAGTATTATGCCATTTAATATGCCAGAATTATGCCAATTAATATGCCAGGATTTAGCCAATTAATATGCCAGGATTTTGCCCCTCAATATACCAGGATTATACCATTTAATAAACCAGGATTTTGCCAATTAATATGCCAGGATAATGCCAATTAATATGCCAGGATTATGCCATTTAATATGCCAGGATAATGCCAATTAATATGCCAGGATAATGCCAATTAATATGCCAGGATTTAGCCACTCAATATACCAGGATTTTGCCCCTCAGTATGCTCGTTATCTACCACCCTCCTCCCCCCCTTTCCCAGTACTTACCTCCTTGCTGCTGTCTCCCGTTGCTCTGCCAGTCCGCGGCTGTGAGGGAAGCATTGTGCGTTCCCCTCCAGCAGCGCGGCTTCAATAAAGTTTGTTTAAACTCACAACGCTTTCCTCACAGCCTCGGACCGGCTTAATAGAAGGGTATTTTTTTTTTCAGGCATGACCCGGGCCCACCACGCCAGTATCGCCCGTCACCCCCTGATGGCAGGCCTTATACTCGCCTCCCTGTCTTTATTAATCATGAATTTACGTCATAATAATAGTAAAATCTTGGAATTGTCCTAAGAAGGGAACCATGGCAGTCCAATGCTGTGTCAGCATGCAGCAAGTGGGAGAATAGCACAAGTGTGAGAATAGCACTACAATGCTGGGCTCGCTGCATGCGCCCAAATGACATGCATATGTATGCATATAGTATACAGAAAGAGTCCATAGCAGCAGGAACGGATCAGGGCTGATGTTGGCACAATGAAGGAATGAGCTTAGAGCTCCCCTGTCCTGTGTGTTAGAAGAGAGCTCCCTCTCTTTTAACACACATGACAGGGAGCTCTGAGCTTGTGTGAAAATCAAGACAAGTTATTTAAAATCAATAATATGGTAATTTGACAACCATTCAAGAGTACTATACTGTAAGTAGTTAAAAATGTAAAAAAAAAGGAAGAGTACTTTTACAAGAAGGAGAGCACTGGGGAAATAGACAGGACTGTTGCAATAAGTATTACATGTTTTTAGGCGATAGCAAGTGGTTGAGGAAAACCTTGATGAGACAGAACTGTTTTTTTTTTCTTTGAAACAGCTTATTTACAAATATTGTTTAGGATCG
Organism: Pelodytes ibericus; assembly: GCA_036172795.1. Taxonomy (NCBI): domain Eukaryota; kingdom Metazoa; phylum Chordata; class Amphibia; order Anura; family Pelodytidae; genus Pelodytes; species Pelodytes ibericus. Next base: position 132,402,997 of record CM069860.1, on the reverse strand, counting down.
GCCCTTTTAACCCCTTAAGGACAGAGCCTTTGAAACATTTTTGTCCTTTCTGGACAATGGCTATTTTAACATTTCTGTGCTGTTTGTGTTTAGCAGTAATTTTCTTCTTTGTCATTTGCTGTACCCACACATATTATATATTGTTTTTATCGGGACAAGAAGGGCTTTCTATGGATGCTATCTTTTTGATCATATCTTATCATATTATTAAAAAAAAAAAAAAAATATGGTAAAAAAAAAAAAAATACACAAATTTCTTTGTTTTTATTTGAAACAACTTCTCCTCATCGACAATAGCGAACGAAAAAACATGCTAAATAGATTCTACTATTTCTCCTGAGTACAGGGATACCACCCATGCATAGGTTTGTTGGGTTGTTTGGGGGCTAAAATGCCAAATTTTTGAGGTGCAGTTTTTTGTTTTCCAACTTGAAATTTTTACATGCAGACAGCCTGCACCCATGTCCCATTTGGGACATATTTGAAGCCAGCTAGTGTATTTTACCCCATCAACCCATATATTTTTTAAAAGAAGACACCTTAGGCTATCTCAAATGGTGGTATTTTTACACTTTCCATGCACTAATTCTACCACCAGCCTTTGTCAAACTTTGTGGTAGTAATTTTTTTGTGTTTTTTTTTCACAAACCTTGTACTTCAGACATGAATTCACAGATTATGGTATGTGTCACTGCCAAATAACACCCTAATAAGTGTTCAGCAACATCTCTTGAGTACAGGGATACCACCCATGCATAGGTTTGTTGGGTTGTTTGGGGGGTAAAAGGCCAAATTTGGTAGGTGCAGTTTTTTGTTTTCCAAATTAAAATTTTGACATGCAGACCGCCTGCACCCATGTCCCATTTGGGACATATTTGAAACCAGCCAGTGTATTTTACCCCATCAACCCATATATTTTTTAAAAGAAGACACCTTAGGCTATCTCAAATGGTGGTATTTTTACACTTTCCATGCACTAATTCTACCACCAGCCTTTGTCAAACTTTGTGGTAGTAATTTTTTTGTGTTTTTTTTTCACAAACCTTGTACTTCAGACATGAATTCACAGATTTTGGTATGTGTCACTGCCAAATAACACCCCAATAAGTGTTCAGCAACATCTCTTGAGTACAGGGATACCACCCATGCATAGGTTTGTTGGGTTGTTTGGGGAGTAAAAGGCCAAATTTGGTAGGTGCAGTTTTTGGTTTTCCAAATTAAAATTTTGACATGCAGACCGCCTGCACCCATGTCCCATTTGGGACATATTTGAAACCAGCCAGTGTATTTTACCCCATCAACCCATATATTTTTTAAAAGTAGACACCCTACGCTATTTCAAATGGTGGTATTTTAACACTTTCCATGCACTAATTCTACCACCAGCCTTTGTCAAAGTTTGTGGTAGTAATTTTTGTGTGGTTTTTTTTCACAAATATTGTATTTTAGACATAAATTCACAGATTTTGGTATGTGTCACTGCCAAACAATAACCCAATATGTGTTCAACAACATATCCTGAGTACAGGGATACCACCCATGCATAGGTTTGTTGGGTTGTTTGGGGGCTAAAGGGCCACATTGTGAAGGTGCGCATTTTCAACTTGGAATATTGACGTGTAGTCAGCCTGAGCCCATCTTTCATTTGGGACTTTTTTTTTAAGTAGGACAGTGTATTTTACCCCAAAAAGTATATATTTTGTAAAAGTAGACACCCTAGGCTATTTTAAATGGTGTTATTTTAACACTTTCCATGCACCAATTCTACCACCAGCCTTTGTCAAAGTTTGTGGTAGTCATTTTATTGAGTATTTTTTCCCACATACATTGCACTTTAGACACAAATTCACATATTTCGGTATGTGTCACTGACAAACAATACCACAATATATGTTCAGCAACATCTCCCGAGCACAGGGATACCACCCATGCATAGCTTTGTCAGCTTTGTTAGGGGTTGAAAGGCTACATTTGAGAGGTGCGCTTTTTGATTTTCAAACTTGGAATTTGAACATGTAGAGCAAGGAAGGGGTTAATAGCTCTTATAAGAGCCTTTGTAGTACTGTACAAAAAAATTAACCCCTAAAAATGCACAGACAAGAAAAAATGTTCTACTGTGCAGTGATCAGTGGCAGGGAAGGGGTTAATACACTACACTATGCAAAAGGTATGGCTTTTATAAAAGCCCTTGGGACTCACAATTTATTAACATTTTATTTAATTTATTACAATTTAAAAATTATGTTATACAGATCTGTCTCTTTCCCTCACTAAAACTCAAGTGAGGAGAGGGAGGCAGATCCATATGGGTCAGAACAATATTTACGAACCAGACGAATGGTGATGCTCATCTGAGAAATCACCAAACCACCTTTGCCACTGATCGGCTGTTACTGATCGCTATACACGCGTTCAGACAGCTTCAAAAGGAATACACGTAATCCCCTAGTGGGTATAATTAACCCCTAGTGAGTCTGACAAAAAAAATGCTGATAGCAAAAAAAAATCCTTCGGCGACTAGATTGCTCCATATGCGCTGCTTAGGCAGTGACCATATGCACTGCTTAGGCAGTGACCATATGTGCTGCTTAGGAAGTGATATACGGCAAGGAAGGGGTTAATAGCTCTTAAAAGAGCCTTTGATATACTGTAATAAATCAAAGTAAAAAAAAATAACCCCTAAAAAAATGCACAGACAGCAAAAAATGGGCTGCTGAGTAAGATCACTGCGTACACAGTGATCAATTGCAGGGAAGGGGTTAAATACTGGAAACGGCTTTTATAAAAGCCTTTGGATCTCAATGCTATTAAATATATTATAATTAAAAACTTACATTATACAGCTCTGTCTCCCTCCCTCACTAAAACTCAAGTGAGAAGGAGGCAGATCTATACGGGTCAGATCAAATATTTACATATATTGATCTAACCAGACGAATGGTGATGCTCATCTGAGCAAACGCCAACCCGCCATTGTCACTTATCAGCTGTTACTGATCGCTATACATGCGCTCAGACAGCTAAAAAAATTTTTTTACGTTAAACGTAGTCCCCTAGCGGGTATAATTAACACGTGACGGGTGTAATAAAAAAGTTTTAAAAAAATCAAAAATGCTTCTGCAGCAAGATTGCTGCATTTGCGTCAGATCGCTGATTAGGCAGTGATCTACGGCAAGAAAGGGGTTAATCTCTCTTAAAAGAGGTTTTTTTATACTGTAATGAATTACAGTAAAAAAAAATAACCCCTAAAAAATGCACAGACAGCAAAAAATGTGCTGCTGTGTATGATCACTGCGTACACAGCGATCAATGGCAGGGAAGGGGTTAAATGGCTTTTATAAAAGCCCTTGGTGTTTAAAATTGTATTAAATATTTTTTTTATTATTTTATTTTATTTTTTTACTTGATCTGATCTGTCTCTCTCCCTTACTATAACTAGTAAGGTGAGGGAGGCAGATCAATACTTGTCAAAGGCAATATTTACTAATATTGCCTTTGACAGTATGGTAAGTGCTCATCAGAGCACTTACCATACATGCCTGCACACAGATCACATAGATCTGCTGTGCTGGCATCGACTGGCTCCCCCTAGAGCATCGGAAGTGAAATACTTTCACTTCCGATGCTCTTGCCATTAGAAGGGAAGCGCTGCCTGTACAGGCAGCGTTCCCTTCTACTGAGCCGATGGGGTCGCTCAGGAGAGCGACCACCATCGGCTCTGGGCAGCCTGGAGGTGTTGTTAAGTGCCTCACTGGCGAGGCACTTTAACAACACCGCAGATGCTTAGAAAGTGAACGATCGTTCGCTTTCTAAGCACATGTGTGCATTGGGCGCAGCCATTTTTAAATGGCTGCTACGATCACTCCGTGGAGTGATCGTAGCGCGCCCCTGCACATTTGGGGGGTGTTGCACAATGCCTCTACATAGAGGCATTGTAGCAACACCGTTAGAGTAAAGAAAGCGACCGCTGGTCGCTTTCTTTACTCCATTTAGTGCATGACGTGCCAGGCACGTCAGCTGTCGGCAAGTCCACGATTTGCCGTGACGTGCCTGGCACGTCATCTGTCGTTAAGGGGTTAAAGTGCTGAAGCCTTTCCTGATATCTTTTGTCATTAACCCCAATTTTTAACAATTGTGTGTGTCACCTCACCTTCATTACTGTTTTTCCTCATGTGAGCCAAGGTAAACCCGCTAAGGAAATAGTAAACATCTCCAACTTGCCAAATTTTTCAACCTTGCTATCAATGTCTGATTTTTTACTATTTCCCTGTGATTTCACCAAATTTCACTTTAAGTGAAAAGACCCCTATGCTAGTGGAACTTTTAGAATCCTCTACTACTCATGCTCGTGAAAAAAAGTTACAAGTGTTTTCCCTAGTGAAATACTCAGGCACTCTGCTTTCTTGTATCTATAAACCCATTCAGAGGGGACTGATCCATAGTCTTATACAACCAGGCTGCCAAATATCCGAACTAATTTCATTTATAGGTAAAATGAAATCCACCCACATCCTCTCTGATCTGCCCTTTACTGCCACGGCAGTCACATCAACTGAAGTAACCTTTAAAAGTATAATATTAAAATGTAATGTTCTTTATAGGATTTACACTCTCATTCGACATCTGTTTAACTGTTCTCCCTAGATGATAACTGCAGTCCAAATAACCTGTGAGCTGCTTAAAAGTATGAATAAAGTGGGTCTCTTGAAGCCAATGTGTATGCCACGAGAGCTTAAGTACCTTGCTCATATCCATCAATCCATTACCTGACAATATTATGTCTACTTACTGATAAGTGGATGGTCTTTTTCCATCAATGTCAAGGAATAGTGTCTGTTAATACTTTTAATTTATCTTTAGGAATAGACTGTGTCAGGCTCCAACCCGTGTTCAGACTGTCCCAGGTTGTTACCTTTCTTGCTTATTGTTTATACTTGTGCCTGCCTTTGATCTGCATCTCTCTCTTGTTTATTAATTATGCTTGTTCCTGCCTTTGTTTTACATTCTTGTACCTTGCTTGGCCACAGTGTTGCACCCTACCCTTTCTTTGCTTGACCACAGTGTGGCATCCCACCCTTGCTCGGTCACAGTGTGGCACCCTGCCCGTCCTTTGCCCAGCCACAGAGAGGTAGCCCCACAGAGTGGCACCATTTCCTTGCTCGGCCACAGAGTAATATTACCACAGAGTAATTCCCTAGCTTAGCTACTGTCTGGCATCTGCCTAAGCCTAGTCATAAGACCCTCAGCTGCCTACGTCTGGCTATAGTCCGGCACTTACCCAAACCTAGCAAAATACCGGTACCTGCCAAGTCTAACCACAGACCGGTGTCTATCAGTTACCTGCCCATGCATAGCTATAGTCTGATGCTTAGCTATAGCCCGATCCTACTCTGTTCCTTGTATCCCTGTGTATCTCAGTCCAGCCCTGTCTTAGAATCGTGTTTTATGTCCTATCTTAGAACCCTGTTAAAGGGTTTCCTTATTTCATGCTTCTGTTCCCTTAGTCTCTTGCTGTGATTAGTTTCTGGTTTCCCTGCTGTTCCATTTCAAATTTCATTCTCTCCTTTTGCTTTGCTCAAATCCACTATTTAAATTTGCAACCACACTCAATTAGTGTATTTTAAGCTATCTGTCTGTGTAGTCCTGCAGTCTGCAATCTTCAGGTATGCTTTGTGTCTGTGCAATTTAAGTCTTTAGATTGTGTTATTAATTTACTAGTTTGTTATTAGTTTCAGCATTAGGGACTTGCCTAATGTGAGGTATTTTGATGCTGACTGGCAAGCTTAATCGTATGGCCATAAACAAACTAAATCCTAACTATTTATCATCTTTAGTGTTACATTAGTTCATTTATTTATATTTGTATGTTCCCTGCCCCTCTTTTCCCTGAAGCACCTGAGGATCTCAGCTCCTTTCTTCTATCCCCATGTCCAGCTTGGTTCCCCTTTGGAAGCATCTGAGGATCTCGGCTCCTCACTCCATCCCTTGTGTTCTTTAGCTCTTACCATGTCCTTTGTATGTTGTCCTGTGTTATATATGTAGCTCTGTATGTTTTTCTGTGGTTATATCTTAGTCTTTGCCCTTCTCATGCATGATTTAATTCTCCCTTTGCTCTTTAGTTTGTCCTGCAGCCCTGCACTGTGCATTTTATTCATCTTGTTTCTGCTCTGTTTGTTTTTGCTCTGCTCTGCTTGGTTTATTTGCTTCAGCCTGCAGACATCTCACTAGTCTATCAAGGTTATGTCCTATGCCTGCTCCAGGATGTCTGCAGGTTCCTCCATTTTCCATCTCGCCTGTAACTGGATACAGCAGCTACAATCACAGGGCCTTGGAATTTGGCTGCACCAACATGGGCCTTAAGCCACTGGGAGAATGTGGTTGCCATGCCCGCTGTCTCCACATCTCATGCAGTGGACTCCTGCATCCGGACACTCAGGGTTCCTCTTGACATCCAGGACCCTGTTCATGACAGACTGATGAACATTATCCCCAAAACACAATATTTGCCTGATGTAATTCTTTAGATGTACTGTTAATAAAATATCTTTGGTGACTTATTTGAGCTATTTTAATTTAATAGTCACATTTTTCCATATAATAAAATGTAAGAAAAAGCAATGCAGAGGTCAGCACTTAAGTGATATAGGATTTATTCAACCAAGCAGCAACGTTTCAATGCCTTGCAGGATTTTTTTCCAGGGTGCAAATCCTCTATAACGTCGTTATAATAAAATGTTATTGATAACATTCATTTTTTTGTTTTTACTTTGTCTGCACCCACATTGCACTAGGACTTGCCTCAGCAACCAGAATTTACCCCAGCATCCAGATTGCACTCACCTTTACCCTAGCACCCAGTTGGCAACCAGGATTTGCCTCAGCACCCAAATTCACCCATGACTTAAACCAGCAAGCTAATTGCACTCATAGGACTTAGAGCAGCACCCAGATGGCACCCAGAATGGCAAGGCAAAATTTTAATTTGTCACCCAATGTGACTCTTATGGGCCATTCACTAAAAAGTGGGTTGAGGTGAGGTGAAATTAAATGAGTTTAGAAAAGCTGAGCATTTTATCTCACTAATTTACCTATACATTGTGCATTGACAAACCTGGTGAGTTTCCCATGGTTTGCAAGCTCACCATGTTTGTCCCTGTGCAATGTATAGCTAAATTGGTGAGATTAAATATTCATCTGATCTCAAATCACCTGGAACCTTTTAGTAAATATCCCCTTAATATACCCATTAATGTAAAGTATCATGTTTCTCACTAATAATTAACAGGTTCTGTACACTAAACTAAACCTTGTATTTGCCAGATTGAATCCAGGTCGAAATTGCCAGGGAACAGTAGGCACTGTTTCTGTCACTGTTTCTCAAGTTCTCTCAGTCAGCTCTGCTGTTGAATGGGTTCATGGGAGGTTTCAGTATGCCTGCCATAGTACTTGGCAGGATCTCAAAGAGTTCATGAGGCATGTTGTACTAAACTGTACCACAGTTAAATCTGGGCAATGCTAAGGTGAAAATTCGCAGGCTGTTCCATGTGACTTTTTCCCTTTATTTTTAGCAAATATGCAAATTCAGTATGGCTGAACTTCAAATTTCACAATGCTCAAATCTGTATTACTACTCTTGACACATCTCAATACTTAAATGACAAGAATTATTCCAGGGCATCTTTGCAACTATGCATAATTGCCCATTAACCTTTTGGGTTTACAACATGGAACAAGGCCAAGTTGAAAGGGAAAGCAGCCAAAATTTGGGACTGCTATGGAGATCTGAGGCAATTGTTAGTTGTATGGAGCAGTGGATTTTCTTTGTCTTGGCACTTATACAGTCCTCTGGAATAGTTCCATTCTAGTTATTTTAGAACAGTTCTAGCAAGCACAATTCAATACAGATAAATTACAATGGCAGCAGAGAGTGCTGGGATGAGGTGACAATATGTTCTAGCCTCATTTAAGTGTTGATGACATTTCATAAATTCTTGGAAGAAAGTTCCAAACTCTTTGCTATGCAGGAAGAATAGGAGGATCACAGCTCTTCTCTGTCACGTATGCTAATTATACAGCCTAGACATTTATCATTGTCTTCACACTGAACAGTATTGTCACTTCTTATTCCACTTAATATAGCTTTTTCTACTTTGGCAGGACTGTGCTCTGTAAATCATCCTGTCTGAATCCTGTTAATTCAAAACACAGTAAAGGTGATTACTGGTTATTGCTATTCATTACTTAAATCAGGAGTAGGATTGGCTTCAAGGCTGAGGTATGTTTGTTTATAGTCATATAGCAATGATGAATGGATTTTGGTATTTACCATTTACCCTTACCATGTAGCCACTTATTACATTTTAAATACACATATTAAATAAGCTGCACAATACATTCTTCTCTGTGCTTTTAAGAAAATGTGACAGTAGAAATCAGAGAAATCTTGTGCTGCTACTATCCTGGCTAGTGCACTGCAAAAACAGATAACAATAAGGTCTTCACTAAAAAGTGCACATCAAATTGCTTACATTACATTAGTTTACTGTGCACATAAAATAGCTCACATTATAGTCCGCAGTAATGAGTAAAAAGGATGACTGGTGAATCAAAAGTCCTTTCAGGAACACTCTGTGGCGCCTCCTGTGCGTGATGACGTCAGTATGTGTTTCACATAATGCTTCCTCAGGTAACGTCTGTAAAAGGTGTAATTCTCTGATATTTATATTGCGATTCCTCTCCTTCTTTTTGTACGCTTGTGAAGCTCTCAACCTGCTGCTTTATACCACGTCTCCCTCATTTTGAGAATCAGAGTGAATTTTGGTCAGAATCAAGACTGCTTTCAATATATGTTATATCCCTCAGCCTGGAACCATTAAGCTCAGTCACATGTGAGTTCTATCCATTGTGGGGGGTACTATATATCTCCAATTGAGTTGACTTGCTACACTATCTACTAAAGTCCAGAAGATAAGTCTTTTGCATGTTGCCATGCACCATCATCCATATTGCACACCCATGAATTGCCCAGCATCCCAGGACATGCCCCATCACCCACATTGCACTTCCACAACATGTCCCATTACCCAAATTTGACACCAGGACAGGCCCCATCACCCACATTGCAACTGGGTAGCTCACAGATACCATGATGCCTACTCACTGGCAGAGAGGCCTGTGAGGGTAAAGCTTTTAATCTCCCCAGCCAGTGCCTCTGCCTCAAACCTTTTTTATTTCAAGGTGCTGCACTGACAACGTGTCTCCGCAGTCTGTCTGCCCCTACTTAGTACTGTAATATTTTCTGAACCTCTAAATTAGCAATACGTTGATTTGTTAGGACTGACCTAGTACATTGTGCTGCCTGGGTACTACTTACAAATGCTGCTCCCTCCCCTTGCACACATACACACAAGGTCCAGGAATGTCATCAAAGGGTGACAGGAGATATACTGTAGTGCCCCATAAAAAAGGCACTTAAAAGATCTCCCCTCACCAGCCTCTCTGCTGCATGCAGGAAACATGATGTCTGTGCGCTGCCTAACTGCACAGAAATCCTCCCATGATACCTCTCATGTTCCCTGTGGTTGCTCAGAGGTCAGTGCATCAGGGTCACAAGACTTCAGACCACACAGGGAGTGCGAGAGGCAGCATGGTAGGGTGTCTGTTTGTCTGGATCCAATCCTGCCTGTCATTAGATACCAGGGAAATGTGGATGTTTACTGGGTGTACAATGTTGGTGATAAGGTATGTCCTGGCATGCTGGGGTAAGTGACAGTCCTGGGTCTGTAATGTGGGTGATGAGGCATGTCCTGGCTGTGCAATTTGTCCTGGCATACTGGGGTAAGTTATAGTCCTGGGTCTGTAAAATTGTCCATGGGACATATCCTTGGTATGCAATTTGGATGATGGGGCATGTCCTGCATGTATAATGTGGGTGATGGGGCATGTCCTGGATGTGAAATTTAAGAGATGGGCATGTCCTGGGGTGCTGGAGTATGTCCTGGGTGTGTAATGTGGGTGATTGGCCATGTCCTTGGTGTGCATTGTGGATGATGCATCATATCCTGGGGTAAGTTGTGGGTTTGCAATGTGGATACTGGGGCATGTCCTGGGTGTGCAATGTGGGTGATGGGGCATGCCCAGGGTGTGCAATGTGGGGGTTGAGGAAGGCCCCGGCGTGCTGGGTTAAGTCCTGGATCTGCAATGTGTGTGCTGGGGCATGTCTTGGGTGTGCAATGTAGGTGATGGGGAATGTCCTGTAGGTGTTGGGGCATGTCCTGTGGATGCAAAGTGGGTGCTGGCTGGGGTAAGTCCTGGGTGGGCAATGTGGTGCCATAGCAAGGGATTTGGGAGCAATAACAAAAGGAGACATGGAGTGCATGAGATTAGGTCCCAGACCCTTTGGTCTGTAAGAGCATCGAAATTTCTGATGGTGGCTCTGATATGGTCATACAAAATATCACGCCTACATAAATAATCACACAGGGGTGAATGGAAAGGTGGGGCAGAGGGGCAATTGTCCCCTGGGCTGCTATCTAACCAACTGGCCGGAGCTTTCCACTTCCAAATGCCTAGTGCGTAGCACTTTCTATCATTCTATTGAATTATCATTCTTTGTACTTGTCTGTCTTGCCTATCTATCTATGTCTATCTCTGATAGGGTGGGTTGATGAAATTGAATCATGGGGCAATTTGATTTTGCACACCCCCAGCATAAAAGTTGCCAGCCCCCCCTGAAAAAGCAGTTATGCATACACAGTCATGCATTGTCACATGCATATTTACACACACAGTCATATACACACAATCATACACACAAACAGCCACGTACACACAGTCACACACACACACACAAAGCCAGCAATTTAAAAAAAAAAAATGCATATTAATTAGGTGGTCCCTCACTTCACATCCCTGCTGTACTACTTCTCATAGCAGGGAGGGGGGCTCTTGAAGCTGCAGTCCTGCGCATGATGGAAACAACCAAAATGCCATTTGAGTTTGCCTATCTTTACAAGCTGAAGATATTTTGTGCTGTACTGATGTTAACCTTTAAGCTCAGTTTATTAAATTATGTTAAATCAATACGTATAGTCTGGAAATGCACAATACATTTTTTTTATGACTAACGTTTCCCATCATGAATCAACAATGTTTCATAAATTATCAGCCTATAATTTAGCTTCAGCATGCTAAATGTGCATTGTCACTAATAGATCCAGAATGTGACTGTTCAAATAAAACTTCACTTAAGTGATTGGTTTAAGCTACAAAAACTCAGAGAACAGAAAGCAAACTTTATTTACAGTTAGCGACTTTATAAATATATTTTACATATTTACAATATACAATATGTCCCATATCATATTTTAGTTCAAACAGTCAGGACAGAGCATCATTGTTTGAGTATTTCACAAACCAATGGAAATCATAAAAGGGGTTGTACAAATTATTCATAGTCCTATTTTTACTGAAACCATCGCATTATCAATATCAGGATTACAAAAAAAAATCCTTCTGAAATATATAACTATTTTGATATTTATTTACACGGCCAATCTTAAACTGTGTTTAGGCATGCGTAGTTTTAACGAATGTTAACAATATATCTATATTACCAGATCTATCAAAACAATCACACAGTCCCTCATTAAAATGTCATATGCATTGTCTTGTTTGAGCCAAATACTGAATGAAACAACCCACAGGTTTCCAGTGTTTTTTTGTTGTTGTTTTTTTACAACTCTTAAGATACATAGGAATCTGTGAATAGCATGTTATATTCTTTAATATATGAGTTCACACAGTTTTTGTAGGATGATCTTCACTAAAATTCACTGTGCACAAATAGGACCGACACAGTATATCTTGGAACCTAGAACTAGATGTCAGAAAGAGCTTATCCCAAGTTTGATTCTGCTTCACCTCAATGTATCTCTAGAACTGGCAGAGCTCTTTATGTGCTAAAACCAACAATGGGAAATAGTGTCCCATAGCCTCCTTCATTCTCCCAAAGCAGGACATCCGAGATCTGGTAATCCAGTGGCAGAGATAACAGTTATACTGTCACCCTATAATGCAGTTCACTAGTGCCTGGATTAAACAGTGCTTAACACAACATAAAGATGATCAGCACCTTTTCATCCCATGCACAGAGGCTAGTGCCATATTCACCTTATTCTTATTACTGCTGCGAGTGCTGGGTCAGAATTGATGTAAAAGACAAATGGTAGTGGCACAAGTACCCCAAGAAATGTGTAAATTATGTTCACAACTGAGTCCAGTCCAAATAAACTATACTTTCACTCCCTGTATATGAAGTGGTCTATTCACTTAAAGGTGATTTGCAGGTGAGATGAACATTTAATCTCACCAATTTACCTCAACACTGTGCAGGGACAAACCTAGTGAGCTGCCCCTGGTTAGCAACCTCACCAGATTTGTCCCTGCACAATGTATAGCTAAACTGGAGAGATGAAATGTACATCTCACCTCAACATACCCCAATTCACCTTCAACTCACCTTTTAGTGAATAGCCCCCAGAGTCTTAGTTGTAAATTAAATAAAATCCAACTTTAGAGTCTCCAGCTCATAGAGTCATAGGTTAGATAAGACTAATGGGAAATTTTGTTTCCGTAGTGCAGCTAAATAGCAACTAGAAAGTTAAAGGAATCCATCATTGTTTCATATGTGAAAGTATATCAATTTGTCTGGATAATTTCAAGCAAATCCATAGATTAAAAGAAAAATGTATTTGGGATTTGTCAGTAATGTTTAACACCTTGTGACATGTTATGCAAACTAACTGCTACAGTGGAAAATCTGAAGTTTGCATATGGTGCAAGAAGGAGCTGTTCTAAGCAAGAACCAGCACAAGCCCATTTAAAACACATTTTCTCCTATGTGAAGACTGCAAGGATGACCTACGAGGCTGCACTTAAAGACTGTTAAATAACAGAGTAGAAAATACTTGAATGAAAGTAAAAAGCACAGTGTGAATGGTAGTTCTGTTTTCTTCCTATTTAATGGTCCCACTGCATCCTGTGTGGAATCAAGAGGACAGGAACGACTAACCAACACTATAATAAAGATTAGCTGGTTTGTTTCACATGAAGCCCCATAATAACATTGCATTGACACTATAAATGGTGGTTTCAGCACAATGGTGTATTGTCCACTCAGTGTTTTTTTTAATGCTTCCAAAGTCTTAAAGGTCACCCAAACCTTGTCATATGCCACAAATAGTTCAGCCACATTTAAACCCCATTCCCTCTCACACAGAATGTGTCACCAGATGGATACTGAATAGTGTTGAGCGAACCCGAACCACACTGTTTGGGTTCGTACCGAACATTACGGTTTTTAAACCCCAGACCCGAAAACGGACATTTCACTGTATGTCCGTGATGGAGTTCAGGGTTCGGCGATTACATTGTATGTAATGCTATTGGCTTTCTATAAACCGAAATATTTTAATTCTATAATAGAATTTTTTATGAATGGAGACTCTATTTCGGTTTATAGAAAGCCAATAGCATTACATGTATTCCATAAGCCGAAAGTCTATAAACCGAACGACATTCGGTTTATAGACTTTCGGTTTATAGAATAGCAATAGCATTACAAGTATTCTATAAACCGAAAGTCTAGACTTTCGGCTTATGGAATACATGTAATGCTATTGCTATTCTATAAACCGAAATAAAATAGGTCAATTGACCTATTCGTATGAATGGGGACTCTAATTCGGTTTATAGAAAGCATTACATGTGAGGGGACACTCACCCACATTTTACTTCATTTTGCAGCCCTCTAGCCCTTTCCAGGACTTTTTTTTTAGAGGCATTTTAGTGGCCAAAAGTTCATGTCCCTATTGACTTCAATAGGGTTCGGGATCAAGTTCGAGCCCAAACCCGGATTTTTTTCCGAAGTTCGGCCAAACCCGCCGAACCCGAACATCTAGGTCACCGTTCAACTCTAATACTGAAATTAACATCACCCAACTGTGACACAAAAACACTGCTCCACACCCCATATTTCACCAGAACCTTCTTTCTAATTCAATGTGCTGTGTAAACACCTGACCTCACCACAAAATATCACAATCTCATCTACTGCAATATGATACATCAACCTGCTAGCTTCCAGGTATCCTGCAAATTTATCAATTGTCACCACTGCCATGCTATGTATTAAACGCTGCCACTGCCATCCCCCCCTATACTCCCAAAACCAAATGTGAAGAAAAATCTCTCTGGCAATGTACAATGTATACGGTCATAAAAAAGAGAGTTGAAGGCCAAAGTAGCTAAATAGGAACATTTTTCCTGTTCAGCTACACTTTTCGCTAGTGAATAGTGTAGCTACACTAATTCACTGTTTCATGAATACAGCTCTAAGTTTCCACTGTGACATCACACCCCCTCAGACAGGGAGTACACACTGCACCACATGTCACAATAGTGCTAATCAAACACTGCCAGCAACAGATAAATGTGGCATCAGTGTTGCCAGCTAGTCCACAAAAATCTAGGCAAATTGCTCCCAAAAAGTAGCCTAAATAAAAAAAAATGCCCAAAAATCTGCAACCAATGAAAGTAACTCAAATAAAAAATTGCCCAATTCTGCGAGAAATTTGACACTTGAAATGTTGGAGGTGCCCATTTGCAAATGTAGTGTAGTGTACTGTAGTCGCAGGTAGTCCTAAATAAAAGATTCAATCTTTTTTATATTCATAAAAACATAGCTCACATTATCTGTTTTCTCTGACAGCTGCACTCCGCAGGTCCCACCGTCTGAAAGTGTAAGCCTGCTCGTTGAAAATATCGGCTACATTCTGTTACTTGTACTTGCAATTGCTTTTATTTGCTACTTGTGTCAGCATCTACTGTGGCATGTAGAATTATTTCTGTGTCTTCTTTTAGTTAATACAGCTGTTTATCATTATTATCTTTTAACCCTGACGAACGATAAATATATATAAATTGTTATATATTTTTATATTATTTTATCCTTGACAGCATTTATTCATATTTTGTGGTCATACACATACAGACCATAATATTCTTTCTAAATAAACACACCTCCATTCGGATAATACAAAGCTCTGCACTCTCTGGATCTCTTGCATGTTCCTCTGTGATCTATTGGACCCTGCCCTCGTTTAAAGAGAAAACATGACTATCAAGAGTTAATCGATTTATAAGTATATTTTATTTTCCTCTCTCACTAATATCACCTATTTGTTGGCTTTAATATCATTTATATTGTGTAGCGCTCCAGTTATTTTCTGTTTTTCTGTACTACTTTAAGAATTGTGGATGAGGTTGCACTTTTCTATACTGTGAGCTGCTGATTTATTAGGTTTAAATGTTTTTGTAGCGCCACGTTAGTCACATAACCTGTAAGCTGCACTCCGTACTGTCCACAGTCTGCAAAATTTGACTTTGGTCCAGTGAGGTGATACTTAGGTGACTATGCGTATATTTCTTTTATTTGCAAATGAACGGTTGTAATGGAGAAAAAACTATTTGCATATGATACCACAAGAAGATGTCATAACCAGCATATGCACATCTGTGAATTTGCTTGCAATCAACACAAAGTATAAATCGTTCTACAATCCCACTGTAAATATCTTGCAGATGTCAGATTTCCTGACATGTGAAGCACTGTGAGAAATTTACAGTTATCTCTAGAAATGGCTTTCTACAGAAAGAATAGTGTGTACTATATAAACAAAATACGCTAGATCCTCTAATACTACTACTTACAAACATAGAGGTGTGAAATAAATGTGGGAGAATGAAAACGTTTTCTGTCATGCAAAGACTTATCGGACTCGCAGTTGGATGTACTTTAGTTGCCACTATGCAGTGCAATACAATCAAATAATATTGAACCACTTATCAGCACGGTACTATTACCATAGATGCTGTGTCCCTGGGTTCGCATTTGGCAGACTTTGCATCCCAGCTGTCCAGGGGATGCTGTCGTCCAAAACCGGATGTGCCACCAGAAGACTCCTCGCGGCACTTCCACATTGCGGACGGAACTCAGCACGTCCATTGATATTTATACACTTAAAGGGGAATATCCCTTATTCAAACTATATGTACCTTATTTTACTCCATTCCCTGACTCTGATAATTCTCTGTGGCTCTGTTTTTCTGTTATTGTTGTTCTGCTAATTTCATTGGTTTTGATTTGGGCTTGCTTGTTCAGCTACATCTTCATGTCCTGACCTTCAGTCCTTCCAGTTGTCTGCCAGTACCTGTTCCTGTACCCAATTGTGTCCTACCTTGTTCCTGGTTCTGGGCAGTGCTGCACAAATCCTGACAGTTGTTACCTTCAGGTACACAGCTGTTGGGGTGAAAACCATCATTTTCGTTCCAGGTTGTTTGTCTTTCCGTTATTACAGTCCTACTGTGCACCGTAGGTTCATCTCTCCTTGACCACCTGCATTACAGGCTTATACATTCCAGCTCAGAACCATTATGATGACGCACAACTCCCACTTGGAGGACTCGCAAATGCCAGGGTGAGAGGTTGAAAGCTCAAAGAATTTCCCAGCAGAAAGAAAAATTGCCCAAAAATGAAAGCGTAAAATAAATAATAATGTAAAACAGTGTCTTGTCTGGCAAGTGACAATATGAAGTAAAAGAGGCAGGAATTAAAGAGCTCAAGTAGCAGACTCAGGGGGTCACTGCAGTGTGATTGGACCGAGGGCAGGGCCCCTTTTGCCCGTTGTTAAAGATGGCCCTGATTAACCTGAATAGCTCTTCCAGAAACAGGAGACAAAATAGACCATTTAAAACATATTGTAATTCTGCCATGTCATATGAGTGAACATAGTAGTGCACTGCAGAATATATAATTCAAATGTCCAGGTGTATAATGCTAGTATAAATATTTGACAACTAACTCCATTTTATAGCTTCATTAATGAGCACACAGCTATGTTAGATTGTTATGAGTTTGAGCTGTTCTGGATAACCTTGGGAACCTGGCCAGTTCCTTTGGTTGGTTTCAACACAGTCAGTGAGAACCTTCTGGAAGCCAGCACATACAAAGGTGGAAATATTCTCTAGCATATTCCTCTGTTAATAATATATAAAAGACGGACAGTCTTGGCACTCAGATTGGAGCTCACGCGTCAGTTCCACAGGAGCTTCTATGTTTGCTACTTGATGACATCTTGGTTTCTGTGCCCACCTTGGTTGCTGACCTTGATATTGAATCTGTGCTATCAACCCTGACTTTAGATACCAATGAAAGAACAGACACTGCAATGTTACAAGGTATCTAGAAATGTGAAAATGTGAAAAAAAAAAATAGTACAAATTGACCTAGTCCCTGAATGTGGTGCTCTTGCTGGCTGTTTGATGAAATATGGGCCGATTTATGCAAAATAAAGTTCCTTACATTTAAAAAAAAGTAAAAAAAAAAATTGAGCTGCTATTACACTAAACTATATAATGATTTTCTTCATCTGCAATAATTTCTTTTTTATTTAGTGATTTTTCTTACCAAAGGGGCACAAACCACCTTAGCCCACACTCTTACTGTCAACTAAATCACCAGCTTATAACAGATGTTATTGTTACCATGCTTAATTGTAATTATTTCACTGAGAAATAGAAGAAATGAATGCTCTAAACTTGGTGCATTTCCATACTGAGCTATCTCACTGGGACTAAAGAGAGTTGAATAGTTGATCACGTGTGAATTGTTCCATCTCTGTTTAATCTTACCACTTAACTCATGAAAGGGAGATTTGCAAGGAATTGAGAAGGGAACTTCAAACTTAAGGCATTTCAAACTTAATGGGAGCATTTTTCCAACAGTTTGAAATTCTATAATACTTATTTTATAAATCAAACTGTTAAAACAAGCTGCACTTGCATTACACAAACTGCTCTGCATTAGGAGCAGTTATATTTAAAACATAATGTCTTAATTAGTGAGTGAAGGTAGACACCTGACCATTTCACCAACAGGGACATTCTGAACACGTTGCATTCTAAACACATATACATTAAAATGAAGTTGGTACTCCCTTTGCAACTACAACAGTGTTTCTGTGGGACATTTTGCCCATTCATTCAGTAGAGCATTTGTGAGGTCAGGCACTGATGTTGGATGAGAAGGCATGGGTCTCCATCTCCCAAAAGTGTTCAGTGGGGTTGAAATCAGAGCTCTGTGCTGACCACTCAAGTTCTTTCACACGAACTCATCCAACCATGTCTTCATTGCTTTGTGCACTGGGGCACAGTCATGCTGGAGTAGCAGAGTCTTTCCCAAACTGTTCAGACAACATTTTTCCAATATGTTAGCATGCTGAAGCATTAAGATTTACCTTCACTGGAATTAACGGGCCTAGTCCAACACCTGAAAAACAACCCCATGACATTATCCCTCCGCCACCAAACTTTACATTTGGCAAAATGCAGTCAGGCAGCTAACGTTCTCCAGGCATCTGCTCCACAGAAAATGTTTCTACTCTTCCAGAGTCCAATGGCAGCATACTTTACACCACTTGATATGATGCTTCGCATTGTACTTGGTGATGTTTGACTTGCATGCAGCTGCTTGGCTATGTAAAACCATTCCATGAAGCTCACGCAAAAAGACTGAGACTTCCATCATCTTGCTTTACTGACCATATGTACTATACTGGTCAGAACTATACTTTGAAAATATGGACTTCTGGGATCAGGGCCTCATTTTTCCTTTCCTGATTTAGGTAAAGCAGTTGTATATAATATTATAATTATTATCTAGTAATATTTCCAGGACTAATCTGCATCCTTCTTGGATGTTCTGCTGTTATTATTTTTATCTCTCACATTGGGCTAAACCTTTATGTTTCACTCTCTTTATGCCACCACCCTCTTTGGCAGTAGAAGTGTTAAAAAGAACACACTGTAGTTACTAAATATTTCTGGAAAGTCATATAGTTTTGTGAATGCTCTTGATGCTTTATGTTTTTGTGAGATTTCCCAAAAACAAAGTAGTTTGCAATACAATTCCTAAAAATACCCCTATAAAAAAACAGATTCAAGAATGTTCAGACTTTTTAAATCAAATGATTCACAGAAAGGGCTGGCTAGGCATAAGAGTAGGGTGACCACGTGTCCTGGATTGCTCAGGACAGTACTGCAATGGTACTTTATGTCCTGGGTTCTTGACAATGCAAGGTCCCAGCTCTGAATGAAGGAAGTTTTAGCTAATCAGGAGGGAGAGTTTGGAGCTCAGTGTAAGCTGCAGCAGCCTGAGCCTGCATCAAGTAAGAGTATGTGTCTGTTTGTGTATGTGTTGGCAACAAAACAGTTTATTTTCTGCAACTGATCAGGTTTGGTAATGGAGAGGTTCATTAATTGCAACTGCTTGAGTATGCTGATGGAGGGGTTCCATCTCTGCAACTGCTCATGTCTGCTAATGCAGGGGTTAATTCTTTGCAACTACTCAGGTCTTCACATGGAGGGGTTAATTCTCTGCAACTGCTCAGGTCTGCTCATAGAGGCATTATTTCCCTGCAACTGCTCAGGTTTGCTCATGGAGAAACTGCTCATATCCAGTAATGACTATATGTATATTATAAATATATTAATACATCTGAAATCTACATGGTTCTCAAATATTCCTAATCATTTACATAATATAACATTTATTTTATGTGTATCTGAATCAGTGTGTATGTGAGATAGATAGATAGATAGATAGATAGATAGATAGATGGATGGATAGATAGATAGATAGATAGATAGATAGATAGATAGATAGATCATGCCTGTGTCCGTAATCTCATCCGCTCAATACTGTGTCCCTGGAATGGCAGAAATAAAAAGTAGTCACCCTACAAAGAAGTTCTTATCTATCAGAAAAATCACTGTTTGTTCCAATATGGAAAACATTAGGCTTTACAAGAAAATCGGTACCAGGGTACATTAGCCCTTTGAGCACCAAAGCATGATACACTTATTAATATACAGCACTCAGAGGATTAACGATTTAAAGGAGAAGCAAAGGTTACAGGAACGCTATTATAATCTAATATTAAGGTTTTAATGTGAATAAATCCCAGAATGCCTAATTTTATTTTATTAATAATTTTATTTCTAAATGGAAAGAAACATTATTTGCAAAATGTATCGCTGAAATTGTTCTGCTAAAATGTTTAGATGCCAAAACTCTAAGAAATGTAAACCTGTGTTGATCATTCAGACTAGTATACACCTACACAATATATTAAAAGAAATCAGTTTTGAGCTTCATGGGCATCTTGAACACATCTGTAGTAGAATTTATTTTTCTCTTTGAGTATAATTTCATGCTTAGAAAATAATTTAGCTATACTTTAGATCACCAGAGTTTGGGTTATTTTTTTTAATGTTTTTTTGTAGAACAAGATACATATGTTTATTTTTGTGGGTCTTTCCAGTTCCTTGAAAAACAAATAATAAAAAAAAAAAATCAATTATCCTTGTACTGTAACATTGTATAATGCATTGCAGGCATATAAAGTTCTTAAAATCTTTATTTCAGCCCTTTACAGATTGAGACTGAGATTGCAACTTTGAATGTAAATAAATGTGTACTAACAGGGGGAAAGGCAGACTGCCCCAGGTGACAGACATTCAGGGATGCCATCAGATGCATCCGCATTCCTCCATCCCAGAAAGAGACTTTGCCTGCACCTGTTTGGGGGTGAGGGTGTCACTAGATGGCACCCCTGACTGTGGGTGTGGCTACAGAGAGGGGGTGGAGAAATTGCCATAAGGGTGCCAGACAAGTTAGGCCACTGAATATAAATATATTTATTTCTGTCAGTCCAGTATTGTGAGGTTGCTTCTGGAGTTTGTATCTTACAGTACTGGTTAGGAGACAGAGTGTTTTGCAAAGCCTTTCTATAGCATTAAATCATAAAGCCTGGCTTGGTTGTTATATTGAAACAGGATGCCACAAGTAAGCATTACGTTTACTATGTTATGCATTTTGTTGCATCACACATCAGACAATACATGACTTTATATAATTATTACCAGAATTTGCATCACACAGACTGTTTTCTACCCTGTGGAAGTCCATTAAAAAATATATTTTTTGTGCATTTATTAATCATTCAATTTAACGTAGAAACCCCTCTTTGTAGCAGAGTAAAGGTCATAACAAGTAGTCACCCATAGCATTTACCTTTGTGTAAATGTTTAAGTTGAACCAAAGAACCTGTCTGAGACCACATGTCAAACATTTTCATGTAACCTTTCCATATAGTTTCTAAGTTCCTTGCAGTCCCCCATATCTATGTCTTGACATACCCACTTAATATCATCATCAATGTTCATTAAAATAGGGTTTACAACAGGACAGCCATCCTCAGTGGGTATAGTTGTAAAGGTGGTAAATTGTACACGTTTCCTTTTGGAGGTAGGAGAGGTTGAAGGCTCCCCCCTCTGTTCTTTTACTTCAGTGAAGGAAGTCTCTGCAGACCTGTATGCCTGTCCATTTACAGTTTTTGGATGGTTTGTACTGAGAAGATATTTACTTTCTACAATGTTCAGCCCCCTGTCTACAGCTGTAATGCATTCATCTTGCTGCATTGGAAAGTTTATATTATTTTCCAACAGGTCTGTCCGATTTGTAAGCCCAACCCAGTCATGTGAGTGGGTCATTGTCTCCTGCTCATCCACAGGGACCTGTTTGTGCCTATACTTTAGAGCAAATGTCACACAGTTAATAAGGAAAACTAATATGGCTAAGCAAAAGACCCCCAATAAAGCATACATCCCAATTTCCAAGTCACTTAATCCTCTGCCACTTTGGGAAATATCATTTTCCTCCATGTCTCCATTGCTACTTGGCAGGTCAACCTGTGCAGGAAAACTGGTGAAATCCATTGGAGCATTTGCAAGATGACTGTCATCATCCAAAAGACTCTCACGTTCCCTCTTCTTGTTTAGTTGAGATCGGTCAGTTGTTGCTTTATTCATGGGCTGAATATCTCTCTCCATAGAGGGAGTGCCAAAGAAGGCACCATCCGGGTTAACACCCTGTAGGGGCGTTTTCTGCCTTCTATCAGTTATGTACTTTCCAAAATTATCCCCATTATTGCTTTTGCTTCCATTCTTATGACCGAGTCTGACTTTAATATTTCCAATGCCAAATGTGAGAATGCTCTTTCTTTTGGATTTTTGGCATAACTCACTTATCATGAGCTCCACTTTCACCAGACTACCTTGTCCTTCTGCTGTGGCAAGAAAGACAGGCCATTTGGAGTTTGAATCTTGAGTAACAGTGAAAACTTTCTCATCCAATGATGTCACGCTCAAGGTGTAGTCTTTATGGTCATAAATATCCAGAGGTGTCACTGTGCCATCACTAAACTGGATCCAGCAACTGACTTCAACTTCCTGTATGCAAAAACAAACATAAAACAACTCAACAAACAACAGTAGATAAAAGATAAAACAGATAAAAAGAAAAAAAAATGCTTTCATAAAGAGCACTTTCTACTGTAATAAATTGTAAACTACTAGGAGGTGAAGGACACAAATTCATTTCTTAGACATAAAAATACTATTTTAAATTTCTTGGTAATAAAATGTGTTTTTTTCTCAGTGGTTCTAAAAAGACAATGGGTCCCTTGGGCAATGTGGATTCAACTTTAACAGCGAAATAATAAAGTGACTGTCAGAACACATTATTATATGCTGACTTAAATTATTATGGTTGTGTATTTAAATGAAAAAGAATTGCATATTTCTGAAAAATGTATTAAGTTCCCACTGACGACTTCCAAGAATTGATAAAGTATCTAACCTTCTGGTAAAAGGGATGAACACTGTACAACTGCAGATGATTTTTTTTTCTGCAATAAATTATCTACATAACTTTGTGTTAATGCTTTTTCTGGTAAGTCAAACATTAATGTTAGCGTTGAGACAAAATTATAGCTATAAGCCTTGTTTGTTTCTGCATTAACATGTGTTTTTAGTGACAGTTTGTGACAATGTTTCCAGAAAAGTTAAGAAAGGTGAGTTTTAACACTGGAATTTTACTTTAATTGGCAATATTATTATTAAAATATTACTAAAAAAACTAATTTAGAGCTACCTTGCTAAGAACAAATGGTCATAAGTACAGAGATTATGATAGGTGGCCTTATGTCAATGGATGTTTAACAAAGATCTCTTAACCCCTTCATGACGCAAGGTGCTTGCGTCCCAAACGACGCAAGCACCAAAACGTCACAAATTGT
Source organism: Pelodytes ibericus (assembly GCA_036172795.1). Lineage (NCBI taxonomy): Eukaryota > Metazoa > Chordata > Amphibia > Anura > Pelodytidae > Pelodytes > Pelodytes ibericus. Next base: position 132,379,739 of record CM069860.1, on the reverse strand, counting down.
TCCTGGCCACCGATCACAAGGTGATCGGTAGCCACGAACACTATGGCAGAGACCAGATCAGGGTCTTAATAGACCCTGTGGGTCCCTGCCAAAATATCGCGAGACCTCCGGATGTCACGTGTGACGTCACGGAGGCGTGCCCGAACCCGGAAGTTCGGGCACGGCGTGATTTAGAGAAATGTTGCCGGTGCTCGCTTTGAGCACCGGCTACATTTCCCCTGTCAGACTGAGGCCACTCAAAGCCGCGATGACCTGTTTAACAAAGGACATACTATGCCGTCCTAACGACTTTTAGGCACTTAAAATTAGGATGGCATAGTATGTCCTAACGTCACGAAGGGGTTAAGGCACAGTGTTATAGATGATTAAAGGGTTTACTCAATAAATTTTGATCTGGCCCGAAATGGAGCCAGATCGAGGCTCATAGACGAATTTGGCTACTCAATGTGGCCTATTTCAATCCAAAATTTGCAATTTAAACTAGGAAAACATGGCCTGAGGAATCATATGGATTCCCCTTACTTATAAAGAGCCAAAATCCTCCAATACTGCCCCACTTTCACCAAAAACAGCCAGTTATACAAAGAGATGTAGTAAAGAATAAAATAAAAATGATTCTAAATAAAAAAATTATAAAAATGATGAATATGTTAATGTTTTAAATTCTAACTTTAAATTTACTTGTTTTAATTTATTTACTTGAGAGATTTACAGCTTTTTTTTTTAACTTTACTTGATTTTTTACTAACTTTTTTTTTTTTAACCCCATTTCAGGAGGACTTGAGCTATTTTCACAATAGCCGAACTAAATGTGCTTACACAAAGAATACTGAAGGGCCGGTACCGTCACAAATTGGTCATTAATGAGTGCAGATCTCCCAGAGACATAGCTCCGTTAAGTATGCAAGATTAGCATGTTTATATGTTATTTGTGAATTTCTTAGCACCACGAGAAAGTTAGTTTTACATTAAAGAAGCAAAATTTAATATGTTTATTTAATACTAAGCTATGGCAAATTGGAAAAATCAGGCCAAAACAGATTAAGCTAAATTAAGCAAGACATATTGCCATGGGCATTATTGGGCAGCCATGAGAAAGGACAGACAGATGGATGACTGTGATGGCTTGATTAAGACTGGATTTTAGAATTGCAAACATTTTTTATTAACTCTGTATTTCCTATAAAACTGATATGAGATAAAAATAGGTATGGGGTATTAAATTTACAATCCTTTTATGTGTTAAATGCATTTCTAGATGCCTAAACTAATCAACCAACACATCATCCAATAACAAAGACACATTCTCATGAAGTGTTGAACTGCCGCTAAGAAAAGTTAAAACATACCTGCTTTGTAGAAGTGAGGTGTTCCTGGGCCATGGTTGTTGCGTAGATGGCCCTGTTGCTTCCTGTGTTTAGCTGAACTGAGAGTGATAAACCAGTAACTACTTGAATCCCTAGGTCTGTGATGGTCACTTTCTCATCAACCACCATCACTGTCTTTTCTGCCAGGATGGATTCCGAAAGGGGTGACAATATCTGAACAGAAACAAGAAGAACACGACACTGACAATACTCCTTAATTTGAACATCATTATCACATTACTAAAAATGTTATGTGGACTATAATGTGCATAGAATATTCCCATATATTTTTTTGAGACGTGATGAAAAATGTACATACAATCAGGGATGGGCAAGGTGTCCATACAAGGACTGTGGCAAGGTCCACACAATGTCATTAAAAATGGCCAGTTATTATTATTATGGTAAAACCCTTTTAAACTGATGCTATTTTGAATTCAACATTTTTTATGACCTTCAGAAAAATCTGTTTATTTTAAAAGGTTTACATACTGAAATCAATCTTCCATGCTTCTGATTTCTTAAAATACAAATCTGGTAAAGAGTAACTGTTGAAGGATTTGTAATTCAAACCAATAACACTTTCCTAAATTAAAGAGCATTGTCTATTATAAAGACACATATTATGACTGTGTCAGCTCAAAACAAGAACATTCAATATCGTTTTAAAGGTTTCTTTAGGACAACAAGTACCTTGGACTTCACATTATCAATCACATAATGGTAAAAACTCTCCACTTAAATTTCAACCACATTCCTGTGCTCTTGGGGACAAATCTACCTTAACTAACAAACATGGAAAAAATACATTATCCTGAACTCAACAAATTATGGCTCATAGTAACAAATGCATGTTATTTTAATATACTCCTTAAAAATAGGTTTTGATAATTAAATTGTCAGCATTAAAAATAATAAACAACATGACTTTTAGATTTTTTTTCTAAAATCATCACTTCATATTATTTCATTTGTAAAAAGAATTATCTGATTTTTTTTGGTGTAGGTTTTAATCAATAAAATACATTTCTGCCCTCATCATTAAATATTGACTAAAATAAGCTTTTTACTTCAAGTCCCTTTGTAGTCTGGTACAAAGTAAGTTACATCTCTTCATTTTATGTTATTTTCAAACAAAACAGACAAAACAGTCATTCTATTAGCCCACCCAACATACTTCATTATTTCTAGCTATCTAGTAACACAAGTTGCCCTTTATTATCTGGTCTCCTTTCTAAATTCTATACTTGCAGGCAGTGCCACATAACCACTGTATTGAAGGCTAACCTTGACATTCCAACTACTCTGGTGTATGGTTCCTAAGATGCTCATCCAGCTGATGTAGTATATTGGTTTCCCACCCTTTGTACACCTTCCGTACTGTATTTACCGAGCTGCAGAATGAGTTACTGCTATCTAAAGAATGATGAGAGCACTTTACAATAAGCAATACTAATGATATTTTCAGTCCTCTCCCTTTTGATATGTAAATCATATGAAATCATATGACATTATTACCTGTAATGTTGTCATTCCAACTTCTTGTCCAATTAAAATTTGTCCTTGAAGTCTGACCACTTTTGGCTTATCCATTTGGATAAATTCACCTATTACATCAGTAATGTCTACTTGCCAGTCAGATCCCAGTAGGTAGGTTAGCTGCCCTACAGTGTCAGGGGATTCAGCTATGAACTGGGTAAACACACGCAAGACTGTATGTTGGTACTGGAGAGTGCAACCTCTTCCTTTTCTGTCATCCTCATCATCATCATCACTGTCTCTGGCTGGTCTGGAAGAGAAACATTAAAATGATATTATTGATATACTGTTAGACACTTCGGGTTGTAAGCCTCAACCACTATTCCTGCTTACAAGAAATGGACAATAAAATACCATTGGTGAAAACCACTAATGGTCAAGCAGAGAACATCTAGGCCAATGTTATTAAAATAGATCTTGTTTGGCACCTAAATGCCCATATACACACACACCGTTTACTTAAGGACTATCTTATATGTAGTCTTACATTCTGCTATTGGATGCCAAAGTCCTTTTTAAAGAGGGACTACACACTCTATATGATGCTTTACTCACACAAAGGGCAACTTCTCCCCACTGATTGGTTGTGTGGCACACAATTTCCTCATGTACACACTAATCACAGAGAACGACAGTTGTCGGGCGTCTCTCTCTGCTGTTACAGCGATATGCTGTTAGCAATTTCTGTTGACTGGATTTGAGAACTACTATTAAATCTTTATGCTACAATAGGTGGCAAAGTAGGTTTGATAAATACAAATAAGATGTATTATCCTTTATTCAGGTGTAATCAACTGAAAAAATGGCTGGGTGTTGCTGCATTAAAGCCCTGTATGTTCACATAGGGCTTTATTCATGCAATTCTCTGCAATTATTTAGTTCATAAATAAAGTCCATACTTTCTAGGTGGACTGCTGTTGGCCAAATTATTAGGCTACCCAGCAGAACAAATTAGCAAAGAAAGTATTTGATTTGATTTGATTTAATATTTGTTCTATTTCTACTATGCATTTATAAACTACAAATGTACCAACACTTTCATATTAAATAAGGTGCATGAAAATTCATTGCTAGAATCCTTTTTCCACCAATAAAATCTAATTAACTTCACATCAATGTACTCCTTAGATTAGCAAACAGACTTTTCAGATAGCTCTGCAGCTCCCATCATTAGGCAGAAGGATTGTGTATCTAGACAGAAAGTGGGCGCATCTGCAGAATGCTTTCAAAGGTTCATTCCAAGCAAACAAAAATGTCACAGTTTTCTTACCTGTACCATAAGCAGCCATCCCTCTCAATCACACCTACAGAATGGCTACTGTTTTCTTTCTATTACCTGAACAGATCTTACATTAACTCCTTCTACTTTTTATTCCTTGCATACGTATGTTTGCTCGGCCATTTTTTTGCTTGAGGGAGATATAAATTTACATTCTTCCCTGGCATATGTTCACTGGGGGAGAGAGATGTTTAGCTATGCTACAGTAATGAAGAGTAAATGAAAATGGAGATCCTGGACAGGGGAGAGTGGGAGAGAGGAGGACACACCAGGGTAGTTAGAAGAGATAATAGAGATAATGTGTGGAGAGAGAAATAAGGGGTTACCCCTTCCTTTTCCTTTGTTTTTTTTCCTTGTCTTGTTTTTTCCTATGTATTTTTTCCATATTGATAGACAGTAGAACATTTTTTTTTATAAACGATTGAAAGAGGTGAAGCTGTTTCAACGGAAAAAAATGATAATATAAAAAGGGAACGTTGATTTTCTGTATAGATGAATGTGACTGAATTTATTATGTCTTATATGTATAAAAAATGTTTTTGATAATAAAGAAATCTTTTCCTAAAAAAAAAAAAATGATTCTTCTATGCATCACTTAAAGGTAAGTCCTATAGGATCCTCTTCTTGATTAAATAATTGGCTCCTGTTGGACATGCTTGCGTTCTAAATTCTGCAGGGAGCAGCTAATAGTTATATGTCTCCAGCAAAACACTGGCTGACATGGCAGTCCTAGCTGTATACTTGAAGAAACAAAACCCTGCAGATGTTTTGTAAGACTCCTGTGCAATATATTTATTCATTTACTGTTCGTGTGTATAAAATACTAATATATAACACATATTTACATACAGGGGGTCATGAGCTAAACAAGTGCAGTGGGAAAAAAAAGTAGGTAAAACACAAGAAAGGAGCAATTTGTGACAATTTGTAACATTTTGCTTTTTTTCCCCTGATTTGCGCCTCTTCCGTTTATTTTTGTTTAGTGTGCATTTTTCCAGTTGCACTACTAAATTAAAATTATATTTGCGCATGCTGAAGAGTTTTGAGAATATTTTTTGAAAAATAATTTTTACTTGCATGTGAAAATTACACCAGCTTTTAGCAAGTGCTATCAAAGGAGGTAGAAATAATATTTGCAAACTTGCCTGTTTTTATTCACAATTTGCTCGTATATACTATTTAAGTGTTAAATGTTTAGTACATTGCGATAGGAGCAAAGTGTAAAAATTTTTTATACATAAAATATATTTGTGTTTTTTTAGTACACGCCCCTCATAGTAGGATAAATATATGAAAAAAAAATGTATTTAAACAATATGCATTTTAACAATTAAAAAAGGCTATTCAACCATAATTGAATTATGCAGGAAGATAAAACAAATACAAGTACAACCAAAACTCATAAAACACTTCAGACTTAAAATGTATTTAGAGTAGTGAGAACTTTTAAGCATAGAATGGGATTTAACATTGGATTCTTAATGACATTTCCATTTAACTTCCACATATAAGCACACCGAAATCTATACAAAGGCAGTGTCACATTACTTTGTTGTTTCAAACTCTATTTTCCACTCATAAACTCTGATGCCCTTTCTAATCTTAATAAAAAATGAAAGGTAATCATGAGCCATCCTACCTATTGCTCACATGGCAAGCTGTAATTAGCTTTTATCTAAAAGATCATTTTAGTTATACAACAAAACACTGCCAATTATTGTAAATTATTATAGAAAATCATTAAGCATATAATCATACCTCTTATTTGCTGTTATTGGAACCCTCCAACCTTTGATCTGATTTAATTCAGTGTCAGATACATCTATCTGTAGAGGGAGACGTGGGACCCAAACTGTCATCACTAGTGAGGCTTTAAAATGTTGGTAAGTGAAATTCACAATAGCATTAACCTTTCCTTTCATTTCCTTCCCATTTACAAAAACGTAGTCACATCTGTCAGAAACCTGCAAAAAGTAAAACAGAATGACATTCTTAAATGACTGCATTTTAGTGCACAGCATCATACGATTATTCTACCAAATACCAATTTGATCAAAGGTACATTGCATAGTTGTCATGTGTCCTACAGGAGGTTATAGTGTGCTAAGTCGGAGATCTATGTTTTAAATTGAAAGAAACCTTCTTATTAGGCTGTTTTATATAGTATATGAAATAGAAAGAAGTGACCTATCACACTGTTTAAAACATGCCTATTTAAAAACTTTTAATGTTTATTGAATTATTGTATCTTTTTTAGTCATGTATTGGCTAGTGTATCTTTAAGATGGTTTTGTGCCACTATGTGATTATAGCTTCTTTTGAATATAATACATGCCTTTCAAGATGAAAATATACATTGGGATATATTCAATGGAGGTACATGCTGCCTTCCAAAATGGCACCTACGATGGCTCTGAGGAGTGATCACAGAGCACTGGGGGGTCTAGCCTCCCGGCAGTGATAACTCTGATTATATAGACTGAGCATATAAAGTTTTGTTTCATTTAGTCACTTCCTGTACTGCAGGAATAGAATACATTGTGTGGACTGTGAAACACTTGCTCTTGTACACAGTAGGATCTCTTAACAGTGCAACACATTGTCTGATGACATCACTAGAGAGAAAGGATATTCCATTAATTTGAATTAAATTATTCTCATTGCTTCCTGCCGCAAAAAAAAAATAATAATTGACTTTTACTCAGCTAGTGTGGGAAGTCCTGGTTTCTTACAATTTTATACAGCTGTATTTTATATTTGAAGCAATGCAAAATGTAAAACATGCATTTTAAAGTACTTTGAAAGCCCACTAATATGCATTAACATTCTGAAGATGCATTTTGGGCACCTGACAGTCCCTGTAAGAGCAAGGAACTCTAAATAATATAAATGGTCTGTCTCTGTTTGTCTGCTGATCCATTCTGCTCTGTTCCAAGTGTTTGTAAATTGTTGATGCTATGTAAACAAATGTTAATGTAATGTAATACCTGCATATGTATGTATACACACATGTATGGATAGCTTCATAGACAGACAAACAGATAGATATGGATAATCTTCTTTTTATCAATATCATTCTAAATTGATAATCTTTCGCATTTTAAGAGACACTTCACAAAAGTAACATCTGCTGGTTGGCTGCATGCCACAAACAGATTACAGCTGATTCTGGATTAGGCACAGATTAAATACATATCATTGGTATTAAATCCAAAATGTGTATACAGAGAAAAATAACCCCTAGAAGAGAAGACATTTAATCATGTGTTATGTTCTAGCTTGGGGAGATTCCAAAGATTCAAGGAGCATCAAAGATTATCTTTGGTGTAAGGACATTGATAAAGGGCCCAGCTTGACAATTTTTTTGATATTTGAAATGACATCAGTGAAAAGCATAAAGGTTGCATTGAGAACTCTTTGGATGAAGTTCAGAAAGACTTTGCTGTCATTCTGCTAATCAGCTGTACAAGCAGGTAACTGGGCTCCACTGCCAAAGACTCTCATTTTGTGATTAGGAAATCAAACTATGAACTCAATAGCCGACCATTTTGATCACATGAATGTTACTTGCACTCAGATGCTCAGACAAGCCAGTATATTTGGCATACCTGCCAATGTTTTTATTTAGCAGAAAATAGCAGGGATAGAGAAATGTTGTTTTACACCATGACCATTGCATCCTGGTTTTGGACCATGTGAGTAAAATGCAAATGTTTATTTAACAACTCTCTTCTTTTCAAATATAAAGGAACTGTAGACACAATGTACTATATACATCAGATTACAACACACTTGGGGGCTAAACATTAATAATAACCTGCCAAAATATGTTAGTGAACTGCAAAAATCAGGCATTAATAACAGAGTTGGAAAAAGTTAAAGCTATTAATGCCTGTTTTTTCAAGTTCACTTTCAATTCAATTGTCAGTTCAGTTGTAGTGTATAGCACACCTCCCAACATACCAAACTGGTGATGCGTGTTGCTGGGGGCTTGGAAGGGGACGTTTCAGGACCACTGTGTCTTGTGCTCTAGGTTTTGGCTGGGGAGTGCACAACATCTCCTCTCACCAGCTATCAGGAGGGGAATCAGGGAGTGAAGCACAGGGGTCACCACTTCACATAGATACACAAAAAACCCCAGAAAAGGCAGTTCGCAAAAGTACTAGGGGAGCAGGCAGTAGGGAAGTCAAATTCGGTCCAGAGGTCGAGGCAGGCAGAAATGTGTACATAGTGGGTATACAAGCCGGGGTCAAGTCAGTATAGAGGGCTGCGAAAACAAGGTAAAGTCCAAAAATGTGTCAAAATCGGGAGGAGAAAATATAGAGGAGGGTATAGGGACTGAAGGCAAGGATAGGAGCAACTATAGGGACAATACTTGAGTACTGTCACTTGAAAAATGAGCAAGCACTGAATGAACAGTGCCTGCTTGTTTTATAGCCTGCCCAGTCCCCAACTCCTCCCACCACCTCCCAGGAAGCAGCCCCTATCTCTGGTAAGCCTAGGGATGGAGGCAGGGCAGAGATCTCCCTCCTACTCCCTCCTCCTTGCTTTCCCCCAATGGGAGTGCTCCAGCGGACCACAGGACATTCCCCCTGACTGCGCTTGCAATACGTGAGATGCGCCTTACTACAGGCCGGGGATGTGGCCTACAGCGTGCTCGAGTGGCCCTCTGGGAAGCACAGAGAGTGGAGGTTGCTGGACCAGGTAGGGGACCCACGGGAAAACAGTTGAGGTGGGTTCGGGACTTGACACCAGCCCTCTCTCTGTAGGGGCAGGCAGCTCGATGCTTGTGCACTGACCAGGCAACAGACATCCTCTCAGGCTGCCTCTCATGCTACCTGGGCATCTTGAGAAGTCATCAGGGGAAACATGTGGGGAGTGTGAGAGGCAGCCTGAGAGGATGCCTGTGTGCCTTGGTGTTCTGGCAAGACCAGTGGGTGGAATCTGGGTGCTTGTAAAATGCTGTGTGTGCAATCTTGGTGCTTTGGCAAATCCCTTGGGTGCCTCAAAGTGTTGCTGTGGGTGCAATGGTAAGGGATGTAGGGGCAATAATGAAAGTAGGGTAACAGAAATAGAGTGAAGAGGGGCCTCAATCAAGTTAAGCAGCATTTTTCTAAGAAAAGAATACTCAGAGAAAAACACCTGGCTTCAAAATAATATTTTCTTTATGTAAAGCAGATGCACAAAAGAGATCAAATTAATTTCTCATTTGCAACAACTACTTGGCACATATTCTAAGTCAACACCATTTTAATGGCAGAGTTCCCAAAAATAATGTTAGGTGTCTACAGATTTTATTAAAAGAGCGGCAGTTGTTTATTACATAGCCAGTAGCTGTGATACTATTATTACCATCAACAATAATAATAGAGGATGTCTTCACTGCTTACAGCTGTCAAATGCACATAGAAGATCTGGTCAAACGGGCAATGCAACAACTAGGCAACAGTTCCTAGGGGTTTAGTAAATCTGGAAAAAAATTACCTATTTTTTCAATAAAATTTAAAATCACCTTTGCTTGTGGGAGGAAAATATTACAAGGGTCAAAATTATCTAAGCATATTACTATTCAGTTTAGCTGCAAATTAATCTTAAAAGTCAACTCAATCTGCTCAGACCTGGTCCGAAGTTCAGTTCACCAGATAGTTGATGGCAAATTGAACTTGAGTTAATAAAAATATTTAACATTTTTTTATATTGAATAAAAATGTTAAATTAAATAAAAATAGATATAAAAAAAAATGTAATTTATATATTATAAAAAAAGCATTACAAATCAGGGGAGGTTGCATGCTAGCTGAGCTTCTCCAAGAAAAGACAAATCTGGCTGAAAATATATGAAAAATAGAGCATATTAACCCCTGTGCAAAAATAAAATCCCACAAAATCAGGAAGCAACCAAATAGTGCTAAATGAAGGGACAATTCTGACCCAACCTCCTAGGCCTCAACCGGTCATGATCTACCCTGTGGTAAATAACACTTATGGGAAAGACTCGAGCAGCTCCACCAATTAGGTTTTGAGAAGCGCATTGTGTAGAACCAGGGGAAGCATTAGGAATGTAGGCGCTTTTAGGCCACCTCTGTCAGCGGGTTCCCCAATGGCTCTCCTTGGTAAAGGGATTAAAAGTGTCTGGTGCCGTTGCCGCCTGCACCTTGTGTCCCAATTGGTGGCTTTTTTAGAGGTCCCCTCCGATTGGTGCCTGGCCAAGCCAAATTATGCAATCTGCAAGTCTAACTGTTTACTGCCAACATTACCTATTGTTCAATCAAACGTTATCTGATATTTTACTGTATTAAGAGTCTGCTATTTCTTGGAAAAAAGTTCTTGTTTTTACTGCTGTACCTACAACTGTGTCGTGTGTGATTCTTGGGGACAAAGAGCAGGCAGTGAATTATTTGGGACTTTGGTTGATATCAATTGCAGGCTAGGAGAAAAGTAACCCTGGGAGGAGACTTCTCTTTACACGCATATATGGCCAAGACATCGTGATAAGGTCCCCTCAACAAGAGGGGGCATTAAGAAACTGGTGAAAGACTTAAACTAAAACTGGAAGGTGGACATGGTTTAACTTACAACTAGAATTACGGCTTCCAGGGTTAAGTGCCAGCTCTGTTGACCTTTTCTGATCCCACAAGGATAAATTGAATTTTTTTATTACTGGCCGGAAAAAGGGGCACATGATGTTTGAAGAGAACACACTTAAAATATTAGATCTTTATTTTAATTTTATTTTTTTGACTAAGATTGTATTTTTTGTTATTTTTTTCGTAAGAGATATATACTTTTATGTCTGGTATATGTATAAATTGTGCTGCATGATTTGTGATAGCTGTTTATATTCATTATATTGTATTACTTGTACAAGTATTAAAAACTAAAAACTGATAAAAATATATAAATACAAACATTACAAATCAATTATTCAATATCATGGTAATAGCATATGTAATAAAAAAATATATTGCATTTTTTAAAATCCAAATATGATATTACAGCACAGATGTTACAATTACGACTTCAGTGAACAAATCATATAATATATAATACACATATCACATATTCCACTTTGTAACCCCAACAAAAGTTAAGGAATGGCCAGGTTCACAAATATACATCCATTATCATATACATTTTTGTACATGCCATAACAACTAATTTGGTATAACAATGCCAGTGATGTCATGCTGACCCTTATTTAAAACTACTCTGTAACCTAAATATTTTTTATTCTGTGAATATAGATGAAAAATGACCTATTTATTGTGGTATCATATTTACTAAGAAATGCATGTATTAAGAGAAACATTTTTTAAAATATATCTGTGGCATCTCCTATTTATTATATAACCTGTGGTTTGATTTGCGAATTACACCTTTCCCATTGAAAAGTAGTTCATTTGCATATCAAGCTGATGTCATAAACACAAGACCCCACAGACTTAATTCATGCATTTGCTTGCAATTATGCTAACACAATGTATACATCGATTTTAATATGTTTGTATTCTCTACAGTCATAGTAATAACAACATTTAGGTGACAGAGTCCCTTTAAGTTAGACTTGTGTGTCATATTTCACAACATTGTGAAATTTCTAATTTGATCTTTGCCACCTTTTTAAAACTCTTTTTATTTGGGAGAAATTACAAAAGTATAGGTATCATATTACAATCACAAAATTAGGAACAGGCAATGAAAAGATAAATACTCTAACAAATATCAAAGATCTTACATGTTTGAGTCCAGAGTTTCCAAATTACAACTTTTATAGGAAAAAACTATTTGGTCACAATTGTGGTCTCTAAATGTGATAGGGAATTCGCTGCCGTCTCTAAAAGTCGTATAGATAGGTAAAGTTATAGGAAAAATATCATGTTAGTTTAATAGGAGGTTTGTTAGGGAAGAAGTGTAGCATGTATTAAATGTGTTAAAAAGAAAGTTGTCCCTTACTTTTTACAAACTTTGCTTCTATTATAGAAGACATAGTAACATAGTGACATAGTAATTTAGGCTGAAAAAAGACACAAGCCCATCAAGTTCAACCCTTCAGAAACCCCTAAGGAAGCTATTTTGAATTTTTACTCCCAGGGGGGGGAATTCCTTCTTGACTCCAAGGGGAAATCAGATTTCTCCTTGGATCAATAAGCTCTATTATTCATGCTTATTCTGTTATTAATAGCCCTGTATGTTCTGATTTTCTAAAAAAAAAAACATCCAGACCATTTTTAAATGCATCTATTGTGGTTGATAGCACTACCTCTCTTGGCAGTGAGTTCCATAACTTTATTGTCCTTACCATAAAGAATGCCTTCACAGTCTATGAAATCTTTGCTCTTCCAGTCTCAGGGGGTTACCTCTTGTTCTTTGCACATTTCTGTTAATGAACAGGTCACTGGAGAGCTCTTTATATTGGCCCTGCCATTTTTTAAGTCTCTCTTCATAACTTAGATCCTCCAATCCCCTTATTCATTTTGAAGCTCTCCTTTGCACTTTTTCTAGTTCCTTAATATCCTTTTTAAGGACTGGTGCCCAGAATTGTACTGCATATTCAAGGTGAGGTCTTACCATTGATTTGTAAAGAGGCAAGATGATATCCTCTTCCTGTGAATCTATACCTCATTTTACACATGCCAATATCTTATTGGCCCTTGCAGCTGCTGACTGGAATTGGGCACTGTTGCCAAGTTTGTTATCTACAATTACTCCTAAATCCTTTTCATTAGTAGTTTTTCCCAGGAAAATACCATTTAAAGTATATGTTGCTTTGTTATTATTTTCTCATAATGCATAACTTTACATTTGTCTATATTGAATCTCATTTGCCACTTTACTGCCCAGTCCCCCACTCTGTCCAAATCTTCCTGCAAAGAAAAACATCAAGATTAGTCTGTATTCCCTTACCTAATTTAGTGTCATCAGCAAACACAGAGACATGGCTCTCAGCACAACGTGGGAGATCATTAATAAACATATTAAAAAGAAGAGGGCCCAAAACAGACCCCTGAGGTACTCCGCTCAATACCCTCTCCAATTTGAGGCTTTTCTATTTACAACAACCCTTTTGCGTTCTATCTTTTAGCCAATTTTCAATCCAAATACATACATTTGCCCCCAAACCTATTTCTAACAATTTGTAGAGTAACCTTTTGTGTGGAACTGTATCAAATGCTTTCGCAAAATCCAAATAGATCACATCAACTGCCACACCTAGATCTATATTTTTACTGACCTCTTCATAGAATGTTATTAAGTTTGTTGACTTTTACTAATTATATTCTGATTCAAGATGTATTCTTGAGTGTATACCTTTGGCAATCCTTCAAATAATTTCACCACTACAGATGTCAAGCACACTGGCTTATAATTACCCGGCTGAGATTTTGATCCCTTTTTAAGACCATCGGTTCCCTTTGACACCAGATACAGATAGAGGTGTATCTAAATGGAAGCCTGTGTTTATCTACAAAATATAAATTTCTGGATTACTTTAAGAGCATTATGTTTTTAACTTTTGCTTTTTAATGAAGTGAAAGTAAAAACATTGAGAGAGAGAGAGAGAGAGAGAGAGAGAGAGAGAGAGAGAGAGAGAGAGACGAGAAGACTATCTGGCCTTATCCACTTGTGTAAGCTGCTTTTTTCTGCTACAGCTAATAAGATGTTGCCTATCCTTTTGTTTATATGGTTTAGGAAACAAAATATGACTAGCCCAGAGTGTCTAATGCATGTGCACTATTTTGTTTCTTTGGGTAAATGTAACTTTCAGAATTGTTTGGATTGCAAGACTTGAATAGACGCAGTGGAACATGTCTGAGTTAATAAATACATGTAATTGTATTGCATAGTGTATTTTTTTAGGTGGTTTCATTCAATTTGACTATCGTATGGTCTGTTTCTAGTAAGACTGTAGTAGAGTCTGGCAACAAAATGAGAAGCAGGGCCAGCGAGTGATTTATACAACTTTGCTTTAGATATTTGAGAAGGAAGGAAAAAAGAGAGATACTGCGATTGACATTTGGTTAGTTCTCAAATGACCCAGAGAGGTGAACTTTAGAATATGTAAGTGTGTTAGCCCCTGAGGTAACAAAGGACACTGGAATGGGTGGAAAAGATTACTAGTTGTTACATGGGTAAAATAAATCAAGAAAGTATGTTCCCCGCCCGCATGAAATAGACTGGGTGCTAAAATCTAACCCTCAGTTGATCAGGGGCTGGCCAAGGTGCCTTGAACTCCCCAATACAAATGACCTCCCCACCCTGTGGGGTCTGGTGACCAGCTAAAGGCCCTAATAACCCATATTATTAAGTAAAAATAGTAACTCCCACTCCTGGGACTGGGTGTTGTCAAAAGACCCCAGACCTGATCAAATGATTTAAAATAAACATATTTCCTTCCTACCCCCCACTTCTACCATGCAGTGGTTTTCAAAACCTTGGCCAAAAATGAGGATTTGATGGCATCACAAATAGGCATTGGTCTTCAGGAACAGGTATTATTTAACCCTGTACAGGGTTTGGGAGCCATCTGAGCGAGTCCCAACTTTGTTTTTGAAGAGGGTTCAGGGCTACTTGTCCCCAAAGTGTTATATAGGGTATGGGAACAATTTTGCAGTATCCCAGCCATGTTTATTATTAGGGGAATGGCTGCAGCCCTGGTCCTCCCTTATTTGAATTGGGCCTGGGTATTTTTTTTTTAAATTATGGGGCCAACCTATGTCCTTATCAGAACACCTCTGATGCTTTGTTTTCTCAACGATCAGAACTGCTGAATTCAGGGATAATGAGTAGCCCCATTTAGGGGATTTGTTAGGTTTGGCTATTATGCCCAATTGGAATTAATTTCAGAATGGATCGGTGCACGCTGAGTGGACCCTATACTGTTACTTTTAAAACGAAACAGGAAAATATTGGTGATATTACACTATGTATTATATCCTATATGAAAGATTTATAGGAATTTAATTTACATATTTTCTTTTACAATTTTAATTTTATTTAAAGCACTCTATATATATTTAGACAGATTTCAGTTCAACTCATGAATTAAGATGGAAATGTTTATATATACTTTGAACTCAAGGTTGAGTGGTCCACTCCTTTGTAAACATCACCTTACAAATGTGATGTCATCATAACCTTCAGTAAGCTAACATACGATGGGAACAAACGGCATAAAAACATGGCCTATAGAGGGAAAATACTTTGCTTGCTTTGTACACATTTACAATGAACTTAAATGAATAAATGAATAATAAACAAGAAAAACCTTTTGAAATTTGACAAATATTTGAAATGAGAAAGACAAATGGAATTAACAGCAGGTTAACATGCCATGACCCACTGTATGTTTGTCTGTCTATCCATACATCGTTTTGGACATTTATCATAGTCATTTCCCAGTTTGGAGATGCCTTTCCCTTTTACCTAGATTGCACACATATAGTTTGTTTGATTGTTGATTATTGGCCAGCGCTCTATGTGGCATCCTTTTTCCTCAGAAGTGAGATGTACTATAACATCATTTTGAAATAATATTTTTGATCATTGCTGCAATTAAAACCTCGGTTTTCTGCAACTTCTGGATAGTACACATTGCATAGACCATTTCCCCCCAAAAATGCTATTTTATCTTGTCCTGCTGGCTTATCTGTCAGAACCATGAGCCACTTTTCTCAAACTCCTTTTGTATCCCAATCCACCACCAGTAATAACATCCTATTATTTTGTATTAATAATCATGCAAATGAGAATTTTTATTGTATCAAGTTGTAAAAAATGTGTAATACATTTTTATTAATAAAGTATAAATATATTTCACAGAATTCTGCACACCACTTGACCAATTAAGTGGAAAAGACAGTGAAATAAACAATGATTAACTTGAGTATGACAAAGCTAGTATATGGACTCTTTGTCTGAAACCCTGTTTTTTCTTCTTTCCCTCCTCTTTTATACTGGAGTAAATATTTTCTAACACTATTTGACTGCACTTAACTTTCTAAAGTTCAGGATGGTGGATCTTTGTTTTTTCTGTTGACAATGTGCTGAGTGCTTTCGGCTGCCACTGTAGACATGGAGTCCTTATGGTAAGCCCATCTGAACGTCTATACAGTTTGTTTCTTTCAATCCGATGGCTGATCTCTAATATAATTTGTGAGTAACTGAGTAACTGAACAACATCCCTTTCAGTTTTTTAGTAATAAAACATAAAAGGTAACATTTTAAATAGTGTAGCGTGATACTGTTCATCAATTAACTCTTCATAGTGTTTAGAGTTGCTACTAAGCCAGTGTTTTACTGGCGGGCTGGTAAAAATGGCTTTAGGCCAATGTAAAGTCTATAGAGAGGATTAAGTCATCAATTCAGTGTATAAGACACTCTACACTGTGTGAACCTGAAACACTACTAGTTCAACCAGTGACGTGACATTGAGTTCCCAGCTGTCACACAATGTATAAATTGCAAGTTAACCCGGTTACCACTAAACTATCTGCATTCTGATGCCGCATCTTCTAAAAAACAAAAAATGTGGTATTAAAACATTTTGGATTTCATATTTTATTCAGGTATTGTCAGAAAAGTAGACTGCAGCTGTTATGACATTGTGATTCAATATATGCACTTATAAATTACTTTTCTACCATGATAAAATGTGAAATGATGCATACTTAGTAACTAATGTTTTTGTTCTCTGATAAATAGATGCAGATGATTGCAATATGGTATTCTGTTTAGGAATATAAGAATTCATTGCACATAACAGCTAGCACAGGGCTTGCCCTCTATCATTAATCAGGCCAAGCAGAAGCCCAACCTTCTCATTATTTAGACCATGCTCTGGAGCTGATTAAAAATCTTTACAGGAAAAAAATGTTTATCACTCAGTAAATCTTCTGGCAGCTTCAAAGATAGATACTTAATAATTGTCTGGTAGTAAAATGTGCATTCATCTGCTGGGAGTACTTTGGATTTACTGGGCCGTAAGGGATGTCTGATTATGGTTAGAAAAAAAACTTTCCTCTGTGCTGAAGAGTTTATGTTTGGCATTCTAATCTTAATGCATGCTATGTAGGACAGTAATCCTCTTCTGTACAAGCTTTATTTATAATGTATATTTCAAATGCTGTCTCACAATGTTGGCAGGCTTTCAAAATATTTGCTGGTTTTAGTAGCGTAAGACAAATGCATCTTTTAGCTCTATGTTTAAGCATGTTATTTAGCAGAATAACAGTTACATTATAACGGGAGCTCTGTATGAAAGTCTAATTCAATAACAGTATGTTTCAACCATTAAAACTATTGCAAAACAGGCATTTCATTTTAAAATCAGACACAGTCAGAGATCACCAAATTATTAAAATAATGCACACTCATAGCTCTCCAATGTTTGTCAAGGTAAATTAATTAACCCTTTAAGGACCAGGGATTTTCCTGGGCCAAGGACCAGAGCGTTTTTCAATTTTTAATGTTTAATGTTTTTTTGAAACATAATTTTCCTCTCTCTCATTTAACGTACCCATACAAGTTATATGTTGTTTTTTAAAGTACAGTTAGAGCTTTCTTTTGATACCCTATACATAAAAATGATTTACATTTTAGTATTAAAAAATACATATAAAAGAGGAAATGTTTGAGGAAAAAAAAGTTTTTCCCCATTATTTTCCCAATAATAAGCTACATAACTAGTGCAACACTAACCCACTTATCCCCCCTAACTAACTAAGTAATAAAAAAGAAAAATATTGGTTCCCAAACCCCCCATAACAAAAAAGACAGAAAAAAACTCTGAAGAGTGCGATGTCAGATCAGTAAAAATCATGCAACAGGTATGCAGGGGTTAAATGAATGAATTAGAGGCAAAGTCAGTGTGTGAACCATCTAATTTGCATGTTATCACGGTGATCACTCAATCACCGCGATCACATGCCCGGAAATGCACCGATCGGGTCCAGGAGCTTTGCCTCGGGTGCGAGGCTTAGCCCTGGACCCGTTGCAGACTAGCTGGCGGTGCCCACGGAGCGCACCGCCGGCTAGACTGCATGACGAGTTAACTCGTCATAAGGTCGCTAATGGTGCGGCTCTTATGACGAGTTAACTCGTCATAAGGTCGGGAAGCGGTTAAGATTCACCAAGTATATACCATGTGATATTATTAAGGCAATTGGTAAAGGTCTCATGTATCCGTAAATGAGTTTCTTCTTTTGTGATTTTTGATTTTTATGTATTTGTGTGTATGGCTGAGCTGTACATGTGACTTACATGACTGTGCATGGCGAGAGTTACATTCATGTGTGTGGTATAGGGTTGATACCTGGCAGGCCTGTAAAAATTTGGCTTGAAGTCAATGCTAAGTCTATGGAGACTATAGGAAAGCCAGTATTTTTCTGACAAAAAGGTGGCAACCCTAGTGTGGTACAGTGGGCATGATATTGCCATTATTGCCTTGTAGATTTTTTCCAGATAATCCCTTTTAAAGTCTCTTTATTTTGTATGTTACAGTTGCAATACTGAAACCTGGCCTGTACTCTGCTATGAGTTGAATGCTAACCAGTAGTTGATGAGTAGAGTATAATTGCCTTTTTCAAACCAGGGTGTGCAAAACAGACACATGTGTGGTGTTTCATCAATAGGGATTCAACGTATGTTAAATACCAATATAGACATTAAGACACTTTATATGTGCTTTTGACCAATCAGAAGTAAAATCAAAGTTGTATGAGTTGCTTAAATAGACTGTGAATTATATATTTTGTCCCTGCAAGAACTGTTGATGAGCTGGAGTGCATGATCCATGTGTCCTTGCACCCTTCTAGGAAACTGCAGACTCTTGTTTTAGTATTTTATTTTTGTTGTAGTAAGTAATATTGCATAGGCCAAAACATTTGTATTTTTTTTATTCCATTCTATTTAGTTCAACTCTATTGATTGTGCAAATTGGCACATCAGGATAGAGTCTCTTTTATAATTGAAGCCAGCCGGGAAAACTGGGTGAGTTCACAATCCATTACATTACTCATAGCTGTTAAAAAATCAGCCATGTTGAGTCCACTGATTGGTAAAGTTACACCACCGTCCACTGACATTGTACATATGTCTACTGATTCTACACTACACATGAGAAAGCTATTAATTTCTCTCTGTAACACTATTACATGAGTTGTGAATTTGTTGTTTATGCTTTGTAAGTAGAAAATATTGATTATTTAAACAATGCTTCCCATTAATTTCCGAGGGAATTTTTACTTGCGGCTCAGTGACAATGTCAATACATTACTTTCCAAATGAAATATGAAACAGACCGGTCTGAAAGTACTTCCGGTACTTGGCGGACAGCCATTTCTATCTGAAAGCTAAATCCTTCATCTGGGTGAATAATATCTGGCTAGCAGAGAGGTTTTAGGTGTGACTAAGTGAACTGTTCTTCAATTTATTGAAGTGTAATTATAAATGTGGATAGCTTTCATTCACTGTTTCCTATGACTTTATTATTTGGCTTCCCATCCCAGGCAGAAACCGCATAAGAGGTGCATGTGTAGGCAGACACACTGAAGTGGGTGCACTCAGCGGGTTGAGTGACAGCAGACAGTCAGGTCCATCTGTTTGGAGTCCTGAATTAACCTTTGGATTCTTTTCAGCTGTCTGGCATAAAAGGCTTGATGACCTCCCCTCTCTATAACGCTGGCACTTGGAGGATTAATGATCTTGATTCATGGGTTTGGTAAGAGATCTGAGCAATGAACTTGGTTTAGGGCATTGTAGTAATGGGAACTGGAAAATCATTTGTAATTAATCATCACAGAAAGATGCAACTGGGCCATCCAATCTTTGTAAGCTTTACTTAACCCGTTGAGTGCCAGAGTGCTCATATCGTTGACACTCAAATGTTTATTAAAGCTTTGAATACTAGCAATGTATTGGTCATTGTTATTAACCTTTTGTTAGGCTGACTTAAAGGCAAGCTAAATAAGCACTTGTAGAAAATGATCCGAAGCAATCTCATGTTTACTGACTGCCCTTATCAGCAGATCCCAAACTGCACAATAAACAAATGCTTGCGGTCAAGGTTTTTTTTTTTTTTTTTTTACAAGGATTGAAGCTTGTGAGCTTTCACCAGACTGATTGCTGGATTACACATAATATTCAAGGAAAGGGAGGGGGTGGAGATACAGAAATCCATTCTATAAAGCAGCTTATTTTCCCAGAGACAGATGCAGACAAATAATGATGATGATTTGGATTAATACATGTAACAGTATCTGTTGCCCAAAAAAAGTGTCTTAAGGATCTTTAAACTCTTTGCACATGGAAGGTTTTGTACATTGTATTGCACATCACAGCAAAATGGCAATATGGGTTTAAATATTAGAACCATATTTTAAAATGTGTTTTAATATTAATTTATGTATTTGTTTTATGATGGTAACTAGACCATTAAAGAGGAGCAAGGGACGATAAAGAAAATATTTGATTTAATATCAATAATAACAATTCAGAGATTAAAACTAGCAAGCTTTATATATTGATTTTAAATTAAATATGTTTCTCTCCATACATTTAACACAGGATACAACAACTAAACTGGTAAGAAAATATAATAAATTCTAAGTTTTCAAATATCCAACTAGTGTTTGATTGACTGGGATCTTGAATTATACCTCTATTCTCTAATATATGGGTTTTCACTGAAGCAGCTAGAATTTGGCAACAAAGATACACTTAATAACAATATTTACATGTTTCAAACTGTGGGCTTAATAGTTAGAAAACAAGAATTTAATCCACCAAATTGGTGCTCCATGGCTTTGGATAAAGCGTAACAAGGATGCACAGCATCACTGACAGCCACAGTGGCTGAGACGGCACACTGTGCATGTGGATACTGTCTTCTACATCAGGTGTCCTAAAGAATCAGGAGACAGGAGCGCCAAATCAGGACAGTGGTCCCAAACCTGGAAAGCAGAAAAGTTGTCAGGTTTAACAAAGGGACCATATAAGGGTTTAGTGGAACCAACTACTCATGGAATCAGCACAAATGGTGAATTGCATACCACATAGCAAGATCAGACTCCTGAGTTATAACCATTGTTACTTATTTCCTGAGATCTCATTCTAGGAGTATACTGTATTAAATAATAACTATAGCGTGTCTGTACCTTTCTAATTATAGTAGTAGTAGTTTAGGTTGAAAAAAGACTTGCATCTATAGAGTTCAACCATTTTCCTTTTCCATGTTCACCGCTGCCAAAAGAAGGCAAAAAACCCCACCCTTTTTCAGAAACGTCATGCTTCCCATGAGAAACACATCCTTTTTGATTTCAAATGGCAATCAGATTTCTCCTAGGATCAACAAGCACTAAATAAATATTAATGCCTATACTAACATACATATCCCTCTATGTTCTCGCTAATAAAATAAAAATGTATCCAGGCCTCTTTTAGAGGCATCTACTATATTTTATAGCCCCACTTCTTCAGGCATGAATTCCATCCCTTTATTGTCCATCCCTTTATTCAAACCCTTCTGGTGACATAGACAAAATCTCCTTTTTTATAGAAATATAGAACGTGTCAGAAGATAAGGACCTCTTGGAAAATCTATCCTGCCCAATTTTCTAAAAACTTTTATTAGTCCCTCGCCTTATTTTATTTCTCGGATAGCCTTACGCCTATCCCATGCATTGTTAAGCTCCTTCATTGTGTTAACCTTTACCAATTCTGCTGGAAGGCTATTCCATGCATCTACTACCCTTCCTGATATTAATTTTAAACCTCCTCTAATCTAAGACTATGTCCTTCTTTTGTGGTAATGTTTCTTTTTTTAAATATAACCTCCTCTTTTACTGTGTTGATTCCCTTTATGGATAACATTTTTTCTATCATATACCTTCTGCCTCGCCTTTTCTCTACGCTATCAATGTTAAGCTCCTTTAACCTTTCTTTCCATCCATGAACCATTTTAGTAGCCCTTCTCTGAATTCCATCCAAAGTATCAAAATCTTTCTGGAGATAATAATGAGTATTTTTCATTAGACGATTTTCACAAGGAAACAGCATTTAAGCTATATTTCTGCATTATTATTATTATACCAAAAATGCATACTTTTACAATTGTCAATTTATTGAATCTCATTTGCTATTTATCTACCCAGTTACCCAATTTGCCCAAATCCTGTTGCAGTGAAGACACATCTAGTTCACACTTTATTACCCGACTTAATTTTCTGTCATCGCCAAATACTGAGACATAGCTCCCTATGTCCACTGGGAGATCATTAATAAACAAATTAAAAAGAAGACCCAAGGACAGATTTACTCCACTTATCACAACTGTCCAATCTGAGAACTTCCCATTTACCACCACTCTTTTTTATCCACTCCAATTTTATCTTTAAGCCAATTGCAATTGCACACACAAATGATTGCCCCTAAGCCTATTTCAATCAATTTGTACAATAACCTTTTGTGTGATATCGTATCAAATGCCTTAGCAAAGCCTAATATATCACATTCACCACAGCATCCATATCTATATTGTTACTTACTTCTTTATAGAATGCAATTAATTTAGTTGGGCAAGATCTGTCTTTCACAAAGTCATGTTAGCTCCTGCTAATTCCTGTTCAAGATAAAATTATTTTAGCTACTCTTCAAACAGTTTCCCCACCACAAATGTCAAGCGTACAGATCTGTAATTACCAGGTTGGAATTTTGATCCCTTTTTAAATATGGGCACCACATCAGATTTATGCCAGTCTGTGGCATCATGCCTGAAATAAAAGAATCCCTGAAAAGCAAATATAACAGTCTGGCCAGGGCCTGACTTATCTCTGTAAGTACCCGTCAGTATATACTAGACATGAGCATTCGTTTTCGGACGAATGCATTTTCGGACGAAAATAGCATTTTCGTCCATTCGTCCGAAAAAACGAATAACGAAAATTTTAACTAACAAAATCCGAATGAACGAATGGTTAATAAACGAAAATCATTCGTTCATTCGTCCATTCGTCCATTCGTGCTATTGGCATTCTAAACCGAAATAGAGTCGGTTTATACAATACCAATAGCATTGTACTACATTCCATAAACCGACATGAATGACTTTCGGTTTATGGAATGCATGTAATGCTATTGGCTTCCTATAAACCGAAATTGAGTTCCCATTCATACGAATAGGTCAATTGACCTATTCGTATGAATGGGGACTCTTTCGGTTTATAGAAAGCCAATAGCATTGCATGTATTCTATAAGCCGAAAGTCTTTAAAACAAACGACGTTCGGTTTATAGAATACATGTAATGCTATTGCTGTTCTATAAGCCGAAAGACTTTCGGCTTATAGAACAGCAATAGCATTACATGTATTCTATATACCGAACGTCGTTCGTTTTAAAGACTTTCGGCTTATAGAATACTATTGGCATTCTATAAACCTAACTAGAGTCCCTCCTCATTCATAAGAATTTCTTATGAATGGGGACCCGACTCTAGTTCGGTTTATAGAAAGCCAATAGTATTCTATAAGCGGAAAGTCTTTAAAACGAATTACGTTCGGTATATAGAATACATGTAATGCTATTGCTATTCTATAAACCGAACGACTTTCGGTTTATAGAATAGCCATAGGATTACATGTATTACATAAGCGAAAGTCTATAAACCGAAAGTCGTTCGGTTTATAGGCTGTCGGCATTTAACTATACAGAGACAGAGTCTCCATTCATAAAATTATGAATGGAGACTTTGTCTCCGTGTAGTAAAATGCCGAAAGCCTATAAACCGAACGAAAGGGAGGGTGAGAGAGAGACAACACTAAGGGGGGGATAGCGACAAATCTGGGGGCAAGGGAAAGAGAGAGGCAGCATTGTCACATAAAAGGAAATAAAAACAAGATTTTTTTTATATCATAATTTTTTAATAAAAAAGCAATTTACATGTGAATATATACCTAGACAGATATATAGACAGAGTCTCCATTCATAAAATTATGAATGGAGACAAAAACGTATAGTTAAAAGCCGACAGCCTATAAACCGAACGTTCAGTTTATAGGCTGTGGGCATTTAACTATACGGAGACAGAGTCTCCATTCATAAAATTATGAATGGAGACTTTGTCTTCGTATAGTTAAAAGCCGGCATTTAACTATACGGAGACAGAGTCTCCATTCATAAAATTATGAATGGAGACTTTGTCTCCATATAGTTAAAAGCCATCAGCCTATAAACCGAACATTCGGTTTATAGGCTGTGGGCATTTAACTATACGGAGACAGAGTCTCCATTCATATGAATGGAGACTTTGTCTCTGTATAGTTAAAAGCCGACAGCCTATAAACCGAACATTCGGTTTATAGGCTGTGGGCATTTAACTATACGGAGACAGAGTCTCCATTCATAAAATTATAAATGGAGACTTTGTCTCCGTATAGTTAAAAGCCGGTGTTCTGACAAATTTCTGGAGCAAATTCTCCTGCGCAATCGCAGGAGAATTTGCTCACTGCGCATGCGCATAAAGTTACAGCTGATAACTCAGCTGTAACTTTGTGACCACCGCGCATGCGCCAGCTGCGCAACCCACCTCCCGCCCCCCTCACACCCCCCGCACACCCCTTCTTACCAGATCATCGACCACAGCGATACACAGCGCATGCGCACGCCTATCCAGCCGTTTGGGAATGCGCGCGTCCGTTGTTGTGTTCTTAAGGTGGTAGGTAACACGGGGCGTCGGGGCATAAGGGGGCAAGCATCCTGATAAAATTATGAATGGAGACTTTGTCTCCATATAGTTAAAAGCCGACAGCCTATAAACCGAACATTCGGTTTATAGGCTGTGGGCATTTAACTATACGGAGACAGAGTCTCCATTCATAAAATTATAAATGGAGACTTTGTCTCCGTATAGTTAAAAGCCGACATTTAACTATACGGAGACAGAGTCTCCATTCATAAAATTATGAATGGAGACTTTGTCTCCGTGTAGTAAAATGCCCACAGCCTATAAACCGAACGTTCGGTTTATAGGCTGTCGGCTTATGGAATACATGTATTCCTATTGCTATTCTATAAACCGAACGTTCGGTTTGTAGAATAGCCATAGGATTACATGTATTACATAAGCCGACAGCCTATTTTTACTATCATAATAATTTTATGAATGGAGACTCTGTCTCTGTATAGTTAAATGCCGACAGCCTATAAACCGAACGACTCCATTCATAAAATTATAAATGGAGACTTTGTCTCCGTATAGTTAAAAGCCGACATTTAACTATACGGAGACAGAGTCTCCATTCATAAAATTATGAATGGAGACTTTGTCTCCGTGTAGTAAAATGCCCACAGCCTATAAACCGAACGTTCGGTTTATAGACTGTCGGCTTATGGAATACATGTAATCCTATGGCTATTCTATAAACCGAACGTTCGGTTTATAGAATAGCAATAGGAATACATGTATTCCATAAGCCGACAGCCTATAAACCGAACGTTCGGTTTATAGGCTGTCGGCATTTTACTACACGGAGACAGAGTCTCCATTCATAAAATTATGAATGGAGACTTTGTCTCCGTGTGGTAAAATGCCCACAGCCTATAAACCGAACGTTCGGTTTATAGGCTGTCGGCATTTTACTACACGGAGACAGAGTCTCCATTCATAAAATTATGAATGGAGACTTTGTCTCCGTGTAGTAAAATGCCCACAGCCTATAAACCGAACGTTCGGTTTATAGGCTGTCGGCATTTTACTACACGGAGACAAAGTCTCCATTCATAATTTTATGAATGGAGACTCTGTCTCTTATTAGTTAAATGCCGACAGCCTATAAACCGAACGACTTTCGGTTTATAGACTTTCGGCTTATGTAATACATGTAAACCTATGGCTATTCTATAAACCGAAAGTCTTTCGGTTTATAGAATAGCAATAGGATTACATGTATTCCATAAGCCGAAAGTCTATAAACCGAAAGTTGTTCGGTTTATAGACTTTCGGCTTATAGAATACAAGTAATACTATTGCCTTTCTATGAACCGAACGAGAGCCCCATTCATAAGAATTTCTTATGAATAAGGCTCTCGTTCGGTTTATAGAAAGCCAATAGTATTACATTGTATTCTATAAAACGAACGAATAAAACAAAACGAAACGAAAATAATGAACGAATTTCGTCTGAAACGAATTCACTAATGAACGAAATTCGTTTTAGACGAAATAAATAACATTTTCGTCCGAATGGACGAAAACGAAACGAAAATTTTAGTTTTGCACATGTCTAGTATATACTGTCTGGTCCAGGGGCTTCGCCCATGATTTTTCTCTGATTTGTGAAAGTAACAATGCTTTGTTAATATACCCTTTAACATAAAGATTTTCATAACATACTCTCTTTTTACATTTTTTGAGTATAAATTGTGTACACATTTAGCATATTCATGAATAATGCAAAACACTTTTTCATTTAAGTGATAATTGTAATTTAATTATAGCTATTGCTAAGCTGTAGCCTTTCCACTGCAGGATATTTACAGTTCTTATTTTCTTTAAACTGTTTTTTTTCTTTACATGGGTAAAATCATAAAGAAAAAGTAGGATGCAATTATATTGCTTTTACATTAGAATCATTTACATTTCTTTGCACATAGCTGCCAACATTCCCAAATTTTCCAAGACTGTCCCACTTTGGACTGTGCAAGGGTAGCAGTGCGTTTAACCCCTTCTCAACTATGAACATGCCAGACACATCTCCAGAATACATCCCGCTAGTGATCTTGGTGTAATGCACCATTGTTCAGGTCCCATAACAAAATACCTGCTATAGAACTTTGGCCACAGATAAATAAATAATTCCATATATCAAAAGTAATAATTATTTTTTTTCTACTTACGAGTTATGTTATGTCAAATTAATATTTTTTACTTGTTTTTACATTAGAATATTACTGAAATATTGTAACTAGAAGAAAATAAAATAGGTTCATTAATTTGTGTTTTAACATGCAATGTTAGCAAAGTCATTGTAGAAATTAACCTTAAGCCGTATATGGATGCTCTTGAAGTTTGTTTGCTTTGTGTCTATTGCTAATCATTCCATAATCACTCTGTAATTAGTAGTCACTTCTGCAGCATGCTGGATTCCTAGATTTCCTATTCAGTCTAAATGGTCGTTTTTCTTTATAGGCAAAGTACATTAGTTTACTGTTTAATATTCACTCCATTATGTTTTTGATAACAAAAAGTATGTTATTTTATCTTTTTTTTTATATTTGTAAATATCCATCTTTACAAGGTTACACAGAACAACGGCTGTAATTATGGTGCTGAAATAATGAGCTTTCACTGTGCAAATTGATTTCTATTTAATAACACATGTATTTGACCTGTTTCCCCATTGCATTGTTCACACAATACAATACATAATAGAAAAAAAATAAAAACAGAAATCAAATTGATTTTAATAGATGCAGTGTTGGGTAAGAGCTAAATTAAGCAGAATTGGATGATTTTTCCCAGCTAGGTTACTTTGGCCTTACATTTGACATTCCCTGGTCAGTTGTCTGCAATTCCCCCTTTCCTGAATAAAGCCCTAAGTACAAAAGTGATAGAGCAGTAGTCAATTTGGTAAAATGTAATTTACCTGGCTATTTATATCCTTTACTTTAATACCAAACATGATAAGGGAATTATGTGCATTCGGACACATCAATACTATAAAAAAAAATTGTTGAAAGTGGCCAGATCATTAATTTACCCTATTTAAACTTAAAACAACAGGATACATTTCCGAATGGATTCCAATGACATAACTACAACAGTGATCTTCTAATTCCATTACATACTTGCAGTACTTGAATCACCATGTGAGGGCAGCACATTAGTCTCATCTACCTAGTGCGGGCAGCCTGGCTACCTGGGCAGGAAGTGCAAAGCAATGAGGGAGGATATACCACTAGCAACAGCAGCCCTGGCTCTGCTGTCACTCCCTTCAATTTAGTGCCTTGTCACACTCCTACTCAATTGTCTTTCTTTCAGCTACATCATTAAGTGCATTTCCAGTAACAGAATCGTTCACTTTCATAGTAGCTTCCTAATGCCATTATTGTTCTTTTTTGCTAAATATGTGCTTCTTAAAAGGATAGTCTGTGTTTGCAACCCGTGGTCTCTAATTAATCTACTCGAGTCACACATGTTTTTACAAAATACTTACTCAGTTAAAGTATGCAAATATATCAAGAATACATGAAATCATCTATTGATTTTCAATCAATTCCGCTACTCACCTAATCCAAAAATAAGTCTCTTTGGCCAACTGTGATGTTGGGTGGGCTGAAAGCCAGATTGCTGAGACAAGAGTGCACAAACTGGGTGTGGTCATACAAAGCATAGGGTGACCAAGCAAAATTGGTGGCATGACACTCATGAAGATGTTTTGTGGAAGTATGAGCTCATTCCATTAGGCGCTCATGCATACACATTTGCAGTACCTCACTTCATTTTTGGGGGGCGGGGTGGGGGGGGGGGGGAACTCTGGCAATCGAGTCCCAAAGTGAGACTGTCCCAATAAATTCAGCTGGGAGGCATGATATTTCACATATGCAATGATTTGGTTTTCAGATGGAATTAACTTACATTTTATGTGTTGGTTCAACATGTATTTATCAACAAATGCACAGTCAAGGATTTTAAGCATGCATGGGATAGACACAAGGCTATCCTAGCTATAAGACCAGGAACGGGGGACTAATAAAAGTATTCCAAAAAAATTGGGCAGACTAGATGGACCGAATGGTTCAGAGGTGAAGGAGGTTTTTTGTGTTCTTGCCAATGATATACAGCAGGTTGTGTTCACACTGTCATTTTCTGAAGTTCTGCCTGTGCATAACATTCAGAATGATAGATGGATGCGTATTGGGGACTTTAACTTGTGGCTTGGCGAATGGTGTCGGGAGCAAGGATTTGGCTTTGTTTCTCATGGTAGTTCTCTTTGGGATAGAAATTAAATGTACAAAAAAGATGGTTTGCAGCTTTCTCAAAAGGGAACAAATGTTCTCAGTGAGCAGTTCAGAGGTTTTGCTAAAAGAGGGGGGCAAAATGGAGATAAAACATCAATCCAACTGTCCCCAAAGCAGAAAAATAGGGTGCATGTCTACAAATGCTTTCAGTTTAAGGAATAAGATGCATGGATGTTTGGCAATATTGGCAACTGAGAATGTAGATTTAGTGGCTGTTACTGAGACATGGTATAATGAAAAACATGACTGGGACATATCAATACCAGGGTACTCTTTTTATAGAAAAGACAGAAAAGCAAAAAAGGGGAAGGGGTGGCTCTGTATGTGAGGGATAGCTTAAAATCTACAAGTTAGTGAGGCGAACATAGAGTCAGTTTGAGTTACGTCACAATTAGGTAATCATCCAGTAACTCATGTGGGTGTGATTTATAGGACCCCTGGACAAATAGAGGAGTTAGATACTCTACTAGTTGAGGAAATAGCTAAACTGACAATGAAGGGGGAAGTGATCATCATGGGTGACTTTAATCTTCCTGATGTGAACTGAAAATCCAAAATAGCTACTTGCGCCAGGAGTACACATATCCTAAACTCCCTACTGGGATTATCTCTTAAGCAAGTAGTTGAGGAGCCAACTCAAAAGCAGGCCATATTAGATTTAGTGCTCACAAATGGAGATTTGTTATCAGATATTACTGTAGGTGAAAGTTTAGGATCTTGTGATCACCAGTCAGTGTGGTTTAATATAAGAACCGTGAAGCAGTTTTAGATTTTAGATTTGGAATTGCATTAGGCCTGTCAGTAAGAGTAAAGGTGCTCTGCAGAAGTGGCCAAAATAGAAAAAAAACTAAACAAAAGCTAGCATATAGTAATTAGAAAAAAAAAAACCTCAGAGTGAGGAAGATGGAAAGATCTACAGATATAAAAGCTTCTAAAGCACACACAGAAGAGAAAATAGCCCAGTCAGTAAAAAAGGGGATACAACATTTTTAGAATGAGAAAAGGAAAGTAAAACAAGGATTTGTTAGATTAAAAACAAAAAAAGATGCTATATAGAAGAGGATAAAGGCCTAGCAGACTGCCTTAATGAATATTTTTATTCAGTTTTTACAAATGAAAATGAGGGAAAGGGACCTCATTTAGGGAAAAAGACTAATGAGTATTTTGATGCATGTAAGTTTACAGAGGAAGGGGATTTACTTCAGCTGTCTAAAGTAAAGACAAATAAGTCGATCGGCCCTGATGGGATACACCCAAAGTTATTAAGAGAACTTAGTTGTGTACTAGCAAAACCGTTACCAGATTTATTTAACCAATTATTGTTAATGGGAGTAGTCCCAGAAGATTGGAAATTAGCAAATGTTGTGCCAATTCACAAGAAGGGTAGTAGGGAGGAGCAGGGGAAAATAATAGAAACCATATTGAAGAATAGGATTCTTGAACATCTAAAATTGCATGGATTTCAAGATCAGAGACAACGTGGGATAGGGACATCATGCCAAACTAATATTATTGATTTTTTTTAATTGGGTGACTAAAATAATAGATCAGGGTGGTTTAGTAGACATTGCTTACCAAAGATTTGAAGCAAGGTTGATGTTCCTGGAGGGATAAGCCAAATGGCAAATTATTTAGATAAACCAGAAAAAAGGTCAACGCTGTGGCAACTGACATTTAATGAGGATAAGTGCAAAATTATGCACCTTGGATGTAAAAACCCAAAAGCAGAATGTAGAATATTTGATACAGTCCTAACCTCAACATCTGAGGAAAGGGATTTAAGAGTAATAGTTTCAGAGGACTTAAAGGTAGGTGGGCAATGTAATAGAGCAGCAGGAATGCCAGCAGAATGCTTGGTTGCTTAGGGAGAAGTATTAGTAGGAGAAAGAGGGAAGTGCCCATGTCATTGTACTCAGCACTGGATACTGTATCTCCAGAAAGACGTTGATACATTGGAGAGAGTTCAGAGAAGGGCTACTAAACTGGTTCATGGGTTGAAGGATAAAACTTACCAGGAAAGATTAAAGCATCTTAACATGTATAGCTTGGAGGAAAGATGTAACAGGGGGGATATGAAAGAAACATTTAAATACATAAAGGGAATCAACGCAGTAAAGAAGAGGGTATAGTTAAAAAAAGAAAAACTATCACAACTAGAGGACATAATCGTAAATTAGAGTGGCAAAGATTTAAAAGGAATATCAGGTATTACTTTACTGAGAGGGTAGTGGATGTATGGAATAGCCTTCCAGCGGAAGTGGTAGAGTTAAACATAGTCAAGGACTTTAAGCATGCGTGGGATAGGCACAAGGCTATCCTAGATTTAAGATAGGGAACGGGGACTAATAAAAGTATTTAGAAAATTGGGCAGACTAGATGGACTGCATTGTTCTTATCTGCCAACACATTTTATGGTTCTATGTTGATGTCCCAGTGTTTGCACGTTTCAGATTCCCCTATATGCTTTGCATCTCATTTGTACTAGTGATAAGGATGGAAGGAGCTGTTTCATTAGTGATTACTAATGCCAGAAAATCCGGACTGAATGATAGCGCCACAATTAGGTGTCATACTGTAAGTAGTCAAATATGCTCAGGAATCCATAAAAAGGAATGAAGGGCATATGTTTATCCAGAACAATTAAGAAAATATAGTGTATAGTATTCGTTTATCATTGCTACACAGTATAAAATGCTTTATTTGTAGAGAAACAACAATTTTATTGAAATTTGCTATTTGTGTATGGAGATAGAAAATAAAAGGGTGTGGATCCCAAAAATCTGTTCCTTAACTACTGAAGCTTTGCAGAATGAAAATAGGTACTGCAGTTGAAGATTTATATTGAAACTGTACAGAGAAAAGCGGTGATTTATCAATAACTTTCTAGCATATACTATTGTTGAGCACTTAAGACAAAACCAAGTGAGTGTAGCATGTTTCTGTTGTTTTTTCAAGGCCAGCCTAACTGAGGCATAGAAACGGCTTGAAAACTACAGAGCAGTGAAGTATGTTCTGTCATTTAAAGCAAGGTTATGAAAAACAGGCCTCCGTTTTGATTTATTATAAAGAATATTGAACACTGACTGTATATGCTTCACTGTGCATATCATTTAAAATGTTGCACAAGGATACATTTGCCACAAAACCGATAAAGTACAGGGGGGGGGGGGGGGGGTCTGGTGGATCACTGCTTCTTGCATTTTGCATGGTACTCTGATTAAAAAGAAAGAAAGAGATAGTGGTAAAGACAAAACTGCCATATTGTATAATAAAAAAAACAACATTTTAATTGTTAGAAAAATATATTTGAAATGTGAACTTATCAGGACATATTAATTCCATATTAATAAAGGACAAATGTCTGCACACATTTAGTTAACATTAAATTGAAAGATTACATCATATGTTTTAATGAAAATATCAGGAGGTGGAGATATTTGACTCTTTTTTCATCGGATGTCTGCCTCCTGATGGAGCTACACAAGTAGATGTTCAATGAGGTACTTTATTTGTATTCTTTAACTAGAGCATTTCCATTTAAACTGCCTATATTTGATGTAATCTTTCAATTAGACATAACTTTGCTGACAGTTGATCTTTAAATAGTTACTAAGCAGTAAGACTTTTTTTTATATATGGTCAAAGTCCACTTCTCCATCTGCCTTTTGAATGCTGTCATGTTATGCACCAATCCAATGACAATGGCTGGGGGACTGCCAATGGCAGATCAGTGTCACCCATGCCACACAGCCAAAAAGCATAGGAGGAGATGAGCATCTCAGATGCTGGACACCAAATATGTGGTGCAAGTCATGGAGCTTCAGGTTCTATGACTTAGCAGTTTCATTAGAACTTCATTGGAGGATCAACGCAAAAGTATTCAGGTTTAACAAAAGGCTTATATTCTAGTACCTAGGAGAGTGTGTAATATGTCAATGCCTAAAGGGTAAGCCCACGTTTCTTTTCACTGTTTTGTGTTTTCTCTCACTTATAACTTTCCCCCTTTCACCATTTAATGTGTGCCCAAAATGTATATGATTTCTTTTGATACCATTTGTATATTTATATACCATAATTTTTAATAAAATTGAATTTAAATCTCTTGCGCCACTTGTGACAGTATACTTAAACAATCTTTTTATTCTACATGTTGAGAATAAAAATGAGGGGAAATTATCTATACATTGTGTTAACAAAATACATAAAGAAAATTAAGGCATACATTAGGAGAAAAATGTGTTTTAGGTGTATCTGTGGAGTCTCCTACTTATGTGTATGGGATCACCTGTGGCCTAATATGCAAATTAACTGTGAAATGTGTAATTTGCATATCAAAACATAATTCATGTCATACACAGGACATGCCACATACATATTTAGAACACATTTTTCTCCTAATTTAGGCGTTTGTATTGTCATTTTGCTAACACAATGTATAGACCATTTTAAATCATTTTTTAATCTCTACATGCACAGTATAAACAACATTTAGATGATACTGTCCCTTTAAAGTCATGACATGCAAATACAGGGGGTTCTCAAATGGTTAATCTTTTTCCCTTCTCCCACTAGACTGCATTTTGTGATCAAGATCTTTTTTTACCTAAACTATCACAGTGTCTCTGTTTATCAAATTTAGTTTGTAATGCAATATAATTACTGCATCAAGCTCTACATAAATTGTCAGAGCTATATAAATAAATGATACTAATAACAAAAGATCCACAGCATGGGAAATCTGCATTTTCCACTCAAAATGGAAAATATTAGTGTACCTGTCACATCCATAGAAATGTCATCATTAAACCTATTTATCATATCTTGTGCTTTTTTTGAAATATGTTATTTTAGATGCATTTATGTGCTGCTTTCACATTCATACAGATAAAGTGAATTTCTAATAAATGTTCAGCAATGTTCAATGTGAGAGCAGCCTGATACTTTCTACCAGACTGATTTTTTTAACTGTACCTTAAACTGTGAAATGTAAAAGACTGACTTAACAGTGATAGTGTCCGATTCACTCATAAATATTTTTTGTGGCCACCTCAAAAAAATATAATCCACCTATTCCACAAAACACATTGCGCAGGCAAAAAAAACCTCTTAGAGCAGGAATTTCATTTTTAAAAAACGCATCTGATTGGTTGACAGTTTTACGACCTATTTTTTCCTCTGCTCAGCGTTGTATTTAGAGCAAGGCAAACAAGGCAAGTGCCTAGGGTAGCACTTACCTTGTCTGCCTGGGGTGTGGAGATTGGAAGATTTCCCCTCACCACCACTCTGCCTGCAAGCAGGCTGCATGGTGTGCTGGGGAGCCAAACATGCAGCATGATAAGACATGGGAACATAGCTAACCAGGGAAAGTCCTGGGCTCATGGGGGCATGTAATGGAGTTGATGGGGGGTATGTAATGGAGGTGATGGGGGCTTGTAATGAAGGGGATGAGGACATATAATGGAGGTGATGGGGTGTGTGATGGGGGCATGTAATGGGGTGATGGGGGCATGTAATGATGATGGAGGCATGTAAAGCCATTGTGGATCAGTGCTGGACACATGGAACACGTACAATTTTAATCACAGGGAACCCTTAGGTGCCAGGGAGTGGGCAGTGAAAATCACTGCCCACCCCCCTGGTGCCCAAAGTGTGGCTTTTTTTTTTTTTTTTTTACAGTTGACTCATCCCTACGTTGGCAAGGTAGAGCTAGGGGGGTTAGGTAGGGAATTCATTTATTTTGTTCGGTTTGGAAGGCCTTTGTGAATGAGGGGGGAATTTTTGTATTTAATTATATTTTATTGTTATTATATTGTATATTGTACATTGGTGCTTTTTTGGATATTTTTAGTGTTTGGTGAATGGGACAGCCACACAGTCTCCACTCTTAGTATTCCCATAAATTTCAATTTTCTATTTTTGCTTGTCTCGTCTTTTATGTTTCATGAGTGCCTATATAAATAGACCTTCTTGTGAGACTACTTCTTTGTAGTTGCCCCTCAGTGTTATATAACTTATTGAGGTCTTTTGGCACTCTCTTCTATTTTTGGGTGGTTGTGGAAACTAGAGATTTTTTCTAATTAGGGTTGATGCCAATTAGGGTCAATGTCTAAACTTGGAGTCTAATTTTCAGGATGCCTTCAAGGGACAAACTTCCTCAAAATTCAGTTTCATACACAGAACATACAAGCATGAAAAAAGTTAAAATATAAGACAGAAACAGTATTATCTACATGAGTAGTTATACGAAAATATCTGTTGTATAACTGATGTACAGCATTTCCTGTCGTTTTAAAAACTATTGTGTATGGAAAATGTATCACATGTGTGAGCACTGCCAATCACAGGCTCCATTAGAGCTTTTAGGACATGTATATCAGTTGGAGGTATGGGCTTTTTAGTTCATCTCTTTGTAAATGACAGATGGCAATTTAGAGTGGAGACAGCAGGATTCCACTAAAGGGAATCACCTGCTGGCTTCTTGTCTAATGCCACTTGAAGTCAAAATAGGAGTTATTGATAGGCTGTGGGTTTTGCTCGGTGTACAAGCTGTAACAACAGTTGGATAGTATTCATATACTGAATTACTGTATGATTACAAATAATATTTTTGACCACAAAAGAACATCATGAAAAAACGAATTAATAGGAGACAACCGTAAAAATTCAGTGTGGGGGATAATTATATTTATTCTGTCCATGCTTTGTATGATCACAACAGACATTGCCAAGGCTTTGCCTTGCTTTAAAATTATGTCATTCTCTACTTCCAGGCAAAAAATAGATTACCACCGGCAATGACAACCAAGCACTACAATGAAAGTCAATTAAAGTATATATTTTCACCACTAAACAGCAATGGGTATAGATGCATTAAGACAGATCACTGATTGGTTTTGTTGTTGTTTTCCTGTTGATTGTTTGCAAAATCCATGACGATTTGATTGTAAACAGAATATATAAATCTGCTAATGCACCCACTGTATCTCCCTACCTTTGTGTTTTTCTATTAAATCTGATGAATACACTTTTTAAAGAAATGTATAGCTTCTAGGGCAGACTGAATGGTCAGGCACTATGTCAGGGATTGATGGTCATGGGATGTGTGGTGCCAGCCAACTCTGCTGATAAAATTGCTGTGGGATCATATTATCATTTGGGTGGGAAGATCCAGAAATCACACCTAAAGGATTCACATCTATATAGTCGTTACACCTATAAGAAGTCAATGATAAAAAGATGACAAAATGCTTTGTGTGTACTGAGAGCAACTGTATTGGACTCTTCTCTGCAGTTTCTAAGGACTATATCTGTTCTTGTTTGTGTGTTTTCAGTAGACTTATATATAGGAATACTTATTTAAAAAATCTTCTTTGCTTGGAGCCTTGCATAATCTGGGTTTCCCTGTTCTTGTATACAAGGTTTATTAGGAAAATGGATCTGTTGCAACATCCTTTTCTGCTAGTCCATTACATTTTCTCCTTATGGTGCTCTATTCATTAAAAGATGAGTTGCAGGTGAATAAATTATCTCAACTTAACAAGCGACAATAAAAAAAAAATCCACAAATAGAGAATATTCTAAAAATACAGGGAATAAAAAAACAGATTAATAGCAAATTACAGGAGAAAGTTGTAACTACATTACATAGGCTAAAATTAAATAATTATTACAATGGCAATCGAGCCAATAAAATGCTAACACTTAGATTACAAAAACAAAAAACTAGGAAAAGAATCTCCAAGATAATAGAAGAAGATCAAGAACATCTGGACCCGGTAGAAATAGGTTTCACCTTTAACAAATATTATAATGGTTTGTATAATCTGCCAGTACCAAATAATATCACCCAGATAGAGAACTATTTAAAAGATACTCCAACTCCAAAAATTTCAGATCAACAAAGAGCAGAATTAAATAAGCTATTTTCTAAAGAAGAATTGCAAGAGGCCATTAGTAACATAGGGACGTTTAAGACCCGGGGCCCCGACGGTTTTAGCAACTCCTTTTATAAAACGTTTGAATATATAATCTCCCTGAGTCTTCTGGATGCATTTAACGAAATTGCAGGGGCAGGTATAGCGCCTGAAGAATTATTGAGCGCAAACATATTACCAATCCCTAAACCAGATAAAGAGTTTACTAATGTCAGGAACTTTAGGCCTATATCTATAATAAATGTGGATATTAAACTCTATTCATCAATTTTAGCTCAGAGAATGAGGAAAATTATCTCTACGGTGATTCACCCTGACCAAATAGGATTTGTCCCAAGTCGAGTCTCTGCTTACAATATTAGAAGACTACTAGATATATGGAACCAGGTGGATAAAACAGGGCTGCCCCTCCTGACTCTGTCTTTAGACGCAGAGAAGGCGTTTGACAGAGTCGGGTGGGGCTACCTTAGCATGGTCCTGAAAGCATTTGGGTTTGAAGGCTGGATTCACAGAGCAATAATGGCTTTATACTCAAATCCGGTAGCTAGAATCGTAGGGCCGAACATTACTGCAGATTGGTTCAGACTTGGCAATGGTACGAGACAGGGGTGTCCCCTTTCCCCGATCTTGTACGTTCTCTCGATTGAACCTCTAGCAATAAACATAAGAAACAATCAGGAAATTGAAGGATACCCCACATTAGACGAAGAACTTACAATATCCCTGTATGCTGATGATGTCGTGTTGACGATTAGGGACCCTAGACATTCTCTTCCCCCACTAATGCAGGAGATAGAGAAATACAGCGGCGTATCGAATTATAAACTAAATGTATCAAAAACAATGGTATTTCCCAAAAACATAGATCCAAAATTAGTGGAAGAATTAGAAAATCCATTCAGTTTTCACTGGACTCAAAAAGAATTTGTATTTGGGTATAACAATCACAGTAAAGGTGGACTTTCTAATGGAACGAAACTTTATGCTACTACTGAAAGAGACCAATAGAAACCTCAGGGAGTTGGCCCATCTAGAAACATCTCGGTGGGGGAGAGTGAATACAATCAATTACCTTATACCAAAATGGGCCCATATGTTCAGCATGGTCCCTCTAAGAATCCCGCAGTCATGGCTGGACCTGCTCCAGTCATCAATTAACTCCTATATATGGAAAGTCAGGAAAATCAGAATTGCTAAGCATGTATTAAGCAGAAAGACCAAGGAGGGAGGAATGGGATATTCAAATGTGAAAACAATATATTAGGCAAACATATTGACCCATCTATATAGATTACAGGAAGAAGATTCAAAAAACTAACCCTGGTATAGGATTGAGGGTGAGTCAATCGGTAGTAGTGAACTGGAGACTTTACTCTGGACCTTTGACTATCATAAGATTAAAACTAAACTATTGAAATCTAATATCTAATATAGAAAACATTTCTCTAAAGAAGTGGAATGCAGAGTATACACTGAAGATTGCGGATATAACTTTAAATAATGAAATTCTCCCATTCGAACAGTTGGCAGCTAGATTAAATCTGAGGGAGAGTGATACGTATGTCTATTTGAGAGTTAGTCACTTTCTAAAAAAGCATTTAATAGGAAGCAGAGAAAATACTGCCCAATTGGAAATCATCTTCTCACAAAAAAGGGTGACATCTAAAAACAGACAGTTATTGGAGAGGTCGCAAAGTCCCTCCCCGCTGGCAGCTAAAGAGACTTGGGGAAAAAAATTGCAAATTAATATATCAACTTCAGAATGGAACAACTCAGTATCGCAAATATCAAAGCACATTTATTGTTTAAATATGGTGGAAAACCATTTTAAAACGATGCATAGATGGCATTTGACCCCAAAAAGACAATCTAAAATGTATCAGGGCTACCCCCCAAACTGTTGGAGATGTGGAAATATAGATGGATCAGTCATACACATTTAATTGGCAGTGTAAGGGGGTTAAGCCACTATGGAAAAGGATCTTTATAAAACTTAAAATTCTGGGAATCATCCCGAAATTCGATCCTAAAACTACTCTCCTCCATTTAAACATGAATGAGCTCGCGAATAATGATAAAACCCTAGTATTACATTGCTTTATGGCAATAAAGATAACTATTACCAGAAACTGAAATCAAGCCTCCCTTTATCAGTATCTCAAATGGAAGCCCAATAACTACACCAGCTAAAAATGGAAAGAGATTTATGTTGGTCCAGAGACTTGTCGGGTAAGACCGCACATCAATATAGAAATTGGATTAGTAAATGGGAAAGTGGGAAGAGGGAGGGTGACCAGGCCCTTGACATTCAATTACAGTGATAAGAATGTTGTTGACAGTGGATCTCCGCTTGATGTTTGCTCTGGCTCCCCGTTGTATGCTGTATGCTGTATGAATGGTGATACCCTGGTAGGTCATAGACGTGCGGGGTATAGTATATAAGTTGTTAGTTTATCTTCTTCCGGTCAGCTACTCTCTAAGATCCATAGGTAATTGGGTCATAGGAGGACCACTAAGACTACACTCACTTCCAGAACCGCACCACGCACTTTACTGTAACCTACTTGATCATTTGGATAGTCTTCACAGTTCTGCTGATTAGTACATCTCCACTTAATTTTCACCTATATAAAGGGCTAGACTACCACGCCCTCTCTTTAATTATAGTATAATAACTTTTTTTATCTACCCCCCTTCCTCCACCTAGGCACTTGTCCTAAACTTAGTCTCCCATCCTATGACTCCGATTTATGCATCTGATTATTGTAGACAAATATACAGTATTTGGAGATGTATCTGTACCGGCAATGATGTTTAAATGTTGTTTGTATGTGTAATATGACTATTTGTAATTATCTGTAATTTTTGATAAAAATAAAATAAAGATCATAGGAAAAAAAAAATATTATCTCAACTTCTTCTGCAAGACAAACAGACCCAGCTTTGCATTGTTTTAAATGTGAGACTCTTGAAAGATTCAGCAATGGCTAGCTAATATTTCCTAACATAATATTAAGTATTATATTGGAATTGTTGTTTGTAGCAGTCCAACTTTATTTCTTTCTTTGTTAGCAATAAAGTAACCTTTTAAACTGCAGCTGCTAGAAATCTACCATTCCCATGATGCTCTGCCTTTCCATCTGACAAAGAATTGTGTGAGTTTTTATTCCACAGCAACTGAAGTGGGGAATGTTTGACACTAATCCATCTCTCGTTAGCCTTCTTTCTCCTACTACCATCTCACCTAATTTCATTGTATGACCTAATTCACCTTATTTGTTATCCCCTCTCATTCACTTATTTTTATTTCCCCTCATCTCTTCCTATTCTTTTTTCTCCCAACATCACTCCCAATTAGTATTGAGCGAACCCGAACCGCACTGTTACGATTTTTGGACCCCCGGACCCGAACACGGACATTATACTGTATGTCCGTGTTGGAGTTCGGGTTCGGCGATTACATTGTATGTAATGCTATTGGCTTTCTATAAACCGAAATAGAGTCCCCATTCATAAGAAATTCTTATGAATGGGGACTCTATTTCGGTTTATAGAAAGCCAATAGTATTACATGTATTCCATAAGCCGAAAGTCTATAAACCGAACGACATTCGGTTTATAGACTTTCGGTTTATAGAATAGCAATAGCATTACATGTATTCTATAAACCGAAAGTCTATAAACCGAATGTCGTTCAGTTTATAGACTTTCGGTTTATGGAATACATGTAATGCTATTGGCTTTGTATAAACCGAAATAGAGTCCCCATTCATACGAATAGGTCAATTGACCTATTCGTATGAATGGGGACTCACCCACATTTTACTTCATTTTGCAGCCCTCTAGCCCTTTTCCAGGACTTTTTTAGAGGCATTTTAGTGGCCAAAAGTTCGGGTCCCCATTGACTTCAATGGGGTTTGGGGTCAAGTTCGGGGTCAAGTTCGACCCCGACCCCAGACTTTTTTCTGAAGTTCGGCCGAACCCGCCGAACCCGAACATCCAGGTGTCTGCTCAACTCTACTGCCAATCCTTATTTACCTATGTTCTTTCTGTCAGCAATATGCCCAACCAGAGACATCACTAGGGTTGGTGTCACCCGGTGCGGTAACTCATGGTGTCATCCCCCTGGATTTCCTCTAATACCATACCAAACAGATTCCTTAGTAATGCCAGTCAGATGGCCTATTAAATATGCCACATACAGGAGCCCCACAAATTATGTCACACACAGGAGCCTATTAACTATGCCACACACAGGAGCTCCATAACTATGACACACACAAGAGTCCCATAAATTATGCCACACCAGTGCCCCATAAATGATGCGACACCAGAGCCCCATTATTTATGCCTCACGTTGGAGCCCAATTAATTATGCCACACACACAGGCGCCCCTTAATTATGCCACACACAAGTGCCCCATAATTATGCCACACAAAAGAGACCCTTAATTATGCCACACATGAGGCCCAATAAATATGCCACACATGGGACTGCCATTAATTATGCCACACACAGGAGCCCTACGAGGTGACAATACATATCTATACAAACAGACATCTCTCTATAAGTAGTTGCATTTATACTTATTTGAATTTTGTGATATTATATTTTTACCATTTACATGCCAGTGTTTGCCCATAAATATGGCACAGCCAATTTGCCCAATAATATGGCAGCATTATTTTGTCATTCATAAACCATAATTTGCCCAATATTATGCCAGTTTTATTTTGCCATTCAATATGCCAGTATTTTGCCACTCAATATGTCAGTATTTTGCCATTAAATATGCCATTCTGTTGCCATTAAATATGCCAGTATTTTGGTACTCAATATGCCAGTATTATTTTGTCATTCAATGTGCCAGTATTATTTTGTCATTAAATATGCCAGTATTTAACCCCTCAATATGCCAGAATTTTGCCATTCAATATTTCAGCATTTAACCCCTCAATATGCAGAATTTTGCCATTCAATATTCCAGCATTTAAACCCTCAATATGCCCACATTTTGCCATTCAACATGCCAGTATTATTTTGCCACTCAATATGCCAGCATTTAACCCCTCAATATGCCAGCATGTAACCCCTAAATATGCCAGTATTATTTTGCCATTCAAAATGACAGTATTTTTCACCACTCAATATGCCAGCATTTAACCCCTCAATATGCCAGCATTTAACC
Organism: Pelodytes ibericus; assembly: GCA_036172795.1. Taxonomy (NCBI): domain Eukaryota; kingdom Metazoa; phylum Chordata; class Amphibia; order Anura; family Pelodytidae; genus Pelodytes; species Pelodytes ibericus. Next base: position 132,337,418 of record CM069860.1, on the reverse strand, counting down.
CCTAAATATGCCAGTATTCTTTTGCCATTGAATATGCCAGTATTTAACCCCCTAAATATGCCAGAATTGTGCCATTCAATATTCCAGAATTTAATCCCTCTATATGCCAGAATTTTGCCATTCAATGTGCCAGTATTATTTTGCCACTCAATATGCCATCATGGAACCCCTCAATATGCCAGAATGTAACCCTCAATATGCCAGTATTATTTTGCCATTCAATATGCCAGTATTTAACCCCTCAATATGCCAGAATTTTGTCATTCAATATTTCAACATTTGATCCCTCAATAAGGGCAGAATTTTGACATTCAACATTCCAGCATTTAACCCCTCAATATGCCAGAATTTTGCCATTCAATATTCCAGCATTTAAATCCTCAATATGCGAGAATTTTGCCATTCAACATGCCAGTATTATTTTGCCATTCAATATGCCAGCATTTAACCCCTAAATATGCCAGAATTTTGTCATTCAATATTTCAACATTTGATCCCTCAATAAGGGCAGAATTTTGACATTCAACATTCCAGCATTTAACCCCTCAATATGCCAGAATTTTGCCATTCAATATTCCAGCATTTAAATCCTCAATATGCGAGAATTTTGCCATTCAACATGCCAGTATTATTTTGCCATTCAATATGCCAGCATTTAACCCCTAAATATGCCAGTATTATTTTGCCATTCAATATGCCAGTATTTTTTTGAAACTCAATATGCCAGCATTTAACCCCTCAATATGCCAGCATTTAACCCCTAAATATGCCAGTATTATTTTGCCATTCAATGTGCCAGTATTTAACCACTAAAAATGCCAGATTTGTGCCATTCAATATTCCAGCATTTAACCCCTCAATATGCCAGAATTTTGTCATTCAATATTCCAGCATTTAACCCCTCAATATGCCAGAATTTTGCCATTCAATATTCCAGCATTTAACCCCTCAATATGCCAGCATTTAACCCCTCAATATGCCAGTATTATTTTGCCATTCAATATGCCAGTATTTAACCCCTAAATATGCCAGAATGTTGCCATTCGATATTCCAGAATTTAATCTCTCAATATGCCAAAATTGTGCCATTCAATATTCCAGCATTTAACCCCTCAGTATGCCAGATTTTTGCCATTCAATATTCCAGCATTTAACCCCTCAATATGCCAGAATTTTGCCATTCAATATTCTGGCATTTAACCCCTCAATGTGCCAGCATTTAACCCCTCAATATGCCAGCATTTAGCTACTCAGTATGCCATAATTTTGCCACTCAGTATGTCATAAATTTGCCACTCGGAGAGCCAGTATTTGCTAATTTTATACCACCCCCCCACTTCCCCAGTACTTACCTTACTCATTGCTCTGTCTCCAGGACTTCTCATCCGTGCACTCTTTCCTCCTGCACGTAGGAGGGAAATACAGCCACCGGATGTGACGTTACATCACATCCGGTCACATTTAATTATTTATTTATTTTTGGAGTGTGCGACCTCTACGACTGCACAGGGCGCAACACTCCAGGGGGTGCCCGCAACTTAAAAAAAATATATATATGTTTACCTGTAGAGGCACTGGCTGGTGAGATCTGAAGATTTCCCCTCACCAGCACCAGCCCTCTGTACAGCCCCACAGGAGGATCCTGGGAGGGGGCAGACCTCACTGGGTGAGAGGTGAAGGTCCACCCCCACCCTGTGAAGCAGAGTGATGTCTGTTTCATGGGGGAGCCACGGGCTACATTAGCTCAGTAAGTGCTGCTAACTCTCCCAGCACTTAGTGATGATACAGGGCTTCGGATTTCCAATACCCTGCATTATCACTGCGTGCGGGGAGTGTGAGCAGCACTTATGTTATAACACTTATAACACACAGAGCTAATGCTGCCCACAGCTCCTCCTTCAAGTAAGAATGGGATAGGGAGGGAGAACCAAGGAGAAAAGAAAGAATGGAGGGGGAGAAAACAGAGGGGGGGAGAGAGAACAGAGATGGGGAGAGAACAGAAATTGGGGAGGGGGGAGAGAACAGAGATAAGGGAGGGGGGATAGAACAGAGATGGGTAGGAGGGGATAGAAAAGGGATGGGGAGGAGAGGTACAGAGAACAGAGATGGGGAGGCGGGTAGAGAGAAATTAACTGGGTGAGGGGGAGAGAACAGAGATGAGGGAGGGGAGAGAACAGAGATGGGGAGGAAGGGATAGAACAGAGATGGGAAGGAGGGGATAGAACAGAGATGAGGATGAGGGGGTAGAACAGAGATGGGGAGGAGGGGTAGAGAAAACAGAGATGGGCAGGGGGAGAGAATAGAGGAGTGGGGAGAGAACAGAGATGGAGGAGGTGGGTGAGAACACATATGGGGAGAGGGGGATAGAGAACAGAGGAGGGGGAGAGATAACAGATTTGGGGGAGAGAGAACAGGTAAGAGAGAGAGATATGGGGAGGTGAAGGTGAGGGAAAAAAGTATAAGGAGAAGAATGAGAGGTAATGGGATATGGGTAGGAGAGATAAGAAATATGGGGAGGGGAAGGAGCGATACGAGATATGGAGAGAGGGAAATAAGTATGAGCAGAGGAAGGAGAGGGAAAGAGATATGGGGAGGGGAAGGAGAGATAGCAGATATGGGGGAGGCAATATATGGGGGGAGGATGAGAGACAGACAGACATGGTTTGTGGAGAGAGGAGAGACATACATGGGAAGGGAAAGATATACAAAATGGGGAGTTGAGGTGAGACAGACATGGCAAGACAGAGGAAAGGGACAAACATGGAAAGGGAAAGAGACATGCATTAATGGAGAGGAAACAGACAGTCATGAGGGTAGAGAGGATGGGGGGCACCACGTGGGTGGCCCGCACAGGGCGCTGGAATACTTATGTCTGAGGTTTTTTACATGACTTGATTTACTTATACTGGGCACCATAACTTTCCTGATTCCATCTTCTGGTCATCTGTTAGGTGTGGAGATCACCTATCCTTTGTAAATTAGTATATGTTACAAAGTTATTTTCAGTCCCATCAAATTTGTCTCTGTCCCCATATTAACATTGCCTATGCAGAGAGAAAATAGTGGATAGGCTGGGGATCAATCTTGTGGGGTCATGTTATGGTGTGTGGTGTTTTGCGGTATCCCATAACTTCGCTTTTTTCAAGCTCTGCCCATTTGTGTCCCAGGGCTGACAATGTTGGCATGTATACTGTTACATTACAGAAAGCTAATATAATTTAGTTTGTGTATGTGTCCCTAAACATTACTTTTTTTTTAAAACGCCAAACCTCTGTATTACCTTTTTAACAGTAAAAAATGGTCATTACATTTTAGTGAACAGTCTAAGCTGTTTATAATTATCTATGTAGGAAAAACAAAATAGTACTATATCCAGTTAAACAATGAAATGTTGCTTTTTCAGTTTCAAGTGGTTTTGTTTTATTTATGCTTTAGTAACAAAATGATGGGTTTTCGAAGGAATCTTTATCTCTGAACTGGTTTCCTGCGGAGTGCGGTTTTGTTACATTTCTGAAATGGTGAATAAATGCATTTCTACGAGAATGCCTCTGTTATTTTACAACTCTTTTGCAGTGATGTTTAGAGAATTGCAGTTCAAAACAATGACAATTCTCAGCTGGTAAGTGTCATCAGCTGATGGTGTAAGTAGACATCAGAAAAGCATATCAGCCTCCAGTCAAAAACATAAAACAAAGGTTTAATCTCAATCTTGATGATAAAAAATATGTCCTGCATCATTTAATAGCTAAAATACCTACTCACACTGTGAGTAACTATCAAAATCCTATAACAGTAAGAATAAAATAGAGAAATCAATAAAGCTTAAAGGGACTGTACCACCTGAACTTTGTTTTTACTGTGTATGTTTTTCATTCAATCTTATGCATTGTATTAGCAAAACTGGAAGAAAATTTATAAATTAGGAGAACATGTGTTTTAAATGTGGAGTCTCCTGTTTATGACATCACCTGTGTATGGTAACGACAAGATGGCACATACGAGCATCTTGGGCACAATGATGACACAGAAAAGCTGTTTGTGTTAAAAAGATGTCACATGCATGCTTGGACGTAAAGTTGGCACTGAAATGCTGTTTGGACACAAATATCGCACGGAAATCCTGCAAAAGCACCAAGATGCAGGAACAAACTGCCCACAAAATGACAGTGACAAGCTGTTTGGGCACAAACAGGTATATATAACAAAAATATATACACAGGGTCAGATTTGCATCGCAGGTGCAACAAAAAAGACAATCATTATATATATAAAATAAAAAATAGTTTTCTTACTAGACATGTGCAAAACTAAAATTTTCGTTTCGTTTTCGTCCATTTGGACGAAAATGTTATTTATTTCATCTAAAACGAATTTCGTTCATTACTGCATTCGTTTCAGACAAAATTCGTTCATTATTTTCGTTTCGTTTCATTTTATTCATTCGTTTTATAGAATACGTGTAATAGTAATACTATTGGCTTTCTATAAACCGAACGAGAGCCCCATTCATAAGAAATTCTTATGAATGGGGAATCCATTCATAAGAATTTCTTATGAATGGGCTCTCGTTCGGTTTACAGAAAGCCAATACTACTAAAAGTTTTCTATAAGCCGAAAGTCTATAAACCGAAGGTCGTTCGGTTTATAGACTTTCGGTTTATAGAATACATAGAATTACATGTAATTCTATGTATTCTATAAACTGAAAGTTTATAAACGTTCGGTTTATAGAATAGCAATAGGATTACATGTACTATGGGCTTTCTATAAACCGAACTAGAGTTCCTACTCACAAAAATTTATGAATGGGGACTCTGTTTCGGTTTATAGAAAACTAAGAAGTTCAACGAACGAACGAATGGTTTAATATAAACGAAAATCATTCGTCCATTCATGCTATAGTATTGGCATTACTATAAACCGAAATAGAGTCGGTTTATAGAATGCCAATAGATTTACATGCATTCCATAAACCGAAAGTCGTTCATTATGTCGGTTTATGGAATGTAGTGTACTATGCTATTGTATTCTATAAACCGACTCTATTTCGGCTTATAGAATGCCAATAGTATTACGAATGGATGAATGAAGGAATGATTTTCGTTTATTAACCATTCGTTCATTCGGCTTTCATTAGCTTAGCATTTTCATTATTCGTTTTTCAAACAAATGAACGAAAATGCTATTTTTGGACGAAAATGCATTCGTCCGAAAACTAATCTATTCTTACCCCCTGTGGGTGTTATGTGTTGTCCTCAACCCTGGGCCCTCTACCAGAGGCCTGGGAATTTGAGGGTTCTGCTATGTCACAATCGCTTCTGGTGCTTGTCTACTACCACAATGTCATGTTAATTGGCCATAACCTGTCTTTCCATCTGGATCTTGAAATCCCACATGATGTTAGTCTTATTACTATCCATGACTGTCTGTGGAATCTTCCATCTGTACTTGGGAGGGTATATCCCATATGATGTGCAAATGTTCCTGTACACAATTTCAGCTACCTGGTTGTGCCAGTGTATGCTGTTCCTGCGTGCATCTTACACCCTGCCACTATGTATTGAACTGTCTCAGAGGCCTCTCCACACACTCTGCACCATTTATCCCAGGGGTCCTCAAACTACGGCCCGCGGGCCACATGTGGCCCGCCGAGGACATTTATGTGGCCCGCGGGGGGTGCTGCCGGCACCCACCCCGTTTACTTTTTTTTTTCTTTCTGGCAGCCGCAAAGGATGCGGCTGCAGGAAGAAAAAAAAAAAATATTCACCGCGACCGGATGTGACGTTACGTCACATCCGGATCCGGTAACTGTTTCCCTCCTCCACAGGAGGACACCGCGCGAGACGTCCGGGGACACAGCAGCTGGAGGTAAGTGATGGGGAAGCGGGGGAGGAGGGAGGGATAACGAGCATTATTCCTGGCCTCTGACTGGCATAATATTCCTGGGCTTCTGAATGGCATAATATTCCTGGGCATCTAACTGGCATCATATTCCTGGGCATCTGACTGGCATCATATTCCTGGGCATCTGACTGGCATATTATTCCTGGGCATCTGACTGGCATATTATTCCTGGGCATCTGACTGGCATAATATTCCTGGGCATCTGAATGGCATCATATTCCTGGGCATCTGAATGGGATAATATTCCTGGGCATCTGAATGGCATAATATTCCTGGCCATCTGACTGGCATCATATTCCTGGGCATCTGAATGGCATAATATTCCTGGGCATCTGACTGGCATAATATTCCTGGGCATCTGAATGGCATAATATTCCTGGCCATCTGACTGGCATCATATTCCTGGCCATCTGAATGGCATCATATTCCTGGGCATCTGACTGGCATAATATTCCTGGCCATCTGAATGGCATAATATTCCTGGCCATCTGACTGGCATCATATTCCTGGGCATCTGACTGGCATAATATTCCTGGGCATCTGACTGGCATAATATTCCTGGGCTCTGACTGGCACACTATTCCCATTGAAATACTGGTAAGTTTGTTGATTTAACTTTACTTTAAATATTGTATTTGTTCTCGTTTTGTTCAAAATAAGATATATGCAGTGTGCATAGGAATTTCTTCATAGTTTTTATTTTTACTATAGTCCGGCCCTTCAACGGTCTGAGGGACAGTGAACTGGCCCCCTGTTTAAAAAGTTTGAGGACCCCTGATTTATCCTGTCTCGCGCAGTTGATCCCTGTTTCTATGGATCTGGTGTCTCAGTGCTTGCTGTCTTTAAATCCAGCCCCTCCAGCGATTGGTAGGATTTCCCAATGTCAGCCACCTCAGCTATCTGTCGATGGTTCATCCCACACAGGGTCTTGGTATGGCATGGCACTTCAGTTTGATCTTCCTGCCATGTCTGTTCCTGCTTCAGGCATTCTCTCAGGGTTCCATCAAGGATGGTTGATCTGACACTCCCCAGAACCTGTAAACCCTCTTTTACCAGCTTATTGTACACTCTCTGTGTGTTGAACTTGGGGTGGAAACCCCTGCACAATGCAAGGAGCTTCTAGGTCTTTTGGCCAGCTCATGATACTGGCACAGATGTATGTGTTGATGGCATGGCTCTAGTTCCTTCCATTGAGCTGGCTCTTCAGGATGTCTGTCTTATCCTTGGTGGTACTTGGATGTTGCTGTATTCTTGACTTCCTCATCGTGGTTCCCAAGTGATTGTGGGATAACAAGATAGTTTTAGCTGGTCTTTATGTCTACTATGTGCCCTACTGGCAGTTCCAACCCATCAGTCTAAAGTGGCTTCCCTCTTTTTACTACCATCTGAGCATGCTCCTCCAGTTCTCATGACATTCCAATGTCATCACTGTAAATCCATGTCAGGTGGATCAGCGAGGTAATGTTTTGTTCACTCTTAGCATTCAGCTTGATGTCATCCATGTTGAGGAGGTGGCTGATTGCCCTTGTGATTAGTTTGCTGAATGGGGTTCAAGCCTATCCAGAACAGCACCGGGGAGAGTGCGTTACCTTGGTATATACAACACTTGATGGTCACTTGTGCTACCTGTCTCGAATTGGCTTCCAGTGTTGTTTTCCAGAGCCCCACTGAGTTCTTGAGGAAGGTCACTAGTGTCCTGTTGACTTTGTATAGTGCCAGATATTCACAAATTCATGTGTGTGGTATTGAGTCATAGTTTTTTTTGTTAATGTAGACAATCCAGGCTGTGCTCAGATTTGTCTATCTACACCTGGAGTCTTAGGCAACTGCTCTATCTATGAGCAACTGGGGTTTCAAGCCTCTAGTGTTGTTCCTAATGCCCTTCTGAGCTGCGCTCATGTACTGGCCCATATGGTCCTGTAGCTTGGCGGCTATGATGCCTCATAGGATTTTTCATGTTGTATAGAGGCAAGTTTTTGACTTTCATGATTAGCACAGTCCTTCCTTATGTTAGCCAGTCTGGTGGTTCACCAGTGCTGCCAGGAATTAATTTACCACTGTTAGTTTCTTTAACTAGTAGGTGTGGATCATGTCTGGGCCAGGGTGCATTTTTTTACAGGCAGATAGAAAATAAACATTTATCGACATATTTCACACTTTCTGGGGACATATTTGACTTAGGAACAGTGGTCTCTGCCTGGAGACAGTCCCCTAAAAAGTATTTCTGATCAACCTATTCTAAGCACAGGGTCAGAGTGCCACTCTCTATAAACTATAGGAAGTATTTACTAAAATAGTTGAGTGGCAGGTGAGTTAAAGTGAGATGAACATTTAATCTCACTCATATAACAATAGATTGTGCAGGGATAAACCTGATGGACACCTGAAGCTACAAGAGGTCAGCTGGCCATTGGAAAAAAATAGTTAAAAGTTTTAAAACTCTCTTTTTTAATAGTGCATTATACTGTTGTTTGCCTGTACAATGCATAGTTAAGTATGTGAGGTGAAATGTTCATCGTACCACAACTCACCTGAAACTAACTTATATACAAACACATTTTGGAAGCATTAAAGAGTACAATAACAGTGTACTGTACGACATTTATTTACCAAAGTAACTAGATCATTGAAAAAATTAAACAAAAATGATACTGAAGGTTCTTCTCTGACAGCAATAACTTACAACTGAAAAAAAAGTTAAAAGTACAATGTTCTTTAATAACAATCTGAAATGGAACGGCATCTATAAATTATTAAGTACTTCATCCTTTAACTGCCACCAAAATATCCCACGGCATGAATGTGTACATGGGAATTTATTTAATAAATTCAACTTCTACCTTGGCACAATGTGTAAATGTCTCCTTAGATAATTTTCTTCATGGTGATTTAAACTATTTAAAAAAATGATCAAAATGCTCTTATAGCTAACATGCTGTACAGTTTGTCTTTTTCTTCTGTTTATTCACTTGTATTACTCTATTTCATGGTGGTGGTGAAATGGAGATGTCTTAGAGTGATAAAGATCTATACCCTTGGGAAGATCTGAGAAACACATAACAGTGTAATAGGAGTATTGCTGATCTATGTTTAAAAAACACGATACATCACCTGTAATTTATAAAGAGAAAGAGATACAGGCAGAACGTCAAATATATTTTGGGTTAAATTCACTTAAAGGACAACTGTAGCCAAAAAATAGCTCATGTTTAGTAGAAAAATTAAATCAATAGTAGATCGTGTGTATAGAGATGATTTAATGAAAAGAAATAGAATAGAAATAAAACACCTTATTGGGCAATTAAAATGGGCAGACATGTTCTATAGAATCTGATGGTCAGATCTGCATTAACCTTCATTCAGGTGACCATAGGCATGATTTTAAACAACATGCCCATTATTTGTATTCTTTCATTAAAACCTTTCTATGTAAAATGCCTACACTTGATGTGATCTTTAAAAACAATTTCATTTGTTGCTCCAGTTGCCCTTTAAGATTGGCATACCTTTGCAAGAGTTGCAGTTTTCAGAATATGACCAAATAGTGTTCCCCTGTTACTGATGATCTGTTATGGCTCCTCTTTTCCCTGCTGTATCACAGGTACTCACTATAATGTGATGGAGGGAATTATAATTATTAAAATGCATTGTCAGAGCAGAGGATGACCGGCACAGATTCCACTGCTTTCTCACAATATATTAGGGGTGTCAAACTGCGGCCCTCCAACTGTTAGAGAACTACATTTCCCATATGTCCCTGCAACATTGTTAGCTGACAAAGTATCATGGGAGATGAAGGCCATCAACAGCTGGAGGGCTGAAGTTGAACACCCCTGTACTACACTAATCCCAGAACCATCCTCATGTGAATTGATATTGACCAGGGCATAAGGGATGAGGTTATAAATAGAGTTGAGCGAACACCTGGATGTTCAGGTTCGGCGGGTTCGGCCGAACTTCGGAAAAAAATCCGAGTTCGGGCTCGAACTTGACCCCGAACTTGACCCCGAACCCCATTGAAGTCAATGGGGACACAAACTTTTGGGCACTAAAATGCCTCTAAAAAAGTCCTGGAAAGGGCTAGAGGGCTGCAAAAGGAATTAAAATGTGGGTAAGAGTAGTACAAGTGCCCTGCAAACAAATATGGATAGGGAAATAACTTCAAAAAACATAAAATACATACAAATTAAAAATACAGCTGAGCCATAAAATAGCACTAGATGGAATCTTTGATTTTAGGTTTGGAAGAACATAAATCTAAATCTAAAGCATGGCTGCCAGGAGGATCAACAGAATTATCCATTTGAGAGAGGGTTGGAGTGCAGGGTATTCTCTTTCAGTTTATACTAAGTGACCCATAGGTTGAGGAGGCGGTGACCGTGGCGCTGTAGGTGGAAGCGGCGCTGGAGGAGGAGGAGGTAGCCAGAATTTTTCAAAGTGCGCTGTAAGCACAGTATTTGACGGTTCTATTTGACTCTCAGATATGAAGTGCACCGCAAGACTCAAATGTACTATTTAGCACCCAAAACTATTAGAATTTTTCAAAGTGCGCTGTAAGCACAGTATTTGACGGTTCTATTTGACTCTTAGATGTAATACATGTAATGCTATTGCTATTCTATAAACCGAAATAAGGTCCCCATTCATAAGAATAGGTCAATTGACCTATTCTTATGAATGGGGACTCTATTTCGGTTTATAGAATAGCAATAGCATTACATGTATTCCATAAACCGAAACTCTATATACCGAAAGACAATACAATATAATTAGACCAATACAACCGTAAAACAAATACAATAAAGTGAACATGTGCGCTAGTGACCAACACTAGAAAAAAAGAGCATTACCCTTTTCTATGAGACAAAATGCTCAGATATTATGCAAAGGGAAAAAACAAAAACAATAATAGTGTAGTATATCAGTGCAATGGTATAATAGTTCAAAGTGCATAAATGGTACACTCACATTTACATGAGCAATACCCTGCTCAAGATAAATAGCGTGGGTGAGCTCAGATAAGAGCAGCTAGATCTTGTAAACCAGCTCCAGAGGCAGCCCAGATATCCAGATCACATGGGAAGGAGAAGGCAGGATTGCACAAGTAAGTATTTTAATATAAGCAATAAAACCAACAAACAGTAAGATCTTACATTTAAAAATGCTTTAAAAGTCCCAGATGCTTGTCCATAAAACCAATAGTGTTGTCTGTGCACTCCTCTCCTCTCACACAACGCGTTTCCCCTCTTGTTGAGGCTTTTTCAAGACACTTGAAAAAGCCTCAACAAGAGGGGAAACGCATTGTGTGAGAGGAGAGGAGTGCACAGAAAATGTATAAATGTGATTAGTCCATCACTGTTGATTAAGTCAGACACGTTGGCTATACCCTTGTTTTTCCAGATCGAAAGATTTAGATCTGGTATATAAAATTTGAGGGAATCAATTGGTGCTGCTGCTTTAAGGGGAGTAGTAGTCCCTATACTAATTCTGATTTTATCTATGTTGTTATATTCATTCCTTATTATAGGTGAATTTATTCCCTTTTTTAAATTCCAGATCAGCAACCCAATATAAGTGAAAAGGATTCATATTTAAGGTTTGGGTTTCATCAAGTTGCATCCATCTTGGGTTGATATCCTTTTTTCTTTCCCATTCTAGTGCATGTACTACCATAGATATCGTATGTAATCTGTATAGATCTGGGAATCCTAGGCCTGCGTAATTAGTACTTTTCATAAGGTCTGCTCTTGTAATTCTAGGTTTTTACCCTGCCACACATAAGCTAAAAAGATCTGAGTAATTGATTCCAGTATTCGTCTAGGGACCTGAAGTGGGATTACCCTAAAAAGATACTGGAATTTTGGAACCACATAAGCCTTAAGAGTGTTAATTCTGCCGATCCAGGAGAGTTCTATTCCCCTCCATATCTCTGTGTTAAGTGTTGGTAATTTAATTTCACCAAAGATTCCAGATCAAAAGTAACTTTTATTCCAAGATAATCTATGGCGGGGTTTGAACAGTCAAATTGGTATCCAGCTGTGCGGTTTGTTCTGGCCTAAGAAAGATAGTAATTACCTGAGTTTTAGCGAAATTAATTTTTTAATTTGAATGATCTCCAGATTCTTTAATGATATCTAATACAGCTGGAATAGAAGACAATGGTAAAGAGAGTGTCAGTAATACATCATCAGTGTATAATGCTAGTTTATGTTCTTGAGATCTTATTTTAATGCCCCTTACCAGTTGTGAATGCCTTTTAGCTAGGGGTTCAATAGGGCATAAAATATTGGGGCCAACGGACAACCCTGTCTGGTGCCATTATGGATCGTGAAGGGTTCTGATTTTAGGAAAGGGCCCATAATGTAGGCTTGAGGAAAATGGTAAAGAGACATAACCAAATGTTTAAAGGGTCCTTGTAGACCGAATACTTCCAAGGTTTCTACTAGGAAGGACCAATCAAAGGCCTTCTCGGAATCCAGTACCAAGAAGGCTGATGGTATTTTGGATTTATTAATCTCAGAGATCAGGTTAATTAGTCTACAAATGTTATACTCAGTTGTTCTTCCATAGATAAATCCTGTCTGGTCCGAGTGAATCAGACCAGGGAGCATAGGGCCCAGACGCATTGAGAGGATTTTTGAGTACATTTTTATATCGTTGTTGATTAAAGAAATTGGTCTATAGTTCTTAAAGTATTTGGGGTACTTCCCTTCTTTCGGGAACGGGGAGAAAAATGCCTGTTGCATCTCCAATGGAAAGGAGTTCCCTTCCTTAATATAGTAAAATGCCCTTAGGAGTATCAGAGAGATCCACAGGTCCAGCAGTTGATAGAATAAAGTGGTATAGCCATCTGGGCCTGGGGATGTCCCTGATTTCAGGTCATTTACTGCATCCCTGACTTCAGTCAGTGTAAAAGGCTGATTCAAGTTGAGAGTTTGGTCCTCTGTAATTTTTGGGAGATCAAGATTTTGGAGAAACTTTCTGATCTGAGCAGGTGTCCTGGGCTGGTTACCTATATTATACAGTGAGCTATAATACTGCTTGAAAGCCGCACTTGACACTTTACTTTTCACTGTGAAAAAAATATTAACATATGAAATATTCATTGGCTTCCTGCATCTGGGTAGGTTCTCTGGTTGCTTTGTAGCCATTTTAGCATTCTGCAATAGGAAATAATTTATAATTTGTATACTATGTATGTATATTGGTTTACTGGACACTTTGTTTTTATTTCCTTTTGCTGATTAAAAAAATAATAATGGAGAAATAAAAGCAACAGAAATAATTGACTATCTCCCCAAATGGCTCACTCATTTACAATACATAGGAAGATCATTTGAAATGTTCTGTAGAACAATGAATCTGCATAATGATCGTATTAGACTTGTCATTAGAAGGATTTACCAGGTGTTTGCACTGGTAAAAAGGGAATTTGATTCAAGATAATGGTGTTGTAGAGTAATGTTGCAGAAAATATATTGTGTTTCAATATATGTCTTACAATGATGTGAGGGCCAAATGCATCATTATGCTCAATGCAAGCAAAGTAGAAACATTTCAAAAAATTAACTTGATTAATTTCCAATGTCATAAGTTCCTGCAATAACATTACCTATATTTCCCACAAACATTACAGTGAAGACTATACACTGAATATTAACATTTTCCGAATACATCAGTAATAATTCCAGTACTTGTTTGGGGCTTTTGTTATTATTTTCAAAATTGTCATAACATTATTCTTAGTATAATAGAGATGAATATTTTCCATATCATTTAAGAGCGCTTTTATTTGTTTATCAAGGTAAAGCTACATTGTGGGTTCTGTGTAGACTCGTGAACTTGAGAACTGAAAGTACGTATTAAGGCCAAAAGGGGTTCTTCAAATGGATTATATTCTAATATGACAGAAAATGTCTTGTGGGCACCAGTTACAATACAATAGAGACAAATAGATGTAATTTTCTACATCTTTCTTTTTTTGTATTGCTATCTTCAAATAAGATTATTCTGTGGCTGAGGATCATAAGAGTTGTAATTTGACCATGTGGTTGTTTATCAGGCAGGGTTCATGTGCATGTGATTAACTGAAATGATAGACATAGAGCTCACCTGTTTCCCTTTATTTACAGTCACTCAATATCTGTCCAGATGACACATTGGCCTGGTATTGATTTAGACCAATCTTTTTTAACTTTAAAAAAATTCTAATTCAGAATCTTAGTTTTGTTGCCAGATTTCTTAAGGAAATACCAAATAACCCCAGGGGGAGAGGTCAGACAAGATAAGGGCTGCATTAAAACACTTAGGCGTGGAACTCCATGGGATTTATTTCAGCGGTGGGAAGAAATACTTACTTAACTTCCCCATTTCATATGGGGGTATGGGGGAGAGTTCCTTGGTGGGAGGTATATGTTTTTGGCATGCCACATGGCTGGTAGAGTTTCATAGGAACTCAACAGCTGGTGTATTAACTAACCCTAGCTAAAATACAAGTTTTAAGGAAAATACCTTGTGCCTGCAATATGCATGCCTGCCAGGCATCTTGGTGCCTCTGGAAGATCAGCTGCAGAGTGAAAGGGAGAAGAACATCTAGAGAGAGAGGAAGAGAGCAGCCCAAACCACTCTAACAGCATGGGGGTTTACAAAATTAAATACAATAATTTTTGCTGCATCCCCCTGCCTGCTGGATATTTGTCCTGCGCCCTATGCGTGATCAACCTACACTTACAAGTCTACTGCTTTGTTCTCCCTTTCTGTTTCTTCTTTTGTCTGACTTTTGGAATTTCCACGGTTAACAAGTGCCCCTTCATGCCCCCAATCCAGAGGCCCATGCACTTAGGAGCCACATCCAACCCACAGGCCTCCAGTTGGATATCACTACTGTTTTGATACTTTCATTTTGAAGGTAAAGCCAATATAGTACATTTTGAAAATTCTCTGATTCATCTAGAATATTTTACCAACTCATCTATATTGGCCTGATATTTTTAATTCACCACAGTTCACTGTTTACTGTAATAAATAGACTATAATATGTATTGTAAATGTATTCATTTTGCTGTGCTATCCATTAGTAATTTTATAAGATACAAGAGAGATTCAAGTGTATTTTCTTCTTCATAAAGTACTTACATATTTGAATAAATACATACATGAGTATATACATATAACTAATGTACATGCATTAATATAAATACACGATTCATCCTATGCTAATTCAACTAATTATAAATGTAGTTCTGATTGCTAAATTGGTCTGGAATAAATTGACGCTTTAGTTGGGGATACAATGATTTATGGTGTATAGAAATAAATTAAATTTTAATAGAGAGCACATTTTAATCACTTTGGGGCATCTATGTAACATGCAGATCAGGGCAATAGTTTTCCCCCCATGGGAATACAACAATTTCAGTATGACAAGTAATAAAACAAAAGGTAATGAGAGAAGCTTAACAAGCCAATACAGCTTTCATTTGAAATGACAGCAATATTAATGGCTGTCAAAATTGAAAAAGTATCGGATTTCTCAAGTATGAGATGGGTAGATTGATCAGCGGTTTGAAGGAAAATGACATGTTATTTTCTTAGTTTTTCACTAGGGAGGCATTTATTGTACAAAGCACAAAAAATAGCATAAACAGCATAACCGTTAGTGGTTTTGTTAATGTAAGGAAAAACAATTTAAAATAATAGGTATTCTTATTAATTCCTTAAAACAATAGAGCATCTACATATCTGTGGATCACTCAGTTTGCGCAAATTTATGAATCTGGTGCAAAAGTAATGTGAAATGTAAATTGTATTATTTGGAATCACATCTGGGTTAGCGTTCAAACACTATTATAGATGCTATTCCACCTCTCTGAGATAAAATCATTGATTATGTGCATCTATCTGCATCTTGAAAAGAAAAGAACATTAAACAGGTCTTTGTTTGTATTGTATTTGCAAAACTTTCTTGTTTCACAAAAATAGCATTTTATTTTTTTTTGCGAGACTGCAGTCAACAATATAAGTGGGACATCATTAGAGTGAAGAAAAAACTGTTTGATATTTAAAACAAAATATTCGCTTGGTGAATACAACAATCAGATAAGCACAGAATACCCGAGCAATTAAGATAGCTGAACAAAACCATGAGTAGGTGTAATAGACCTTTTAAGTATTCCATGTCTTGTTATAATATTTTCTTGCCAAAAGGCATTGAAACAATGCATCTCTTACTCATGTAGCAGCCCACATATGCTAGAATTCTTATAATTAATTGAATATAAATATTATAATTGTAAACCTAACATGATTGGAATACCTACAATATAAAAAAAGAACCATAGATTGTGAACCAATCAGCCCTGATCGTCTTCATCTAACGAAAGCATGTAACTAACAATGTTAATTGTTTATTTGTATCTTACAATAACCTTACATATTTCTACCATGTCTCCTCATTCCTTTGTCTCCTCCAATGTGTGTGTAAGTGCTAAAGACTTTTGTGATATATGGCATATCCTTCTACATTATTCCTAAAGTGGTATCAAACTGAATATATTTTAAATTCTAAAATGACATCACTGGCACTGAATAAAAAATCCTTCCAAAAAATATGAATTCAGTGAAGTCAGTTTAGTGTATAAAAGAACAGTCAGTCCAACAGCTATGGAAATACTATAAAGCAGACAGCTTTGTTTTTTGGATTTAAAAAAGCACTGTTTATCCAGGGCTTTTACAATTAAAAATCAAATAAGAACAAAAAATAAAATATATATTTTATCATATAATCCCCAATAATCCTGTTACATAATGTTTGAATCTGAATAGCGCTTAGCCTGCCTTACAAGCTTCCTTGGCTATTCTTTCTGAAGTTACCTTTTAACAAATATTTTTCTATACCTTTCCAACCAGAACATTTCACATGTAAATTGGCTCCTATAATGATTTATGTATCTCCTTATTCTAGTTTTATGACAGCCCACCACCCTGAATTCTCATTTTCCCTCTCCAGCTTTATTGGCTTAGTAATACAATTTCCTTAGTAAAGTCATAAACTGTCAGTTTACAATTATGAGCTAAAAAATGGACATTATAACAATTCTTTTATGAAAATTCTGGAAAACACGGCATGCATTGTAAGATTCTATGCTGCATCCATTTTACAGAATAATACAGTAATATATTGGCTCTAAGAGCAGAGTTGTGTAATGTCTAGGCTCTGACTATTTTCCTACTTAGTGATCTGCCTAAAAAAATCTTCCTTTTTCAATATGCGCCATTTCGTTGAAACCTTTAAATAGTGTTTTACAAGCACTGATCTTCTGGGCTCATTGAGCTCCATTAAAACACCCATACAACATCATACATTCTGAACACGTTTTTACATTACAGTTAAAGAATTCTAATGTCATATGAGGTCTTGATGTAACAGTTTCTTGAAAAGTGTATGATTATTAAAATGGCTATATTCACTAAACCTTGTGGCTAAGTGTGAAATTTTGCCAGCTTGAAAATGAATGTTGTGCTTTTATTGCTGACCTGATTTCAAATGTAAACAATGCCTTACTTTCACATTGTACATCTCCTAATAAACTAAGCAGAACTTCAGTATATGGCTCCAAATACCTGCCGCATCTGTACGGTTATCAATAAGCACTATTCACTAGTTAGTTTCAGACCACCTTGATACACATTAAATCTATTCATCACTAAAGTTGCACAGCTGAGCTATAGAATGTGTCGGTAGATAAGAACCATTCGGTCCATCAACTCTGCCCAATCTTCTAAATACTTTTATTAGTCCCCCATTCCCGGTCTTATAGCTAGGATAGCCTTGTGTCTATCCCATGCATGCTTAACATCCTTGATTGTGTTTACCTCTACCACTTCTGCTGGAAGGCTATTCTATACATCCACTACCCTCTCAGTAAAGTAATACTTCCTGATATTACTTTTAAAACGTTGCCCCTCTAATTTTAGACGGTGTCCTCTAGTTGTGGTAGTTTTTCTTCTTTTAAATATACTCTCTTCCTTATTGCTATTATTGTGTTCGATTTAATGCACCCATGGACAAACAGATGTGGATCAATATGTATCACTGATGTACACTTGATCAGATGTGGCTCTTGAGTGCTTTTGTGCGACCCCTATCCTGGCTAAAAAAAAACTGAAATTGTATTTTATTAACTCACATCTTTTGTAGAAGCTATAACACAGTTACTAAACTCCTGTCATAACCCCTGCGTGACGCATGGTGCTTGCATCCCGGACGACGAAAGCACCAAAACGTCACGATTTGTATCTGGCCACTGATCACAAGGTGATCGGTAGTCAGGAACACTATGGCAGAGAACCAATCAGGATCTTAACCCTATGGGTCCCTGCCAAAAGATTGCGAGACCTCCTGATGTCACGTGTGATGTCACAGAGACGTGCCCAAACCCAGAAGTTCGGGCACGGTGCAATTTAGTTAAATGTAGCCGATGCTCACTTTGAGCACAGGCTACATTTTCCCTGTCAGACTAAGGCCACTCAAAGTGGCCTCAGCTGACAGGAGTGGATGAAGCCATCACCCATGAAAAAAAATGAAGTTGATTTGCATCAAGTGTAGGCATTCTATATAGAAATGCTGTAATGAAAGAATACAAAAAAAAAAAATACCTTATTGAACCATTTACCCCCATATAGCTCCACCAGGAGGCAAACATTTTGTTTACAATCTTTGATCTGACACAAGCTTCTAAACAAGATGTCTGCCCCCTGACAAAGCGATATGGAGTAAAGAAGGCTCAATAAGGAACTTTATTTGTACTGTATTCTTTCATTGAAGACTTTCTTTATAAAGTTGTGCTACCGCCTTTACATGCATGCTCAGATTCCCCCACACCCACAAACGTTAATACTCTAACATGTGTGACGTTCTGATGAACAGCAGTTTCCCAACGATGCCTTACATCATAATAAAAGTAATTTATTTGCTCTATACAATATTTGCATTGATAATACTGTATTGAATGGGTGCAGAGAGGCTTTGATATATCTTATAGGTGAAAATGATCAGTTATCCAAAATTATCCATTATCCAAAATACTTCTGATCCCAAGCATTGGGAACAACATTGGGATAAGGGATACTTAACATGCATTAACTCATAAACAATATTATTTGATCACATGATGATTTCCAAAAGTATAAAATATATTATAGCCCTGGCTATGTACAATGCTAGAAATATTCCTGTTGATGTGATATTGTGTCTTGATTTTAGAGATTCCATAATATTGACATCAAAGTACATTTCAGAGTGGTTATTGATTTTACATGGCATATTTGTCCTCATATGCAAATACCTATTACTGAGGGGTTTATTCAATATGCCCTGAACTAGGTCAAAATTGGCCCGGTAAGAAGAATTCAATTCGGCTATTCAAGAAAAGTTAACTGTTAAGTGCATAAAAATACTTTAACATTTTATTTTAATGGTTAATTTACATGATAATACTTAATATATGCTGAAATAGCAAATTTAATAAAAAAAAATCATGATTAAAATATATTTTTTAAATATATTATTTTACACACCACCATAATATCTCTTGTGGTATAACAATAATGGTGATGTCAAGCCAGTTCTAGATTTGTATCTACAACCACTGCACTTATAAGTGATATGGGGACAAAGATTTTACTTGGACAGTGTACTGTACTGGTGGTGTCATGTGGTCATGTGCTATATGGTTAGAGAGCCACGTGGCTATCTTACGCCCATGGCATAGTAGTTTCTGTTCATAGCACTGCCTAACATAATCACATGTAAGATACCCTTTCATATTAACAGTGGACAATGATGCATTAACAAGCAATATTGCCATCCACATCATGTACATGAAACGGTACCGTGATACATGTGGCATGATGGCAGGAAAATGCCGAACTTTTATTGATGTTACTTAGTGGCAAATATGATTTGTGTGTGTTGTATAACATGAGTGGTTGATTGACGAGGTAATGGCATAATTTATGTTATATTTAAAAATAGTCTGGATGTTTTTTGTTTTTTTTTAGAAAAGCAGAACATACAGGGCTATTAATAATAGAATAAGCATGAATAATAGAGCTTATTGATCCAAGGAGAAATCTGATTGCCCCTTTGAGTCAAGAAGGATTTTTTCCCCCGGGAGGCAAAATTCGAAATAGCTTCCTTAGGGGTTTTTGCCTTCTTTTGGATCAAAAGCTGGAATGATAGGTAGAAGGGATGAACTTGATGGACTTGTGTCATTTTTCAACCTAAATTACTATGTTACTATGTTACAGCATTTTAAATAGTCAAATAATTAACTATGCTATTAAGGCATATGTTAAGCAAATGCCATGTCAATTAACCTTTATGAATATATTTTAATGTACTTTATTAAATAAAGTTATATACATATTTTAGCATAATATATATAACATCCATTTCTTTTTATTATATATTTTATTTTAATATTTATTTTGTTTTTTATTTTATTTATTTATTTCATTCAGGCAAATTCAGGGGAATTTGAAAGGTTATTTCTGTAATAGCCCAAGCCCTACCACAGACTTTAATGGGATGAGTTTGCTATCTTCTCAACATAGAGCAGTTTTAAGATATCGTAGTATTCTATTGGCAGTTTCATTTGAACAAAATATTGAATATTATACTACCAACATCACAACCATTCTATTTCATCTTGCAAAATAAATAAATAAACAGAAATGGTTACATTTTAAAAAATATATATTCTAATGTTTTCAGATATAAATGTATGGCTTGGAATTCACTGTTGTTACTGAGACAGCAGCAGATAATTAGCTTTCCCTATTTACTGTGAATATGCACTGTGCATATGTGTTTCAAATACTGCACATATTTTATCCTGGAGCCAGATCTTTATGAAAACTGCTCATACTAATCAAATCCATTTACAGAAAGGAAAGCCAACAATAAAATGGCTGGCATTCAAAGCACACATAAAATGCTATCAGATTACAGAAGATATTAATTCATAAATATGTTGATAAATGTAACTCCAAGAGTAGTTATACTAAAAACAAGTTAAAGTGCAACGATATTATTAACTAGATTAAAAGCAGACATTTGTAGTTTCATGGTGCTTTAAAATGGCTCTCAAGTTAAAATTTAATTATAAAACCGAACTATTCACAGTTGTTTTTGTGGTTTTCATAAACTGTTTGTCAGATACTAAGCCAAGTATATGAGCAATAAAATTATATTTACCCTTTCTTTAAAGAGAAAGCAATATCTTTATTTTACAAGAGGTGTAAATTATTGGCTTCACTAATTCAATATCAACTGTTTCTGACACCTATTGAAAAGAAGCAAGCACAACCTCAAGAGACTGGGAGCACCCCTGCTTTACTTGAGGTGAAGATGCCTCAAAATGGTAAGTTTTAAAGTTATGCATTGCAAAAACTAAAGAACTGGAACAAATAATTGCTTATTTATTTTTAAATGACATTCAAAATATGCAGTTATTATTCTGGCTTTCTTCAAACGAGATTGACTCTTTATTCTGAAATAATCTCACACAGTGTAATAGGTAATTCATGAATACAAAAATCAAGGAAGAACTTCAAAATGTTAAAGGGACACTAAACAGTATAGTTCACTTGTGCTTCTAATATAGAAGCACAAGTGAAAAGTTAATTGTTCCTAGTGTTAGGATAAACTGACATGTACTTTTGATAGTACATGCCAGTTTATCCTCTGACCTGCCATTCTCGATTTTGCATGGGATCAACAGGGGTGACCTTAACTAGCACAAAGAGCGAGACCCTCGCATTCAGCAGTCGGAGGGGGGCAAGGCCCCTTTCTGATTGGCTGGCGCCCAGCTGACAGCAACCAGGAACTGCTGTCTCTCGCATGTGAGTAGATAGTAAACCCGCATGTATCTATTAAGATACACGTCGGGTTTACTCCAGACAAGCGGGACATGCTTTTTTTAACCCTTGCTTCCTTCTGGGAGTTGAAGAGTGGTTTTCAGTTTACTGTTTATTTACTATTTTGTATTTTAACTTACAGACAAACCGCTGGATAAAAAACTAAAATGATATGTTGGAAAATTATATGGTGGCATAATACAATTTGGTTACCATAATATATCTATATTGTTAAGTAAAAGAAATCCACTCTGATGACCTTCACCCAATACAAAATCTGATTCATTGTTAATAATTGTTCATCACTAAAAACAAATAGGACTTAATTGTACATAGTAATTTCAATTGAAAATAAAGGCTAAAGTCTATCAAGTTCAACCCTTTTTACCTTTAATTCCTGCTTTTGATCCAAAAGAAGCCAAACACCCCTAAGTAAACTATTTTGAATTCTGCCACCTCCTTACCGTAAAGAATCCCTTCCTTTGCTGTTTATGACATCTTTACTCTTCCAGTCTCAGGGGATGATCTCTTGTTCTTTCTAAATTTATTTTAATGAACAGGTCACCAGAGAGCTCTTTATATTGGCCCTGCATATATTTATATACTGTTATCATATCCCGACTAAGACACCTTTTTTTAGCGTATACCAATGCAAATATTTTATTTTCTCTTAACTAAGATCCTCCAATCCCTTTATTGATTCTGTAACCCTCCTTTGCACTATTTTTAGTTCCATAACATCCTTTGAAGGTCTGGTGCCCAGAATTGAACTGCATATTCAACGTGAGGTTGTACCATTGACTTGTAAAGAGGCAAGATAATATCTTCCTCCAGTTAATCAATACCTCGTGTTATACATGCTAATTATTGGCCCTGGCAGCTGCTGACTGGTATTGTGTGCTGTTACTAAACCTGTTATCTACAATTATTCCTAAATCCCTTTCATTAGTAGTTTTCCCCAGGGATATACAATTTTAAGTATATGTTGCATTGCTTTTTCCCATAAAGCATAACTTTACATTTGTCTATATTGAACCTCATTTGCCTCTTGCTTGGCCAGCCCCCCACTTTGTCTAAAACGTCCTGCAAAGAATAAACATCAAGATTTTCTGTATTATGTTACCTAATTTTGTGTCATCAGCAAACACTGAGACATGGCTCTCAATGCAACCTGGAAGATCATTAATAAGCAAATAAAAAAGTAGGGGGCCTAAAACAGACCTCCTGAGGTATTCCACTTAATACCCTAGTCCAGTTTGAGGATTTTCCATTTACAACAACTCTCTTCTATCTTTTAGCCAATTTTCAATCCAAATACATACATTTGCCCCAAGCCTATTTCTCTCAATTTGTCGAGTAAGCTGTTGTGTGGAACAGTATCAAATGCTTTAGAAAAGTCTAAATAGATCACATTAACTGCCACACCTAGATCTATGTTTGTACTGACTTCTTCATAGAATGCTATTATGTTGGTTTGACATGACCTGTCTTTTCACAAAACCATGTCTTGTGATACCATGTTTTGTGTTACATAGTTTAGGTGGAAAAAATACTTGCATTTAAGCACACATTACAAAAGTACACATCCCAATATATACCTTTGGGAAACAAATGCAAAAGACACAAATCAAAACCAATGTGGCTTACCGGTAACGTGAAACAGGAAATACAAAACAAGAAAATGGCATTCAAACATTATAAAAACACGGGATCAGCATTATCATTTATAGAGTACAAAGAGGCCAACAAAGCCTGCAAAAAGGCAATTAAAATGGCTAAATTGGAAAATGAGAAAAGGGTTGCCAAGGAGAGTAAAACTAACCCCAAAATGTTTTATAAATATATAAATGGAAAAAAGCTAAAGAGGGAAAATGTTGGGCCCTTGTTATCCCAAATGGGAAATTTGGTAAGTGAGGACAGAGAGAAAGCAGACATTTTAAACACTTTTTTTTCTTCTGTTTATACTAAGGAAGAGCAGATGGACGAGCTCCTGCTACAGGAAGTTATGGGACTTTCGCCGCAAACATGGGATTGGCTGACACAGGAAAAAGTGCTTAAGCAATTAAACTCTGTTAAGATAGACAAGGCCCCAGGACCAGATGGTATACACCCAAGGGTACTTAGAGAGTTAAGCATAATTCTGGCCAGACCACTATTCATGATCTTTAAGGACTCATTCAGTTCAGGTACAGTGCCAACAGACTGGCGAAAGGCGAATGTCATTCCAATATTTAAAAAGGGATCAAAATCTCTGCCAGGTAATTATAGGCCAGTGAGCTTGACATCTGTAGTGGGGAAACTATTTGAAGGATTGCTAAAGGTATACACTCAAGAATACATCTTGAACCAGAATATAATTAGTAAAAGTCAACATGGTTTTGTGAAAGACAGGTCTTGTCAAACAAACGTAATAACATTCTATGAAGAAGTCAGTAAAAATATAGATCTAGGTGTGGCAGTTGATGTGATCTATTTGGATTTTGCGAAAGCATTTGATACAGTTCCACACAAAAGGTTACTCTACAAATTGAGAGAAATAGGTTTGGGGGCAAATGTGTGTATGTGGATTGAAAATTGGCTAAAAGATAGAACACAAAGGGTTGTTGTAAATGGAAAATCCTCAAATTGGACAAGGGTATTAAGTGGTGTACTTCAGGGGTCTGTTTTGGGCCCTCTTCTTTTTAATTTGTTTATTAATGATCTTCCACATTGTGCTGAGAGCCATGTCTCCTTGTTTGCGGACGACACTAAATTAGGTAAGGCAATAAAGACTAATCTCAATGTTTTTTCTTTACAGGAAGATTTGGACAGAGTGGGGGACTGGGCAGTAAAGTGGCAATTGAGGTTCAATATAGACAAATGTAAAGTTATGCATTATGGGAAAAAAAATAACTTAGCAACATATACGTTAAATGGTTTTTCCCTGGTAAAAACTACTAATGAAAAGGATTTAGGAATAATTATAGACAACAAACTTGGCAACAGTGCCCAATGCCAGTCAGCAGCTGCAAGGGCCAATAAGATATTGGAATGTATAAAACGAGGTATAGATTCACGGGAGGAGGATATCATCTTGCCTCTTTACAAATCAATGGTAAGACCTCACCTTGAATATGCAGTACAGTTCTGGGCACCAGTCCTTAAAAAGGATATTAAGGAACTAAAAAAAAGTGCAAAGGAGAGCTACAAAATTAATAAGGGGTTTTGAGGATCTTAGTTATGAAGAGAGACTTAAAAAATTAAATTTATACACGTTAGAAAAAAGTCGTCTCAGAGGGGATATGATAACATTATATAAATATGTGCAGGGCCAATATAAAGAGCTCTCCAGTGACCGGTTCATTAACAGAAAGGTACAAAGAACAAGAGGTCACCCCCTCAGACTGGAAGAGCAAAGATTTCATAGACAGCAAAGGAAGGGATTCTTTACGGTTAGGACAATAAAGTTATGGAACTCCCTGCCAAGAGAGGTAGTGCTATCAACCACAATAGATGCATTTAAAAATGGTTTGGATGTTTTTTTAGGAAAGCAGAACATACAGGGCTATTAATAATAGAATAAGAATTAATAAAAGAGCTTATTGATCCAAGGAGAAATCTGATTGCCTCTTGGAGTCAAGAAGGAATTTTTTCCCCCAGGAGGCAAAATTCGAAATAGCTTCCTTAGGGGTTTTTGCCTTCTTTTGGATCAAAAGCTGTAATGATAGGTAGAAGGGTTGAACTTGATGGACTTGTGTCTTTTTTCAACCTAAATTACTATGTTACTATGTTACTATGTTACTATCTATCAGGATCAACCTTTTCCTATTTACTGCTGTTGATCCAAAACGATTTGGGTGCAAAGTGGGTGCACTGTCAAGTCATATTAGGGCATTATGGGTGCTGTGGCAAATCATTTGGGTGCATTGACAAGTAATTTTTGTGCTTTATGGGTACAACTAAAATTGTGGATGCAATATGGATGTATGACAAAGTCATGTGTTTGCAATGTCATTTCCTTTAGGTGCAATATTGGAGCATTTGCAATTTATGTTGTTGCAGTTGTTTGAAGTAATGTGGGTGCTTTACGGGTGCAGTGGCAAATCCTTTGGGTGCTTTGTGGGTGCAGTGTCATAATTTAATTTTCTTTGGGTGCAACATGGGAACATTTGCAATTATTACTGGGTGAAAAATGGGTCCAGTGCCATGTATTTAATTGTCAAGTAAGAACAGTAAATTATATAAAAAAAACTACATTATATAATAGATCTTTTGATACTTCATATAGATTTTGTATTTATTTGAGGGTCTGTCTCATTGAAACTAGAACGACTAATAAATCAAATCAGATTAAAATGACATATGGCAAGAGATTATTATTATTATTTTTTTTTTTACAAAATATTCATGAAAATACACTCAGGGATTTGCTAGAATTGAAAATGAAAATAAAACTGATGTTAATTTACATATTTTTATTACATCTACATAAAGTTACAAAGGCACTATCAAGTTAGTTTGTGTATAGAATTCCACTGGCACATTCCCAAGAAGATTGCACTATGTGATTTAATCTACAGTGAGATTTAATTTCTGCATACATTTTTCAAGTTGTGATCCCAGGAGAGTCCAATAATACCACAAATTAAAAGCCCTTTAAAAATGAATGTTCCCCTACCATTAATTGCTTTATATATTTATTTATATTGGTAATATAGAGCTTTAACAAACAGCTGCCCACATTAATAAAAATTCTATTGGGAATTACATTTTAAAAAAAATAGTGTTTAACATATTATAATAGTATGTTTCAAACTCCCAGATCAAGCTGTATAAAAACTTACTACTTGAGTAAAGTAGCTGGGTGGAAAAAGCACAGCCCGCTGATATGTAATTGTTCATACAACTTAAATATATTCCTATTTGGAATAAGTAGAGACTTAAAATACCTGTAAATCTGCAAAATACCCATTAGGAAAATGTAAAACCCAAGGCTAAAATCCATGCAGAATACAAAGAACAAAGCATATGTTAAAGGACCTTGAGAATATGGGCATCAGATGTAAGCTTCCAATAATATGATCAGAACCTTCACATTTTCAACATGTTATGACAGTTAAAAAGTGCATGTTGATCATTCTAATGATGCAAGTGGGGACCACATAGTGTTTGAAAAGGGATGCATGCAATTCCTTATTTCCTCTGATTATTCTTAGATTGTTAAGAAGGTTATATGTGATGGATTGCCTAGAGCAGTGAAGGCAAAAGCATTTGAGCTCAAGTGCCAATTTAATAAAATAAACCAACTTAACAATTTCAAAGTACTATGTATCCCTATATTATGACTCATCATCTATTTTTATTCTAGACTCTTTTCCTTTTGTTTTCTCTTCTTCCTGTTTTTTTGTTTCTTTTCCCTTCATTGCTCCATCTCAGTGTCTCCATATGCTCCAGATCATGCCATATATGATGATGGTGACGATGCAGTCAGATGCAGAGTGCCACTTCAAAGTCTCCTAATTACCATCGGTGGCACCCGTGCCATAGTTTTGCCTTCACAGGCATATAAGGTGTAAAGAAATACTTTGAATTATTAGAAAGGGTTCACATTTCATCTAACTTACCCTAATAGTCTGTGAACCAGAAGGAGGTAAATTACTAAATCTTTGAATGTGTTTGTCAAAGAAGAAAATCAGTTTAATAAGAAGTTACAATCACACAAGACATCTGCCTTAGTGTACTAAAAGCATAGTTTTCATTATGGTTTACTTGAGGACTACATGGTTTATAATCCATTTAGTGCAAGTTTACTTTACTATTTCTGGCAGCAGTTGGGTTAACCCCATAAAAAGCAGAATCACTGTTAGGTGCCAAGCTAAGATGTGTTGCAAGTAATTAAAATAGTTTGGTTGCCAGAAAACCTTTCAGGTTTGAGGTATAATGATTTAAAATGCAATCATTGTTAAAAGCAGGATGAAATGTTGTTGTATGCCCAAAAATGCCAATGGGCTTTAAAACATTTTAGAAGACAATTTTAAAGGTGGGAGATCTGTACGTTATGTCAGAAGATAAAATTGGTTTTGCTGTACACTCCAACAATGTGTTTCACCTTTCCTGTAATATATTTATTTAACAAAAGCACCTTGCAGGTTAATATTCTCTATATGTTAAATGTATAGTAACACATGTATTTCCACAGAGAGGTTACACAAATTGGCTCTGTCATTGATTAGTAAATTACTCATATTATGGGGACTATTCACAAAATTACAATTTTATTTCATGGTGGTCGTGTTAGGTGGTTGAGTTTGACTTCTGTTTCCTTACTCTACTAACTCTATTCACTCAAATTAGATAATAGCTTGAGGAGGTCGACTTTGGAGATCAACTTTATTTTTTATACTAATTGTTATGGACCAGGAACCAGACAGAAACAAAAAAAATAAGATGCAAAACTGCTGTGTTAATAATACATAGAAAAATAGTTGATAAGCAAAATCCAAACCATGGTCAGGAACCAAAGCAGGTAGTCACATGAGCTGGAATCAGGAGAACGGAGATCAGCGTATTCAGGAACAAAGCCAGTCATCAATAACCAGAAGGGATGTCAGCCGAGCCAGATCAAACACAAGAGTCACAAGAAAAACAGGAAATGCACTTGGAAGTTGGAAAAAAATGCAAGGGCAAGGGAGCTGCTGAAAATTCGTAAATAATCAGTACTGAGCAGCTAATAGCAACCAGGAGAGTAACTGTGATAACAATAACTGAAAGGAGCTTGTCGTTAACAGCAGCTGAAACTCTTAGTGAAACAAAAAATAGTTTCTTTACAAAACAACAGGGAAACCTTGACACTAAGTCAAACTTGCCATCTGAGGCAAAATTATCAAAGTTACTTTTGAGACTCGGGTGCCGAATTTGACTTACTCTCAAAAATAGCTTTGATCATTTCACCTCCTATTACTGTCAATGGGGAAGGTTTTTTTTTTAGGTGCCGAATTTGACTTAGTCTCAAAATGAAAGTCAACATCCAAAGTTGACCTCCTCAAGCTATTGTATTTTAGTGAAGAGACTCATACCACCTTGAGATATTCACTAAGAAAAACTCTACCTACAACTCAACTTCAATTCGACCCCCTTGGCAAAGTCCAACTCAACCTCCTATATCAAAACCTTGACCTCCATAGAGGTTAGAATTCAAAAAAATCTGTACTTCTTGTCGTTTGTGTTTGGACACTGTGAACATAGATTTTTTTTTTTAATTCATAAAGTAATGTTGTGAACATCCAGCTAAAATCAGTCAAATACTACTCTGATAGCACAGAATTATACTTTAAAATGATTATACTTCCTAACAAGGCAGGCTACTGACCATGCACCATTCACTTTCCATCACTGTGAGAATTGCTTGCAATCTTACATTACCTTGGGGCATCTGCCACTGATTTAGCATTGTCCTTTAAAATAATGTAATTGATGTGTGCCTCAATGGAAATATCAACATATTCCCTAATAATAAATGCTCTTGACAAGGCAATGGTATAGTTCCCAAACACTCAGATCTTCCCTTTAGCATGTTAATGGTCTTTCAGCACCATGGACAGTACACATTTATTTTACATGACAACAGTTAACAAAAAAAAAATCAATTGAAAGATTGCATCAAGTGCAAGGATTTTAAATTGAAATGCTTTTTATGAAAAAATACAAATAAAGTACATTATTGAGTCATTGTTGTTCTCTAAAGCTCTATAAATCCACATATTATAGTAACACACTTAGCACAAGTAAAGAAAACTGAGAGAAGTTTGGTATCTTACGCTCATGAATATGAAATTCTGGCCTGAAAAACCTCAGTGAGATTGGTCATCTCAAGAAATTTTTGTTTTCCATTTCAAATTGTTCTTTAATAGTCTAGGGTCAACTTGAAGATAATGCAGTGCTAAATGTATTAAAGGTAATAGAATTCAGCAAATGCTAATTCGAATTCTAGACAGCAGGAATAGCGGGAAAAAAAATCAACCTCTTCTATTACAAGATAAGTATGAATTGATTAGTAATTGTAACATCTACAATAATTAGTGTTTTACAGCTTCTATTACATTCTCCAAAAAAAAAAGGAATAAAATGGGACATTTGGCAGCCTTCCAAGATGTTCGAGAACATCTGTGTTACATATACATATATATATATATATATATATATATATAGACACACACATACTTACACACACACACATATATATATATATATATATATATATGTGTTGAACAGACTGCTCTACACAACAGGACACATTTATAGAAAAAAAATGTAATGCATAGTCTGCAAGCGTACATTAATTCATTTAATGGCTAGTTAATTTAGAGAAGAAGATATAAATGTCATACATTATGAAGTGGGTGTTTGAGATGCAAATGTATAAATCCAACACAATCATTGGATTCTCTAACACGAGGCTAAAAGAAGAGAATATTTGAAGTCTCTGATAAACTAAAACTGAACGTTTGTTATATGTCCATAGGATAAAATAAACAAATAACAAGACAGTGTATAAGTGCAGAGAAAGGTGTAAATGTTAAAAACAATTGAGAATACCCCATTGTTAAGTTTATCAATAGTGAAAAATAATTATAGCTTCACAATAAGTAACTGGGGTATATATTGGGCAGTCCCAATCATCAATAGACACAATAAATTCAAATATAATTGGATGTGAACTGCTGAGAACTAGGTCCATAGACACATTGCAGAAAGAAGTTAGCTAAATATCTATGGATTAATACAAAAATAATTATAGAAAAAAGTCACTGTATTGAATTAACAAACTTTCTTGCTCTATATAAACATGTATCCGTTTTGTGTTTGTATTAAAATTGCTACACGTAAGCCACTAAACCAAATCACTTTTGTGGAGGGAAGACGCAGTTTGCATAGCCACACCTATTATAGTGTGTGTGTCAATACAACAGCTGTCATTAAGGGAATTATACTCGTATATACGTGTGGCTTCCCATCATTAGTATATAGTGGAGGTAATATAAGACTAGTATGCCAGGGAGGTAGGATGAGCTTTAGAAACAGAGCACAAGTATGAAACACCTCCAATGTATGTATAACAATCACACTAAGTCAGAATTACCAGTCTGCTTACTTAAGATCAGACCTACGGCTGTAAAATGGTTAGTCCATTTATTGATATTAATGTTCTACAGATAACATGCACTTGCAATAATGATATAAAGTTAGAAGGAGCATTTATACAGCAGTGAAGCCACTGTTGGGGTATTGAGGAATGTGTCTAATAATTGGAATAAGTAGTAAAAACCTCAATGGGAGTTGGTCCCCTACCCCCCCTTCCCTTGACAAGGCATTTTGGTGAAAGGAAACCTATATGTAGCCAGCTCCACATACATTGGAAAACCAAGCAGGCAGGCATAGTGATTTAGGTCCGATAATAAAGTGGTAAAATAGCAAGTGGCAAAGCAGCAGCAAATGGTATGCAATGGTGAATGGACCCTCACCCGACATGCGTTTCACCATGACGGTGGCTTTGTCAGTGGGTGATTTGCCCACAGTAAGCAGGGATTTAAATCCAAGTGAGGACAGGGTGGAAGTAGCCCTGAGGCTAGAAGCAAATTTGTCCATTATTAGTCCTGTGGTCAAATGCCCGCCCTAAGGGGGTGTGTTAGCAGCAGTGATGGTGTCAATCATCATTAGATCTCTGGGAGATTTCCTAAGTCTACAATAATCTGTATCTTGAGGAACATATTAACCCTTGGAGTGACGGTGTATGGCTAATGAGTAATAGCCGGTTGAACCTTAGAGCACCTAGAGTAACTATTAACCCTCTCAGTTAATAGCATCTATCTAATGCACAATATCCAGTTAGAAATGGTACTGGATGGTATATGATATTGAAGGTATATCAGGAGAACAGTCTTAGACTTCTGACAGGGTACCATAATTCCTGACATATATTATAAACCAAGATGTTCACTTTGTCGAGAGAGTAAAACCATATTGAGAGCTGAGGGGAAGGGAGTGATGAAAAAAAGTTGATGAAAAAATGTGTATATATACAAGGGTTGCGGAAAAAAAAAGGTAATCTCAAGGCAACCTATGGATGATTACTGTGTGTGAAAAAAAAAAAAAAATATATATATATATATATATATGTGTGTAAATATGGTGTGTTAATTATGGGTTAAGAGTGACTTGTGAATGTGAAACCCTAAATAGATCCTGTGGTGGTCAGGTTAACCTGTCAGTCTGGTTGTCTATAAACAAGGAGAAAAAGAGAAACCCTCATTTAAACCCTGAGGAAACAGGGTGTTCATTTTGTATATCCAGAATGATTCTCTTTGTAACAGTCTCCTATAGGAGTATCTTGTTGATTTGTAATAGACCCAATATGCTCAAGGATCCTCCTTCTAAATTGTCTGATGGTTTTACCATTATATTGTTTCCCGAAGGAGCATTCTATCATATGACAACCACTGTTGTTTTACAATTCATGAAGGATTTTATAGACCTTTCAATGCCATCTCTGTCCCTAACGGACCTAGTAGGGAAGACAAACTTACAAGCCTGGCAATTTCCACATCTATAGGAACCCTTCGTGGGTTGCAACCAGGTTTGTTTGTTATCCCTCATATGGTGGCTATGCACTAGCTGGTCCCTGAGGTTGGTCGCTCTCCTAAAGGTCATTTGTGGTTTTGTACCGATAAAGGGAGCAAGTTCTTTGTCTTGTGTCAGGGCCGGCCAGAATCTTTCCATGATTGCCTGTACCGTTTTCCACCCTCTTTCATATGTCCCAATACATCTGAATACTTGGGTTTCATTATTAACTTTTTTGTTGTAGATAACATAGATTGCCTGTCTGATATCAGGGCCCTTTGGTAGGCTTTTTTCAGTGTCCTGTTTGGGTAACCCCTGTCCTTGAATCTAGACCTCAGGACTTTGGCCTGTTTTATAAACGCATCTGTACTTGAGCAATTCTTCCTTAATCTTAGGTACTGGCCAGTGGGTATACCCCTCTTCAGTGGGGTAGGATGGAAGCTGTCCCACCTAAGCAAGTTATTAGTGGAGGTTGGTTTTCGATAGATGGTACTGGATATCCGGCCATCCTTACTGAGGGATATACTGAGGTACAGAAAATTAAGAATGTGTGTCTGCATCTCATAGGTGAGATGGAGGCCGATACAGGTGTTGTTGAGGATGCATACAAATGTCTTAAAGTCCTCTTCAGTGCCAGTTCACACTATTAAACTATAATCTATATATATTTTCCAGATGTATATATGTTGGAAAAAAGGTTTTAGATGGTCTGATACTAGGTCTGGATATCCTCTTTCCATTTGCCAAGGAACAGATTGGCGTATGTAGGAGCATAACTTGTTCCCACGGCTGTTCCCACTTGGTGGTAAATCGTATTCTTATACCAAAAATAATTTCTGGTTAAAATGAATTCGAGAAGAGTTAAATTTGTCGCTGTCTGTCCTGCAGAAATCATAGGTTAATTTGATAAAAAATATTTACATGCTTCCATCCCAAATTTATGAGGAATATTACTGTAAAGGTCCTCAACATCCAGACTGCATAGTAGGACTTTATTTATTACAGTGAGGCCGTCCAATAGTCTCAGACAATCTTTTGTATCTTTTAGATATGAAGTTAATTGTTCTACAGATTTGCGAAGAATTTTGTTGATAAAGACACTAATTTTTTCTGTTAGGTTATCACTACCTGAGACTATTGGGCGCCCTGATGGTAATTGTTTAGTTTTGCGAATTTTTGGTAAAGCGTAGAACATGGCAATTTGGGGTGATCGTGGTACCAGAGACTGGTATTCCGATTCAGACAAATAATCACCATCCCTAGCCAGACTCAGTATATCCCTCAGTTATTTGCAGTATTGATCTGTTGGGTAATGGCTTAGTACTTCGTTTATCTTAGCATCTGACAGTAGTTTAAGACCCATATTTTCATAGTCGTCGATGTTCATGATTCTCATACACAATCCTTTTACATGCATACATTTATGCTTTCCTTTCTTTTTAGGATTCATCTTTCAAGTCTTGGAAAATGGCATTTTGTCCAGTACTACATAAAGCAAATAACAAGCAGTAACCAATCCAATCTAGACTGTACTCATCTGAGGTTACTTTTGTTTCTGCTGCCAAAGTTTGATGTTTGTGTTTGAGGTGCAGAATCCCAACAAAAGATGGGACAAGAAGTGACCAGCAGCAACTACTTTTTCCCTGAAGGTAGTCAGTGTCATGATACGTGCCAAAGGTGAGGTGAAGAGGAACAAGCAAAAGTTTGTCCAAGAGGTTCTCCAGAACTCAATGGAGGCAGCAAAGAGAGCTATAGAAGGAGAGTCAGAAGGTGATGTTGAAGTCAATAATGGAAAAGCAAAATCAATATAGCAAAAAAAAAACATAAGCTGGGCCACTAAATGCTGGAGGTTTAGTTCAGGAGGCACTAAGAATGGAATTACTCTAGATTGTAAGCTTGCAAGCAGGGCTCTTAACTTCATGTATCAGTCTACATACACTGTACCAAGCACTATGTAAATTGTTGGTGCTATGTAAATAAATGTTATTGTTAGTGTAATGTAAAGTGCAACCTCTCCATACTATATTTAGCATTACAAATATAAAGGGAATACATTATAATGTATGGAGGTATGAAGGTGGTTTTCAGCTAAACAATGTTCAGCTAAAGGGGAAAAGAAAAATGTCTGTGCACTAAGCCTGTAACAGGCTCAAATACTATATATCTATACTACTATGCTTACCAAACAGATACGAGCATCCTGCAAGAACAGTGTAATTGACTATGCAGAAACAACACACTTTTCTTTTCTTTTTTTTGCCTTGGAGGCATTACAAACTCTTTATTGAAATTTCAGCAGTTTAACACACTGAACAATAACAGGAGAGTAAATAATATGTTTGAACAGAAGATAATTATACACGGGGAACTATTGAATATGGAAAAAACAAACAAAAAATGTATCCTAATTTATTAAAGCTTTTAAAATAAATCACAGATTAAAATCCATCAAGGAAAACTGTCCATTTTTACATCTAATTAGTTTTTTTCTTTTTAGTTTTTTTCAAGATTTATTTATCATTTATTTCCAAATTAAATACACATTACATTATAAATACAATATACATAAAATATAGCCAAATATGTTACAGAGGGTTCCATCTATCAAATCTTAAAATTTCTGTTTTAAATCTTTATGTCAACATTTATCAGAGATATCGGCATATAGTTTGTAACTTGTGCAGGATTCTTCTCAGGTTTTAATATTGGACAAATAGAGGAAAGCATTCTTTAGGGAATGCATTTCCTCCTCTCTTTGATTATACAATTTGACTAGGAGAGGGGCAATACAAGGGCTCAGAAGATGGTAGAAAAGGGCTGAATATCTGTACGGTCCCGGGGTTTCTGCCGCTTTTAAGTTACTAATTGTATTGGTCACCTCCAGCAAAGTAAAGGGACTGTTTAGTGTTTCACGCCTTAAATCTTAGGTAGATCTAGCTTTGTTAAGTATTCTCTTATACCTATCCCAGTTTTTGGAGGGTCCCCGATATTATAGAGGGAATAGTAATATTATAAAAGGCTTCCATTATATTATAAAAGGTGTCCCTATAAAATTAATATAACCAATACTCAAGTTATTATACTAAATCTTTCTGAGGGTACAGGAGAACAATCTCAAATCAAATTATAAATTTAACTGGGGGAATAATAATAATATTTTTTACTTTTAGAAATTTAGAAATGTGGATCAAAAGGAATTACTCCAGACTCTTCCAAGAAATAAAGGGTTTGCTAACAAGATGGAGCCAAATCTTAGTTTCGTGGATGGGAAGAATAAACATCATTAGAGCTTATATTGTCCCAAGCTAGATTATTCGTTTTATATGATACCTCTCTGTGTTCCATATAATATGTTATACAAGTTCCATAGCCTTTTTTCTTCTTATGTATGGGGGGGGGTAAAAAGCCCCGAATGGCATCAGAGATTATGGCTATAAGCTTGTCGGAGGGCTGTTTATCCTTTCCAAATGTGTTTCATCTGCGCAACACAGCCCAATTTTCTCATTGTCTCAGATGGGGTAGCCCAAACTCAAAAATGAAATCTTGGTACATTTATGAAAAAAGTGACATCAACTCGATTGACCTAGTAGATATTTTTTGGTTAACTAAAAAAGATTTTAAAAAAATTAAATAGCACAAATATTATAATAAACCAAGTTTTCCAGTCAATATCCCTGATTAAATAGGAGCTATATGGAAAAAATATTGTAACCTGGAATACTCCATTATCTGCTCTTAGGCTAACTACGCAAGATATGGATTTACAAAACTGGCTAAGGGCGGGTATAAGTACCATCAGAAACTTGATTGAGATTAATGAGATAAACTCCTTTGCTCAACTTAAAATAAAATATGGACTCAGAGACACGGAAAGGTTTACATATATCCGGGTAAAAATTATCTTGGGGAAAATGGAAATGATAAAAGATGGACCCTTAGATCAATTATTTAATGGATCCCAAACAAAAATAACAGCAAAAATTAGGAATATGTTATCTAAATCAAGAGATAGCAAGAAAATACTTAGTATTATCAAATGGGAAGAAGATCTGGGAGAGAACTTTTCAATTATGCAATGACAAAAAGCTTTTGAGAAAGTTAGGAAATATACCCATTGCATAAACATTCAGGAAAATGTTTAAAAAATTCTCCATAGATGGTACATGGTCCCAGCGAAACTATGCAAATTCCAGGTGACTACGTCCAACCAATGTTGGAGATGTGAAAAGAACATAGGGTGGTTAATCCATATTTGGTGGGACTGTCCTGTCCTGAAGCCTCTCAAAGAATCACTTATGAAGTTATTTAAGGACTTAAAGATTAAGGTTTTAACAGTTCATATATTTATGGCAACAAAACTGTGTATATCAAGACATTGGAAAAGTGACTTACCACCAACCCATAGTGAACTGAAAACCCAAATAGACTATCAGGGAAACATGGAAAGAGCATTCTTCCTTAAAGCTGATAATCTCTCAGTTTACGGGGAAATCTGGGTTATCTGGTTCACTAGATCCTTGATGGTTGTTAATTAATTGCACCCCAAGCATCCAAAATGAAGGCATTCAAAATAGAAAGGCATCTGAATAATTTTCACCCTTGATCCATTATATATTAATTTTATAAAGCACTTAATAAGACCAGAGTCCCGATGGCCCCCACCGACAAACTCTTTTCTTTTCTTAATGTTATATAGTCTGTTTTGTTCCTGTATGTAGTATATATGACAGTAATGTATTGTCCCCCATCAATGTAAAATCTTAATGTTTGAAGAAACAGCATTTTTGTATATCTCAATGGAACTTTTGTATGTTGTAAAATAATAATAAAAAATTAAAAAATTAAAAATAAAAAAATAATAAAAGGCTTCCCCCGATCTGTTCAGGAGATATTAATGTTTTATTTCTGTCTATGATCTTTTGTATTCATTTCCTCTCTGTTCTTGATTTTATTTTTTTGTCTCAGAATTTTACTTGCTTTGCTATGGTTATAAAACCATTTCCGTTTAAATATTATATTTGCCCTGTTTATCTTATCATTTAGTTTTAGTTTTATTTGGTGTTGCACTTCTTCAATCTCCTTTGAGAGATGTATTGTGGGAGAGATGTATTGGGCCCAATACAATATAGAGATTTGATAGGGATTTACCGCTGTGTTTTTTTATTATTATAGCCTTACTAATCAGGTAACCCCTCAACGCACATTTGAGGGATTCACATAGTACTTTAAGTGTGAAGCCTTTATCAGAACCATGTCTATCCAGGAATATGAATTATGCTAGCTAGAATAGCAGAAGAAATCCCTCTCTTCAGGGTGGTAAACCAGCCAAATGTCATATAGGCCATTCCTCCTGAAGCATCTTGAGAATTTTTTTGACTGCCATTGTATCTTGGGATCGATCTTTCTTCCCTGCTGGAAGGACTTATACAACTGCGGGTTGCACACACAATTCATATCCCCTGCTATAATTGTGGTATCCATCAATATTCTATATCTGTTTTATCCAATATAGATCCTAAATATCCAGCAGGTGACTCACTTGGGGCATAGGCATTAACTAGGAAGTACAGGGCCCTATTTATTTTGCACATCAACACTAAGTATTTGCCCTTTAAGTCTTCTTCATGATGAATTTGTTCAAAATTAACTGAGGCTGAAATAAGTATTGCTACTCCCCTTTTCTTTAACATTAACCATGCTTGAGGTGTATATAATCGGGAATTTCCTATATTTCCATTGTTCTGCTCCTGTTTGGTCCCAGTGTGTCTCCTGCAGTAGAGCTATTTGAATTTTATCTCTAACCTGAGTATGACACATGTAAGACCTCTTCTGAGGGGAATTTAATCCTCTATAGAGCACCTTATTCCTAGCCCTTCTTTTAAAAATAAAAGAAGACATTCCAAGTAATAATTACCGTTCATTAATATATTCGCATATGACAAGATAGAGAGACAATACGTTTTTATGTCTCCCTAAACTGAGGTGCCATTCATGTGATAACTGCAGAACATTAATATTGTTAGATATTATACTATTGTCTTAGAATTAAATACCAAACATAGTGAATTATTATATATACCTAAATACTAAACTGCCCTTCCAAGTGCAAATTGCAGCTAGTAATGTCGTCTCACCCAGCATAAACTTAAGAAAACCCTTTGGTCATTATGTCTGCGTGAGAAACCAAAGTGCCTTCCAAATCATAATTATGAATCCCTACTATTGTTGCTTGTAAGTCTACCTCATAAACAGAGCTATCATGGCAGATAGTTATTGCAGATCTTTATTATCGACTCTCCTCACACAGACCATAAGGTTATTATGTCATCCTAATGAACGAACGCATACTTAAAACATACTTATTCTAATAGAAGTTCTACCCTAATAAAGTTGGCAACAATTGTATACACATCGTAGAAATGAGAAAGAAAAAGGAAAACGAAAAGAAGAGAAAGCTTTAAAAAAATAGAAAGAAAATTAGAAAAATGAAAGAGAGAAGAAATGGAAGAAGAGCAGAGGAAGAAAAATAAAAAGTGAAATGAGAGGCTTTGGTAATATGAATTAGTCAAAGTGTAATGAAGCTCACTTGCCACATCAAAGCACACTCTCAGTATGGTGAGACTGTTCCCATTGGAGGAACTGCTCCCCTTTGTCCACAACCATCCCTTTACATTCGCCAAAGAATGAACAAGTTGGAGATTCAGTCTAGTGGCTGCAAAGGCCATGAGGCAAGAATTTAATAACTGGTACTTTAATTCTTAACTGTGTAGATATATCACTCACTCCAGGTCTATTAATTTAGTAAATGAAATCAAAATAAAAAATCAGGTAGTTCTCCATGTGTTATTGAACTACAAGTGAAAAGATCATAAGCCACTTGAAAACATCATGGTAATTATAGTTTCATAAGAACAATAGAGCTACCTGATAGATACTTTGAAGTTTAAAAGATGTATCTTTCAATGGATCTTTTCTCAGATGAACTGTATCTGTTGGCTTCCCCTTAAAATTGTCAGGATAGCAATACTATGTTAATGTAGGTGCCTTTCTTGTTGTTCAGCTGGCTGCCCATTATTGTTGCATGGCATATTGGTTTAATGCTTTACCCTTTGCAAAATTAAGGACACATGGATACATTATATTGGCCATGAAGTGCAAAAAGGGAATTCATTTTCCCTTCTGTTGATGTCTTCTCCCGTGTGGTTTGCTCTGTAAAACCTTCATTTTGGCTTGACGCAGAAGTCATTTATCTAACGCATTGTAAAACGTTATTGTTCTCTAGTAAGGGTACATTAACAATCCTGTCCTTTCTAGCTGTTGACTTTAGTTGTGCCCGGCGAACTTCATGATTACTATGAAGTGCTTTTAATCTCTTTCAAGTAAATATCCCTT
Source organism: Pelodytes ibericus (assembly GCA_036172795.1). NCBI lineage: Eukaryota > Metazoa > Chordata > Amphibia > Anura > Pelodytidae > Pelodytes > Pelodytes ibericus. Next base: position 132,297,605 of record CM069860.1, on the reverse strand, counting down.
TTGAAACAAATGCACTATGTTGATTTCATCACTAAGCCACACAAAAGACTGCACTTAAAAGGACAACTGTCAGAAAACAATAAGTTCTGTTTAATTGAAAACTTGCATTCATTGTAGACATTTTAAATAGAAATGCTTTAAGGAAAGAAAATAAGTAAAACACCTTATTGAGCATTCTCTGCTTGATAGCTACATCAAGTGGGTGAATATGTTGCTTAGAATCTAGGGTCATATGAAGCAAGATCTGACCTATCTGACCCAAGATGTCTGCCCTCTGATATGCTATACCAGCAGAAAGGGCTAAATAATGTGGTTTATTTATATTCTTTCCATTAAATCATTTCTAATTAAAATACTTACATTTGATGGAATCTTTCAAATAAATATAACATTATTTTTTAAAACAATGATAGGAAAATTTAGTTCTGCATGTTTTTTATTGAGGCCAAATTCAACACAAATATTTCCAGTAGGTAATGGAGAATGACATGAAAAACATCCTCCAGCTAACATGGTTGATGCAGACATGGGGTACAGCAATAGCATGACATATAAAACCCCTGAATTCTAAAAAAAAAAAAAAAGATGTAGTTATTTTTCAGCACATTTTGATAAAATAAATGTATCGCAATATAAATATGTTTCCTGAGGTATAATTTCAAGGTCTGGGTCATGATGTCTGTGGTGGCACATACAGCTCCAATCACTTCATTCAGATTTAAGGTTAAAGGAATGCCGTAAGTGTTTTTTAAAGTATGTATTTAGAAAGTAATCTCAACATATTTGCTTATCAAGTCACAATTGTCCCATGAATTGGCATTACAAGCAAAGGTATATTTTTTTAGATCATTTTCTAAGTTTATTAATGATTTGATATCACTCCTACTTATTGCTGTGGTATTTTGCAGACCCACAGCTATGAGATATTTGGGGCCTTTATTATTTGAGATATATAGATGATTTTAGTTGTGGTAGTCAAATAAAAACATTTAATTTTGTAGTGTTCCTAAACAACAGCTAAAACTTTCTATAAAATTATCTTGCCGGTTTCATGAGCATGAGATTAACTACTTTGACCTGACCTTACAGGTTATTGACAAGAAGCATGTTATCACAGACACATATTGCAAACCAATGTCTAAGAATATGATTTTATTAAACAGTATTTGAATTGGAATGTAAAAAAAATGTTTTTTTTAAATTACATGTCAGCAATGTTAAAATCAGTATGTGGGTCACACAGGAACAGCACTGAGATGTAGAATGAAAGAAGATTTAGCTCCAGTTTATGATATTAACATCAAATCCCTAGTAGGGAGACATTTTCAAACCCATAAAAATGACGTCTCTGTTTATATCTTCCAGATTCTTGGAAATAATATTGTCAAGAGGTGGTGATATGCATGAGAATCTGTTTGGGTTGAAATGTGACAGATACACGGCGGTGAATGTTTAATATATCTTTGTGAGAGTGACATCTCAGCTCTGGTCCAGCTGAAGACAAATTATTGGAACAGAATGCACATTGAACATGTCTTCAGCGTTGCTTTGTCTTCCATCACATAAGACTTTGAGACACGTATCAGGAGGAAAAAGCATCCATACCTTTCCATTAGTTCTAATTAGTCTCATATATTGTAATGTATTTTTTTTATTTTATTTTGGCTCAACAACAATTTCATTTTCACTTCCACTTGATTATTACATTATTCACTCTTTTTTGTTTGTTTCATGTTTTGAACAGTGCACATATACACTATGGAATACTGTACCAGTTGTTTTGAGGAATACATTTTTTTCTGGAACCTGAGGTTAGACATGCTGAGAACCACTGGTATAGAGAATCCTGAATCATATTAACTTTGCTGATGATTTTAAAATGGGAGTTTACTGTTCCTTTAACATTTGAAATGACAGGGTGCAAGCTGTCAACAATTCTTGGCAAGTGCAGTTGCATACCCTGGGGAATTGCAGCAATGTTCATGCCAATAAAAAGCCATTTAGATTATCAAAGGATTTCTTATGTGACAATTATAAACTGTGAGGCAAAGCTGTGTAACTGGTGGTTTATTCAACATGCCCTACAGAGGCATAAATCAGTCAATAACACTGTTTGCGGAACTAATGTGAGGTAAACCCATGTATTTACCCGATAATTAATACAATTAGAGATTGCTTTAAACCTATAGATGAAATGACTTTACTATGAGCAGCTGTTCAATATTGCCTGTAATAAATCATCACATTTGGGGAATAAAACCTGTCATAATTTCCAATTCTGCAATTGTCCCGATGGACAATTTGAATATGTATATCATGATAACTAATGTGTGGCAGTCATGAGGTTCAGGCATCTTCCATATTTTTTGTTTTTAACCCTTCGTGTGATAGAAGGATGCCTTGCAAAGTAGGCATTCAATGTTATATTGTGCTGAAAAAAACATATTAAAAGGACAACTGTCGGAAAAAAAATAAGTTCTGTTTAACTGAAAGATTACACTAAATGTAGGCATTTTACACAGAAATACTCTTAGGAAAGAATACAAATAAACTACTTTATTGAATAATCTCTGTTTGTTTAGTACTATCAGGACAGATGAGTCCTCTCTTGTTTCATCTGACCGATAATCCAAAACAGCATATTTGCCCCCTGATAATCTCAATAAGGTGCTTTATTTATATGCTTTCATTAAAGCATTTCTATTTAAAATGCCTTACAATCTTTCAATTAAACAGACATGTGTCCTATAAGAGTAACCAGGGTTATTGGGCACCCCTGGTCTGGCATGTAATGTGATCATGGGTCCAGTAAATAATGGACCTACCCATGGTCCAGATTGACAACTCTTATAGTCCTCTAATAGTTGCCATAATCATTTCCCATGAAGCTGGGTCAGCATTTTGGATGACACAGCATGATGGGAGTTGGGTTAGGTTAATAGAGTTACAAATAGAGTTACATAGTAGTTTAGGTTGAAAAAAAACGTGTGTCCATCAAGTTCCTATTCCAAGATTAACCCGCTGTTGATCCAAAAGAAGGCCAAGAAAAATTCCTTATTTCAGCAATTTCAAATTCTGCTGGAAGTGGAGAAAATATTCCTTCTTGACTCTAATCCTCGTACCAACAAGCACTAAATAAATATCAATGCCTTGTCAAACATGCATAGCCCTCATTAAAAAAGCAAGGTAATAGAAAGTATACAAGCTAGGTTGAGGTTTAGCCGAAAAATAGTAGCGGATAAGCATGAGACGGACTCCAGGAACTGCTGTGCATTCATGTTTATTTTGTGATGGAAACGGCAGAGCTATCTGCTGTAAACAGTGTGGAATACACCAGGTGGGTATGTGAATTGAGCCTACGCATTTCGCGTCTGCGTACTGGTGCTTCGTCAAGGGCACAACAACCCTTGATGAAGCGCCAGTACCACAGATGTCAAGTTTACAGGTCTGTAATTGCCCCGCTGGGATTTTGATCCCTTTTTAAATATGGGCACCACGTCGGCTTTTACACCAGCCATGCTACTGCCTCCATATACTTAACATTGGCAGCAAGCCCGTTTTTTGCAGGCTGGCTGACAAACCTAGGTACAGGGTATTGGGCACCTCCTGACCTATATATATTTACAATGTGGACAAAAGTATTGGGACACCTGACCATTACAGTGACTTTTATGATATCACATTCTAAATTCATAGACATTATCATGTGGTTGGTTCCCCTTTGCAGCTACAGCAGCTTCCACTCTACTTGGAAGGCTTTCCACAAGATTTTGGCATGTGTCTGTGGGAATTGTTGTGCATTCATCCAGTGGAGCATTTGTGAGGTCGGCACTGATGTTGAAAGAGACAGCCTGGCTTGCAACCCCAGTTCATACAAAAGATGTTCAGCGGGGTTGAGGTCAGGGCTCTGCGGGCCAGTCAAGTTATTTCATGCCAAACTCATTCAACCATGTCTTTATGGATCTTGCTTTGTGCACTGCAGCCCATCATGCTGGAATAGAAAAGGGCCCTGCCCACAATGTTCCATAAAGTTATTCTTTGGGAATATGTCTGCCCTCAACAAACATCTTCCGGTGGACTATGTAAAATGTGCAATTAGTATGGTTGTTTGAATATCTGATTACAATACATTTACATTTATTAATATACTGCCATTATTTTATGTAGCCCATGATACAGCAATTCAAGCTTACAATCTAGAGATACTCTAGTTATTGCACTTCCAAGAAGGAACAGAACCAGTCAATGTAAACAGAAGCCTATTTAACACTAGTGACAATGTGACATTAAACCTTTCAGTGCTAAGAGGTTACTTTGATCTCACTTTCTGCACTGCAGTGGTTAAAAGGCGGTATGCAAGGTTCTTTCATTGTATTTCAGTAACTTTGTATTAACACACAGCACATCTCTGACTGTTAATATGGGTCTTTAAGACGTCTACCACCAGTGGCATATCCTCTGTGTGTGCTAGGTGTGCGGATTTGTGTTTTTCTGTTCATATTTAAATGTTTCACAATATCTTTCTCGAACACGTTACTATTCTATGCTTTCCAAAAAACTACTCAGCAGCAATATGTTTCTAGTTACTGAATATTAGTGAAATAAATGCAGTACTATTTCAGAGAATGAGGATACAAGCTCCATGAAAAGACACATTCACAGCTAATTGAACAGAAGTCTATAAATGCTTTACCATTTCTCCAGTTCTTTATAGCCCATCTTAGCTGCACCATCTGCCACCTCACTTCTCACACTCTTAATTGTCTTGTAAAATTAAAGCCCTGACACTTTGTAGCTATGACAGAGACATTCTGTTACCTACATTGCTCTTAAGAGGCTACGTCAAGGTTTATTAGCTAAGTCCCCAACCAGTGTGCAGTAATACATTACAGATGAATTAGATTCTCAGCCCTGCTTAAACATTATGGTACATTCAAATGCAAGGTGCCTTTCCACAAATAGGACAACAGGAAAACAAAATGTATGAAGTAAATAGCGCTGATCCTATCTGTGAAAATAAAACGTATAAAAAGTTTAAAATGCAGTATGGAATCAGCTAGCTCTTTAATTGCATACATTTGTTGGTCTGACTAACTTCATTGAGCGTCTATTTCTGTGAGCAGACAGGTCCAAAGGATGGACTGAAAGAGTGTTAATGATGCTTGTTTTCAATTTATATTAATCAATTTATGTATGACACTTATGTTAGCATATAAATGTGCATGCAAATTTTTATATCACAACAGATAATTACACAGCTACACTAGGCATTATTTCATGCTGCCAATCTTCTTCTTCAAGTAATTGGCTATATACAAAACTGTATATCTATATTACATTATCATGTATTTATATAATGCCATCAACTTAAGCAGCCCTTGGCATCGAGTATAAAAAGGAACTACAGACTATTTTAGACAGACTGATTCATGAGGTAAAGTGCCCCACCTGCAAGATTACAATCTAGAAAGAGAGGGGCACAGAAGATGTATAAAGTGAGTGAAAAGGCCAGAGGAGAAGGTGGTGACAGTAACTATGAATTGGTTGACAATGAGAGCTAGATGGGTTTGGCCTGATGTTACTTAGTAGGTGTTCTAATGGGATGAATTGTAAGATTTGTTAAAGAGTTGAGTTCTTCAGAGTGAAGAAGATGCTGGGTGCTCTGCAGAGTGAGTTCCAGAGACAGGGGACTGCTCAGGAAAAGTCTCACAGGTGTGAATGGAAAGGGATGACGAAGTTAGAGGAAAGGCTTAGTCCACATGAGAAACATAATGGTTGCACAGGGTATTAACTGTTAATAAGGTAGGCAACATAGGGAGGGGCCAAGGAGTAGGTTTGTAGGTTAAAGTCAGTGGTGGGCTTTGAAATGTTCAGCAGTCGATGAGGAGTGATGAGTAAGAAAGATGAGCCTGGAAGCAGCAGACCTGCAGGGGAGAAAGGTGAACCAGAAGAAGGACAGTCAGAAGAGAATTATAGTAGTCATTGTAATTGCCACCCCCAGTCTCCTAGCTGGGGGTGGCAATTACAATGCCACCCCCAACACCTCTAGAAAAGTATGGAGGTTTTCAGCGGGTGCGATAATTTTTTTAATGGGTGGGGTATTTATATTATTGCAACCATTAACCTTATTAGTGGTGGATATTAACTCTAAAATGCTAAATAATGTACTAAAATACTGTACGGAGTTTTTTAAGTAACCGGGAATATTGCATCTACCCCAATAAGTTTTAGATAATGTTCATAGTGCATGTAATATCTATACGTTGTTAGTCAAGGAGCAGACTCTATAGTATGGGGGGGGGGACACAATAAAAGAGCAACATCATTAAAACGAGATAAAACTATTGCTATAAAACATAAACTTAATGGCTGATGGGAAAACACAGCAACAGAGCAATTGTGTTATGAAAGCACTAAATCGCAGGCTTAATTGTTGCCTGTAAATTAATTAATAATTTGCTAAAAGCCTACATTTTCTTTAAAGCACATATTTTATTGTATGAACTTTCGTTTGAATGTGTGTGGCCTAACATATTAATATTCCTTACAATGCTGAAAGCTATGTATTTCAAAGGTTGAATATAATTCTCTATATAATGGGTCACTATATTTTTGCTTATTCCTCATTCTGAGTTTGGTCTGACCTTTACTTAAAGCCTTTCTTTGCCTGCTTTTAACGGATTTACAGTATTAGCTGGCATGGGTCAGATAGTGCTATCAAAGCAAAATATGAAAACACATATTTACAAGATCAAAACTGAAAATAATAAACATTGGGCTCTTTTAAAATATCTTTATTTAACTATACATTTTCTCTAAATAAGTATACTTGTTCTGTACAGATTTTAAAGCTGCGGTCAAAATAATTAAAATGTAATATGTCACTAAAAGTTTAGATATTAGCTACTATTAATACATAGGTGGTAAAAATGTTTATATGGACAAATGCTTTTCCAATTGATTTAATTATCACATTGAATCCAGTCAATAAAGATTTGACTTTCTAACCCAAACCAACAGAAAGTCCCTCAAACCACAAATTCAAAAGTATCTTGAAAGCTGGGCCAAAATCCTATGCATATCCCCCTAACCATCAGTATTGCATAATTTAAGTCATATGGGCTAATGCATCTGTAGAATATGTTCAACCTGCAGGTTCAATTTATGGCAGGGTCAACACAGCTCTTCCCCCTTTGAGCATAAGATAAAAGAGTACTGTGAAATTAAGCAAAACGAACATATCCAGGACATACTTGAATAACACAAAATATCTGAATATACCTTTCCAGTTACACACTGTGTTATTAATATTACAGCCATAATGACACGAGAAGGTTGTAAATGGCCCTGGTTTGATTTTTACAGAGTTTGGTGCTCTTGTGCTGTCTTTTCTGACCCCCTTTTTTTCTCCTCTTTTTACACCATAGAAAGACAAACTGTTGGACCTATCATGTTAAATAACCTTTAAGTTATATACTTCCAGCTTTACTGAAATCACCTTTATTGGACAGCCTGCATAATGCCTTTGGGGTCATTTCTTTTTCACGTTCTTCTTTCCCTACTTTTATTTCGTACACTTTTTATATATTTCCTTTGACATAAATTCATGTATTTTTTTTCTCCTCCCCTATCTTTAAATTATTCATCTTCCTACTTGTTTCTTAGCTTCTCACTGTACTCGATTTCTCTTTGTATGACTATAATTTTATATTTCGGTTCACTTAAATACTTCATGACATAATAAATAATGACAAGTGTTTTAGTTTATGCTTTTTTCTATGTAATGTATTTAATTTACTTATTTAACAGGCACATTGGAGTCCTGTTATGGTAAGTGAATGTTATGTGATGAAAGTATCTTTTAATCAGCAGATTCAGTCATTTGAGTCATTAGATAATTAGTCTTTAACACCCTAACATATACCTACATATGCTTTATTGCTAATTGGGCTTGGGAAGATAGTGCCACATTGTACACTGCATAGATATAGAAAAAAACATTTAAAATGAAAATAAGCTTATAAGTGGGTCAGGGTGCTCATTCCAAAGCCCTGTTAATGGAAATTACAGGATGGGACAGAGACCTTTAATTAGTAGGAAAAACTGTTACTTTTGAGTAGTACATGTTTTGTAATCATTATATCAAGAAAAATACTTTTTTTGTATTCTTTCATTGAAGCATTTATTTTTAAAATAGTTACACTTGATGCTTGGTTGCTCTTTTAAGAGCTGCTTTTTCAAAGAGTGTATTTTAGAGATATTCTGGAGATACTCTGGAGGTAGTCTGAGGTATCCAAGAGGTGAGCAAAACTAAAAGATCTTTTTGATTTAAATTCTTAAAATGGCAGATTTGGTTTACTGTGATAATTGTTCTGCATTTGTTGCACGTTCTATTTTTTGGAGGTTTGGATGCTGTCTAATCTGTAGACAGTTCTCAAGATTTAAGCAGGAAATTGCATTTTTAAAGTCCGAGATTTGTAATTTATCTGTAAAACAAACTCGGGCTAAGACTGTTGCGAAGTCACTGCCACAGAGGCCATTGCCACAGAGGCTTCCTAGGAATGGCAGGTGGGTTACTGTTGGATCTGGTAGGCTTAGAGTTGTGGATAAAAGGCATGTCCTGCAGTCTGTGGCTCTCTAGAATTCATTTTCAGCACTTTCAGAGTGCAGTGGTATTGTGGAGGCAGGCTCAGACACAGAATTTGAGGAACCACCCTCCTTAACAATCTAATATTGTTAAGCAAGCAAATCAGGAAGGAGAATTGGATGTACTGGTTCATCTAGGGACAAATGATTTGGCTTGCGATGAGATTTCAGAGGTGAAGGAAGCTTTTCGTGTTCTTGACAATGATATACGGCAGGTTGTGTCCACACTGTCATTTTCTGAAGTTATGCTTGTGCATAACATTCAGAATGATAGACGGATGCGTATTAGGGACTTTAACTTGTGGCTTGGGGAATGGTGTCGGGAGCAAGGATTTGGCTTTGTTTCTCATGAAAGTTCTCTATGGGATAGAAAGGAACTGAACAAAAAAGATGGTTTGCATCTTTCTCAAAAGGGAACGAATGTTCTCAGTGAGCAGTTCAGAGGTTTTGCTAGGAGGTTTAAAACTAAAAGAGGGGGGCAAAATGGCGATAAAACATCAATCCAATTGCCCCCCAAAACAGGGACAGAAGGTGCCTGTAGTCAGTGTGCTGAAAAATGATAAGCTTAGGGTCATGTCTACAAATGCTCACAGTTTAGGGAATAAGATCCATGAATTTGTGGCAATATTGGCAACTGAGAATGTAGATTTAGTTGCTGTTACTGAGACATGGTATAATGAAAAACATGACTGGGACATATCAATACCAGGGTACTCTTTATATAGAAAAGACAGAGAAGGTAAAAAATGGGGAGGGGTGGCCCTGTATGTGAGGGATAGCTTAAAATGTAACATAATACAAGTTAGTGAGGCGAGCATAGAGTCAGTTTGGGTTACATTAGAATTTGGTAATCATATGGTAACTCGGGTAGGTGTGATTTATAGGCCCCCTGGACAAATAGAGGAGTTAGATGATCTGCTAGTTGAGGAAATAGCTAAAATGACAATGAAGGGGGAAGTAATCATTATGGATGACTGTAATCTTCCTGATGTGAACTGGAAATACAAAATAGCTACTTGCGCCAGGAGTGCACATATCCTAAACTCCCTACTGGGATTTTCTCTAAAGCAAGTAGTGGAGGAGCAGAATCGAATATTAGATTTAGTGTTCACAAATGGAGATTTAATATGTTTAATATAAGAACAGTGACGCAGTCACACCACACAAAAACAAAAGTTTTAGATTTTCAGAAAAACAGACTTTTCTAAAATTAGATTATGTGTCAATGTCAGGGTTCAACACTGACCTTCTGACTCATGCATTTAAAAGTCATTATGTATGTGCTTATATACCTCCTGCCTCCTCTAGAGGCCTCCCTTCCTTACTTTGCTTGTATTCCTTCCCCTCTGTTTGGTGTCAGGTGTGCTCGTTACCTTTTGCACACACCCAGGTTAAATAGCTGCAGTTTCTTGCAAACAGTGCTTTTGCATTGAAGTTGGATGCCAGATTTCTGAGAGCTGCTGCTTCTGTTCCTGATACTCTCCTTAAAGTCCCTTTGTATTGTGACCCTGTCCAGGAACTGGGAATGTGAACCTGAGTGGCTGAACCATCTCAGTAGATGATTTTCAGCATCTCCTGAGAACCTCTGACTTCATCAAGATCTCTTCAGCTAAGTTATTCCCTTAAAGGTACCCTTCTCAATTCGCACCCTCATTAGGGTGTTCCTTACTGCTTAGCTAGCCTTCTCATTCCTCACCCCCTCTCAGGTGTTCCTGCTTAGCTACCAACCTCTGACCTCCCCCCCTCTCGGGTGTTCCTGCTTAGCTACCAAACTCTGACCTCACCCACTCTTGGGTGTTCCTGCTTAGCTACCCTTACCTCTGGCCTTAACCCTTACCTCTGGCCTCTCCCCTTGTTTAACTCTCTCCACCCCTACCTTTGCTTTGTCTACAGTCCCTGTCTTTAGGTCTTTGTTCATACTGCAGTTCCTACTCATACCCTTTTCCCATTCTGCAGTTCTTTGCTAAATTCCCTTTTGTCTCTCCTTCAGTCTTTATTCCAATACCTAGCTCTATTCTTCTTTATCTGTTCTCCCTCTGCACAATTTTTGACATGCAACCAGACACCTCCACTATCCCTGTGCTAAAACTCCTACCTGACCTGGTAAAGTCCCTGACAGTAAAGGAGTCATTATCAGACTGGAGCAATTTAAATGGAGTCCAGGAGAAATGGGGTTATCTAAAAGTTGCACTACTGAAGGCAACAGAAAATTGCATTAGGCTTGTCAGTAAGAGCAAAAAATTGAAGAAACCACTGTGGCACTCTGCAGAGGTGGCCAAAATTGTAAAAAACAAAAAACTAGCATTTAGTTATTATAAAAAAAACTCAGAGTGAGGAAGATAGAAAGATCTGTAAGAGTAGGCAGAAAGAGGCAAAGCAAACTATACGAGCTTCCAAAGCACACACAGAAGAGCCCAGTCAGTGAAAAAGGGGGATAAAACATTTTTTAGATACATAAATGAGAAAAGGAAAGTAAAATAAGAATTAGTTAGATTAAAAACAAAAGAAGGATGCTATGTAGAAGAGGATAAAGGCTTAGCAGACTGCCTTAATGAATATTTTTGTTCAGTTTTTACAAATGAAAATGAGGGTAAGGGACCTCATTTAGGGAAAAAGACCAATGAGTCTTTTGATGCATGTAAATTTACATAGGAAGAGGTTTTACTTCAGCTGACTAAAGTAAAGACAAATAAGTCGATGGGACCTAATGGGATACATCCAAAGTTATTAAAAGAACTTAGTGGTGTACTAGCAAAAAAAAAAAATAGCAGATTTATTTAACCAATCATTGTTAATGGGAGTAGTTCCAGAAGATTGGAAATTAGCAAATGTTGTGCCCATTCACAAGAAAGGTAGTAGGGAGGAGACGGGCAACTATAGACCAGTAAGTCTTACTTCAGTAGTGGGGAAAATAATGTAAACCTTGTTAAAGAGTAGGTTTGTTGAACATCTTAAGTTGCTTGGATTTCAAGATCAAAGACAACATGGGTTTACTTCAGGGAGATCATGCCAAACTAATCTTATTGATTTTTTTGATTGGGTGACTAAAATACCGTATTTGCTCGATTATAAGACGACCCTGATTATAAGACGACCCCCCAAACTTTGTATATTCCTTTAGGAAAAAAACTAAAAGCCTGAATATAAGACTACCCTATAGGAAAAAAAAAGTTTAACTTGTATATATGTAAATTGCTTTTTAATATTTAATAAAAAATTGATATTATACAAATGCATTTCTTGTTTTTATTTCTTTGCGGCCTCTCCCCCCCCCCCAGCGTTGTCTCTCTCTCTTCCCCCCTCCCTCCAAACTAATCTCTCTCTCTTCCCCCTCCCTCCCCTAGTCTCTCTCTCTTCCCCCTCCCTCCCCTAGTCTCTCTCTCTTCCTCCCTCCCTCACCTAGTCTCACTCTCTTCCCCCCTCTAGTCTCTCTCTCTTCCCCCCTCTAGTCTCTCTCTCTTGCCCTTTCGTCACAGAAGTCCCGGCGAGCGTGCCTGGCGGCTGCAGGGGAGTCTGCGCTCGTAGCGCACACATCCTCTGCTGCCCCACTAGCCACCATGGAGAATCGGGCAGCTGGGGGATGTCTGTACGATACGTGCAGACATCCTCCATGCTGCCCTACACGGCAGTCTATTATGACGCACAGCTGGTCCGTCATAATAGACTGCCGTGTCGGGCAATATGGAGGATATAGTGGAAGTACCCGGCTTCTTCATAGAAGCCCCGGCGGTCGTGCAGGGCGGAAGCAGGGGAGTCTGCGCTCATCGCGCAGACATCCCCTGCTGTTAGAGAGGGGGATCCAGGTCCCCTCCAGCTCTGCTGGGGACCTGGATCCCTGTTTTATAATCTGACCTCAATTTGAGGTCAGATTATAAGACGACCTCGAATGTAAGACGAGGGGGATTTTTCCGAGGGGGATCTGAAAAAAACCTTGTCTTATATTCGAGCAAATACGGTAATAGATATGGGTGGTGCAGTAGACATTGCTTACCTAGGTTTCAGTAAGGCTTTTGACACTGTCGCACATAAAAAGGCTTATCAATAAACTGAAATCTTTAAGTTTGGATTTCAATATTGTTGAATGGATTAGACAATGGCTGAGTGACAGGCAACAGAGGGTTGTAGTCAATGGAGTATATTCGATGCAAGGTCTTGTTACTAGTGGGGTACCTCAGGGATCTGTACTTGGACCCATGCTCGTTAATATTTTTATTAGTGATATTGCAGAAGGTCTTGTTGGCAAAGTATGTATTTTTGCTGATGATACAAAGATTTGCAGCAGGGTTGATATTCATGGAGGGATAAGCCAAATGGCAAATGATTTAGCTAAACTATAAAAATGGTCAGAGCTGTGGCAACTGACATTTAATGTGGACAAGTGCACGATTATGCACCTTGGGCGTAAAAACCCAAAAGCAGAATATAGACTATTTGGTACAGTCCAGACCTCAACATCTGAGGAAAGGGATTTAGGAGTAATAATTTCAGAGGACTTAAAGGTAGGTATGCAATGCAATAGAGCAGCAGGAAATGCTAGCAGAATGCTTGGTTGCATGGGGAGAGGTATTAGCAGTAGAAAGAGGGAAGTGCTCATCCCATTGTACAGAGCACTGGTGAGACCTCACTTGGAGTATTGTACACAGTACTGGAGACCGTATCTGCAGAAGGATATTGATACTTTGGAGAGAGTTCAGAGAAGGGCAACTAAACTGGTTCATGGGTTGAAGGATAAAACTTACCGGGAAAGATTAAAGCATCTTAACATGTATAGCTTGGAGGATAGACGTAACAGAGGGCATATGATAGAAACATTTAAATACATAAAGGGAATCAACACAGTAAAGGAAGAGAGTATATTTAAAAGAAGAAAAACTACCACAACTAGAGGACATAGTCTTAAATTAGAGGGGCAACGATTTAAGTAAGCAATATCAGGAAGTATTACTTTACTGAGAGGGTAGTGGATGTATGGAATAGCCTTTCAGCAGAAGTGGTAGAGGTAAACACAGTCAAGGATTTTAAGCATGCGTGGGATAGACACAAGGCTATCCTAGCTATAAGACCGGGAACGGGGGACTAATAAAAGTATTTAGAAAAATTGGGCAGACAAGATGGACCGAATGGTTCTTATCTGCTTACACATTCTATGTTTCTATGTTTTTATGCAATCTCTAAATTAAACATAACTTTATTGTTTGCTGACAGCTGCCCTTTAACTAGTAGGTGAAATGGAAAGGAAGGAACACGAGGTTAGAAAAGACAGACATGTTTACTCTACTCCCGAGAATTACTTTACTACTGTCTAATCTATACCATCATTGCTACTTCTCCTATTTGATTTTGGCTCATGCATTAACTCAGCAACAAGAAGCAATAATTATGTAGGTGTTCTGATAAGATAATTTGCAAGCTGAATAACAAGAGATGTAATCATCTATATACACAGTGAAGAAACTTCTAACATAATTTTAGTGACTATTGATCAGCAAGCAATAATAATTTAGTCTAAATATAAAAACATTTTCCAGTTCATAGTCAATATTCTCAGATGGAAATGAAATTGCCTGTTTTTTTCAATATGACTGACCTGGTAGTTTTTTTTTAAAATTCACTCTCTCACGTATTCACAGGGAGTGCTGACTACAATTGACCCAGGGGAGAAATACATTTTAGTGACACATAATTATATACTGTATATACATGTCTCTCTTTTTATACATATTAATATTGCATACCATATTGGCTTGCTTATAGGTCTTTATCCTGTTACTTTACCTCTTTGATTTAGGATGCAGTTTAAAACAGTATTATCCAACTCTAAATGTATGTGATATCTGAATATTGTTGTTTTTTTGTTTTTTTTTATATTTCTATTCAGGATGACCTGTGCAGCTCTCCATCTCTGGACTTCTTATTCTCTTTTCTCCTGTTATATGGGACTATTCACTAAAAAGTGAGTTGATCTGGTTAGTTCCCCCACTATGTGAAGTCATCAGTTTGTTGCTGCACAATGTAAAGCTGAATTGGTGAGATGAATAGTAGCACTGTCTGTAACTTGTGTACTGTTTGTAACTTGAGGGTCCTGCATGCAGCTGACAAAGAACATCTAAACATCACTGAAGCTGTAGTTCACCACAGAAAGGTACCATTAGCTCGCCATCACTATTCAAATCTATTTCTCTCAATCCTGTCCCTTTAATATAATAAGAAAGAGGTACAGGGGGGTTATTAGAACAAAATGCACTGCTCAATACAATACTTCCTTCTATATTCTCTTCTAAATAGAGCACCATGTTCACATTTAGCTTTGTACTTTCTTTCTTCGGGACTTTTAGAGTGCAGTCATTATTTTGTCCCAGCAAGGCATGTCTATATGGCCTGCTTGTGGATGAAGTCAGTATGCAAAAGGTGGGGTTTACATGTTCACATATACAAGTCAAAGACAGACAATGGAAGTTGAACCCTGTTGCATTGTTTCAAATAGTATGCGCCAGTGCTCCCTAACCTGCAGGGCCCATAATTATTTTGTGCTGAAGGGTCACACCTGTCTCATTTTCAATACAAAATTACAGATGAAAAATCATATTAAATAAAAGTGACACATGTTTCATTCCCCCCAGGCCAATTCTGTCACATTCCTTCTTTTCATGGTTCACATATTTTTTTAAATTTATGTTTTTTTCATATCTGTTTTTTTTATAGGTTGTTCAAGTTTTTTATTCTTGATTTTTGGGAATTTCATATTTTCTGTGGAGAGCGAGAGCGGCAGGCTGCTGTCTGTCATAGTGGTTGGCATTTGGGTTTTACACAATCTAAAATGCAGATATTTGCAGGTTTACTCTGGCCAAGAAAAAGCATTAGGGATCTCCATATTTAACCACCGTATTTATGTATATGCGTCCTCAGTTTTCATGGAGCGCAACGCTACATGTCTGCAGCTATTCCCAGAGGCTGCGTCGGATCCGAAGCAGCCTCTGAGAGTGCTTTGCCCCCCCTAACCCCCCCCCCCCCGCGCGCATACGATCACCCCTAATGTAATCGTATGCGCGTTACACACATAGGCAGTGAAAGCTGATCACTGCCTATGTGTGTGAAGTGTTGCAATGATGCCTCGAGGCATCATGCAACACCTTCCTTGCCCCCCTGGGCACCGCGATCACCCTGGAGGAGAGCGACGGAAGAGAGAAAAAAAAATCTCTTCCGTCGCTCTGAAACCGTTGCTTGATAGCCCCTAGAGGCAGTTAAGAATATTACAGTTAGAAATAGAAAATAAATTGAATACATACAATAAATAAATAATTGGAAAAAGCTAACCCTAGATCTACTATACATAGATCTAGGGTTAGGGTCATAATTAGGGTTATTATTGAGGTTACAGGGGTGTTCAGGTGAGTACAAGGGTTAGATTAAGGGGTGGGGGCAGATTAAGGGTTAGGGTACATTTAGGGTTGGGGTTTATTTAGTTGAAATAAAACATAGACAAACATGGAAACATTGGTATTTCTAAACTCAGGACAAATATTAGAAATATATAGAAGGGGTCTTTTTTACCATTTGTAATTGTTTAAAAAAAATCAGGTCAAAGTTAGAAAAAGTGTTTTTTATGGCATATTTTCATCATATTTTATATTTTCTTTAATAGTAAATGATATCATATGATGAAAATAATAGTATCAAATTAAAGCCCTATCCATCCTTTAAAAAAATGATATATAATTTGTGTGGGTGGACTGAACACAAAGAAAGAAATTCACAGTTCAGTAAACATATAACAAAAAAAATGGAATTCTGGTCTTCAAGGTACATCAAATGCATCAGAGCACTCGGTCACTAAGGGGTTAAGGGAGTCAAACACATTGAGGTTAAAGAAGACTGCTTGTAGTGGATAGATCACTGGATTGCATTGTCCACAATGTTAGTGATATCATGTTTGGTGGGTTATAACTGAAATGTTTTCATTCAGTCATCTGGAGGAGCATGTTGTTGTGAGGGATCAGGCATTATATACTGTGGTGAGAAATTTATAGAGGGGCCATTGGCCATCTTGGACAGGCCTGCTGCGCTCCCTGGGTTGTACAATAAAACAAAGAAATCATCAACAGATATTTGGTGAGTATCAAACCTTGCCTTTGGCTTCTTTGGGTCTCCCCCAAAGGTTTGTCTGCCAATAGTGTGTCCACTCACTATATCACCCAGATCAGGTAAAAAGAAACTGAGCTCTAAATAAGTGCAACCCAACCTTGGTCTGGTGGCTTGTTAAACATATTTGCAAATCCCAGACAAGTCAATGGATCCCTTTTATGTAATAAAGTATCATAATTTTGAATAGTATCTTTTATAGTATCCCAGGAATTTTACTTTACTATATTTGCAATTGGGATGCCACTGAAGTCGGGAGCATGGTAAGTCCACTTGGTTTTGTTGATTAACATATTATTTTATTGCTGAGTCTTGTTTCTTAGAGATATGCAAATTACGCTGACTGCCTTTTTGAAGCATTTCTATGTTTTTCAGTACAACTTTACAAACTAGCCAAGTGTAGAGGTGCAAAGCCAGAATATCTACTCATGAAAAGCAATATTATCCTTAATGGGACTCTTCCGTATGAGGTCGGTGGCAATCTGCGTGGGATGTTTGGAGCACACACATAAACACAAAATAAGTTATTGTGGCGTAAAGGCAGTGATATGTCTTGTGTGCTTCAGGTTGAACTAGGGGTTAGAGTGCACAGTCTCAAGACCTCTAAGGTCCCTTTCTCAGTCATGTTATACTTATGGTTGAACGAAAGACGACAGCTTAGGACTGAATACCTTTGATTATCATCTATACATTGTGCTAGAAGACTTGCTACTATAAGCATAGTTAGGAATAACAAATTACTTTTATTCTGGGACCTGTTTATCTGTAAAACAGCATCAATCTGACCTCAATGGCCTATATTATGTAAATGGTTGACAACACTGAAAATAATCTATTAACAAATTAATATTGATAACTGATTGATGAGATCACAAAAGGTCAAGACAACAAGATTAAAACACAATATTCTACTAATCTATACATTTTAATTGTGTATCTTATTTATTTATTTTTACATGGATACTTACATGTCTGTCTCTTATATTTTAGAATACTTATCCACAGAAGGGTCCAAATCAATTCTAATAAAGAAAAATGCCAATGTGGAATCAAAGAAATAACCTCACATGCTTTAATTCAGCGATTCCCAAACTAGTTCTCAAGGACCAACACCATGGCAGGTTTTATCCTTATGTAAACACAACTGGATAATCTCTAAATACTGAACTGTTGGGGGCCCGGAGGCTGGTGTGACAACCACTGCTTTAATCGAATAGTGCCACATTCCAAACCATAGGGGCCACTGACACATTGGGTTTTCAGGATTATACGTTCATTCAATACAAGATGATACACAATGATAATTATTTTATATATTCATTATAAAATTATATGTTTAATTTCTCATGCAATAAGGTGCAAACATGATCACCCATTTACTCATCATATGCTGAACTGACTATTGTACATTTCTTTTGCATGGCTTCTTTCAAAGATCTGTAGAATTTTTTGTATTCTGTATATGTCAAATTCCTTTATTTTTCACTAAACATGTCTTAAGGTTCCACAAGGTTTTATTCATCAAACAGAGGTTATCATGAAAGGTGAATGCCTTCAACCAACTTTCACCCATTTTGTTTGGCAAATTAAACTTTTTGTGGAGCAAGAAACAGTGTCAAGCACATGGATATCGATCCATTAACAAACTGTATCCTAGATGCTAGAACTTTTTACTTTGTGCATCCTCTAAACTGTCAGGTTAGAGAATATCGGGGAAAGGTATACACATACATCCTTTTTATACTTAACAATTCAACTCATGGTCTTCCTATTGATAGGCCCACTCTATGCAGGCCACGGTCAATGAAACCAACACACAGTAATGTTTTTATACTAGTCTGCATAAAGATCAAGGCAGAGAAAGATTTTTTTTAGATAAGTTTGATAGATCTTCAGGATTCAACTTACAAGTTGTACATTTCACCTGATTTCAGTTGACCCCTGCATTTTTCCATAGACCTACACTAAACTAATTACTAAAGAAATGGAGTAATTTCATGTGTTGGAAGATTTGAGATATCTCAGAATTTAGCGTAATATACTTTTCTGGAAGAGGCAAAGCAGGAATGAGTGAGTTTGTCAGCTGTCTTCAAAATTATATTAAATAAGCACAAAATACAAATATAAATAAATCATTGCTATACAAGTCTGTCTTTATTGTCTGTCAAGCATCGTCTGCATTAGATATGGTTCTACTTATGTTTTTCTATTTTATTCCCATGCTAGTGGATTAAGATATAAATCAAAGATTTAATCTGAAAGGAGACAAGCACTAGCCGGCTTTGTTTTTTACCCCGTGGTCAGTAGTACTAGTATTACCCCAATGGACAATCTGTCACTACAATTTTAACATACAAAATGTTTTTGTTTGGGATTTTAAGCAGTGTGTAGAATACAGCTGAATTGCACAGAGCTGTAATGATCTGCGTACATTTTATTTACTTTTATAAAATAAGCTTGCTATCTAATTAAGTGACATATTTCACACTAGCATAACTGTAAAAATGCTGGACCTATTTGAAGTTTAATCCTGGTGTGTTCTAATGTATAAATTAAATGACATAGAGGGTCATGTACTAAAAAAACGCAAATATATTTTATGTGCAAAACTATTTTTGCGCTTTGCTCCTATTGCAATGTACTAAACATTTAACAATCAAATAGTAAATACGCGTAAATTGCAAATAAAAACTGTCAATTTCGCAAATATTTTTTATACCTCTTTTGATAGTACTTGCTAAAAGCTGGTGTAATTTTTACATGCAAATAAGAATTATTTTTCACAAAATATTCGCCAAATTCTTAAGCATGCGCAAATCTGCAATTTATTAGCGCAACCAGAAATATGCACGCTAAATAAAAATAAATGGAAGAGGCGCAAATCAGGGAAAACAAGTGCAAAATCTTACAAATAGTCACAAATTGCTCATTACTCATGTTTTATCTACTTTTTCACCCACTGCACTTGTTTAGTACATGATCCCCATAGTGTACTATTAGGAAGTCTAACATCTGTTACCTTCAGCCCTCCAAAAATAATGCTATCAAGCTATTACTTTTACTTTATAAGGTGAATTTTAACGTAAGTTCTCAATCCAGGAATTCGTCTATTTTCATGTTTTTAAGTACCATAGATGGATTGTATTATACTTATATCCCTAAGAGGAAATGGTGTTACATAGTTCCTCAAAAACCTCGATGAAATTGGGTTGGAGAAAATTCCACAAATGTATAATGAGTTTTGTTCAACAAAATGGAAGGGATACATATAAAACTTATAATGGAAACTTTGGAAACGTAGTGCTTTATTCATGAAACAGGCAATTGCAAAATATTACAGGGAATTTCAAACAAGACCAAAGTTAGAAAAAGTATCCAGTTTCAGCCTCGTGTTTGCCTTCTCAATTCCCTGCAGTTCTGTCTTTTCATGAATAAAGCTGTTTTAATAATAAAAGGAATGCTGTGTTTTACGGCATTCATAATGCATTTTTTTTTACACAACAACATCACAATTCCACACCATTAACCAAAGGAAGGATAATGGAGGGAAAATGGTAAATTAGGAATAGTGTGGTAAAAAAATAAGATTAGGAAGGGAGACGAAAAAGAAAAGAGAATGTAAGTCTTGAAGGTAATACAGATAGGTAGGGTGGGAGAGATATGAAAAATGGCAATATTTAAATTGACCCTCAACCAACAAGAAAATGGAACAGTAATTTTAGAAACCTGTCAATGTGGCCAGTCTAGCCATTGTGTGTACTCCTGCTACATGCTCCTTTTTAACAATTTTGATTCATTTGGCCCTTCTAGTTTGCCCAATATCTTCCTAAAAATAAATAGGTATACTTTTATTAGTCCCTGACCTTATGTCTAAAATAGCTTTATACCTGTCCCATGCATGCCTATTCCTTCAATGAATTAACCTTCTACTAGAAGGCTAATCCATGCATCCACTAACCTCTCTCTTAAGTAATACTTCCTGATATTACTTTTAAACTGTTGCCTCTCTATTATAAGACTATTTTCATCCCCTTTGTGAATTTAAATATTTATATCATATCCCCTTATCTTTCTTCCAAGCTGTACAAGTTAAGCCCTTCTCTGAACTCTCTCCAAAGTATTTATATCCTTCTGGAGACAGTTTGCCAGCTCTGCATATACCGTATTTGCTCTAATGTAAGGCAAGGATTGCCCCTCATCTTACATCAAGGTTTGTCAAAAATGCCCCTCATCTTACATCAAGGTTTGTCTTATAACCAGACCTCCCATCGAGTTCTGGCTATAAGACTAGGATCCAGTCCAGGCATCATTGGGGGAGGGGTGAGAGGCATCATTGGGTGAGGGAGGGAGAGAGGCATCATTGGGTGAGGGGCGGAGGGGGAGAGGCATCACTGGGTGAGAGAGGGAGGGAGAGAGGCAGCATTGGGTGAGGGAGGGAGAAAAGAGAGGCAGCATTGGGTGAGGGAGGAAGGGGGAGAGGCAGCATTGGGCAAGTCTGGGCAAAGCAGGGGGGAGAGGCAGCATTGGGCAAGTCTGGGAGAGGCAGCATTGGGCAAGTGTGAGGGAGGGGGAGAGGCAACATTGGGCAAGTCTGAGGGAGGGAGGGAGGGAGGGAGGGAAGGAGGGAGGGGGAGGCAGCATTGAAACCAGTACAAATTCAAAGTCACCTATAAACAATAGCCCATTTCACTATTCACTATTTACAGTCATAAGGTGGACTGTAGAAAAAGGTAGTTAGTCAAAGAAGTTCTGGATCTATGCTGTATGGGATGGGACTACAAATATGCCAGCTTGAGAGGCAACATTTGTAAACAGTTTTAAAACTTATTAGATGTGTATAAATGTTTTGGAATTCTAATGCATGCAACATGTTGTGTTCCTGCATCTTTTTATCTTGTAGAAAGTATATTCTCATGCAGGTAATACATTTCAAGAGGTTTAGAAACACAAGAGAAAACTGAGGGAGTATGGATTAAGTGATAGCAACTAAGGCATTTGCATCATTACAATGTTTGGGAAATGTTTCTCAAAATTTGAGATTAATAATACTTTAGTACTAAAGGAAAATGGGATTCAACACTTAATTCAGCCACAGGTGAAGAGCATTGCTTGCATGTTCAAATGAGCAGTAACACACAAGAGATTGACATAAATGTAATTCTAAAAGGTGCAACAATTATGTAAAGTAGTACAAAAGAGAAACAAAAGTGCAAATAGTACCGAGCTATTTTTTACATGTTTTTTAACAATGATAAATATGTACCCAATGATGTGCCGTCAAATGGCAGCACTTTAGTCCATAATGGTTTACATTGTTGTCATTTTAGTACCTCTTTGCTTATCTTGACAAATGGCAGATGTACTGTATTATTGTGAAGAGCATATTTTGTAGTAAAAGCACATGGATACTGGAGATAATGTAAATTTACATACAGCATTAGCTGCTTAGTAGAGTTGAGCGGACACCTGGATGTTCGGGTTCGGCAGGCCGAACTTCGAAAAAATGTCCAGGTCCGTGCTCGAACTTGACCCCGAACTTGACCCCGAACCCCCTTGAAGTCAATGGGACACAAACTTTTGGCCACTAAAATGCCTCTAAAAAAGTCCTGGAAAGGGCTAAAGGGCTGCAAAATGAAGTAAAATGTGTCAATTTACCTATTCATATGAATGGGGACTCTATTTCAGTTTATAGAAAGCAAATAGCATTATATGTATTCCATAAACCGAAAGTCTATAAACCGAAAGACATTCGGTTTATAGACTTTCGGTTTATGGAATAAATGTAATGCTATTGGCTTTCTATGTACCGAATCTGTTTCGGTTTATAGACTTTCGGTTTATCTAATACATGTAATGCTATTGCTATTCTATAAACCAAAATAGAGTCCCCATTCATACGAATAGGTCAATTGACCTATTCGTATGAATGGGGACTCTATTTCGGTTTGTAGAAAGCCAATAGCATTACATACAATGTATATGTATGTAATGCTATGGGCTTTCTGATTGGCTGCCCTGCAGCCTTTCAAAACGCGCAATTAAATCGCCGAACCCCGAACTCCAACCTAAACATACAGTGAAATGTCAGTGTTCGGGTCCGGGGGCCAAAAACCGTAATGTTCGGTACGAACCCGAACAGTGCGGTTCGGGTTCGCTCAACACTACTGCTTAGTACATTTCCTTCACCACAGTGGATGGTGGAGACAGGCAGAGAATAGCTTGTATGCAAGAATATATGCCTTACATTGTCAGAAGAAGCTATATCCACTATACAGTGAACTGTCAGTGTTCGGGTCCGGGGGCCAAAAACAGTAATGTTCGGTACGAACCCGAACAGTGTGGTTCGGGTTCGCTCAACACTACTGCTTAGTACATTTCCTTCACCACAGTGGATGGTGGAGACAGGCAGAGAATAGCTTGTATGCAAGAATATATGCCTTACATTGTCAGAAGAAGCTCTATCCACTATACAGTGAATTGTATCTTCCTTTCTTATTCTATGGTACCTAGGTGTTTTCTCAGGGTCAGAACTAGAACTGGTATTCATGTTTCACAGTGCCTATCTACACTTCATGCACACTGGAACAGGAGAGAGTGAAAGCTGCACATTTCTTCAATCCTGATGCTGGTTTAAGTCTTGGAGGGATCCGACATCTGTCTGATGTGCATAAAATGAGTACCATTTAATTGACTAATATTAGCATCATGTACAATGAGAGAATACCTCTCTACATCTACATAAACTTTCTATAAATAAAACAAATGTTTACTTTTATCAAGCTAATAGGGCTTTTTCCGCTGGTACCTTAAGTACATGTTTTCGCTAGTCAGTTGAAAGCTTAGAATAAGGAGGTTTTTTTTTATATTGTTTACTCTGGATTTGTATACTATCAATTACAGCCCATACATTATGGATTCAAAAAGGCATCCTGCTTTTTTCAGCAAAGTATCATGTTACACTGTTTTTTATTTGCTGTCTTTTCTGGTTGATAATATTGTATCAAATCTACAGTGTACACGAACATATATTTTTATGGTTTTGGTTATTTGAACAGCTTTTTTTTTTTTTACTTTTTCATTTTATTTTTACATCTTTTTCATACTTTACCATATGTATTTTTTTCCTATGATATCTTTTTGTTATAGTGTATTTTTTCTATTTAAATATATTTTGTGTTGGAGCCTGCCTAATTATATTACTTTGTAGTAATTCTTATGAATGGGTTCATAGAAAGGAACTACTACTGTACGTTTTCTATAAGCCGAAAGTCTATAAACCGAAGGTCGTTCGCTTTATAGACTTTCGGCTTATGGAATACATAGAATTACATGTAATTCTATGTATTCTATAAATCGAAAATCTATAAACCGAACGACCTTCGGTTTATAGACTTTCGGCTTATAGAAAACATGTAGTACTATTGCCTTTCTATGAACCGAACGAGAGCCCCATTCATAAGAATTTCTTATGAATGGGGCTCTCGTTCGGTTTATAGAAAGCCAATAGTATTACACGTATTCTATAAAACGAACGAAAAAAAAAAAAAGAAACGAAAATAATGAACGAATTTCGTCTGAAACGAATGCAGGAATGAACGATATTCGTTTTAGATGAAATAAATAACATTTTCGTCCGAATGGACGAAAACGAAACGAAAATTGTAGTTTTGCACATGTCTACTTTATACTATTGTTGTTGCATAAGTGTTTTTTTTTTCATAAAGTTCCCATGACCATATTACTGATGGAGTCATAACTCATTTGGTTGCTGATACAATTTTTCCTAATCATAAAGAGTGTCCAGAAAGTTTTCTGATATGTGCGTTAATACATTATGTGCTATCATGATTTATTGGCATACATTCTATAATTCTGAAGCAGATGTGGACTGGAAGGCAAAGCTAATGCTACTTGATAGATTCTTAGGCAGGTTAAATATAGAGGCAACATGATAACCAATCTTGGTTAATATTTCATGTAGGTATGGCTAGAATTCTATTCAACCCAACATTTGACATTTTGGAAAAGAAGGGCATATTTCTAACTTTAATCACACACAATACAAACATACCTTTATCACATCTTCATCAGATGTTCTGCAGTCCACGGCTTCAGAGATATCAGTCACTGTACCACTGCTGTCAACAGACACCACTTTAATTGGGACTGCAACTGTCCTTCCAGTGAGAATTGCAGTATTCAGAATCTCTGATTCCTACAATACAAAGTAACAATAACAAGTTAATATTTAGTAAATGATCATTATTTCTGTCATTTATAATATATAAAAAAATGTTTCCTACAAGAGTTGTGTTATTTATTGTATTATATGGGACAAATGGTAATGTTCCTTATACTGTTTTGCAGTAATGATTTCATTGTGGTGCTGATTGGTGATTGTTGGATTGCTTTGGTAGCCATGTGGCCAAGAACCCCAGTTACACATGTTTGCACCACTAATCTTGTGACATCTTTGGGCCATTTCATTTGAAGGATAAACTAAATAATTGCAGTAGATATTTAATTTACTTCAAATTTAAATTTTAAAGTTTAGTATCCTTAATAGCATAGGATATAATCTTGACAGACCAAATGACAATGGATATGTATAACAAATCTCATCCATATTGCAGTGAGCACAGTCATATTAACTTTTTTTTAACTTTTTTATGATATGTATATTCCTTTCCATTTAGTTGTCAACTTCCCTTTGCAGTATACTGGGGGATCTGGAAGTTTTAAAATAAAGACAAAACTTAGTTTTCTTCTAAGGAGAATGAGAGGTAACACTTTTAAACCAAGTATTGCTAAAACAATTACATTGATAGAAAAAACAACCACATAAGTTCATAAGGTTTCAAGTTCACTTCAACAGAAAAAAAAACACAATACCTATGAAGGAGGTATTACATGTGAACATAAAATATGATAATTGTTCCAGTTTGCTGAGGTTTGCAAATAGGGGATTTATTAAAATGACATTTTCACCCAAGAAACAAAAGGTCAATAAATTGGTAAAGATTTTTTAATCGTTAGTAAAGGAGCAATTAACTGGAAGATAAGATTAAATGGTATGTCATTCCTATTCAATATACAGAGGTTTCCTGTCTCTAGAACAAAACATGCACTTGTAATAAGGTAAGTGATTTTCCATTTAACTAAGTAGACAGACATGCAATAAAATAAACAAGAGATTTACAAAGTATTAACAAAAAATATATTAATATTAAGGTGTATACTTCAAGTGTTTGTTCTCTGAATTATATAGCATAATAAATAAATAAATAATTATTGATGGCCCACGTTCATTGTAGCTTGGTATATAAAAGAATAGGATCTGAAAATCAAAACACATCTTGATCAAAAAATAAAATACAAACATAAGCAATTGACATGGATAGGATCACAGTTTGCAATTGAAGCTAAACGGTAGTAGACTTGTTTATATTCTCAAAGTTTATTGAGCATTCTCAAATCATATACCAACATTCAGTAAAAGTGTAGAACAATCCATGAAATACACATCATGAAGCAGTTTAATGTAACATGTAAAATATATGAACGATATATGATAGACAGTTCAGTATACAATAAGCATGCAGTTTAAAAAAATTTAAGATAATCAATATAATTAAACAGCATCACATTAAATGTTTGAAGTATAAATTCTGTGTGGATTTAGTTGTAATAATCTGAGAATCCCTTAAAATATTATATTCCGCTTCATAGAATATACATAACCACAATATGGATCTTTAAATGCTGCATTAAATTCTTAGGATAACATATGAATTAATTTGGTTTGGGCAACATGTTTTAAAGATATAGGTCCTTGAAGGAATCTGTTTGAATGAATTAAGCCCATGGGAGCCATTGGTGTTAACATGCATAACATTTACTTCTAGAGAATTGAATAAGGAGGACCAAATAATGAAAAAGTTGTATGAATTCCACTTTATAGAACCAAGCAAATAACGTGGTAGCATGGCCTTTGCTCCATTTAGAACATTTATGGAGACTGGTGTAGGTGCAAAATATCTGTTATCCGCTTACTAAGTTACATAGTAGTTTTGATGTAAAAAGACCTGTGTTCATAAACTTCAACCCTTTTCATATTTCTTTGTTTACCGCTATTGATGCAAAAAGAAGGCAACCCCCCCTTCCTTGTTTCATATACTTTCAGTGGGAAAACAATAGTAATCCGTATACCAATATACATAGCACTCTATCTTCTGGCTCATTAAAAAAATATCCAAGCACCTTTTAAAGGCATCTAGTATATTTGCTAGCACTACCTCTTCAGGCAATGAATTCCATAGATTTCTTGTCCTTATAGTAAAAAATCTCTTCTGCTGTCGTAAATCTCCTTTATAAAAGTCTTAGCGGGTGACCTCTTGTCCTTTGTACTGTTCTGTTAATGAACATGTCTTTAGAAAGCCCTTTGTATGGGCCCTGTATATATTTATAGATCATCATTATTCACATTCAACGTTTCTAGCCTTTCTTCTTAACTAAACTTGCCATTCCACTCATTAGTTTTGTAGCACTTTCTCCAGTTCCATAATGTCTGTGATCATCTAAATTATTTTAGATCAGAAAGGTTGAATCAGTCCACAAATGGACATAATTTCTTCTGTTAGTCTGGCATCTCAAGCTTCTGTACGATATTTGAGGATGGAAACAATGAGTATCAGCTAGGACGCTATAACATCTGGATGCAATTTTAAATTCAGATTCATCTATTTTTCTTTACATGGAACATTTCTGTGTTAGAAGTAGTATTTTTTTTATCATCAGTCAAAGTAAACCTTTTTAACATAGTCGAAGGTAATATGGAAAAAATGTCACTTGATCTGTTATGAGAAGATTGGAGATTACCCACATTAAATAATGAGGAGGATTATATGACCAAAATCTTTTAAAGGGAGTTAGAGCTTGGGAGATGTTGTAGGATATCTGTAGGGTATATATGAACATTTTATGTTGGTGATAAATAAACTGTTATCTAAAGAACAAACTAGGTGTCTGTGAAATGTCTTTCAGGGGTTTGATCATTCCATTGTTCAAGATAAGGCCCTGCATAAAAAAGAGTTAGTATCTGCATTAAGTTCCCTCATAGTGCTTTTTTGAATGCCTGGTGAGAAGTCTGAGTTGTGCTATAATGGTAAAAGTAAGCTGGAGTATGAATATACTGACACCAAAGCTCTGATCAGAACTGGAATAGGATGTGTTATCAATAGAGTTGAGCGGACACCTGTATGTTCGGGTTCGGCCGAACTTCGGAAAAAAGTCCGGGTTCGGGCTCGAACGTGACCCCGAACTTGACCCCGAACTTGACCCCGAACATGAACCCCATTGAAGTCAATGGGGGCACAAACTTTTGGCCACTAAAATGCCTCTAAAAAAGTCATGGATAGGGCTAGAGGGCTGCAAAGGGAATTAAAATGTGGGTAAGAGTAGGACAAGTGCCCTGCAAACAAATATGGATAGGGAAATAACTTCAAATAACATAAAATACATACAAATTAAAAATACAGCTGAGCCATAAAATAGCACTAGATGGAATCTTTGATTTTAGCTTTGGAAGAACATAAATCTAAATCTAAAGCATGGCTGCCAGGAGGATCAACTGAATTATCCATTTGAGAGAGGGTTGGAGTGCAGGGTATTCTCTTTCAGTTTATACTAAGTGACCCATAGGTTGAGGAGGCAGTGACCATGGCGGTGTAGGTGGAAGTGGCGCTGGAGGAGGAGGAGGAAGCCAGAATTTTTCAAAGTGCGCTGTAAGCACAGTATTTGATGGTTCTATTTGATTCTGAGATATGAAATGCACTGCAAGACGCAAATGTACTATTTACCACCAAAAACTATTAGAATTTTTCAAAGTGCGCTGTAAGCACAGTATTTGACGGTTCTATTTGACTCTCAGATATGAAGTGCACCACAAGACGCAAATGTACTATTTACCACCCAAAACTATTAGAATTTTTCAAAGTGCGCTGTAAGCACAGTATTTGACGGTTCTATTTGACTCTCAGATGTAATCCATGTAATGCTATTGCTATTCTATAAACCGAAATAGAGTCCCCATTCATACGAATAGGTCAATTAACCTATTCGTATGAATGGGGACTCTATTTCGGTTTATAGAAAGCCAATAGCATTACATGTATTCCATAAACCGAAAGTCTATAAACCGAAAGACATTCGGTTTATAGAATTTCGGTTTATGGAATACATGTAATGCTATTGCTATTCTATAAAACTTAAGACATTCGGTTTATAGACTTTCGGCTTATGGAATACATGTAATACTAAAAACAAAAACTGTCTGCGCTTCTCAACCTAATAAAGTTGGCAACAAATATATAAAAATAAATTAGAGATTTAGGTTATATGAATTGGCCAAAGCATAATTAAGCTTAAGAATTTCTTATGAATGGGGACTCTATTTCGGATTATAGAAAGCCAATAGCATTACATACAATGTAATCGCCGAACCCCAAACTCCAACACGGACATACAGTGAAATGTCCGTGTTCGGGGTCCAAAAACCATAAAGTTCAGTACAAACCTGAACAGTGCGGTTCGGGTTCGCTCAACACTAGTTATCAATAAGTTGTTGACTGGAATTGACCAGTATACAATTGTATGGAAATGGGCTGCTTAATTTTACTTTTTCATGTTTGATCTTCCCAAACCACCCCAGTTTCATGGATGTGTAAGAAAATTGTATGCTAATTGGGGTTGTTTGCTATTCTAGACATATGAACTGATAAGACATCTACATTGCTTTAAATATGATCTTGGGTTAGAAATTGTAAGTGTTTGTATAAGATAAAAAAAAGTAGTACATTAGTACATTAATTTGTATAACTGAAGTGCATCCAAGGTCACATGTGGTAGAGACCATTTGTGTAGATCTGTGGCTATTGCTCTTAGTAATCCATAGAAGTCTGGTCCTAAAACTTTGGACACACAAGCATTTTAGAAAGTCATTGCACCGTTTAAAAAAAAGAAAAAAATGTTTAATGTGAATGATTGTTGGTTAGAATGAGGTTATGTTAAATATTTCAGATTTCACTAGGTTTATTTTGAAATTTGATATTATGCTAAATTTATAAAATTCTTGTATTATATGTTCAAGAGAAGTCAGTGGGTCTGTAACCATAAACAGGATTACATCTGCACAAACTACTAGTTTGTGTTATTGGTCTGCCGTTGTGATATCTTTGATGTTATGGTTTTCACTTACTGCTGTTGCAAAAGGTTCCAATACTAATATAAATAACAGTGGAGAGAAGGAGCAGCCCTGTCTGGACAGCGTGCCATTGATCTTAATTCAAATTGTCCAAATTCTAGGGTTTGAAGCACTGCAAAAAGATAGGACCAGGCCACTCTGTCGAAAGACTTATCTGCATCAGTAGATAATAGAATTGATGGAGAGAAGGGATGAATGGAAATTGATATGTAACTGCTACTGTGGCCATGGTCCTTTTCCTTGCTTATGTATCACTGTGATATGTGCCATACTTGTTTGGGATCAAAATTAGTGTTTAGGTCCAAAGAATTTAACATTTCCACTAGGTGATAGCATTTAAATTTAAAGTAATATTTAATAGACAATACCTCTCATCCAGGGCTTTTCCCCTTTACATGTAGTTGTTATGGCTTTTGTTAGTTCTTACATAGAGAGGTGCATCTAGGGCAGATACTATGATTGGTTTTAGTCTAGCTTGTAAATGTGCTTGAAAATAGATTGTGGCTCTGTTAATAAATTGTGTTTGAGATGATTGAGTTATTTTGTACAGGGAATGGTAATCTTGTTTAAGGCATTTATCAAATGATGAATTCTATTTTGTTGGTGTCTAATCTTAGAAATAAAATGTTTGGTTCTGTCTTGTGAATAGAGCCATAGCCAGCATTCTCCTTGACTTATTTCCAAACTCATAAAAACATTTTTGTGAGAGTTAAAAGTTTTTCTTTCA
The DNA here is from genome assembly GCA_036172795.1 of Pelodytes ibericus. Taxonomy (NCBI): domain Eukaryota; kingdom Metazoa; phylum Chordata; class Amphibia; order Anura; family Pelodytidae; genus Pelodytes; species Pelodytes ibericus. The sequence goes on along the minus strand of CM069860.1, from coordinate 132,266,832 downwards.
TTTGATCCGATTGCTAACTATGATCTAAAATCTGTATGTTTTTGCAAGGAGTCTATTGACATTGATGTTTTGTGTTGGAAATCTAGTTCAGCCATTTGTGTTGTCAGTCTAATGAAAGCTCTTTTTAACCCTTAGTGACAGAGTTCTATGCTGCATGTGATGTGCCTTGAAGACCAGAATTCCAGTATTTGTGAGAGGTGAAAGTGACACTCTAAGTGAGCGCCAGTTACATTTAACTAAATAAAGTTGTGCCCCCAAATTACTGGGTCCAGGCATGTGCAAAGTGACTGTGACAAGTGAAGTGGCAAGGTCTTGCAGGGTTTCTGCAGGGACCCGCAGGGTTTGTTAAGTGGCAGGTCACTGCCACTGTCACTAGCGGTCAAAAACGTTGTTATGTAATTCTCTTTTGGCGCTTTCGTCCTTGGTAAGTACCATGCAGCATTAAGAAGTTAAATTCCACCAGGATATTTGGACTCATTTATGCCAACGATAAATTCACAGTACTGGTTTTTTAACTTGCCAGGCTGCATCTAATACCCCACAATTCCTTGCCTTATCAAGCATCTTCCTTAATCCTTTATTAAGTGATCATATATATAAATGGGAGTATAAGTGTGTATATATGTCTGGTGCTGATTCTGGAGCTCAGACTTCATAGAACTGCTCTTTTAAACCCAGCATCACAGCAGCATACATGTGCAATCACTCTACATTAATTTTTAGAGTGGCTGCTAGGTCGAGTTAATCAATGATGCCTGCTGGTAATAGCTTAATCAATTACCTCATAAAAGCTCCATGTTGCCTATTACCACTACAGTCTGTGATGGGTATTTACAGCTTCAGTTCCAACATTCCTTTACTCTTTATTAGTTGGCCTGTGCTTGGATCTATGGAATACATGCACAGCAAGGCTGTGTAGTGTGTGGAAGTGATTAATTGGATTCACTAGCAGTTGTAGCCTAAAATGCCCCTGTGAAGGTGGGTCATGTTAAAAGAGGCTCAGAAAAAATGACAAGGGATTAACGGGCATGTGTGATTGATGTGAAGATTCCTCAGTGTTGCCCATGAAGATGTGTTTTTATTATAATTAGAGATAATTCGTATGCACATAAACACCTGGCCCAGTAAAAGCCCTTCAACCATTTAAATCCAGTTCTCTTTAGCACACATGTAAAATAGAATCACACCAATATGATGAAGACTGAACAACCCTCTCGTAAACTTATGAAGGAGAACATACCCTTTAAGAGGCTCTATTCGTCAATGCCCAGTAGGCAAGGCTACTTGGCACCAGGTTTGCAATGTCTGATGTTTTGGGGTTCCTGACCAAACCTTGTTGTCTGTACCCAAGGGACATTGTCCACATTCACCTGTTCTTCAATGAAGAGACCTTCAAAATCCTAGTGCACACGCTTGTGAACTCTCGTCTTGAGTAACGGTAATACTCTTGTGACCTGCCTTCACCGGCTTCATCTTTTTGCCCTACAACCTATTCAAAAAATGTGTCTGCCAGGCTGATCTTTCTCACGTGTCACTCCAAGTTGGCTGCTCCACTCTGCAAAGCCCAGCACTGTCTTCTCACTTGCTCAAGGTTAAAATTTTTAATTCTATCTTTAACCCACAAAGCCCTCCATCAGTTAGCATCTACCTATATCGCTTCCCTCATTAATGAATACTACCCCATGTTTCTGAAGTGGACTAAGGCCCTCCTCCAACTCAGTTACTTCTTCCCATTTGCATTTGAGCAGATCCCTTTCTCTTGAACTCACTTGTGCAGGGCACCCAGTTCTCTTCCTCATCCTCAATCTTCAGAAAGTTCCTCAAAACTCACTTCTTTGAATAAGTTTACTATTCATGCCACTAGAACACCCATTAACTAAACGCAGGCCAAATCCACCTAGCTCCCACTGTCCACAAATACTGTTAGGAATAAGGAAGCTTATTCCTTCCCACTAAAACAACTATTTATCAACTTCTGGCCAAATCCAATTAGCGACCACTATCCCCAAATACTCTTACTATCGCCATTTCCCCCTTTTGAATATTTCTATATAAATATGATTTTATGTTTAATGCTCATTTATTTTAAATCATTATGTATTCTATGATTGACACAACAAATAATCCTTATCAAATATTTTCTTATACATGTGAATTTGTAACACTTTCATTTGCAAGCCAATTGTTATAAACATCAAATCATCTTGACATTATGGATTGAATAAAGAGTTAGTCAATTATTCCAAACATTCCTCAAGGTTGAAGGGCATCTTCCATTTTATTATTAATGAGCAGTGACATTTTGAAGTTGTCATCTTAAAGATATGGGTGTACATACTAAATTCCGCCCACCACTGAGGAATTAAAATATAACTATTATAGAAAGGGGAATAAAAAGTTTAGTAAACTGACATACTATAACTAACAGAAATCCTCATCACAAATTGTCATTATAATGTTCACATACACCAGCTGATACAAAAATATGAATTATAATATTTTATTATTATTACTACTTTTGCTGTGCATTGGGGCAGATGAATTGGAGGCCTTGTGCCCTGTACATACTGCCCAAGTGTCTCTATTTAGGAGGGACAGTCCCTATGTTGTACCCAAATCCCTCTGTCCCTCTTAATTCCTCTATTGTCCGTCTTTTCTGGGGGCTCAGTATTTTTGGTCTTTATACCTGAATCACAGAGTTCCACAGCAATAAAACTCAAAATAAAGTGTGTTGAAACGGCAGGAAGTATGTTTTTATTCCAATTTGTGTAAATAAAATGTAAAATGTTTATTCTAAATGACCAATCAAATTAAATAGATAGATACCAATAGGCCATAAAGTTCATAAAAATGTTCCGTTAAAGCCCCACACAGCCACACTTTTAGCCACTCCCACAAAAATACAAGTGTCCCTCTTTGGACATTTGAAATGTTGGGAGGTATCCCTGTAGCCTATGAATAACAAGTACTCATTTTATGTCCACTGCATTTAACGCTACAGTTCTAAAAGTTAATGTTTGGATATCCCAATATTATGATAATATGGTATGACAAATACCACAACACTTTTTTTTTTTTTTTTAACCAGTCTGCATCTTCTGCTAAGGATGGCAATTATAAGATATCTTCATGCTTTAGGTGGGACAGTGTGATTCAGGACCACCATCCAGCGGTCTTGATTTTCATTCTCTGCTGTAGGAACACAACAGAATGAATTCTGCACATGATCGGTAGTGCTGACAGAAATTGTGAGGTATGCTGTTTTATTATTGTTAGGAAAATACTCTTAGAAAAATTAATAATACAATCTGATTGGCATCATTGTATAACCCTAATTGTCTTATGCAACATTTCTTATTGTTCAAAGGCCTCCATAACCCAGAACTTATATCACTTTGTCCTTAGCCATAGATACTTCTCACTCGTCCTTTCCTTGCATGTTCTGCAACTCTCCACCTTCCTTATCACATACTGTTCCTCTCACTCACTTGACTTTTTCTCTTGCCACATCATGCTATTGGAGCTCTCTATAACCCCAATGAAAATCTCCCTCACTGTGTTGAAACGCTCTCCTAAAACCCATCTCTTAAAAGGAGCTTAATTAGTCATGTTACTTACTCTTACATTTCCAAATGGCTGGTCTTCTCCTATCAACATGCTTCTCTGTTCCTTATGTTTAATTTGTGTCACTCCACTTAAGATTGAATGCTTCCTGGCAAGGCTCTCAAAATTGGTCTGTTATTATTTATCTAGTACTATATTTACTGTATCTAGTGCAGCAGAATTTTCTGCCATTAGCAAAATAGATGTTGATAATAATAACAATAACAATTGGTGGGTAATAGTTATTAATCCAATGTTTTTAGCCAATGTTCCTGCACGGTCTTTCTGGCTCTAGAAGAAAGTACAGTTCATACAGCCCCTCTGACATTCATTAGTTTTGCAAGAGTCACAAATTGTCATTATTATTATTAATTATGACATTATTTCTTATAATCAGAACAATATTTCTATGATTCCATTATGCTAAATGCTTAGCGAAAATTGTGTGTATTTCTGGTTTTGAGATTAATCATTTAGATTGCTTTAAGTAGATCTCCATGTCCCCAGGTTCACTCAAATCGCAAATCCGTTAAAAGATATGTGTTTATTTCTGATGTTAATGTTATGCTATAATGAGAAGCTTGCTATTGCTGTATAGTTTTAAGTTGAATACTGGACTTTTTGCACATATTTATTGGCTTATTCTAGTTTATAATTATATTTTTAAACACATTATTTTAATTACGTTATGCTAATTTGTAAGCACTGTGCAGGTGATTATCATTAACAGTGGGATTGACTCACGGTAACACATTATATTATTGTCCTTTTGTAAATCCTTGTTAAATTGGACTATGTATCTGCAATGCAATTTTGGGTACCAGTTAGCCAAGATTCTGAGACCAGTTTCTTTGATAATGTGGGGGGAGGAAGCATTAGGGGGTGGTGTTAAATGTTACAAAATGCCGTGTTCTGTGACACTGCACAATGTGTTCACCTTTAGACTTTATCAAAAGTGCATTTGTTGCAGTAATACAGGGACAGCCTGGAGTTTGAAAGGAAAGGACTGCCCCATCAAATCCAGAATTATCGGTATCTGTGTAAATGAACAGATACCAACAGATACCAAATGATCAGAGACAAATCCTGAAACAATTACACCCGTCCTTAATTGGGCAATGAGTGTATATATATTTTTATTCCATATTTCTATGGTCATGAATAATCTAGTCCCCTTCTAAAATTGTGCTGACTGGGGCATTGGTAGATACAACTGTCTATTTTACACAGTGTTTTGTAACAGAGCTAAAGTTTACATCCTTATATTGCACCTGGTGCCATCTGAATAAATGTCCTTATAATACAAATACAAATACAACAATCTGTCAGTGGCTGCAGCCAAAGCATAGCGTAGCTGTTGTACTTTATGAACAATAGTTTTGTAAAATAACGTGATCTCATTACTGGACCATCACCAGTCTCAAGAGACTTCATGACAATTCCTAGTCTCATCTCAGTTTTGATTAATAGTGCAAATGTACTGGTCATTTTTAGTAGGAAAAAAGAAACTAGGGGCTAAGTTGGTAAGTCTGATAAAATTGTGTTTCCTGATGCAATAATCCAAAATGGTTCACAGCAGAGTAATTCATCTCTGCGATAATTTCAGTATCAACATCTGAGTCAATGGTGAGCTTGATTAATTTTAATCTTCTGCCAGGTGTTTATACAGGCATCCAAGACTGGTTTGATAAGAAATGCATCAACAAGATATCTTCACTGGAAATGTTTCAAGGACTCCAATTACTTTTTGGCAGTCCCAGGTGCCCTCAGAAGCTTGTTGTCTGAGCTGAAACATCTCCTGCAGCAGGTCTTTCCAACTGCAGGCTCAAAGGTTTTCATATAACTCAAGCTTGGCTGGTAAAAATAAAATAAAAAGACATAAGTGCTATTGTATTCCATCACCTGCTGAAATTTTCAACATTAAGCCTGCCTGTGCTTCTGGATGTTAACAAGTCTTCCCTAGCTAAACACAACTTAACTTCATTGGTTTATCAATGGAGCAACAGCGGGACTTGTACCTAAAATTGTGAACCACACTCTGTTGTCTCACACCATTTGTGCAAATGCTCTGTTACAAAGCACCATGCACTCGAAAATAGACAACTTGATCTACTAAGGGGACTAGGTTATACATGACCATAGAAATGTGGAATACAAAATATATACACCCACTGCCCAATTTAGGACAGGTGTATTTGTTTCAGGATCTGTCTCTAATCATTTGGTATCTGTTGGTATCTGCTCATTTACACAGATACCAACAATCTTGGATTTGATGGGGCAGTCCTGTCCTTTCAAACTCTAGACTGTCCCTGTATTACTGCAACAAATGCACTTTAGATAAAGTCTAAAGGTGAACAAATGTTGCAGTGTCACAGAACAAGGCACTGCTTTCTCCCCCCCCCCCCCCCCCCCCATTATAAAAGGAACTAAGGAACTGGTCTCAGATTCTTGGCAGATATGCATTTACCATAATTATACTATTACTGCACCCTTGTGACTACACAATGGAAAAAAGGCAGAGATTATGTTTTTATTGGTATTCAAGTTAATAAAGACATGTCCTTTTGGATACTGACTTGCTGAGCACTAATAGCTTCCACTCACGCTCTTCTCTGACATTAGTAAAGAAACACTATGTTTATTATGCATGGTACTCACAACTTTTTCATGTGCACTTACAACAAAACTAAATTTAGTCATGATGTATGTGAGTGAGTCCATTTTTGGTCTAGTTAATTTGAAATATATATTGACCTTATGAATAAAATTCTAGTGGTATATATTTAGGAGATTACTAGTTGTCTCCTACAAAGCACTGTGGACATATTCAACAGTAATTAATCATTTTTTTTCTGGTATGGTTTTCAATGTCTCAGGGGGAATTATAATCCTAGTGGTTATCGATCATTTTATTACGTTTTCGTTATTAGCTTTATGAAAACGTCTTGTGAGGTACACTGATATCATATTAACAGGTCAATTCCATTCTCACTGATAAAGCATGTTTACCAATCACATTCTGAAAATGAAAACTTGCGTAATCAAATTAGAATAACATTTGGGAAAGTAGCTCCCGTAATGTAATAAAGCATGCAAATAATGTAGGTTTGCCCAGGGGAGCTGAATGTGATTTGGAAGATGCAAAGATATATTTTAGGATGAAATATGGCTCATTCAAGTTGTCATGAGATGGAGCAATTACTCCTTAATGATTTTAGTAAATTAAGTTATTGCAATTGGTGCCAAACTGTGTTATACTTAATTAGGCCCATGCCCTGCACACCACAGAATGAAAATTGGGACAGAAGTCCAAATTTCATTTGTCCCAATTGAAACTGGACACTTTGGTGGGAGGGGTGTGATAGAGTAATACGTACTAGAAACATAATAATTATAATAATACTGTGCATCCTTCCATTTATTGAAACATAGAATATGTCGGCAGATCCGAATAATTTGTCCTATCTAGTCCATTTCTGACAAGAAATATAAAAGAAATCTGAATACTTTCATTAGCCCCTGGCTTTTTCCTATAAACAGGATAGCTTATGTCTATCCCATGCATTCTTTAATTCCTTCACTGTATACACCTCTAACACTGCATGCATCCAGTACCCTCTCAGTAAAACTTATCATTTAAGACTATGTCCTCTTGTTGTACTTTTTCTTCTCTCCTTCTTTACTGTGTCTATTTAGTCATATAGACAGATTATTTTCCACAATGAACCATGAAAAGAAAAGCCTTGATAAAAAAAATTATGCAGAATAGAGTTTTTTTATAGCCTTTTCTGAAGGGGGTCACATGTTCAGAAATGCATATGTGTATGGGTCATATTACTTTTTATTTGAGTTACATCAAAGGTTATACAAACAGTAATATAAAAACAATCCACCCACAAGTTAAATCAACTTTATTAAAAACAAAAGTATAGATTTATAGAGGCAATCAATTATGGGTGCTTCACTCAAAATGCCGCATTTTGACATATTTTAAATCATGGGTGTCCAAGGAAAAAGATATACCATTTTAACATGACCACTAAAAAGTAACTTTGTTGTCAAGATTTATGCAGGTGTCCTGGCTAAGAGACTGAAAACTGTTATGCCAGAATTGATAAATGACCAAGCTGGTTTCATGTCGGGTCGGTCATCGAACTTTAGCCATGATTCTTGAGGAGGCGATCTGGTGTTCCCCAGCTGACTCTGTCGCTGGATGCTGAGAAGGCCTTTGACAGGGCCGGCTGGGGATATTTGTAAAGGGCACTGTCAATCTTTGCAATAGAAACTTTCCACACCGCAGGGGAAGTAATAGGGGCAGGTATTTGATCAAATTGGTTTACACTGATGAACGGTACAAGGCAGGGTTGTCCCCATTCCCCCCTCGTATATATCCTTGCACTGGAACCTCTTGCAAGAGAGATCAGAGAATGTCCAGAGATTTTGGGATGAGGGAACCCAGAAAATTATGCTATATGCTGACGATATTTTACTGACAATACGAGACCTGGTTGGATCAGTGAAAGCCATTAACAGATCATTATAGCTATCTATCAAACTATAAATTAAATATTGCTAAGACAATTGTACTGCCCAGCTCACTAAGTAATTTACAAAGAAGAGGGATAGAATGGTACAGGTTTGCCTGGGCTAAGAAGTTATTTACTTACCTAGGTGTTAGGATAGTAGAAAATCCAGAATCTTAGATGCAGATAAATATCCTTCCATTGATAAGGAAAACCAATGCTACATTCAGGAAATGGAGAGCTCTATATATCTTAATATAGAATTATATAGACCTGATACAAGGATCCTTCAACAGATTCATCTGGGCTTTAAAACTACCTGGACTGAATTATTAGCAAAAGATAGAAACCAGGAAGGTCTGGGGGTACCCCTGAATAAGGGCTATGCCCATGCAGCTCTTTTAGAGCATTCTTGTACAACACAAAACAATTGAGCAGTTCTTGAACCCTGGTATACTCTAGAATCAGCAAGATATGGTAAATATGGGGACCTGGCAACATATTTTTGGATGCCCAAAGAGGAAGGGAGGAAAACCCGAGGGAGAGTTTGGTTTTAAATCCTATTATTAAAAACTGGAGGATGTTCAAAAATAAAATTAACCTTTAAGATAAAGTAGTACACGGATTTCCCATAAATATCTTAGAAAATCTGAATCTGGTGTTAACAAAACACATCATTACAAAGAGAATTCAATTTAGGACCAGATGACTGTTTTAGATACCTAGAGGTAAAAAGTTTTCTTGGCAAATCTTTGGAATGGGGACCCCTCTCAGAACCTTTAAAACTTATAGAACAAATCCTGAGAAAATAGGATTATAAGAAAGTAATTTCAAGTTCACTTGACCTTGTGAAGATGGTAAAGGCAGAATACATCCCTCTGGTAGTCAGGAAGTGGGAAAAAGAATTACATATGTCTATAGATATGGGCAAATGGAATGATGTTCTTAAGTCTACCTATAAATGTATGCATTGCCTAAACCTGAATGAAGTCCAGTTTAAAATGTGATGCATAGATGGCATCTGGTGCCTACCAAACTAGCTAAGATGTCTATAAATTATGTTCCCAATTGCTGGAGATATGGAGCAGAGAGCAGAGACACCTTACATGGCTGGTGTGCCTGCCCGATAGTAAATAGATCTGGCAAAAATGTATTTAAAGCTGTGTAATCAATTTGGGGTGGGTTGGAAATTAAGACCAGAAAGAGCATTACTGCATTTAAACCGGGAAATTAAATTACATTTATTACACATCTATTAACTGCTATTAAGTTGGAACTAGACAGACATTGGAAATCTTCACACCCGCTAGTGTGGGGAAAAATAAAAGCACAAATGATACAACAATGTCATATGGAGAGAGGAATCTTTACATTGTACAACTGGAACTTAAAGATTTATGAATTCTGGGAAGGATGGCTAAAATTTTTAGTAGATGGAAACCTGGACTAGTATGAGTAAGTTTATTTATCTTTTTCCTCCACACTTAAAGGAATGGAAAAATGATAAAAGTAAAAGAAAAATAAAAGGAATAGAAAACTAAACCAAATCCAGATTATTGACTATGTCATATGACAGAATCCGTGTATGTCTTGTATATGTACTTTTGTAGAGGCTTGAAAGTCTGTTTGATGTTTTTGTGTGTTTTTGTAAAAAAAAATGTTTTTAACGTAACTTTGTTTAAATTTGTTCATTTTCAAAGACAACATTTTTTCTTTATGCACTGTTTTTCATTTTGCTTCCACATTTGCACCTTGTATATTAATTATACAGTTTATACTGTCTATATCCATTTAGAACCAGGGTTTAGAATATTGTCAGAAAGGGTTCCTACTTACGATTCGTACTTTATGAATGAGGATTTTCTAACAAGGCAAATCGCCAGCAATAGTGGTTTTCTTCTTGCAGCAGTCAATCGGTTATAGCTGGCTTGTTGTGGTAGTCTTTGTGCATTTATGGTTTTAACCAAAGGGTTGACTCGGGCAGCTCTAATGTGCCTCCGAATATAACTGTTAGGGTAAACTTATATTTATTGTGTTAACACATAACAAGAGTAATTTCAGCATTGGAAGAGTTAACTTCAGGGAAGGGTTAAACCCCCCTCCCCTATTGGAGGGAGCACATTCTTTGTCTGTGTCTATCACATAATCTACACACATAGACGGTCAGTCTCCTTTCTATGTAATAAACCTAATGATGCAAGACCTTATATGTGTCAAGCCTAGGTTAGAGAAAAAGATTTATAGAAGAAATGACCTAGGGGTCATATCCTGTGTTTTCTTCCCAGGAGTTTTGTATTTCTTAGTAGAACCACAGATAGATTACTGTTAGTTAATTATACAACTATTTGTAACATGTATGTATTCTATGTCCACTCCCCTTTTCTTTGTACCCCAATTATGTTATGCCAGCCAACCCTTGTTGCTTCTATATAAGTGCTTGTCTTTACAATAAACTTTAGAGTTACTTAACGAACGACCTCTGTGTCAGACTTGAGTTACTCTCCGAACGCGTTCGCTGATGTGTTTCCAACTCCCACCACGTGAATCCAAATCAGAGTAATACATTGCCGTATACCAGAGACTTGCTGATAGAGGCCTAAGACGAATTGGTCCCTTTCAATACCCACAATTCAGAAATCATGGCTGATTCCACACCAATATCTGCCTAAATTTGAATGCAGCAGAAACATGCATGAAATACACCAAAGTGGTAGACTCAAACATCCCATTATATCCTATGGGAGCTTTCACACACAAAGTAGCCCACAAATGGCAAAAAGAATGCGAATACCGAAAAACATGAACTGCTCATAGGAAATCAATATAAATTATAGGTGCAATCGACTGAAACCCAATCACCATTGAGGAATGTGTGCATAAATAATGACCACCATTTGAAATCAGGATTTGCAGACTGTAGCAACAAAAAAAAAAAAATATATATATTTTGAAATGGAGGCGCGAATAGCCCCTTTGAGTCTTTCACCTTTGTTAAGATTTAATCACTTAAGATTCTAGAGTGTCTGTCTGATTCTATGTAAATAAATTTAGTTTTAAAAGCATTCATTAACCCTTTAAGGACCAGGGATTTTCCTGGGCCAAGGACTAGAGCGTTTTTCAATTTTTAATACGCAGTTTTTGAAACATAATTTTCCTCTCTCTCATTTAACGTACCCATACAAGTTATATGTTGTTTTTTAAAGAACAGTTAGAGCTATCTTTTGATACCCTATACATAAAAATGATTTACATTTTAGTATTAAAAAATACATATAAAAGAGGAAATTTTTGAGGAAAAAAAAGTTTTTCCCCATTATTTTCCCAATAATAAGCTACATAACTAGTGCAACACAAACCCACTTATCCCCCCCTAATTAACTAACTAATAAAAAAGAAAAATATTGGTTCCCAAACCCCCCATAACAAAAAAGACAGAAAAAAACTCTGAAGAGTGCGATGTCAGATCAGTAAAAATGATGCAACAGGCATGCATGGGTTAAATTTTATTAAATAAATATATTAAAATTACCTTTTTTTATTAAAAAAACTTTATAAATTGTAAAAATAAAAAAATCTGTTAAAAAAAACTAAATAAGGGCCATAAAGTGGAAGGAAACTGATCACAGTTAAAAACTGTGATCAGCAATGAAAGGGTTAATTTTTTTATTTTTTTAATTTTTTTAACTTCTGTGTTTGTTATTAATTTATTTTTACTTACAGGTCACTCTCTGTGCTTCACTATAAGAATGTGATGCACAGAGAGTGAATTAGAGGAAAAGTCAGTGTTTGAACACGTTATCACCGCGATCACATGCCCAGAAATGCACCGATCGGGTCCAGGAGCTTTGCCTCGGGTGCGAGGCTTAGTCCTGGACCCGTTGCAGACTAGCTGGCGGTGCCCACGGAGCGCACCGCCGGCTAGACTGCATGACGAGTTAACTCGTCATAAGGTCGCTAATGGTGCGGCTCTTATGACGAGTTAACTCGTCATAAGCAAGCACTAGTTCGGAAATCATATATCTATATATACAATTATAGACAGATGTGTATGAGTGTGATGTATTTAATACCTTATTTCTTTTCAAAAGATACCATAAAAGAAAAAGGTATTTTTTTAAAGCACTTTCTAAAGCTGCCTACTATCTAGTCCCATGTCCTCAAGCTAAAGGTAAATAGATCCATTTTGAATACTGCTTTTGTGCATCTTAAGCTTGGCTTCAAATGAATCACTCATGCAGAAGAATAACCCAAATATGTTAGTGTTTAGTAAAAAACTAAAAAAGCCTAGGCACTGCAACCATAATAATGTCATCTGTGTCATTCATTATGAATTTGCATTGTAACATATACAGAACATATGTTTCTGGTAGAAACATATAATAATGTCCACTTACAAGCCCACAACTGAAGTTCAAAGTGAAAATCTGACCAAAGAACGTTGGAAATGTCTCCCCCTACTGATTTTCCTTTACAAAATGGCTGAACGTGCCAGCATTCAAAGGCTTTTGGATCAAAGAGCACACTTTGTTCTATTAAAAGAAGCAATCCTTTTCTCAAACAATCAAAGTACTGTTTTGTGAGAAATAGAAAAGCTGACTTTTGACTGCAATCTTGAGAGATTTTTTTCCCTCTACACTTTAGGATGCATTAAAAAAGAATAAAAAATAAAGGTTTAAAACTGCCTAAACCTCCATCGAACTTAGGAGAAAAAAAGAGAATAATCTTTAGATATATTAGAACGATAACCGACACAAAAGTAAATTATATTTTGCACAGTTGGCCTACAGGATCTCTGTGTGGTTCATCACAGGTTCCAAAATAGAATTTGTTCTTTGTGCTGAGCTACATTTAATGTACATAATAAAGAACATTCCTCAATGTTAGAGACATGGATGGATGACCACAGAAAGCCTAATGATTAAACTTTGACTATTCAAATATCCATGGGCATTCAAAGAAAGTTTTATAGACATCGGGGTGACAACGTAAACAGATATATTTTTACCCCATACATTTATAGATGCAAACCTCATGCAAAGGTTCAGCCAAGCCATAGACAGCCATGACAACTAGAAGACTATTATCTGAGGATAAGGGAAGATGCAAACAAATTTCGGCATCATTTTCGGCATCTTCCATCTGTAACGCACTCCACTAGCTTCCCGTCTGCTCTAGGATAACATTTAAAATTCTCTGTTTAACCTACAAAGCCATCCACTCCTCTCCATACATTGCCTCCCTTGTTAACCGGTACTTCCCTGTACAACCCCTGCACTCCTCAACTGGACTAAAGCTCTCCTCCAACCTCATCACCTCTTCCCACTTGTGCCTGCAAGATTTTGCTAAGCTGCCCCCTCTCTCTGGAACTCCCTTCTGCAGAGCATCCAGCTCTCTCCCTCCTTCTCAAACTTTAAAAAGTCCCTCAGAACTCATATCTTTAAATAAACTTACTTCCCATTCCACTAGAATACCAATGAATTAACCTCTAGCTAATCCCACCTAGCTCTCACTGTTCTTAATCACTGTTAGTATCAGGTAGCTTACAACTCATCTAGCTAGAATGCACACAATTAATCTTTGGCCAAACCCACCTAGCACCAAACATCCACATTACTATTACTACCACTAACTTCCCACTCTCTTATGTGTGTACCCTCATGTACCCCATTCCCTCTAGATTGTAAGCTTGCGAGCAGGGCTTTTTACCTCATGTATCAGTCTGTTCTAGTTAGTATAACTTAGTATGTAGTTCCCTTCTATGCTCTGTATCTAGTGCTACGTAAATTGTCAATGCTTTATAAATAAATATTAATGTAATGTTATGTAATTTAAAGGCCACAGTTTAGTTACCTGTGCCATAAGCAGTCATCTATGTAAATATCACCCTCGGCTCCCTGTACCATACATTGGTATGGTTGTTTATGTTCTGGGCGATGCCAAATATAGTTGAGGCATCTTCACAGAAAGTGGCAGTCAACATAGGGATGTAGCTACCACTATAAGTATATATGTTAAGATGATAGGAGAATGTATAATTATGCTTTGTGTGTTAAATAGTTTGTTGGATCTGGGGGTGGAGGATACACGGTGGGAAAAAAAAGAGAAAGGCATTGGGTAAATTACGAAATTTGGCTCAATTAATGTGCAGGGTTAAAATTCTCCCCAAAAGAGGGCTATTCTTCTGCGACATATTGGGATATTGAAGCTCAATATATGCGCTATACAAGAGACACATTGGATGGAAGGGGATTCCCCAAAACTAAAATGGCCAGATATCCAACCATTATAGAAGCCTCAATGCAAACTAAGAAAAAACGAGGGGTGGCTCTAATTTTTTCTGACGATTTTAGTATTGATATAAAACATGTGGAGAGGGACCCCGAAGGGAGATACATTATTGCAGTCTGCAAGATAAACAACAAAATAATGACAATAGTAAAGATCAATGCTCCTAATGTCTCTTTAGTAAAGTTCATTACAAAGATCTTGGAAAAAATAGAAAAGATAAAACAAGGTATCCTAATCTGGATGGGGGAATTTAATTGTGTCCTAAATCTGCAACTTGATAAAAAAAAAAAACATTCACAGGAAAAATTAACGATTCAAATGTTTGGTCACAAGCCAATAGGTTCCAGACGTTACTGGATAGAAACTCTATTTATGATTTATGGCAAATTTTTAATCCAACAAATTACACGTGTTTCTCAAAATCATACCTAGCATACTTTAGATTTAATACTGGGCAATGCGGTGCTAGCACATAGGGTGTAAACAATAAAAATCCAGGAAATAACTTGGTCAGACCATAACTTTTTGATATTGGATTTGACAGACTATAAAAAAACTCACCATGGATTGGAAATTCAATGAGCGAAAAAAGAAGATATAGAGGTTATTAAAGCTGAATCTGGTGCACATACAAAAGTGTAGTCTGAGGGTATCTGATCCAACTGGAGGCACGAAAAAAGAGACAAGGGCTCAGATCACTCCCAGACCTATAAAGGCTACTGCACCACTTAACTAAACAAACCAAATTAAACCCCACTCTGAGTTTAACCAGGGAAATAGAGGAAGTAAATACGAGTATTCATCTCCAATTAGTGAAAAAGGTAAATAAATACCTGCAATCTTTCAAAACACTGATATACTACAAGGGCAACAGGGCAGAGCTTATGTTGACCAATAGATTTAAGAATCAATCTATTAGATTATACAAAACTGAACAACAGTCATGTCTCCAGCAGGTATCGGGAAAGCTTTTAGCGAATTCTATCAGACTCTATATAATCTCCCAGTAGCTAATCAAGAGGAAAAGCTGAATGAATATTTCGGGAAGATGCAATTTAAAAAAATAGCAGAAGATAAGAGGCAATATAATCCCCATATTAAAACAGGGCAATAACCCAGAAGAAGTCAGAAGCTATAGGCCAATATCCCTCCTGAATGCAGACTATAAGATATATGCCCATATCTTGACGGAGAGGTTAAAAACGGTAGTCAGAGAAATTATAGATAGTAAACAGGTGGGATTTGTTCCAGGCCACTCATCCATGGATCACAGAAGAGGGGTCATGAACCTGAAAAGTAGAGCCAGAGAGGACAGGTTGCCCCAGCTGACTCTGTCTCTAGACGCCAAAAAAAAGGCCTTCAACAGTCAGCTGGGGGTTCATGGAGAGGGCTTTGAGGGCCTTCGGGATGGATGACGTGATCTTGCAAGCAATAATGGCACTGTATACTGCACCATCAGGGAGAGTGGTCGGCTCTGGAATCTGCTCAGAATAGTTCTATATAAGGAACGGGACTAGGCAGGGCTAACCCCTCTCCTCACTGTTATATATAATAGCATTGGTACCATTGGCAATGGAAATTAAGAATAATGAGGGTATCAAGATATATGATGGGTCAGCAGAATATAAAATTAAACTTTATGCAGATGATATCCTGCTGACTCTAGAAGACCCAGAAAACTCTGTCAGAGAACTAATGTCTGTAATTGATAGATAGAGTTTACTATCAAATTATAAACTAAACAAGAGCAAGACAGTGATCATCCCCATTAATATTGATCGATCTATATTGAAGCTATTGTGTGATGAATGTGGGTTTACTAAAGCAAAGAAAAGCTTTGTCTATCTGGACATTAGTATCTCAGCCGCACCTCAGGAGTGGATGGAGATCAATATCCTACCACAAATAAAACGCATGAACGCATGAACAGATCCCTCATAAATTGGAAAAAACTAGAGATATCATGGTGGGGTCGCATCAACACAATCAAAGCTTACATTTTACAAATATATATATATATATATATATATATATATATATATATATGTGTGTGTGTTTAGAATGATTCCCCTGACAGTCCCAAGTAGCTGGTTGAAACTGATCCAGACCTCTTTCTCCCACTTTATATGGGCTGGAATGAGGGCAAGGCTGAAGACACAACTTCTTGCTCAAGAGAAACAGAGGGGAGGCTTGGGGATCCCTTTAATACAGGAATATGCAGATTCAGTCTTATTGGTCCACACCATCAAGACACAAAAACAATCCACCATGACTTTAGACTGGTATAAATTAGAACAAAGCACACTGAAGCCCCCATCAATTGGTGACATTTTTCTGGTCGGACAGACTGGTTAACCAATCTATAAAAGATCAAACAGCTAGCTTGCCCATGAGGCATACATTAAAAAATTGGAAAAAAAAAAAAAAAGAATAGGAACATGTAATCGCCTGATTCCTTGCCTACCATTGGACATACTATCAAATTTAATGGAGGAAATGGATACAACCCCCTGGACCAATGGGGGTATAGAGTCCTTGATTGACTTAATAGAAGGCATGGAAATAAGACAATTTACAGACCTTAAAAACAAGAATTCCAGCTGGCGGACAGAGATATTTTTACATACTTGAGAGTGAAGGGGATTTTAAACAAAAACCTGCAGATATCCTCCCCTAATAAGGCTGTAGTGAGCATTAACAAAAATCCTGCTGCAACAAGCTGAAAGGCAACTAGTTAAAAAGTCCCTTGGGTTACTTAGGAATCTAGGATAGATTGGCCGCCCCAAGCATTGGCGAAATGGGAAAAAGATCTCCAAAGTAATATCCCTAGGAAGGATTGGAATAACTCACTACAGTTAATCTATAAGAGTATACATTGCCTAAACTTAAATGAAACACACCATAAATTACTCAATAGATGGTACCTAGTACTGGTGGTCCTGGGAAAGATGTACCCTGATGTAGATTCAAAATTTGGAGGTGCAACACTCAGTGTGGAGATTATCTGCACATTTGGTGGGGTTGACCTAATATATTTTCTTTATGGGGCAAAGTAATGGTTTGCTTGAAAGAAGTTCTGGCCTTAATTGGCAATTCACCCCGACTAGAGCTTTATTACATCTAGATCTCCCAAATTAGAATAAGAAGGAGTATACAATAGTTATACATATCTTAGTCATAGTTAAACATATGATAGCTAGAAATTGGAAAACCACCAAAGTATTGGAGTGGGATTTGATCAGGATTCAACTATCCCATCAATTGCAGATGGAAAGAAGTATGGCTTACCAGCTTCTGCAGAAAGAGATCCAACCAGGTTTTTGGGCAAAATGAGCTGCAATATTCGCCGTGAACGGATGAGAAATAGGAGGGAGATGAAAGGGGAGCCCAGAGCACATTGTCATAGGTGGAAGCCATAAAAGATGAGAGGGAAATGAAGTAAGGCACACAAAAGGAGGAGCTGAGGGAGTTAGGCTGGAAGAGGAAGGAGGAACAGTTAGAAGGCTCAAGGATTATTAAAACGAAATTCAAACTAAAATACTAAGGTCCCTTTCCCTCACAGAGTGTATAGAGACCACCTACCAGATCCATATTTCATGTTTTTATGCTTGTCTGTTATGTAAGTAGGAGAAGAGGGTGGTCAATGGGCAGAGAAGCAGACAATACAAAATAATATAAAATATTTTTCATTCTTAAGACTGATATTGTCCCCTGCTGCAATAAGCTAAAGCCTGACAGCCCTCTCGCTACTTTGTTTTTTTGTTTGTATAGTATTTATGTTTTGATATTTTTTACAAAAAAAAACAAAAAAATCACTCTTCTTAAACAGCTCATACTCTGCCCTTATTGTGTGATCTAAAGGATTCAGCTGTATAAATGGTGGTGGACAAACCTGTGGCCATCGATGTCCGGGGAGGGGGGGGGCAAGGTGGGCACTTGACCCCCACCCTATCCTGGAAATTAGACTAGCAGAAAGGGAAGGAAAAACAGTAGGCTGTTAGGTTGAGTAGACATAGAGATCATAAAAACACCGGTCAGAAAGGGAATTGCAGCAAACAAGTTTTTATTTAATGGGACACTCCAACCAAAAAAATTAAATTTGTGTTGGAAGACAAGTAAAAAAAAGTTGTACACAGTAAGGCAGTAAGAAAGCAGGTGAGTATCTTATGATATCATCATCCAGGCTTTGGCCACAGTTGTAAAGTGAAATTGGCTGTAAGATTTTGGACAGTGTTGCATCATGGGAAATATTCACAAAATGGAGCCAGGAGATTAACAGCTAATTTTATTCTTCCTTAATTCAATCATATAAAAAAACAGTGTCATATGATTAATATGTGTTTGTTTTAAATGACCAGGCTATTTAGTTACATCTTATGTAAGTGGTAGTGTCCCTTTAAATTACATTACATAAATATTTATTTATATAGTGCCAACAATTTACATAGCGCTAGGTATAGAGCATAGAAGGGAACTACATACTAAGTTAGACAACCTAGAAAAGACTGGTACATGAGGTAGAGAGTCCTGCTCACAAGCTTCCAATCTAGAGGGAATGGGGTACACGAAGCACATAAGAGAGTGAAGATTATAGAGGGTAGGTAGTTGTAGTAACAGTACTGTGTTAGCACTAGGTGGGATTGGCCAAAGATTAATTGTGTGTGTTCTAGGTAGGTAGGGATTAGCTAGAGGTAAAATGACTGGTATTCTTGTGGGTTGGGTAGTAAACTTCTTTCAGTCTAGACTTCCCCATAACAGAATGATTTGGTCTGCTATCTCAGGGACATTTTTACCACTGACCAAAAGGTGAAACTGCAGAGTCCACTGAATCTGCTACTTGAGCCCTATAGTTTCTTCATATTCTCACATTCTCACCAGGGTGAATGATATTAGACTGATTTTAAATTATTATTTATTGTATTCTTTCCCTCACTCGCAACTAAACCCCTGTCATTATGGTATTGCCCAAGTTCCATTAGCTTCTTCCAACTACAATTGATTTCATTCACCCCATTGGCCACTAACTGTCTACTTTCACCCTATATGCCAGCTTCCCTTAGATCCCTCATTTCATCCTATTGGTCAATCTCCCATTCACTTTGACTTCATTTACCTTGAGTTGGACTGTATCTGTTTACTCCCTCTTCTAAATTCATGTTACTTCTGCCTGCGCAGGAGCTGATAACTTGTAAGAGCATATTTATTTTTTAACCCTTTTTGTGTCACCCTTATGGTGGCACAAATGGTAGTATGCTGCTATTAAAACAAATACAATATGGAGCGTTTGTAGTGTGCGATTAGCACTAATATGCTCCGTGCTGCTTATTGTCAGGGAGAGGTTTCCCCAGCACATTTGATTTACAGGTTTTATGAGGGTGAGGGGCTGCAGATGCGATGCAAAGGTGGCAAGGTGACACTTCAGCAACATGCTGGCTGGTGTATCACACTGTAAGGGGTAAGAGAATAATACAGGTGCCTTGTTATAGAAAGTGATAATTCAGTTACATGCTGGTGAGTGCATCATATTGTAAGGGATAAGTTGATAATACCAAATTATACAAGTACCTTGTTATAGGAAATGCCCGTTAGTTTCACATTCTGTGTGTGAGAGAGACAATGGGGTTTAGAAGAGACTGGCTTAGCCATATTTCAAAGTTTAGCTCGAACGTATGGCCTAAGAAGCATTAAAAGGTACACTCTGTGTAGACAGTACACCACAATACTGGAACTATTTATAGTGTATAATGGTAAAATGGTTCATTCCAAACCAACTGGAAGACTGCATTTCCTATGACTCAGTATGTTAAGCATCATGGGAAAGCAATTACAGATTCTTAAAAAAGAGATAGCGAATGGTTCAGTGGCTATTAAGCAAAAGATCAAAGCCCTGATGGACAGAATAACTATTAGATACCATGGATATTCATTTATCATCTTTGAAACATACTAGTAAGGAGTTAACTGTGATATTCACTAAAATGGAAGTGAAATTAATTGGCTTAGAGGACAGGTCCAGAAGATCAAACCCACTCTTCTGAAATGTCCCGGAAGATATAACATTTGATAAACTGTATGAATATCTATTGGAAATGTTTAAGTCTCTGACTTTGGACATTTCATCACAGAAATGTAAAATGGAAAGAGTCCATTCACTTCAAAAACCTAAAATATTGCAGAAGCTTTGCCAAGAGATATTATGGTCAATTTGAAAATATACAGTGTCAAAGAAAAATAGTTAAAGCTAAAAGGAACATGTCAACGGAAGTAGATAAATACAAAGACATAATCATTTTGCAGGACAGATCATTCTCAAAAGTTGTCTAAGATTGGTCTAATATCATATTGCCCAGTGTCTCAGTTAGTCAATAAATTGGGGTAAATAGCCCGATAACAGAGGTACAAGTTGGTTTGGCAATATTCTGACTGGTTAAACAAAAAGCCTCAGGTACCAATGGTTTCAGTAACCTTTTTTTAAAGAAATATAAATTTCTGTTAATTTTTTTGGGATAATATCTTCTAAGGTATTGTGGAAGAGTGCTCTTTTCCAGTGAAAAGACCAGGGTAAACAAACTGGGTAGTGACAGCTGGCAAGTGGAGATTCTGGGGCCACGTACGGTATCCTAGTCTCTATTAGGGTCCTAAGAGATAGGGATGCTTTTGTACCTATTTGTAAAAAGTAGACTATGGGTCGATTAAAAATCATGGTGGCAGTGTAGAGGGTGCTGCTGCAATGGGAAACCATTTTTCATTTAGATTGCTCTGACCACTAAGGTTATCCCCCTTCCCCAGCACTATCGCTGGGTATTTAGAGAGAATACCCATGTTACTCTAAAGCTAGCCTAACACTAGCAAACCTATGTTCTCCCCCTAATTTTAGGCTAATTACTAGGACATTTTAACCATTGCAGTTGATACTTCTACTTTGATTTTTTTCTGTTTACTTAAATATATCTCTTCCTGTATGCTGCAATAAGATTACATTCTCTATAGTGTTATAAGAGTTATGACAACAATCAGTATGCCCAATTAGAGTTACCTGCACTTCCAGACACCCTGCTGAGCTTTCACTAATTGAAAACTAACTTTTATTATTAATTTTTTGTAGATTTTTGTACGGATGCGGATACATCCAGAGCAGATAGGGTTTCTCCCTGGGTGAACATCAACATTTAATATCAGATGCACAAAATATATTTTGCATTTGGCCAGTGGGAAGGGAGTCCCATTGTTAAACCTTTTGATGATGCTGAAAAGGCTTTAAGCAGGATCAGCTGGGACATAATGAGCTGTGTTTTGATATGGTATGGGGTCGATGTCTTAATTCTCTGGGCAGTGATGTCGCTATATGTCAACTCAACTGTTAGAGTGGTAAGTCCAAATATCCTTTCGGATTGATTCCCATTGTTGAAAGGGACAATACAAGGTTGCCTATTATAATAGAACCATTGGTAATAAGCAATAAGCTGAAAATTGTTGGCTTAAGTCAAGACATCTGAAAACTAATTGCTATGCAGGTGACATACTTATGACAATACGTATTACAATTACAGATCTAGTATCATCTTTAGTATCCCTTATGCATGTAATTAATCAATATGAAGTTGATTCTAATTACAAAATGAATATGAATAAGACCATTCTATTGGATGTTAATTTGGACACAGAAGGTATTAGACAACATGATGACTTATTGTGAGCTATATGGAGAACTTGGAGGTTAAGATTGCTAGAGACTATGGAATACAATTTTGCAGGCCTACTAAGATGTATGAACCATAGGTTAAAGGAGAGTAGATATTTTGAGATCTCTTGGTGGTGTCAAATTAACACAATCAATGCATATGTCATCCCCACGTGGCTCTTTTTCAGATGATCCCTTTACAGATCCCCAATATTGGTTGAATATGATCTAAAATAGTATAAAAAGAAGTGGTAGGAAATCAAGATTAAAGCAAAACAAGTTTGCCAAAAAAACTTATAAAGGTGGCCTTGACTTTCATATCATTAAGAATAATTATCTGGCATTGCTATTGGCACACAAATATAGAATGCAATAGGGTTCCTGTAAAAAAAGAAGGGTAGTACAAATTAGAAAATTAAGCAGGTCAATTAAGTGACCTAAACTTTTTGATTTATAACCCCTAAAGTTCTGATACTTTAAAGAAAATTAAAAACAAACAAAAAAAAACTAATTTGATATTTAAACAAATGCTAAGGTCTTGGGAAACTCTTAAATCAAAAATAGTTTTCCCTTGCATCTTAAATGAAGTGTTTTAGAGTACCACATGGAAAAACTGGATTTGAGAAGATGGAAATTGAGGGATATTTATTATACTGACCAACTTTTTGAGAGGGTTCCATCCTTAAACCATTTCCACAGATTAGGACTCCATTTCACCTTAATTAATAGAATTAAGAGCTTTTTAAATTTGTATATGGTTAACTATAAATTAGATATAATCGATAAAGTGAGAAAAATGATTAGACTAGAGCACCTTGATAAAGTCTTAAAGGAAGGGCGTGGATCTTTTAAAATCTTTTTGGAATCAGAATATTTACCCTGCTATGTCGGTATGGGAAAAATTCAAATTCTCAAATTCCTGTTATTTTATGATTTTCTTTTGTATTTATTGAACTCAGTAAACAAGTTATTTATACTCAGTTATTTATGTGTTATGTTTGATATGGATTTGATAAAAAAAATTCAAGGGGGTGCCCATTATTTATCTGTACTATCTAGAATATATAATGCACTTACATTTCTACCCGTAACGAGATCATTTTGCTAAAGTTACTACATGGTGTATTTATTATTGATGATATGGTGTATAGAATTTCTTAACTATACATTTACTTTACCTGAACTACACTTGAATACATTTTTTCCAAACAAGGAATCTACTGTAAATGATGACAATTGAATTAACTCCTTAAGCGGATCACACAGCATTACGGTAATCTGTGCACGGATGAGTTTAAAATTATAAAGAAAGCCTCCAGCCAAATTAAAGCTTCTATTTCAATGAAGTAAGTCTCTAAACCAATAACCTTGTATCATACATACAAAGGTGTACCCATTGGTAACGTTAATCCATTTACTGTGTATAATTGTATGATACATACATATATTAATAGCATCAAAGGGACTATGTCAGCATAAACATTGTCTTTACTATAAATATAGCTAAAAAGAAAAAAAGGAAAAATGATCCATATATTTGCATGGATTCAATGGCCCCCCTTAGTAATAAATGTAGCTTTAGCAGTAAATCAACGCACAGTGAATTAACAAACAGAACATCTTACATTTTTGCTCATCAATTTAACCCCCCAAAAACCCCACAACTTTAATGTGTATCAACTGCTTAATTCAGAAAATGTGTACCCTTTCAGTGCTTTAGGGAACACAAACAATGCTCCCTGCTAGAGAAACTATAAAAATAAAAATTTTGGAGGCCTCCACCACCACCAACAAAAATTAAAAATGTATGCCCCCTCTTGGTCAGTAGACTCCTGCTGGCACTTGTAATAAAAACATCTGGACCATAGTGACCATGAGCCAGTCACTAAATATGCAGACAAGTTCACGCACAGAAGTTATAAAAGGTTTATTCAAAATGATAATGCAAGCTCCACTCTTTTAGAAAGGATATTTATAACCACAAAAAGTCAACTTTTGAAGGAGAACGAATAACAGAGGAAAGTAAGTACACTATGAATCTAATTAAAGATGCTAAAAACTACCACCTGGCAGGTGTGTGTAGATCCACTTTCACTCAAGGCAAAATTCATAGAGAACAAATAAATGCTGAAACAGAGTTTCTTCGGTATATAATGTAGCTTGTTTATTGAAAGCATAAATCACCACCAACTGGTTTCGGCATCAGGAACGCTATTATCAAAGTGAGTATAAAGCCTTAATGACACAAATTAAGTTTATATATACATGCCTACTACATGTGGATTAATCAAGACATTTGTTTACATAAAAATATAAAAACATATAGATGCTATATAGAATGCAACGATCGTTAAATTATTATTTGCAGAGCTTTAACACATTAGACCACTTAACTTCCCTGTATAAACCCGCTGGGTTATTTCCATTTTTAAAGGCACTCAATACATATATGCAAAAAACCTCATGACGGAGAAGTGCCTGGAGTCAGTACCTTCTCTGCAGAGGGGGCAGAGACTGAATCCAAACCAAAAATGCAGGGAGGTGGGTGAGCCATGACCTGTTTGAAAATAGTGCACCACCATTGCATTAGTCTTCTCTTTTTCTATACAAAAGATTTTTCGACCTGTCTGACAAGAGATTTATGTTCAGCTGTTCTATCACGGAGGGGTCTTGAAGTACACCCTACATAGAATTTGTCACATGGCGAAAATCAAATATAGACGACATGGCGTGTGGAACATCCGTATTTGGCATGTACCACTGTAGAGGAGAACAATCAGGATGATTGCAAAGAAACCCTGAGTGGAAATACTAGCTTAGCAGAGTGGTATTAGATATAATCGTTTGCCACAAGAGGGGGCCTAATGGTCAGTCAGGACTTTGCTGTTGTATTTGATGTTTGGACAAATAGAGTATAGGGTAATATAACCCAAAGGCCACTGAATTTAAATATAAAAATGATTAATTTGGTTGATTTGATCGATTTGATTGCTTAGGTAATAACAGAGTTATGACTCAGAATTGCTGTCACCGTGCTCTGGTGGGAAAATGGTGAGAAATGGTGGGAAATTGAAGAGCAGATATTTCAGAGAATAAACAATGAGGTATGAATAAAATTGTGCAAGCTGAGACTTATCCGAGTTTGGACGTAGCAGAAAAGAAGAAGGTGTGAGTTTGTCTCCGTGGCAGGAGACAATCTCCTGATCTGTCCAACCATCCAGACCACTAGCCGAAGCATTTTGTGTAGGATGAAAAATAATAACACTTTATTGGAACATAAAAATAGTTGTATATACAGACATAATCAAGTTACCATAACTCAACCCACATATTAACATTCAACACAACAGAAAGCAAACAGCAATTAACCAGACCTGCTACAGATCTCCAAAAACACATCATAATCATTTTAACACTACATTCAATTAACACAGAACAAATGATTACCCACATCCCACAAAAGAGAACCCCTTTTCAATGAACCAATTCCAAGGTTCTATCACAATTTACATAGTGCCTTCACATTTCGCAGTTCTGTACAGCAGACAAACAGAACATACAAAGGATAGCTAAGATGACAACATTAAAATAAATGTTTAAACCTTGCTCATTTTGAAGATTAATTTAAAAATTATTAGAATGGTGTACTACTGTTGGTTTATGGGAAGTTATCAACTATGAGCAAGCAAGATCTTAAATGTATTACACAATCTGTTTCCACTATAAGTATATATGTAATCTGGTTTAATTACACAAGAGCATAAAAATTGTATTCATACTATGGTACCTTTATCCCTTTGACAAAGTCCAGCAGGATAAAACGCGCAAGGAACTATTGTCAATTTCTCACAAGAGCATATATTTACTATAGCCGGCATTGATGTTGCCTTGTTTGATCTTGGCTCTCTCAATAGTTGGCAATTAATAGTGCAGGCCAGAAAGCTGCTTGTTGGATTGTTGTATTGGGTCATGTTCTTTGGATCCCCAGATTTTGGATACATTTACAACCTGATTACAGTCCTGGATATAGGAACCACTTTTCAATCCCTACTTTGTATGCTTGTATCAACTGCTGGAACCAAGGTCAAAGATATTTTATTTCAGACATTTTATTTAACATTTTTCATTTTTTACTTCTGTTCTGTGGAGATATTGAGGTGATGCTTTGTTATTCTATGTATATTTTACATAGTAGAGGGAACGCTTAGTTATTTTTGTATTGCAGACATATTACATTTTATAGCTATATTTTACTTTTGCACCCTGTGCTTTTTATTAAGCTGTTTTAGTGATTTTTTTATATAGAAAAGTGGCTGCATCATAGAAAGATTATATAACGTGTTATATTTTTTTTGTGTAATTTTATACTTTTGTGCTTATATAAAAGCTGGGGGATTTAAGTTGGTTAATATTTTACATTCCTTTGGTTATTTAAATTTATTATTCATTTATTTAATTTAAGTGATTTGTTTTATTTTGTATTAATATTATTTCCTTTTTGTATTTTATTTTTCCCTCCAGATTCCATGTTATTTATTGTCTGGTTATTTGTATTGTTAATTTTAAGTGCTGACCCGATTTTTGGTATTAATTTAGTTTAGTCATAGTCTTATTCCCAGATGAAAAACAGAAATTTCCTTTGCTAATGTTAAATACACAAAGCTTTCCTTTTAGCAGATTGAAGTTTCTGATCTGACACAAGGCTTTCAGTGAGCAGCAATAAAGCAGTCAAAAAGTATACAACGGCCAATAATTTAATTACATTCAGCGATTGTTTCCCATTTACCTGGGCCTCTCTCTCGTCCATATGGAGTAGGCAAACAATTACTGAAAATCAAACATGGATACCAGAGTCCAAAAATTAAAGAAAATAAAGAAAAATAGTATTACAGAAGAAGAATACTAATAGCAATTATTATTATTATTTCTATTATTGTCATATTAATAATAATAAAACACATATAATTCATCCCATCACTAACATCAGAAAAGGAAGGACATTTATGTATTTTATGGCATACCTGGGAAAATGGCCTTCCCAAATCTGCTGTTACTCTACAACTCCCAACACCACCAGATATTTCATAAAGGGACAATACCACCGTATCTTTAGGAGTTGATTTTCCTTTGGCACCGACAAGGATTTTATATTGCTTGCATTTTTATATATAACTGCTTAATATATATAGTCAATCCCAACACACAAAAATCCCCAAAACATCTATATTTTATATCATAGAAACATAGAATGTGCCGGCAGATAAGAACCATTCGGTCCATCTAGTCTGCCCAATTTTTTTTTAGTACTTTTATTAGTCCCCCGTTCCCGGTCTTATAGCTACGATAGCCTTGTGTCTATCCCACGCATGCTTAACCCCTTAGTGACATGACTTTTTTGGCTTGTCCGACGCTTGGTGACATGGGCTGTTTTAACATTTCTGAGCAGTTTGTGTTTTGCTGTAATTTATTTCTGTCTCATTTAGTGTACCCGCACAAACTATATATCGTTTTTATCGTCATAAGAAGGGCTTTCTTTTGATACCATTATTTTGATAATAGCATATAATTTGATGTAAAAAAAATAATAAAATATGGCAAAAAAAATGAAAAAATAATTTTTTTATGACTTTTATTTGAAAAATCGTATACTCATGTACAAGAGACAACAAAAAAACACTGCTAAAAAGTTTCTAATATATGTCCTGAGTTCAGAAATAGCCCATGTTTTTATGTTTTTGTGCTTTTTTATTCATGTTACAGGGCCAGAACTATAAGTGGTGCAAAGCTATTTTAAAATCCCTTCTTTCAAAATTAGCGATAGTGACATTGTAACACTGATTTCTGTACTAAATCCATGAATGACCCCCAACATGTACATATTTTTGAAAACTAGACAACTCAGGGCATTTAACTTGGGGTATTTTGACACATTTCATGTAGCCATTTTACCACCAATCTATGCCAAAGTTTGCAGCAAAAAATCTTTTTTTTTAATTTTTCACATATATTGCAATTTAGGTAAACATTACCTTAAAATGTGAAGGGGTATTTCCAAATAACACCTCAATATGTGTTCAGCAACATCTCCTGAGTACAGGGATACCACCCATGCATAGGTTTGTTGGTTTGTTTTGGGGCTAAAAGGCCACATTTAGGGGGTGCGCATTTTGGTTTTCCAACTTGGAATTCTGACATGCAGAAAACTTGTGCCCATGTCCCATTTGGGACATTTTTGAAGCCAGAAAGTGTATTCTACCCCACAAAACCATATATTTTTTTAAACTAGACACCCTAGGGTATTTCAAATGGTAGTATTTTAACACTTTCCATGCACTAATTATACTACCAGCCTATGTCAATGTTTTGGGTAGTAATTTTTTTTCACATACATTGAACTTTGGGCATGAATTCACAGATCCTGTTATATGTCAGTGCCAAACAACACCTCAATATGTGTTCAGCAACATCTCCTGAGTACAGGGATACCACCCATGTATAGGTTGGTTAGGTTATTTGGGGGTTAAAAGGCCACATTTGAGAGGTGCGCTTTTTGGTTTTCCAACTTGGAATTCTGACGTGCAGAAAACCTGCGCCCATGTCCCATTTGGGACATTTTTGAAGCCAAAAAGTGTATTCTATCCCACAAAACCATATATTTTTGAAAACTAGACACCCTAGGGTATTTCAAATGGTAGTATTTTAACACTTTCCATGCACTAATTATACTACCAGCCTATGTCAATGTTATGGATAGTAATTTTTTTTCACATACATAGTACTTTGGGCATGAATTCACAGATCCTGTTATATGTCAGTGCCAAACAACACCTCAATATGTGTTCAGCAACATCTCCTGAGTACAGGGATACCCCCCATGTATAGGTTGGTTAGGTTATTTGGGGGTTAAAAGGCCACATTTGAGAGGTGCGCTTTTTGGTTTTCCAACTTGGAATTCTGACGTGCAGAAAACCTGCGCCCATGTCCCATTTGGGACATTTTTGAAGCCAAAAAGTGTATTCTACCCCACAAAACCATATATTTTTGAAAACTAGACACCCTAGGGTATTTCAAATGGTAGTATTTTAACACTTTCCATGCACTAATTATACTACCAGCCTATGTCAATGTTATGGATAGTAATTTTTTTTCACATACATAGTACTTTGGGCATGAATTCACAGATCCTGTTATATGTCAGTGCCAAACAACACCTCAATATGTGTTCAGCAACATCTCCTGAGTACAGGGATACCACACATGTATAGGTTGGTTAGGTTATTTGGGGGTTAAAAGGCCACATTTGAGAGGTGCGCTTTTTGGTTTTCCAACTTGGAATTCTGACGTGCAGAAAACCTGCGCCCATGTCCCATTTGGGACATTTTTGAAGCCAAAAAGTGTATTCTACCCCACAAAACCATATATTTTTGAAAACTAGACACCCTAGGGTATTTCAAATGGTAGTATTTTAACACTTTTCATGCACTAATTCTACCACCAGCCTATGTCAATGTTTTGGATAGTAATTTGTTTTTCACATTCATTGTACATCGGGCATGAATTCACAGATCCTATTATGTGTCAGTGCCAAACAACACCTTAATATGTGTTTAGCAACATCTCCTGAGTACAGGGATACCACCCATGTGTAGGTTAGTTAGATTATTTGGGGGCTAAAAGGCCACGTTTAGGGGGGGGTGCATTTCCAACTTGGAATTTTGACATGTAGTCAGCCTGCGCCCATGTTCCATTTGGGACACTTTTGAAGCCTGTCAAAGTATTTTACCCCATAAAATCATATATTTTGGAAAACTAGACATCCTAGGGTATTTAAAATTGTGGTATTTTAACACTTTCCAAGTGCTAATTCTACCACCAACCTATGTCAAAGGGATGGGATGTCATTTTTTCCCCAAACACATTGTAGTTCAGGCAGGAATTTTCAGATTCTGGTATTTGCCACTGCCAACCAACACCTCAATATGTGTTCAGCAACATCTCCTGAGTACAGGGATACCCCCCATGCATAGGTTTGTTGGTTTGTATTGGGTCTAAAATTCCACATTTAGGGGGTGCGCAATTCCAACCTGGAATTTTGACATGTAGTCAGCCTGCGCCCATGTTCCATTTGGAACATTTTTGAAGCCGTCCAATGAATTTTACCCCATCAAACCATATATTTTTGGAAAATAGACATCCTAAGGTATTTCAAATGGTGGTATTTTAATACTGTATAGGTACTAATTCTACCACCAGCCTTTGTAAAAGTTTGTGGTAGTACTTTTTTGGGAGTTTTTTTTCCCACATGCATTGTACTTCAGGCATGAATTCACAGATTCTGGTATTTGTCACTGCCAAACAACAACCCAATATGTGTTCAGCAACATCTCCCGAGTACAGGGATAGCACCCATGCATAGGTTTGTTGGTTTGTTTTTGGCTAGAAGGCAACATTTGTGAGATGCGCATCTCAAAATTCCAACTTGGAATTTTGACATGTAGTCAACCTGCGTCCGTGTCCTTTATGGGATATATCTTTGAAGCCAGCCAATGTAATTTACCCCCACCAAACCATATATTTTTTTATCGGTAGACCCCCATCACTACTTGTGGCAAGGGCTCAGCAGCCACCGATACATCGCTAGATGATGTATCAGAAAGCTGAATAGGGTCAAAATCGAACCCTGAGTCCGCGGCCTCAGAATCAGTGCGTAAGCAGTGATCTCGAGCAAAGAAGGGGTTAATAGCTCTTAGAAGAGCCTATCTAGTACTGTAATACATTACAGTACAAATAAATTAATCCATAAAACAGTGCAGACAGCAAAACATACTGTTGCTGTGCAGGATTACTGCTTACACAGTGATGAATGGCAGGGAAGGGGTTAATACACAGTGAAAGACTTTCATAAAACCTGCTAATTTTATAAAATGTTATTTTATATCACTAATACTGATCTGTCTCTTTCCGTCACAAAAATGTAAGTGAGGAGAGGGAGGCAGATCAATATTTGTGAATATTGATCCGATTAATTTTGATCTGACCAGGGCGAATGGTGAGCTTAATTGAGAAATCACCAAACCGCCTTTGCCACTAATTCGCTGTTACTGATCGCTATGCGCTCAGGCAGCTTAAAAAAAAAAACTCAAATATTTTTACTTTACATGTAATCCCCTAGCGGGTATGTGTAAAAAAAAAAATAAAAAAAAATATGCAGACAGATAAAAATTGCTTTGGCGTCAATATCATTGCGTAAGCAGTGATCGACGGCAAATAAGGGGTTAATAACTCTTAGAATAGCCTTTTTAGTACTGTAATTTATTTACAAAAAAATTAACCCCTAAAAAATGCACAAACAGCAAAAATAAATGCGCTGATGTGCACGATCACTGCTTATGCAAGATCAGTGGCAGGGAAGGGGTTAAACGCAGGGAATTGCTTTAATAAATTTTTTTTTATTGTTTTATTATTTGTGTGTTGTGTATTTATTGTTTTTTTTAACTTTTACTTACTTTTAGAACTTTGATCTGTCTCTCTCCCTCACTAAAAAAAATGTGAGGAGAGGGAGACAGATCATAACTGGTCAGATCAATATAGAGTTAATATTGATCTGACCAGTCAGTGGGGATGTTCAGGAGAGCATCCCCACTGCCTGTCAGTGTGCCTGGCAGTCACTGATTGCCTCTGTGAAGAGGCAATCGTGTGACAGCCAGAGAGCACAGGAAGCAGGTACTTCCTGCCTCCTGTGCTCTTGCCCTTAGAAGGGCAGCGCCATCTTGGTCACTTAGTGACCAAGATCGTGCATTTTTTTTTTGTGTTCCTGATTGCCTCGACTTGCGAGGCAATCAGGAACACTTTCTGAGCATAGGAAGCGAAAGATTCGCTTCCTATGCTCATTTTTTAAATGCCCGCGTTTTAAAGGCACTGTGCCTTTAAAACCGGCATTTCGATCGCTCTTCCACACGGAAGCATCGTTACAATGCCCTTAGAGCACTGAAAGCGGAAAAACTCCGCTTTCAGTGCTCGTTTTGACACAGGACGGACTAGGTCCGTCCTGTGTCACTAACGCCTCGGCACACAGGACTGACCTAGTCCGTCCTGTGTCGCCAAGGGGTTAAAATCCTTGACTGTGTTTACCTCTACCACTTCTGCTGGCAGGCTATTCCATACATCCACTAACCTCTCTTTAAAGTAATACTTCCTGATATTACTTTTAAATCGTTGCCCCTCTAATTTAAGACTATGTCCTCTAGTTGTAGTAGTTGTTCTTCTTTTAAATATACTCTCTTCCTTTACTGTGTTGATTCCCTTTATGTATTTAAATGTTTCTATCATATCCCCCCTGTTATGTCTTTCCTCCAAGCTATACATGTTAAGATGCTTTAACCTTTCCTGGTAAGTTTTATCCTATAACAATCAAACAAAGTTTTATCATAATAACAATCAATCTTTTGGTTCCACTCAGAATAATTAATATTATTATTATCATAATAAATTAAGATAAATCTTGATCTTGATTCATTTTGATAATGGTTCTTAGTGGTACCTCATCATCAATTGCAATTATGATTTATAAAATGTCACTGGACAGTGCTCACTTCAGTAGTGCGCTATATCATATGCCGGTTATGGGGTGCTGTCCAAATTCTATTTTTTTGTGTGTTTATAAAGGCTGACCAGCTTCTGGGCATGCACCCCACCCACTCACGGGTGCTCTATCCGTGGTGTCCAGTGAAACTGTATAATTTATAGCTTAAGACAGTTTGTCAGAGAGATTCAGTTCCATGTAAGTAAGCTATTGAGATATTACTCACCAAGTTTGGTGTAATGGTGGGCTAAGCAAAATATGGCCATATATTGTGACTAAATCTCCAAAATATTTTTCATCTAAGCTAAGTGCTTTTAAAATAACTTCAAATATTTAAAATGTATAAAATGAGGCGAAGATAATATGTTGTATAGTTGCCGATTATGGGGTGCTGTCCAAATTCTAGTTTTCTAGTTATATACATATTTTGTGTAAGTGGACCTTTTTTATGTAATCAATAGTGGGTGTTTTTATGGTATTTGTGTGTCCTTGCACAAGGTTATGTGCTTTTTTCTCCCCAGACATTTTTGCTTCCTGTTGCTAAGGGTAATGAGGATTATAGTTCAATTGATGCCTTAGACCAGTTATGTTCTAAAGTTGAAAAATGTAAATGCTATCTATCTGCACAGTGGAGCTCTTTGTATTTATCATTGAAGATTTGCTAAGTATACTCAGACTAGCATGTGTCAGTCATTATCAGGAGAATGGGAAGCAAAGAGCTCTGGTACATCATGTCAACCTTTATATTCAATCCTGGTTACCCCACAGGAAGCATTCTGTGAGTTTCTGATTGCTAATGTCAGATATTCTGAGCTGCTGTTCTAGTTCATTCTTCAGAATAATAATTTTAGACACTGCGGGCCAGGATGTATAAAGATGCATCAAAGTAACCTCTTTAGCTATCATTCAAGCAAACAGGATTTAACACATTGATCACTACAGGTTTGTGACCCCCCCTCTATAGCACTTGAATAGTTAATAGCAATAGAACCTTTGCTTCATATTATGCATGTGATCTTATTTAGCATGTTTTAGCTTGAGTCCGACTGACACCAGTTCTCTTGGTCCCACTGCAAAATGGTTTTGCTGTCCCTCAGGTATCTCCAATGCTTACCCAGTCACAGAGGGTAGCCGTAGCAGGTTATTTAGAAGAAACTTTAACAGAGACTTACTGGTAGTGTTGAGCGAACCCGAACCGCACTGTTCGGGTTCGTACCGAACATTACGGTTTTTGGACCACGAACACGGACATTTCACTGTATGTTCGGGTTGGAGTTCGGCGATTTAATGACGCGTTTTGAAAGGCTGCAGTGCAGGCAATCAGAAAGCCCATAGCATTACATACACATACAATGTATGCAATGCTATGGGCTTTCTATAAACCGAAAGTCTATAAACCGAATCTATTTTGGTTTATAGACTTTCGGTTTATAGAAAGCCCATAGCATTACATGCATTCTATAAAACGAAATTATGTTCAATGGCAGTTAATGTTATGTTTGGCCAGTAGATGGCACTGTTTTAATACGAATGTTACATTCGTGTAACCTGAAGGTTTTAATGTATCTTTTAAAGTTACTTAATTATAGACGAAAGTCTATAAATCGAATCTCTTTCGGTTTATAGACTTTCGGATTATAGAAAGCCCATAGCATTACATGCATTCTATAAAACTAATGTCTATTAACCGAAAGAAATTCGGTTTATAGACTTTCGGTTTATAGAAAGCCCCTAGAATTACATACATATACATTGTATGTAATGCTAAGGGCTTTCTATAAACCGAAAGTCTATAAACCGAAAGACATTCGGTTTATAGACTTTCGGTTTATGGAATACATGTAATGCTATTGGTATTCTATAAACCGAAACTCTATAAACCGAAAGAGATTCAAATAGGTAATTTGACCTATTCGTATGAATGGGGACTCTATTTTGGTTTATAGAATAGCAATAGCATTACATGTATTACATAAACCGAAAGTCTATAAACCGACTCTCTTTCGGTTTATAGACTTTCGGTTTATGGAATGCATGTAATGCTATGAACGAATGAACGAATGGTTAATAAACGAAAATCATTTGTCCATTCGTGCTATTGGCTTTCTATAAACCAAAATAGAGTCGGTTTATAGAATACCAATAGCATTACATGCATTCCATAAACCGAAAGTCGTTTATTATGTCGATATGGACGAATGGACGAATGTCGATATGGACGAATGGACGAATGGACGAATGGACAAATGATTTTCGTTTATTCACTATTCGTTCATTTGGCTTTCGTTGGTTTAGCATTTTCGTTATTCGTTTTTCGGACGAATGGACGAAAATGCTATTTTCGGACGAAAATGTATTAGTCCGAAAACGAATGCACATGTCTACTATATATTATCTGGAGTCACCGCACATCACATGAGCTATTCTTAGTGTAGGGAGAGGATGCTGCAGCTGTGAGGGACAGATTAAAAAACATTCTGGTGTTGAATCTACAAACGACAGCGATTATTCAAACTACAGCGATTATTCAAATTACAGTGATTATTTTAGTGGGTGCTATACTACATATTTGTACCCTGCCCTGAGCCTAGTGCCACAGAGAGTGCAGTGCACTTGCAACTGCATGTGTGCCAGGCACATGACTTTAATCCTGTTCTGTTAGCTCAGTGGGAAACATCTAGGCATTTTTAAATACTGCAATTTGTTGGTGTTAAATATTACATTTGCGTCCTGCACTTCAAATCTTGAGAGTCAAATAGAACCGTCAAATACTGTGCTTACAGCGCACTTTGAAAAATTCAAATAGTTTTGGGTGGTAAATAGTACATTTGCGTCTTGCGGTGCACTTCATATCTGAGAGTCAAATAGAACAGTCCAATACTGTGCTTACAGCACACTTTGAAAAATTCTAATTGTTTTGGGTGCTAAATAGTACATTTGAGTCTTGCGGTGCACTTCATATCTGAGAGTCAAATAGAACAGTCCAATATTGTGCTTACAGCGCACTTTGAAAAATTCTGGCTACCTCCTCCTCCTCCTCCTCCAGTGCCGCTTCCACCTACACCGCCACGGTCCCCGCCTCCTCAACCTATGGGTCACTAAGTATAAACTGAAAGAGAATACCCTGCACTCCAACCCTCTCCCAAATGGATAATTCTGTTGATTCTCCTGGCAGCCAAGCTTTAGATTTAGATTTATGTTCTTCCAAAACTAAAACCAAAGATTCCATTTAGTGCTATTTTATTCCTTTAGGGTTATGATTAAGCGATCATAGCGCGAAACGCGTCAAGCGGTTCAAATACTTTTTATTTGCCACTTTCTGCCTGTTATTTTTTGCTGTGCTGTTTTTCACCTATGGACATTAAATCATTCTTATTTTTTCATCTATATGCATTAACTCCTTGAGTGCAGTTTTCTACATTTATTTCGCTAAGCTTCAATTACACTTGGTGCTGACCAGGCACCAATAGAGGCACCAGAGCTAACATCAGAGGACTCAGTATATCTTAAATATCTCCAGCGTTGTTGAGCCCGAATATATATCCTTTTGTTTCTATTTTATGCCTCAGCTGTATTTTTAATTTGTATGTATTTTATGTTATTTGAAGTTATTTCCCTATCCACATTTACTTGCAGGGCACTTGTCCTACTCTTACCCCCATTTTACTTCCTTTTGCAGCCCTCTAGCCCTTTCCAGGACTTTTTTAGAGGCATTTTAGTGCCTTAAAGTTTGGGTTCGGAGTCAAGTTCGGGGTCAAATTCGAGCCCGAATCCGGACTTTTTTCCGAAGTTCAGCCGAACCCGCTGAACCCGAACATCCAGGTGTCCGCTCAACTCTACTTACTGGTGACCTTTTCTGCCTTCCCCTGGGGCCCAAATGTATTAGCAACCCAGGGACCTTTTGGTGTGCCCTGGGACATGGTTCTGACAGGCTTTCTTTTCTTAAATTGTTTTTAATTTTGTGATTTAATTATGTTCTAGCTGTTTTGGGATAAATATCGCATAGTCAATCTGTTTTGGGGCAAACATGAAGCAATAAATATGTTTTGGGTGAAAAGCTGGCACACATAAGCTGTTTTGGGGGCAAATATGGCACAGACCAGCTGTTTTGGAGCACTGACAATCTGTTTTTATGGCACAAATGCCACACACACACTTTTTATGGAAAAAGTAGCAGTAGAGATATTTGGGGGTACAGCTGGCACTGTGGTACAATTTTTGCACCAGGGGCCTGTGGTTTCCAGGTTCACCACTGCTACAGTGGTAAGCAGCCGAAATCTTGATTACTAACTCTCACTTATGTCATTAAATTTATTTTCAATGTAAAGCTACCAAAGAATTTACATTTTTAAAAGTAAAAAGTTTTAAAACACATAAAAAAAATGTACAATATACAGTATATAAACTAAGTTGAACTACCCCTTTAACAGCTAAGTTGAATATTTTTGCCAGCTTGCCTAGCTTTCCCTATCATCACTATCCATTTGTCAGCTTTACATGGTGAATAGACTGCTAAATACCACAGCATCACTAATAGTCATTGACCATTAGTTGCTTCTATTCAATGCATCAGTGTATCCTTCTGGACATTTTCAACAGGGTAATGCCCCATGCTACAGCTCTCAGATTGTCCAGGAATGTTTCCATGAACATGAATTTAGCTTACTGCACAGTTCCTAGATCTTGATCCAACTGAGCATCTGTTAGATGAACAGTAATGAGTTATTTGGAATAGAGAACCAGATAACTTAATTCAACTGTTTGAAGCAATGGTCTAATTTAACAATGGAATGCTATGAAAACCTAGTAGAGGCATTGATGCGTTAAGCCTGTTCTAAGGCAAAAGGGGAGTATGAGATCAGATGTAAACATATAGAAATCATCATTAGGTCTATAAAACCAAGAACGATGATGTCCTTCCTGTGGTAGGGATTGCTGATGGTTTAATTTCAGGTCATTCCAAATCTGTAGAAAGTGGTATCTGATATACTCACACGTCAAGGATTTATTTCACCTACAGCCTGCTTTAAGAATGCAGTTTCAGCTGAATTACCCAATGACCTAAATCATAACCATCAAAATCTGTCTGGTAGATAAACTCCAAAAAAGTCTGATACATTTATCAGAGCCAAGCACACTATGCTCTGTTTACAAACATGGCAATTTTTCAAGTCTTCTTTCAGCATCCGAGAAGGAGGAAAGTACAAATGAATTACAACACATTTAAACTGCCGGTTAAAACTAATTACTGACTGCTTATTGTTTGCAAATACAATAACACAATGCATGACTCCTGCTTACCCTCCAAACATTAAAATATACTGGCACATGATTTATTTACTTAATCAAAAGCAGTGAGAATGATCCGGATCAGCCAAAATGATTTATGCATTTTACATAATGCAAAATGCTCTGTTATAGACTGTGCCTTGTAATACCAAAGCACAATCCACACTGCTGAATATAAATATTGAATGAACTTGGACAGGCTCAGTGACAGACAAATTTGTCATGTTCTTTACAGTTTACAATTCAAACAGGAAATTATCAGCTGACACATGTCTGAGTTAAGTTATTAAGATAGCTGCAAGAGTCTTAGGCTTATTTTGTTTAACCCTTGATTGATGCATCACAGTGCAGACGATGAACACAAAAAGGGAACAGCTAACCAATAGCCAGCATTTTTGGCAAACAAGTCAAGTGGGGCCATATAAATATATAAAGTTATTTCTATTTAAAAAAAAAAAAAAAACACTTATCTGACCATTTATATTTAATTATTGTTATTCATTGGCTGGCTACATTTATAATGATGGAAATTATGCTATGCCAATGTCTGGCTACATATATATACTGATGAAAATATGCTGATGGATTGACTGCCTGGGTACCTATATAATGATGGGAACTATGATATGCCACTAAATATATACTGATGGGAGATTTGTTATGTAGCACATCTGTGTCTAACAGTATACTGATGGTTTTTATGTTGTATGTCTAGCAAGCTTTAAATTGATTAGACCTATGCTTTAAAACCATCTATATTTGTGAGCTATATTATACCACTGTCAATGTCTAGCAAAATATATAATTATACAAGTTATGCTGTACCACTGTCTGTCTTTCTATCTCTATGCCAATAAGACCTACACAATGTTTTCAAAATTATCTAACCAACTATTTATTAACATAAGTTATCACTTCTCACTTTCTACAAATATCTGCTGTGTAACTGTATTGAGGGTACGGGTAAGGGGGCTCAATTTTCTTTTCTTGCCTACTATTGTTTGAAACAATAAGGGAACTGCCTCTTTAACTGTCTTTAGTCCACTTGCATGTTTAAATAATATATCTGCTGTGTTAAATTTTTTTTGTTTTCTTCTCAAAAATATCAATATAAAGTCTAAGGTTGAGTCCAAAAAAAGCGAGGGAGAAGAAAAACAAACATGAATTACATCTTGTACAAATCTTTAAGAAAATAATATTATATTATCTAAAGGCTACACAGAATTGCAACAGTTTGATGCCAATCTGCTTGTTACAGAGCCCCCACAGTGCAAGGGTTGACATGATGGCTGTTTGAGTAATAAGGTTAAATTGTATACTAGTGCTTAATGGAAAGACATTTCCTACAGAGATCTGATGTGTCTACAGAATGTTTTAAAGTAAATTGACTTAGTCAGGTTTTAGAAAGGAATAAACTCCCATTGTAGATATTGTATATAGCCTTATCCCTTGCTTCTATACACTGGATTTTGCCAACATCAAGGTATATTCATACTTATAATGAAAAGAACTTTGAAACTTTATATAAACCAAAATGCCTAAAGGGAAGCATATTCAGATATGTATGTTAAAGTAAAGCAACTCTTGCATTCCACAAAGATGACAGGAGACTGTCATTGGTTTATGCTCATCTAGGCATTGGTCACAGGGAGTTTCTCCCTTACCAAACTATACATTGTGCAGGGGAATGTTTGTTGAATTCCTCCCTGCACAATGCATTGTAAGTTTAATTGTAGATCTGCAATTCACTCACCTAAAGTGGATACCAGAGGAGTCACTAAGGAGAGAGGCAAAGTAGTGACTGAACCCCCGAGTCTGCCATTGAAAGCCCTAGAAGCTCAGTTTGTTGCTTTTCACATGGTAAGCCACAAGTGTAAAAGAGGCAGGTTAGGGGATGACTCCTCTACCCTGCCTCTCTAAGTGTCACAATCATTAAAGAAGTGCAGGGTCTGCCTCACTAAATGCCACAATCATGGAAGAAGCACAGGCATGGCAAACATTTGAACAGGAGGATGAGATTTCTGTGATGAATGCAGATTGTAAGGACAACTGACCCCCTGCAGGCATGTCACACTGACCATACCTGCTTCACACCAGCCCCAGGCACAATGTCCGCTGCATAGCAGCTCAAAGGACCATGCTAGCATTAGACCAGCCTAGGGGACAATGCCTGCTGCAGACCAGCTCCATAAATCATGCCTGCTGCAGACCAGCCCAATAGACAATGCCTGTTGATCATTATTTGCTACACCAAGGTTAAAAAAAAGTATAAATTGTGTTGTAGAGGAGCCACAAAGTGATTTTTCTAATTATGGCATTGTGTCAATTATTTTTTGTCAATTAATTTAGTATAATCTTGTGCATCATATACATAGCTTATGCATTTAATGCTCGCTAGCATCATATACAAAGTTTATGAATCACCGTTATTCAATATTCACCCATTTAAATAAGCTAGGAGACTGGGGGATAAAATCACAAATTTCTTTTAACGTCAGTTTTGAAATTAACAGGGACATTGAATCTACTCCATTGTCTATTAATAAAGGTACTAGGTTCCACGCTGATGTTTTTATTTCAGAATTGCCAGACAACATCTTTGGGGAAATTGTGATGGGAACTGCAAATAGGACAACTGCGGTTATTCCACCTACTGGCAGTCCGGTAAAACTAAAAAGATAATTGAGACGAATGCTAAACTATTAAAGTTGCTTGTAATTCATCCTGTGATTATCGCTTTTAATGCACTTGTACTTCCAGCAAAGAAACCAGATTAATCTTTGCGAATGACCGTAGATTATAGGGGACTACCAAAATGGTGGTACTGCG
This sequence comes from Pelodytes ibericus, assembly GCA_036172795.1. Classification (NCBI taxonomy): domain Eukaryota; kingdom Metazoa; phylum Chordata; class Amphibia; order Anura; family Pelodytidae; genus Pelodytes; species Pelodytes ibericus. The sequence goes on along the minus strand of CM069860.1, from coordinate 132,226,034 downwards.
ACTGAGTGCTGCTGTCCCCAATACTGTCGCTGTCACTGAGGACATAACAAAAGGAAGCCAGAGAATTCACTTGGGAGGAATGCCAATATACAGTCTAAGTGGTGCCCCAAGGATATTTACACTCCCCTACTATCTGCCATGGTTTAGTTGTTCCTCTTCATTGATGACGTTATAATCACCAGAATCAAAGATGATGAAGAAGAAAAGATGTTCCCAAAACTCATAGAGCAAGTGATACTGGTGTTGCTGAAGATGGCCATTTGTGCTCATGAGACAGGTGGACAATGGGGCAACAAAATGACCCTTGGATGGGCAAGAACCAAGAGCTTACCTATAACTATAGCTCTAGTCACTACAGTGAAGAATGCTTGTGAAGTCTGTAGTGAAGTAATGAAGTGGTCACTAAACACTCCCTTTATGGGTTACTTGAAGATAGTAACAATGGTGGGTTAAGTATGGCAGATGTACTACATGGGTCCCTTACCAAAAGGCAGAGCAGGACTGATGTGGTGCTGCACTGCTGTAGACACATATGCCAGAATTATGAGAGTATGACTATGTAAAAGGGCCAAGAAAGCATCTACATTTCAAATGCTACAAACCCATGGGAAGAGTTCCAAACTGACAGGAATAAATAGATACTCTATATGCCCTATCACCCTAAAGTCTCAGGGTTGATAGAAACGTGCAACTTTGGAAACTAACTGCATGTAAAATATTTAAAAGGTAGGATAATGTACAATAACGTATTAGAGCAGTTAACTCCTGAGGAGAGATTTACCCAAACTGTTAACCTATGCCTAATGTTCACTGGTCAGCTTACTGTACAGAGGTAGAACAGGTTCCTAATGAAAAGTCTATATAATATTGAGGTAAACGAAAGATGTGAGTGGTAAACATTACTCTCCTGATAGGTGCTACAGAACCTACAGAGGCGGAACTGAAAGAGGATGAGTGGGTAACCCCAGGCATAGCCCAGGCATAGTGAAAATGATTTCGCAATGTGGACAATACAAATAACAAAAGGTGGAGTGGGTGTATTACCTTTAGGTACTACTTGATGAAATATAGCCATCTTGTTGCCAAAATATACTACTCTAACCTGGGGAAAGGATGAGCCAGTCCAAGTGAACATGTCCACGCCCTGGAGCTAAGAAGACTCAATAATGTATGTTATTTGTATTCATTAGAATGTTTCTATTTAAAATTCCTGTGCAATATTTCAATAAAACATCACTTACATATTTGCCGACAGCTGTCCAGGGAACATGAATGCTCCATCAATTTTTATATACGTATTTGAATTTCTCACATATATTAAAACCATTACAGACCCTTTCTTGGGCTTATGAATGTATGAATAATCATACTATTTCTTTTTGTTTCCGTGATGTTTTCCACATTGTTTTTCTGTGAACACTTAATGTAGTGACCTCTTTATATCTTTACACCTTTGTCAAAATCTCATTCAGTGTCTTAGTATTTTTTAATAATATTCGTGGTTTCATGGAGTTTCTTTTCTTTGATGTTCAAAGTGTTTGGATAGAAGCATAGAATATGTAGCAAATAACTGATAGCTTCACCCAGCCTGCCCTTTCTCTGCCTGATTTAAAGACTCATTTCATCTTTAATCCTCAAAATCCTTTTGTATAAATAATATCACTATGTCTTTCCAGATATTTATAATTTATTTCCGTGTCATACTAGTCCATAAGGGACTCATTGAGAGAGACCCACTGTGGAGTTGAAACAAAGAATACAAACAGATCGGTGTTATATTTTAAATTAAATCTAAGATATTCAATATGTGACAGATAATTAAATGAGGAGATAAGAGAGGTGGGAGAAACAGAGACACATTCTCTGCGATTCTTCCCAAAGTGCCATAAGACACCACTAAGACTTAAAGGACAACTGCAATGCAAAATGATAAAATATTCTTCATTAAAATCATTAATCAGTAATAAGCACATAAGCATTGTAAAACTTAAAAAAAAAAGGTTATCGCAAAGTGGGTTTATTTTGATAAAACACTCTCCATATAACTTGCTGGGTGCCTTAATTTTGTAGGGAATCCACAGCGATCAGACCTCAGTTGTGTGTCCAAGGAATATACATTAATTGTTATTTAATATGATAGGCTAATACTAAATAAAGTCACAAAATAATATAATAAACATTTATATTACTGTGCAATTAAAATTAAATCATAAATTATTACTCTATACAGCTTAATATAATTTATACAAGTAGTATTCAATACACTATATCAAGTGTGTCCACACGTGTAACTCGCAGCTGCTTTGGTGAACTACCGTATTTGTTCGAATATAAGACCTCAAATCATAGCTGCAGGGGACCTGGATCCCCCTCGTGCGTATCTTAAAGACATCCACCGACTGACCCCACTACCCACCATGAAGATTGGGGCAGCCGGTAGATGTTTGCACATACTTGCAGATATCCTCCGCTGCTGCCCGGCACTTCCATCGGGACTTCTATGACGAAAGCCGGGAGGTCACATGACCTTCCAGCTGTCGATCATAATAGACGGAAGTGTCGAGCAGCATCCCCCGGCTGCCTCCACTAGACACCAGTGAGATTGGGTACATTGGGGTGAGGGAGGGGGGTGAGAGCCAGCATTGGGGGAGGGGGGCAAATGTTGGGATTACATGATGCCTCAATGTCGAGGCATCATAGCAACACCATCAAAGCATAGGCAGAGATTGTTGATTGCAGCCTATGTGGGATTTACTGCATGATGTGCCAAACACGTCAATTGACACGAACTGCATGTTTATGTATTACGTGCCTGGCATGTCTATTGTCATGAAGTGGTTAAGAGACCAAACACTCTTATATAACGCACTTTCCAAATTGCTAGTTTTCAATTTGCTAGTTGTGTTGGATAACCAGTGAATATATATATATATTAAGGCCTTTTGGCCTGTAATTGTGGGAGGGGCGTATGACACACCCCTTCCCTACTTAAGGGACACCCCTTACCTGGCTCCATACCATTCGAGGTCAGCGCTGCATGAGGATCCACTTCGAGTTCTCGTACGGCGCCATCTTGGTTTTCAGTAAACCCATGTTTTTCTTCAAGGGTAGCTGTGTCCTGGAATCCTATTTGAAGGTCTTTTCCGCCCGTCCAGCTCCTCATGAACTCCGGTCTTTGTCGAAGATAACGTCCCAGGGACTTCAAAATCATAAGTCCGACGCCCGACTTTACGGCTCTCCGGCTTCACGGCAAGGTCGCAAATCAACGTGGTTTTTTCACATTTCGGTTATTAATTCGTGCCATAATCCTTTCGGTATGTTTCTAATGTATTCCGTATGGTTCTCATGTTTTCCTTAACACCATTTTGTGTCATTTCGTTTCATTTTACCGTAAGCACTCATTCATGCTGCCTTCCGTTCGGTTTAAATTCAATTTCATCTAGGTAGGTCAAACTTTTGACAAATGACACTGTTCTTTCTTTTTCATTCGAATTAAGCTTTCGGCAGTTTTGCTCAGTTATGCACGCATTCGTTTTCACATCTTGCATACGGAGGTTTCTCTTGATTAACATTTTTTCATGTATATTGGTTTAGTTTATAGTTACTTTGAGTTACTTGATTATATACATTTCAGGTATATTACAGTTGTGGTTTAGCCTGCCCTCATGGCTTATTTCTAAAGTTTCTAAAGTATCATGCTTTTATTTCAATCTATGTACATCATGATCACATGGCTCTTACATTTTTCAGACCATTTCTTGACATACTCAGACGACATACCACGAGTATACGAGAACACGGTCCTATCTTTCACAAGACTTTCGGGTTGAATCACACGCTTTGGGTTCAACCATTCATACGTCACGTTATTACAACTTTCTATGTTTCTGCATATTGTCACTTCACAAATTTTTTCAACCTCATCCACATCATTCCAATTTTATGCCCCGTGCACGTATATATATTCTATACATGATCATTCCACCCCTCCCTGCACTTTTAAGACTCAAACCCTAGCATTTTCCAGATCAGTTAGTGACATGCATATCATCTGGTCACCATCTGTAGACACACAATACACGGCCAAGCCCCTGCTACCTGATTCAGACTCAGCTTTACGCCTAGCATAGGCCAGTCATGTCACTATCATACTCATAGTCTTTTCACCTCCCCGCACATACTGGTAGGAGCCCAAACCCCAATCTTTACATACTACAAAGGTCGCACAGGATCCATTCTCAATATATCACATTTTTGTTTCTACCCATTTAGGTTTATCCAGGTTTTGTTATACCTGTCGAAATTTCAAAACGTTATACATACTACCAGGTAGGTAAGCCTGCTCACGTTGTGGTTCACATACGTTTCATTTTCTCTAGGCCATAGGGTACTGGCAAGTTAGGGGTATAGGCCCAAATAGGTATCTCCCTTCTTGGCATTCTGCCTATCGTTTAGTGGTCCGCGAGGCCAACACCCCGCCTCAACGTTTCGGAGGCAAACACCCATCGGGCCACACGTGAGTTAGCCGCCTCGCAATATTATAGAGAGGGCCTCACCTGTCACTCCCTCCCCCTGTTTTCTTTTACTATCACCGAGAGGCCTACGATTCCTGCCACTACGACAGGTGGCCTCAATATCCCCTCGCACCAACGCATAGACAGAGCCTCTCATAGCCACTTGGCAACTAGCAGGGCCTCATCTGTCACCAAACAAGATTAATTTTTCGCCTTTCCGGCCTAGTTAGCCTGCCAGTACCACCCCTGGGTCCCATACACTAACCAAATATTTGGTCATTTAGTATGTCTCAAGAAGGGGTAGAAGATTTCTCCCTACCGGGTACTCCAGCCAGAGCAAACTCCCCATCACAGGGAGGAGAGGTGGCTAGTCCAGCATCTTTCAGGTCATGGACAATCCCTCGCATAACCAACGAACTCAGGAGACGCCAAATCCCATTCCCTGCAACAGCAAGGAAAGCGGAACTCTACAAGTTACTACACACCTCTTCTGATAACATCAATGCCGGAGTAGGGACTAGCCAGTCAACCCGGGAGATATACACGGCATGCTCTCATCCCTCATGGCATCCATGAGCAAGGTCAATTCCAGGCTGGAGAAACTCGAATCGGTCACCACAGCTCTTACCATGGCCAGACCGACCGCTGCGACCCCTCCAGCACTGGTCGAGTTGCAATCAGTTTCTCCAACCACCACCTCTGATGACCAAGAGGTTATCCCTGCCCACATGATACCTGAGCGCCTCAAAAGAGATATTCTGGAAGGTAAAGATATCAATTTGGCTTCATTGCTGAATGCCTCCCAGGATGTGGTGGAACATAAGACTTACGCTTATGATGATATTTCTGTGGTTGTCAAATCTAGGGATGCCCGATTAAACAGGAAACTGACTATTCCTGAATTTGTGTTGGCATTTGGCATTTATCGTGATGTTATCTGTGCAGTATATCCGCACAGACGTGAGGAGTTTGATTTGTATATGCACAAGCTGGTGGACCTGGGCAACAAATATGGTGGGTCAGCTTTCTATGATTACCATAGATCCTTTTCTGCCAAGGTGTCTGGCGCTTTCTCCCAGTATGGAACAAGGTCCAACTGGAGCAAGATTGATACGGTCATTTTTTGCAGACACTTTGCAGGTCTAAGAACGCCGGCTTGTGCATACTGCTCCTCCATGGCTATTACGGCAAACTTCTGTCCAACCACTGCGAACGAACCTACCCCTTCGCAGGGCACTAGTTCCGCTGGTTCTGCAGAAAAAACACCCAAAGACAAACTGGCCTATCAAGTTTCTGGGCAAGTCCCAGATATGTAATAATTTTAATGTCGGATCATGTAATTACAGTGGATGTCGGCTATTGCATATATGTTTAAAATGTTTCAGGGCACATGCAAGAACCATGTGTCCTAATAAAATGTATCCTAAACAATACTTAACGTCGACATTACTGTCACTTCATCCATCTAGACATTTGGTAGATTTCATTATCTTGGGTCTATCAGAAGGATTCCACACAGATCTCATACACATGCCTTCCGGAATCCTGGAATGTCCTAATTTACAATCCGCACAGCAAAATCCTACAGCGATTGACACACTCATAGCCAAGGAAGTGGCAGAGGGCTTCCTATTGGGGCCCTTCCAATCCCCTCCCTTCACCACATGGCGGACAAACCCCATCGGTATTGTCACAGGGAAATCTTCCAATAAACAGAGACTTATAATCGATCTATCGGCACCACACACCTCTGCCACTTCTAGTCTGAACTCCCTCATACCCTCTGAGGAATTTTCACTGCAATATTCCACCATAGATCACGCCATTACGGCTATCATGCAGGCAGGGGTCGGAGCATGGCTCAGTAAGACCGATATAACAAATGCTTTCAAGTTACTGCCTATCCACCCTACACAGTGGCACCTACATGGCCTCAAGTGGGCCGGGAACTACTACTTTTTCTCACGATTAACTTTTGGTTCCAAAAGTAGTCCAGCCATCTTCGACGTATTCGCCGAATCCCTATGCTGGCTATTATTAAATATAGCCAGATGCCCTACAGTCATACATTATCTGTATGATTTCTTACTGGTCGAGGAGAATATTTTCCCCTCCCAGTAGCCTCAAAGTCTCCTCCACCAAGACTGAAGGACCAGATACCTTCATCACATTCCTGGGTATCATACTAGACTCAGCCACCATGCAAGCTAGCTTGCCACGTACCAAGGTAGAAAACATTCTTACAAACATAAATCTCTACATACAACTCGGTACTTGCAACCGCAAGGAACTACAGTCTCTGCTGGGGTCACTAAATTTTGCTATGCGCATCATACCTCAAGGCCGTGCTTTCATCTCACGACTCCTTTACATGTTCCCACTTTTTAGACATGATGCACACAGGTTATCCCTGGATACTGCAGCCACAGCAGACCTACTCATGTGGAGAAACTTTTTAACCACCTGGAATGGTAAAAGTATGTTCCTCCCTAAATTGTCTGACTCCTCACCTACCATCTGGTCAGACGCAGCGTCTACCACAGGTTTTGCAGCAATTTATGGGAACGAATGGCTTTGGGGTAGCTGGCCTTCAGAGGTTAAGGACCTGGAGGGTTTTTCCACTACCTCAGCTCTGTTTGAGATATATCCCATAGTGGCGGCTGCCGTGGCTTGGGGGCATTTATGGGCAGGTTCGCCAGTACGTTGCTGTATAGAGAGCAAACAGACTCCAAAAAGATGGCCACCATAGATGAAAAAACACTTGTGACTTTCTGACTCCAAAAACATGGCCGCCATAACAACACGAGAACTATGACGGCATAAGGAAGGAGGTAACAAGCGACGTGTGGAGATCGGGTAAGTGACAATTGGAAACTTTGCAGTTGGATTAGTGTGTGCAAGAGTCTACAGATGGACTTTCTATAGGAAACGGTTGTAGCAGATTATTTTTTTCTGGGAATAACGTTAGCTTATAAAATATTTCTGTGGTAAACAGCATTCTTTAATATTAAAAACCATCTTAAAAAAATAACCTTTTTTTTGCTTAATACAAAAAGACGTATTGAGGTGAAGTTTGAAAGCCCAACCCTGCAATATCTCATATTAAAGGTCAAATTTGTGCAGTATCTGAAAACATGTTAAAACCAAACAGTTTTCAAAAGGTTCTGTGTTATTGCTACCAGGAAATCAAATTTATAGATCAGAGTTTAACATTTGTGTTTATGACTCTAAAACTAATGGAACAGATGCATTAACTGCTATTGATCTATCCTGTAACACACAATCTAAAACTTATGTTCCAAGCTCAAAGAACCTCGGGGTACAATAACTATTTGCGTACAATACCAGTAGTCCTCTAGTTTATGCCTAGCAGAATAAATCCAGCAAATGAGTAATATAATCATAACTGTCTACTCGATGAACAAGTTAGATCTTTCTCTTCTGAGGAGTAATATGTTGTTATTTTTCCCTGATTGATAAAAATCAGTGCTAATATTTCAGCCCAAAGATAATTTGCAATCTACACATCAAAGAAGTATAATTAGTTTACAATTATAATATATTATAATTGATGTGATGCGTCAAATAATTGAAAATAATCTAGAGAGGAGAATTAAAACAATTAAAGAGCCAGTTTAATCAACAAATCAGTAAAAAAATTGATTAAAGGGTCTGTAGCATTACATGAGTAGTCAGCTTTAAAAATTAAAAAATTATTTTAATAAAGTTCCTTCTTTGAACAACCCCATTGAGAGTGAAAGTCCTCCAAAGCTCAGGTTGAATGCGCTCCGACTTAGTATTAGTTGTGGGAAAGGCCTGCTTATACAAAAAAGCAAGTTGGAATATTCAGGTTACTTTGTGCCTGAACAGTAAGAGCTGTGAAGTTTTATCATGCTGCCTCTTCTCAGATTTCGAACAAGAAAAAAAAAGGCTTTCCGATTTAAAGGATAACTGTTTGCCAAATAATTATCACCAAAAAGTAGGTTAATTTAAAGATTGTCTCATGTATTTTACACTTGTATTGCACATCCATTTTTGGAGCTTTAAGCTGGCACTATACAAGTTCTTGGTGAACTACATGGGACCATGCACCTTGAAGAAGCCCAAAGGTAGGAAAAAATATGTAATACTGATGGAGGATGCTGAGGAGGAGCAACATCTCCACAACTGGCTCTGTTATTTCGCCCCAGGCTGGAAGATGTGTGCATCGCACCTCCAGAATCCAGGACTTCTCTATTTGTGCTCTACATGCGCTTCAAGCATTTATTTATTTATTATAAGATTCCTCGTGACTTCTCACATCTATTTACACACTGGATGATTTCTTCTTTAAAATAAAATGGTGAGTTTGCATTGGGAGATTGGTCAGGATTCCTGTATTCTACCTGAGGACAAGTTCTCCTGCTCTTTTGAGTGTAAGTTGGCATTGGCAGCCTTTTTACATTGGCACTATTGTGTTTCATATTTTTCTTCCACTATATTAATAATGCCACAAGAGGAACCCATCATTCTGCATATCTGATAAAAATACTATTTATGTAAATGTATTTCTTACTGTTTCACTTTGGTTCACCTATATTTTGTCTATCATATCACCTTGGGCGCTCCAGTGTTTAACTACAGATGTAGAAAAAGGGTTGTCCCGCCAATCTGTTGAGCGGCCTAGTTCACCAATTTAAACATATCTTTACTTTTAATTATCTAGCACCGTCACAACACTTGATTACAAATGTAAATATAAATACTTACAAATACAAATAAAAGTACATGATTGAGACCTGAGCGATATCAATATATTGCCACTATGGGCCATATTTATCAAGCGAAAACAAGTGCTATTTCAGGAAAAAGTACTAAAATGTAGTAATTACCAATGGAATGTTATGGTAGTTTGCTACAAATGTAGCACTTTATTTGAAATAGCACTTTTTCTTGCCTTGAAAAAACTGGGCCTATATATCATAAGCAGCAGGTTCTGTATGGCTAAAAGGATATATCTATATCTTTTACAAATTATTCAAAAGATTCAGGGTGTTTTTACATTAAAAAAATGGCAAAGAATTAATTAGCTTCAAAACACAGAAAACAATATACAGAGTAATTGCTTTTGCTTCAGGCGAGTAAATTTAGCTTAGCTGGAATATTTATCTGTGTAAACCGCTGTAACTGTAGGAAACAAATTAAATGTGTTTATTTTTTCATTGTGCATGTTGTTACAAATCAGTGACATTAATTTTGAACAGTTTTCATAAAGTGACCATGTTCCCATTACTGTTTCACATTCAACTGTCCATGTTTGTTTTGTGCACATTTGTACTGTCTTAGGGAACTTGCTGTTTTGGAGAATTCTTTGTAGGATTCCTTCTTCACTAGAGTAGTGTGCATTTCATCTCTCTACAAAACTTGACATAGAAATTATACTAAATGATATAATATTTATTTCCAGCTTAATTATAGAATTGTTTAAATTACATAGTCAGATTACATTTGCAGCTACACTTGCCCGTTTTTTCTTTAAAGAAACACTAAACTTGTTTCACTTGTGCTTCTAATATAGGAGCATCAGTTTTGGTTCCTATCAACAACAGTCTCCGACGGCTAGTTAGAGACTGTCGGTGACAGTCACAGCCCTGATGCTTCTTAGATCAGAAGAAGGATGGGGCTAAGGAATTTTCAGCTTTTTCTTTATTCTTCCTGCTGAGCTGTGGATCAGGTGTTGCAGCAGGTGCAATTTGCATAGCCCTGTCCTTTTAAGGGGGCCCATGAGAAACTCTCTATTTGGCATAATGCAGAAGTGTGCTTCTCTGGCAGCATAGACCCTTACATACAGTGAATAAAAATACTCTTGTGGAGTGCTGTGCAATAATCACTCTGTCCCACCGCCTGACTTACCTACACAACAGCAGATAGTGCCAGTATTTTTCTCATATTGTAGATAAAATAAAAATGTTTCAGAAAAAAAGGGAAACAAAAATTGGGCTAGTGTGGGCATGAATTGTTTTTGTTCTGTCACTGCTATGGGCTTGATGTCCCATAATTCTCATCCAGCATCTTGGGAAAATTTTGGCTGGCTAAGCAACTACTATTGATCGAAGTATGTGCTTGTAATGTTATTAAAGTTGTAAACTCTCTTTGTTAATAATGTTTAAATGTGTTTTAATTCCCGCACTGCTTAAACGTCTGAAAGACAGACATATTTATTAGAAAAATTATCCAGTAGATAAAGAGTGGTTGCAATAAGTCCCTGCCCTCACTACGTTGAACATTCCAAGATATACATCCCAGACTGCCTCTATATATCATGAAATTGGGGGATATAATAAGCCATGAAATGTCTATGAATAAGAAAGAGACATGTCATTGTTAAGTAACTTTAATCAGTTGTTTACCAATAATATGAGGGTATCAGCACCATGAAAACAGATTGTGCAGAGCTGTCATGGAACAATGACATGGTATTGGTGTGGAGTGATGACATAGCAATGCACACTACACTTTTCGGGATTTACTGGTTCCGAGGGAGCAACAGACTTATGGAACAGTAAAAAGTCGAACAGGGTGTTAGGATTCCTGTAATTACTTCTTGCCTATGGTGTTCCTGGGGCTGCTTTTCTGTACGGTTCATTTGGAGAGTTAAGAGGACTTATTGCAATGTCTACTATGGTGATTAATACCATCGCTATATGTGGATTCACCCAGAACCCAATGGAATCCGAATCAAACGGAACAAGAAGTCAACAGACAGGAAGGAAATATGTGAGTTAAGTGATTTATAGATTGTTTTGAGTTATCATCTGTCTCCGGAGTTACACTGTTTTTGCAAAAGTTCAAGTGTTTAATAACAGTACAAGCACTTTAAGTAAAGTTATTTTTTGCCTTTTTTGGTAACGGACTGAACCAAAAATGAGGCATATATTACTGAGCTTTCTAAGGAAATAAGAGCTCAAATCAGTGGGATTCAGGAAAATTTCCTCTGGTCATTGTTTCTTCACTCTTAGAGAAGAAGAAAAGGGTATTTGCTTTTACTTTTGCAAAAGAGCTTTCAGTAAATATCATTTATTAAACGTGATGAGAAAGACAGGTATATTATTCTGATTTCTAAAGTAAACAATACGATTTTCAAAATCTAAAATGTGTATGCACCGAATCAAACTTCAGTAATATTTAAAAGCAAAATGTTATACAAAATTGACAAAATCAAGGTGATTGTCTTATTTTTTTTGGTGATTTTCATTGTCTGTTGAATCCTTCAATAGATAATAAATCTTTGAGGGGAGTTGCTAAAAATAGATTTGTAATGCGAGAACAAATAGGTAATGCCATAAGATTTAGAGTATTGCTTACTGGGGGGCGGAGCTAGAACCACCGCAGATGGACGTGTTTCACTTGAGCTCCGTGTTTCACTATCTCCAGGAGGCGATTTTTAATGGCTACACAGCATATACCTGTAAATAAAAAACGTCTGAAAGTGTCTGATGCTTTGGGGCGACGCAACAAAAAGGGGGATCCGTCTCTTCTCATGGAGAACCGTGATATAGGCGCCCTGTTTTACTAGGCAGCAGCCTGCTGTGGACCTATCACCATTACAAGCTCTATCGACTTTGAGGAGTCTTCAGAGGACTCAATACCTCCAAAGAAACAGACATCAACCGTTAAGCCTCCTGAGCTGTATGCGGAAAAAACTCCTGTCACAAGAGGCGACCTGCGGAAACTCTTTACAGATTTACAAGCAATGGTTCGGGAGGAACTAGCAGTGCTCCGCACGGAGGTCACCTCATTGCATTGCAAAATGGCTATATTGGAAACCATGACTGAGAATCTACAGAAGACTCAATCAGACACAAGTCAACAGGTGAGCTTTCTCACCAAACAACTGCACAACACGCGGCAACACACTCTGATGCTTGAAATCAAGTCCAGATAGGCCAATATTAGGGTCAGAGGAATACAAGAGGCGGTCGGGCCCGCTGCTCTCCGCACATACATAAAAGGCCTAGTGAATCAACTCAAACCTGATTTGCCTGCTGACTCTCTGTCAATATTTGATGGTTTCAGGATTGCGAAGGCTCGAAAGGCCCCGCAAGCTTCCCCACCCAATGTTATTGCACGACTTGGCTCGGTACATGATAAGATGTCACTGATATCTGTTACATGTAATTTGCAGCAGATTTTCAAATGGCGAGGATACGCTTCTGATTTTTGAGGACTTACCACCCCACATTCGTGAATGGCGAAAGTCGATGCACCCATTAACCGTACACTTATGATCTCTGGGAATTTAATATCGAGGGGGTTTCCCCAAAACACTGACTGTGAGCCGAGAGGGAAAGCAAGTATCTACAGCTAACCCAGCAGACATCCCAAAGTTTCTGGATGACTTGGGCATCACTCCACTTTCTTGAATGCATACAGAGGATCCGACGATGGGACGTGAGCTCCCCAACACACCCAGTGTTTCCCATTGACATGGTCACTTGGTTTTTAATTAGAAGAGCCACTGAATTTGTCTCTGATCCCTGAACTTACTTCCATTTTGTTGGTCTCTGCAAAGGACTGTGGTTGGGGCTATCTTTTCCCCCCCAGGGCAGCCCATATTTTTGTATAGCATCCATTGCACTGTCTGTACCTCTCTCTTGAGGTACACTTTCCCCACTAAATCTTATATCTTACTTTTATAACTTCTCTTTTCCTGCACCTTTTCTGGCTTGCTTTTCGTTTTCCCTCTTAATTGCTTAGAGTACCAGGGTTTTTTGTTAACCACAATGCTTTGTGTTTTTACTGATATGATGTTTGGTTTAATTTTTGTATATTCTGTAAATACTATATTCATATTAGGCTACTTTGTTTTATGATGTCTTGAGTGGTACCTCCAGTGGTACCCAAATTGAGTGGTACCTTGAGTGGCTCCAGTGGTACCTAAATCTCTAACTCCAAGTGAGGCATTTTTCTGATCCCGGCTTTGTCTTAAGTTGCAAACCTCTAGCAGCAGGGCTATGTATAGTTTAAGGGTTATTTGATAGTTCTTGCCATCAAGAGTCTGTAAGCTTTGATTATATATAACTACTTATATATTCTGCTCTTATAATTTTATTGGAATCTTAAACCTGTGAAGTCTAGTTGCTAGAAGGTTTGCATGTTCTAGTTTAACTTCTATTTTCCAGAGGGGCATTCATCTAAATATTCACTATTTTCTCTAATTGGTATGCTATAGCTGATGTATAAGTACTTTGTAAACCCTAAAATGCACCTGCCTAATTGTTATTGTGCCAATTATATCAATCCCTGTGTTATTTGTATATTTTTTATTTTGAGTGATTATGTGATGTCATAGATACTCTTTGTTACGGTACACCCTGGTATAGGAGAGGTTAATACCGCTGAGGACGTTCCCTTTCCGAATGAAGAAGCAGCTAACAGCAGTTCCAATTAGCCGAACAGGAACCATACGAAATCCTTCACGAACCAAACAGCCGCACGAGTAAATCATACGAATCCCATACCCACAGGTATGAGACCAAACTCCGTGTTGAGGGTTAAACAGAGATCTACTTTATTTGTGTAACAACACAGACTTATAAAAAGACATAAACATGACATCACAGACATTAGTATACAATGGGGGGGGGGATGGAACTAAACATAGTTCTCCAACTAACTGGGGCTAGGAACACATTAGACTTTCAGACTGCAACCAAATTACCATACAGTGAGTAGACCTAATTGTAAAACACACAGTAAGAGACATAATGAACCCAACATAATCAGTTAATCCAGTTAATACCGAACAATGGATGTTGGAGTAAACTATCCAGGATTGTCACTGACACATTATAAACCTTTAGAGTGGTCTACTCTCAGAATTAAACATTACGCGTAAAGCAATATGCTCACAGAATGTGACTAACTAACAATATTGATAACTTTCAAAATATGCATCACATTCCCCTAAAACATACCTTTTTCAGAATCAGACAGTTCCACCCAGTAGTTTATTCGGTAGTTTGTGAAATAAATGAACGGAGGGTACGGACAGGCAATTAACGGAAAGATAGACGAAGGCAACGGAATAGAAGTATAGTTCCAAGACAGAGGGGTCTGTCACACTCTTCATCATCGCAATAAAAAAAACTTTGATTGAAAAAATATGTTCCACTTGATTTATGGTGAATATTTCACACAATCGATATATACTTTTTCTGCTTCTCTAAATCACATATGACTTATTTTAGAATAGATTTAATACTTAGTGGGCTTTATTTGTCCAAAATGGTTAAAACAAATATAGTTAATATCCATACTCAGATCATAATTTAATTATGTTAGATATGAAAGATCTGTACTTTATTGAAAACCGGTACAATAAGGCAGCTGCCCCTATGACCTGGTGCACAAAATAAAAATAGGAATTGAAATATAGCAGAGCTGTCTGTTGAGTTGGTACTCAACTTACTTAGTACTCAATATAAAGAAATTCCATCACCACAACTAATTGCAGAAACTGAGATCTCTATTAATGACCAGATGAGTTTCTTACCGGGAAGGTCATGTGTAAATAACATAAGAAGATTGATGGATGTTTTGCAAACTGTAAAAGGAAATGGTACACCCATGTTCACCATGTCATCAGATACCAAAAAGGCATTAAGAGAGAGGATTATGGACTGTATAATGGTCTTGTACACCTCCCCAGGAGACAGAGTTGTGGCAAATGGATGGGATGCCCAATGTCGCCTTTGGTATATATACTATCAATAGAGCCCTCAGCTATAGCAGTACGTGCAAATCAGTAAATTAAGGGCATCAACACCTTGCAGGATCCAATAAAGAGCAATATGTTCACTGGCAACATTATCCTAACTTTAGAACATTCAAGAGATTTGTTAGCTGACTTGGTGATGGCTTTTAATAAATACACTAGCTACTCGTAATATAAAATTAATTGGGGAAAGTCCACAGCAATTGGTTTTAGACCAACTAATTCATAGCTGGGAGAAATTTAAGGAGGCCATTAATTTTATGGTTAAATTAATTTAAACAACTGGGTATTAAGCAGTTTACCATTAAATTCTCTGTGCTCGAATATATCTGTAGGGCTGGAGTGGAGGGAGCGGAGCGCAGGGAGCGGAAGACCCCTGAAGTTGGTCACAATTCTTTATTGGCTTCACAAAAGGAGGTAAAAGGCAAAGAGTGGTCATATAATGGTCCAGAGGGTCAAGGCAGGATGCAAAGGTCCAAAGCAAATTAAAGCAAATCCAAGTCGGGTAACAGAGATACGGAAGGTCAGGGTTAAGCCAAGGTCATTACACAGGAATAAACAGCACTTTCAGGAATAAGGAAGGAATGGGACTGATAATAGGCACCACAGCTCAACAAGTAAGCATTGTCTAGAGGACTTGCAGGGGTATTATAGAGCCATCCATCAAGGAACCCCTCCCCTGTGCACCTGGCATCTGCCGGCATCACATACAAACAACCGAGAGGGGGAGTGGTAAATATCCCACCCCCTTCTCCACCCACCGAGACTCCACCAATCACACAGCACTAAACACAAGGCGGCCACGCCCCCTGAGTTATGCATTGACGGTCACGTTACCCTGCTACTCGAGACCGGGGATGTGGCCTACCCAGCTACAGCACAATGGAGGGGTCTGGGAGTGGGACTTACACGCGGTGATGGAGGCCCCCTGGGCAAGGTAAGTGGGGAACCTGAGGCCTGACAATATCAGATTTAGACTTTCAAAGGGGATTAGATGTGGCAATTTATGCTATAGGAGATCTGTATACTGTAAGAGGTTTGAAATCTTTTGAACAGATTAAACCAGGAGAACAACTTGCCCCATATGTAAATCTTTACTCATTTCAGATTAAAAGAAAACTTATAAAAATTTGTACGCAGAGAGTGCCCAAAACTGAGAAGAAATTGAAATTGAACAATGCTCAAAAAGACATGAAAAATATGATATATTGAGATACACTAAACCAGAGTTTAAATTTCCAGCAACAGAGATTTGTGAAAGAGATTTCTGCATAATTATAGGCTTAAGTCCTTAAGATTGGTTTACAAAATAGTGCATAGTTTAAATATAGCTGAGATCCATTATAAAGTCCTTAATCGATGGTATTTGGCCCTGAGAAGACTAGCTAAATGTTAATCAGATAGAACAGTTGAGTGTTTGAGATGTGGTTTTGGGAAGGGTGCCCTTATGTGTGGTGGCAATGAGGACCAATAAAGCTACCACAACACTCAAACTTTTATGAATAGATCTCAAGGTGATATCATAAGTAGGAAGCACCATAGACGCATTTAAAACATTTATTTATCTTACTCTATACTTTCGCATGCAATTCTCTATATTCACAGTAGAAGCACAGTTTAGGTTGACAGAGTCCTTTTACATATACAGTAACAATGGATTAAAACTCAATTAACTTCCCAAGTTAATTTACATAACCCTCAACAGTTTGAATTTTGAAGGTCAACTTAGGTGGTTTTCCTTCTTTTCCATGATATAAGTGTAGATTATAAAGGCTGTTAGTTTGGAATTGAATTTGTAACACTATATATAGCATGCTACATTTCCAGTTGTATTCAAAATGAATAAATCCCTATTAACATGCTAAGAGAATTGTTTCCTGTACATAAATTAATATAACTTATTTGTGTTGATTAAAATATGAATTTAGTTTTAAAATATTGCCTTCATGTTGGTGTTCCTATATCAATGCAGAACAGATACGAACCAAAAGAAATGATTGCTTCAAGCAATTATCTTAAAATACTCAAGCTTTCCATCTTTTAACCTGTCATCTACTTGTCAGACAACGCTCTCCATTCACATTTAGCTCTATTTATGGGGATAATTATCAAGCAATTAATAAAGATATAGTGGCAGACCGGCATGACTTCATAAAGTATACATTGGAGTAAAACTTATCATTAGATCATTTTGTAGGATTGCAAGTGCGTTAATGTAGCCTGAATTAATTTGCTGGGTGTTAAAGTGCAAATCGGGCTTATAAAAGTGACACATTGACTTTTTGCAGAGAATGTTGCTCACTTTATGAAGACTGGTGGTATAAACGAAAATTAGCCTCAAGACAACGTTAATTACTCTCTGTCCATTAGTAAGAGGGTAATTGAACATCTCATTTTAACAGTTAGCAAATCCCAGCTGGATTCATAAAGGAGAGTATTTTTATTTAAATCCTAATTAAAGTATAACTGTGCAATAATATGGGCAAAAGATATAATGTAATAGACAACATAAAAAACTAAATGTTCCTGATGTTACCAAAGGGACAATTGCCATTTCTGTATCTTGTACATAAGGCCACTTATATGTGATGGCATACTAAGAAAAAATGTTCTAGAGAAATAATTGTCTTTCGTTGTTCTATATTGCAGCTAGAGCAGAGCTGATGGATGTACCATACAGCTAGTTTTAAGGCAAAGCCATATGTCAGCTTTTACTTGCTATGCTCAACATTTTCTACCTTGCTCCAAGGCTACACTTACTGTGTTGCACATACAACCTGAAGATATTTATGGCTAAATTTCCAATTAATAAAACAAGCCACTGCATTGGTACCTAAGAATTAAGAAGACTATTTAGAATTATAGAAGTTTATAATCATTTTAACTGGTACTAGTTGCAGGGTCTGATAAATCTACTGCATTCATTTTGTCAATTTACACTGATTTTGTGGTCTAGAGACAATGGTAATTGGGCCCCAAAGGCTGTTAATTAATTTAATTTAGAACAGTAACACCAACGCATACCACTGCAGTACTTTGAGGGGGAAACAATTCAGGCTGTGTGTTTTACATAAGACTTTAATTTAAAAAAATTTTTTTTACATTTTCCCTTTTGTATATCATTTTCAGATTTCTTTCTCACTATTTCCAATTCCTTAATGCTCCAGACATCAAATCCCCACCTGGTACCTTATTTTTTCATTACAGTATTTTATATTACCATACATTTTGCATAGGGCCAATGAAAAATAATAAGCATGGCTTTAATGGTAGTTAATATTATCTATACAATGATAAAGAATTGTGTGTGCCTTTTGAACATAACATAACACATGCACCTATCAGAGGCGACACTAGTGTTGGTGTCACCCGGTGCGGTAACTCATGGTGTCACCCCCCTGGATTTCCTCCAATACCATGCCAAACAGATTCCTTAGTAATGCCAGTCAGATGGCCCATTAAATATGGCACATACAGGAGCCCCAAAAATTATGTCACACACAATAATAATGTGCCAGTATTATTTTGGCATTAATAAGCCAGACAATTTGCCTAATATGCCAGTAATATTGTGCCATTCAGATGCTGGTAATATTGTGCCATTCAGATGCCATAATTATTGTGCCATTAAGATGCCAGTAATATTGTGCCATTAAGATGTCCCAGCCAATTTGCCTATTAGGATGCTAAAGTTCCTATGCTCGTTATATTCCACCCTCATCCCCCCTGACCCAGTACTTACCACCTGGCTGCTGCTCTGTGTTCCCGGACGTCTCCTCCTTGCAGTCTTCCCTCCTACACGTCACATCCGGTCGCAGTCATGTTTTTTTTACTTTTTTTTCCCGGCGGCCGAATCCAGCGGATGTGGCAGCCAGAAAAAAAAAAGTTCAGCAGCGCAATGGGGGGATGCCGGCAGCAAGGGTATCACCTCCACTCGGGGTGTCACCCGGTGCGGTCCGCACCCACAGCACCCTACTCGGGACGCCACTGGCACATATTCCCCAATAAAGGAATCATTTGGGTTAAAAGCATCACAAGATTTGAGGAAACAAAGGTATTTGTACTTTATTAGACATTTTTTATATGTGTGTATACAATAAAGGGTATTTATGTCTGTAGCCAAAATAGCAAATAATATCTTATGTAATTGATTATTGCACTGTTATCGACCATAACTGACAAATTATATCTACCTGGCATTCAGTAAAATACACTTGTCATGTCAGTGGCACATCCCATACCATTACACTCACAGCACCTGATTGCACCCAAATAACTTGTCCCAGCACACATTGGACTCACATGTCTTGTCCCCAGCATCTGTTGCACTTACAGGACTTACCCCCAGCACAAATTATACTCACAGGTTTTGCCCCCAGCAAAACTGCACTCACAGGACTTGCCCCCAGCACAGGTTTTGCCCCCCGCAAAACTGCACTCACAGGACTTGCCCCCAGCACACATTGCATTCACAGTACTTGCCCCTCTATGTATTGCACTCACAGGACTTGCCCCCAGCACCCATTGCAGTCATAGGACTTGAAGATTGGAGCTGAACCTGGCTGCTCAAGCCTGCTCTGCATTCCCTGTGTCTCTGAGCATGTCTGAGCATCGGGAGGTCATGTGAACCCCTGACTCTCTAACATGTGGCAGCTCAAAGCAGAATAAGAATATGTCTGTGCAATGCATACACATCAACTGCCATCCCTCGTTACAGAAGGGTGGCAGTCAATGGGAGATATATTCCCAGTCAGCATCTCTGTGGGTTTTCAGGTAACATGAAGCATGGTATTGAATAATGCTGCATGTTAATCTTTAAAAAATCAGGTGCTACCCGCCAACCCAGACATTATGTCAAATGTAAAAAAAAAATTGGGGAAAAGGGGATACGTCCAGGGAAAAGACCCTACACAATTCCCTTCAACTAGGCTACCTGGAAGAAAAATACTTGGACCTTTTACTATCTGGGGGTAATAGCATTTATAGCGGCCTATTTTGTTACACTGATCCGTTATAATTGTTTTTGGTTTGATGTGGCTTATTGCTCCCTCATCAATGGATGCATTTACTGGACCTTTTGTCAGTTGTGCTCCTTTCTGTATATACTTTCGTTTTCTGCACAGTAATTATGACATGGTTTCAATGGGACCATTGACCTTTCTCCATGCAACAAAACGATCAGGGATGAAAGGTACTCTATAACATCTAAATTGATATTTATTTTCCAATGACAAACGAAAAAACCCTTCAGGCCCTTCAGGAGCCAGACCGCAGGTTCTTCTTTTAGACAGTTAACAGCTTCTAGATTACTACAGAAGAATCACTGTAAAAATGCTCTGTTTATGGTTGTCAATAAGGCAGGAGCAGGAATAATATATTGATGGACAGTTGGGGCTCCCAGGGTTGCCATCATCTGGGCACCTTATAGAACAAATATCTTCCGCACCCCAATCTCCTTTAAGTCATTAAAGAGGAGTTATACATAAACTTTGTATTTTATGCCAAATAATGAGCAATAAAACATTAACTTTGTATAGTATGCTATATAATGTGCAGTAATGCATGAACTTTATATATTATGCAAAATAGTGAGCTGTAATGCATAAACTATGTATAATATGGAAAATAATGAGCAGTAATGCACACATTTTGTATATTATGCCAAATAATGAGCAGTAATGAATACATTTTGTATATTATGCCAAATAGTGACGAGTAATGCATTACATTTGTATACTATGCCAAATAATGAGCAGTAATTAATACATTTTGTATATTATGCCAAATAAGTAGGGAGTCTCTTGGTTAGGTAGGTAGACGCTGGCTGGCTGACAGTGTGGGGGGAACTAGTCAGAATCCTCTGTGGTGCTGCAGTGCTGCATGTTAGGCGCGCGGATGTTAGGAAATGCATTCAAGTCATCAAGAGGCGATCTGAAGCACCTGCACAGTGTGCAGGAACCCTGTGACACGAAAATGACAAAGTGATGCTGGCACCAGCCACATGGTGTCGATTCTCTGCAGTAAATGAAACCAGCAATGCCAGTAAGCCCATGTCTGCCTGAGAGCAGTAGGTCCACTGGCTCATAAACAGTGAGTTGTCCGTCACCACCTGATGGCGGCCTTGAGGGTTCATAAGCCCATGAATAAGCTGTAATAGAGACTGAAGTGTAAAATAGAAATTGGAACAATAGCTCACTGTCACATAAGTCAGCCCAGGACCTTTAAAGAGAAATAATGCAGAACAAATCACCTTTAACGGCTGCTTAATAAATGGCAAAACCTCTCATTATCTCTGGAGATAAAGAAAAAGTTATTCCTGTAGCAGGGACATGATAACATACATCTAACAAGAGCTAACATCCAGAAAAGCGTCCTCAAATTATAGCTCATGAGTCATAACAACTAAAAACCGAATAATCTTCTGCTCCTCATTTTGATTTTTTTTAAGCTTATCCTTTCCCTTCTTTCTCTCTCTAACGGTAATGTAATATTCAAGTCAGTTCCTGTTTGAAAAGAGCCTGTTATATCATTATTTATGCTATATCATTAAAAGAATAGTGTGTCGTTTCTTATCATAATTTTTAAAAATTCAAAAGCAAGCTAATGCAATCCTTTACTATAAGGGACTGCACCAACATTTAAAAATCCATACTTGGCAGGAGTTCTGCTTATCCCCAGACCACATAAAACAGTTATTACAAACCTGCAGTGAAAACAAGCATATGTCTCCTCAAACAACAGACCGATAAAGACATGAAAAAGAATAAATTCCTGAACACACACCTGCCTGCAGGAAGAAAGGAAACTACAGTATAAAAGTGAATTTGCTTCTTTATAGAGACATTTCAGGCCTGGAAAAGCTGAGCCTGCAATTTGCATTTAAACAATGTTGTCTGGGAAATAATAGTGGTGTCAGTGCAATGCTGGTTTTTGTTTGACGTGACAGATATGATTTAATTTAACAATGATTTCAATTCTCTTTTATGTGACTACACAGCCCATCTGTCTACCAACATATATCCTATGTACATGGCAGACTGAAGTGTAGAGGATTTAACAACTTAAGCATAGATTATGAAGAATCACAGTTTTACATTGTGTGCTAGAATTGCATCAAAGCGCACTGACTGGGCTGTACCACTTACAATTAGATAGGTCTAAGATTGGACATCTATGTATTCTCTGGTTATTTGACTGCAGAGCATCTCTACGACAGAACAATAGTGGTAGTAGGTTAAGACCAAGTGCATAGGCTAATTAAAGTTTGGGCTTTGGAACAACAGCTGTTTTTCTTCCATTTTCCATCCATTTGAATTAAGCTCCAGGATGAGGAAACAATTGTATGTTTGTTTACTGAGGAACCATGAATGTGCTTTTTAAATCTTATATAACTTATGTTCCCAGTATGTTTGTAAAAGGTGATAAGGTATAAGGTATATCAGTATTGTAACCCCTTATAGTGATAAGTGCAGCTCACTTAAAAGAAAAAAAAGTGTACTCATAGAATTGATGGAAATTCAATAAAATGCTGTAAATATTGCTTGAAGAATCAAATTTAAAATTTTATAGAGACAGAACTAAATAATGTAGATAAAACAATAAATTGTATCTACATTATTTGTAGATACAATTTCCACTTCGAGCGCACCTCAAAGTGGGAATATCAACTCATTAATGCCAACATAGATCAGTAAAATATTCATATTATTTGCATTATTTAATGTAAAAACAATGAAGCATATTACATATACACATTCTTATTTGGGAATGATCCTAGGGGAAAAAAAGACTGCCCAGGGGAATATTAGATAAACGCAGAAGAAAATATATCATAGTCACAGCAGAGAAATAGAAAGGTAGATTATGATACAAAATTCTCAGAAAAAAAACTGTTTCTCTTTTTCTAACATGAGGTACATGAAATCTATAGTTGTTATTCCAGAAAGCAGGATATATTTATTATGTATCTCTAAGGTGGCCTCTGTACCTAGCTTGAAAATCCAAAAGATTCCCTTTTATTAAGAAAAATAATCTAATGATACCTCTTCTTACTCCCAGTTGACACCGTTCAATGTCCATACAGGAAAAATATTTAACAATTTAACATCAACTGTAGTGCATAATTGGAAATGCTGGGTAATAGGTGGATTCGGATAATAACATTTTATGTCAGAGATGTGGTCTTTAATTTGTTCTTGTAGTTACCTGTTTGACCTATGTATTGAATCATTCATTTCTTGCAGGTACTCCAAAATATTTTAATTTTAACATTTAGTGTTACAGTTGATGTACCTTCTCATTTCAAAATCTTAGCTTTTTTGTTGTTGAATAAAACGCTTTTGATATCCCAACATATTGACAAGACTTATAATTCTTATTTCCACATGAGTACATGCCAATTGTGATAAGCCAAGCACAACCCACTTTTATTTTTGGTTGTTCAGGTATATAACTTGGAGATAAAAAATTATGCAAGATAACTCTAGATAACCTAGATGAGAGAGCTATACTTGATATTACCTTCCTTATCAAAGATGTTCCTTAAACTTTTTTCAGCTTTTATGATAGATAGATAGATAGATAGATAGATAGATAGATAGATAGATAGATAGATAGATACTTTTGGATGATGTTTCTTATTTTTTTGAATTCCAGACTATAGTGTGTTACAAAAGATAGGGTCTCTTTTTGTTGAACCCCAATTGTATCAGTCCCATGTTTATGGACATAATTTCTGCTCTTTTCATTACTCACTCTATTTCCAGCACCATTCCTATCATTTGCTTTGATACAGTGTTAGGAGTACCTCTGTGCCTGCCCCTGAGGACACCTCCAACCCTCCAGCTAGGTCAGTGCTTGCTGCCCCTGGCACCCCCAGACACCTACTGCAAGGTCGGCACTAGTGTTCCTCACGGTGAGCGTATGGAACTCTGCTCTGGCCCGCTCAAGCAATCAAATGCATGCCATCAATGGTCTGAGCCGTACTGTACGG
The DNA here is from genome assembly GCA_036172795.1 of Pelodytes ibericus. Classification (NCBI taxonomy): domain Eukaryota; kingdom Metazoa; phylum Chordata; class Amphibia; order Anura; family Pelodytidae; genus Pelodytes; species Pelodytes ibericus. The sequence continues at coordinate 132,201,772 of CM069860.1, read as the reverse complement.
GAAAACTAAATTCCGCACAAACCCTTCGAGGGGTATGTACCATTTTTGTATTCTTTTTTTATTTTTTTTTATTTTATTAAAGTATCAACATTGACATACATATAAATAAACAAATCAGGTATGCATACTTATCTACTTATCCTTTTTTAGTTATTCTTAAAGTGCTTTGGTAATGTTATTGATTTTCCTTTTCCTTTTTCACATTCTCTATTATTTTCTTTCATCTCTTTGCCATATAAACAGATTGGGACCAAAACAGTATAAAAAAAGTAGTACATAAACCTCATATAGACAACATATATAACACAACACACATATGCATGTTATCGGCCGGGCCCATATTTCTCCAAGGTTTTACTTGTGGCTTCTCATATTGAATCCGACCATTTTGAATGCATAATACATGATCAATCATACTTGACCTTCTCATGTCGACTGAGAGACCTCTTCCCTACATCTGGGGAGCCTTCCTAAGTTTTTGCAAATCGGTAGTATTAAATTCTCATTTTTGTAAGCTTAGGGGTTTAGCTTTACCTCAAATATTAAATTTTCCTTTTCAAGATTGAGAAGTTAAAATTATTTTGATAGATATATTTGTACATTTTTGTATTCTAAGCCTATTTTACATCATACAGGCAGCGACTGGAATGGGAGGACTATTTAATTCATTCCACCATTGCTTGTTATCCTCATGAGTATTGTTCTTGTTTTGCCCTTGGATTCTGAACATGGCTTGTTAATTGGATACCCATAATCTCTCACAGAAACTCTTGTGGATTTATTGAACTATATCTCAAGCTGGATGCCTTCAACTAGGAGAGGGAGAGAAAGAAACCATTTTCTTCCCCACCATGCCTACCTCTTTTACTGCTGCCCCAGTTCCTAAATCTGCTACTACATCTATCGAACCCATTGTCAGGGTAGCTGTGACTTTAAGAATATTTGGAAACTCAACTGCAGAAATAAATGACAATCCACACAAGGTATATCGTTTAAGCAATTCTTGTATTAAAGTTTAGCAGCAAAAAGAAGAAAAACTGACTGATATTGATTGCAGAGAAAAAATAAATGGTTTGAAGTAATATGGAAAAATATATGTAACTTGATTGAAGTATAAAGTAAAAAATATGATGGAACACTTGATTGAAGACATGGAAGGTACTTGCGATTAGGTGATAGAGAAAAATGCAGTATAACAGGGATGGTCCGTATTTAGAGGATTGGAGAAGTACACAATTCGATTCAGGAAGCCAAAAGTCAGGATTGGAGAAATCAGAATGGTCGAGGATATCCAGGTCAGCAACAGGTAATCAAAAATGAAAGTAGCAAGATACTCTAAGGTAGCTTGGAGCTAAGGAGTCAGGAACAACAGCTGCTAAAGACAATACTCAGCGATTTGTGTCTGTTGCAGACTGTTATTTATAGTCCGAGGAAGATCGCGTCATCGAAAGGGACGTGGTCTAATGAAGGGGGCATGGCCTAATGACGCGATCGTGAGTAAAAATAAACAAAAGTAAAAATGAAAGCCTGACAGGATCCCCGCCAAAAGGAGCAACCACAGGGTGCTTAAGGCCGAGGCTTCTCAGGAAATCGCTTATGGAATGAGGCCACGAGATTAGGAGCATGTACCTCGGTTGCATCTTCCCACGTGTCCTCCTCAGATGAATAACCCTTCCATCGGATTAAGTATTGAAGTTTTCGTCTGAACACTCTGGAATCTAGTAATTTGTCAATTTCGTATTCAGGTTGTCCTTCGACACTCACAGGATCAGGGTTTACATATACTTTCCTGGAGAAAGGATCGGGAACGTGTGGTTTTAGGAGGGAGGTATGAAAAACGGGATGAAGACGAAGTGAAGAGGGTAAGGTGAGTTTGACTGCATTTTCGTTAATGATTTTCTCGATTAGGAAAGGTCCCATGTATAATTGGTCCAATTTCTTGGAAGGTCGAGAAGTATGAATATTCTTAGTAGAGAGAAGTACAGCATCACCAATCTGATATGAAGGACTTGGTCGTCTTCTAAGATCATAAACATTTTTATGGCTTTGGAGAGAATTGTTGAGGTTAGTTTCAGTTGTTCAAATAACTTTTCCATTTCTGAAATTTGGTGAGTAACGGTGGGGTTTCTTTGTAGTGACGGAATGGATGGGAAGGAAGAAGGATGGAACCCGTAATTGGAGTAGAAGGGGGTCATCTTTGTGCTGGAATGGAGAGTATTATTATACGAAAATTCAGCAAGGGCCAGGAAGGAAGACCAATCATCCTGAAGATGAGAACAGTAGCACCGTAGGAACTGTTCTAAACATTGATTGACACGCTCAGTTTGTCCATTTGACTGAGGGTGATATGCTGAGGAGAATTTGGGTGATATCTGAAGAGTTGAGCAGAGTTCTCTCCAAAAATGAGAAGTAAATTGAGTTCCTCTGTCAGAGATAATTTCGGTAGGTAATCCGTGTAATTTGAAGATGTTATTAATAAATAGTGAGGATAATTCTTTGGAAGAGGGTAGTTTATTTGTCGGAATGAAATGAGACATTTTTGTAAATCTATCTACAACAACCAGGATAGTGGTAAATTTATCGGAAGGAGGTAGTTCGACTATGAAGTCCATGGATATGGAACTCCATGGAGTATTGGGTGTAGATAGATTCATTAATAACCCAAAGGGTTGTTGGTGACTTGGTTTATTCTTTTGGCATGTCGGACAGGAAGATACATAATCCTTGATGGTTTTTCCTTGTTGAGGCCACCAAAATTGTCTTTTTAATAACTCATTTGTTTTCTTTACTCCAGGATGTCCTGCTGTAGGAGAATCATGGAACATATGGAGAATGTCTACTCGTAAAGAAGGATGTATATAAAGTTTGGTATCTTTGAAATAAAGTCCTTCTTCCTGTTGTAAATCAGATAGGTCATCCTTGGTTGCTTCATTTTTTGTGAAGGTTTTGAGTTGATTGATGAAGGTGGAAGAAATGACACCAATAAATCGTGAGGGTGGTAGAATGTCTGAAGAGGTAAGATTTCCTGGTTTGACTCCTGGGATTCGGGATAAGGAATCAGCCTTTTTATTACGAGATCCAGGTCGATATACAATCTGGAAATTGAACCTATCGAAGAATAGACTCCAACGAACCTGTCTGGCGGTGAGTGTTCTGCTCTTGTGAAGAAATTCGAGATTTCTATGATCAGTGTAGACAACGATAGGTACCTCTGTTCCTTCTAATAAATGCCTCCAAATTTCAAAAGCTGACTTTATAGCGAGTAACTCTTTTTCCCCTATAGGATAGTTGACTTCCGCAGAGGTCAATGTACGGGAGAAAAAGGCGACAGGATGAAGGACTGATTGGGGAGTGTTCTGTTGAGATAGAACAGCACGAAGAGTGAAATCAGAGGCATCAACTTCGAGAACGTAGGGCAAAGAAGGATTGGGCATCTTGAGGATGGGAGAGGAAGTGAACTTTGTTTTTAAAACTTCAAAAGCCTCTTGAGCTTGGGGGTTCCAGACGAAAGAAGTGTTTTTCTTGGTGAGCAGAGTAAGAGGTTGGACTATAGAAGACATTTTTTTAATAAACTTTCTATAAAAATTGGCAAATCCAAGAAAACTTTGAACTTCTTTCACATTTGAAGGTATGGGCCAATTGAGTATACATTGAATCTTGGAATCGTCCATATGTACTTGTTGGGGGGTAATGACGTATCCGAGGAATGACGTTTTTGTCACCTCGAAAATACATTTTTCTGGTTTGGCGTACAAACTATGAGTCCGTAACCTTGACAACACCCATCGTACATGTTTCCGATGTTCTTCTAGATTGTCTGAATAGATTAAAATGTTGTCAAGGTATATAATGACACACACATCTAGAAGATCCCGGAATATGTCATTTATGAAGTGCTAGAATGTAGCAGGTGTGTTGCACAATCCGAATGGCATAACTAAATATTCAAATAACCCGTATCGTGTGCGAAAAGCAGTTTTCCATTTGTGATCTTTCTTTATCCTTATAAGATTGTATGCTCCTCTAAGATCAATCTTGGTGTAGATGGTTGCGGTACGTAATCGTTCAAGAAGTTCAGGGATTAGCGGTAGAGGATAACGATTTTTTACAGTGATTTTATTAAGTTGTCTGTAGTCAATAATGGGTCTGATGGTTTTGTCTTTATTTGTGACAAAGAACATCCCAGAGGCTGCAGGAGAGGTTGACGGACGGATAAATCCTTTGCGTAGATTTTCATCCAAATACTCCTTGAGGGTGACTAATTCTTTATCAGACAGAGGATAGATATGCCCGAATGGAATGGGAGCCCCAGGAATCAGATCGATAGGGCAATCATATATCCTGTGTGGTGGTAAAGTTTCGGCTACTTTTTTACAGAAGACTTCCTTAAAATCAGAATAGCATGGAGGAATAAGTTGTTCTTCTGTAATTTGTAGAAGTGGAGTATGGAGGAAACAAGTCTTTTGACAGTAATGGGAATCGAGCTGTATTTCAAGATTTTCCCAGTTGATAGTAGGGTTATGTAGATGCAACCAATTCATTCCAAGGATTACAGGGTATAACGGTGAAGAGATGACATCAAATTTGATGTATTCAATGTGATGATGATTTACTGTCATCTTTAGAGGAATCGTTTCGAAGGTAGTGGGTCCTGAGGATAACATGGATCCATCAACAAGTCGGATAGATACAGGGGAAATCTTCTTTATTAGAGGTATATTCTTTTCCTTCACGAGGTCTTGATCTATGAAGAGACCAGCAGCCCCGGAGTCCAGAATGGCCTCAGTATGTATCCTTTCTTTGTCCCACTGTAAGAGGAGAGAGAGGGAAAGATGAGGAAGAGATTTCTGGGGTATGTAGAGAAGGTTTCTGTAAGAGAGGTGCTTACCACTCTTGTTTCTGGAGAGAATAGGACAATTTTCCACAGAATGTTCAGGGGAAGCACAGTACATGCAGAGGTTTAATGTTCTATTCCTTATCTTTTCATCCTTTGAAAGGGGACCAAGAATAACTCCCAGCTCCATAGGTTCAGGCGGGGAAGTCTTGTCGGTTTGTTTCACAGGGGTTATAGCTCTCTTCCAAGGATTGTTAGTAGAGGACCGTTCGGCTTTCCTCTCTCTAATACGTCTGTCGATGTTGATGGACAATTGCATTGTAGTGTCTAGAGTAGGAGGAAGAACAGTCCTGGCTAATTCATCCTTTACAGCTTCAGATAGTCCGAGACGGAATTGATTCCTTAAGGAAATATCTTTCCATTCAGCAATATAATCCTCAACAGGACGTTTCCCTTGAGACAAGGAGCGGATGGTCATATCTGCTGTGGCTTGTTTGTTTTGATCCTCATATAAAAGAGACATTTCGGTGAGGAACTGGTCTAATGAATCGATGATAGGGTCATCTCTTTCCAAAAAAGTATGAGCCCAGGACATGGGTTCACCTCTTAAAAATGAGATAATTGTACACACCTTTATCCTGTCTGTTGGATAAGATCTGGGTTTCAGGGAAAATAGAAGGGTGCAGGAATTTATAAACTCTCTGTATTTGGATCTGTCTCCAGAGAATTTTTCAGGGGTACACACAGAAGGTTCAAGATATTCCCTTGGGGGAGCAGAGAGTGGAGTGGTGAAACTTCTGCTTTGCAATTCAGTGGTGTATGAAAGTAGGCGGTCGTGTGCCACACGTAAATCCTGAACACTTTGAGTGAGATGATCCACTCTTTGAGTTAATGAAAGAATTTGGGATACCCTTTCTGCTGGTTCCATTTGGTGGCTGAGTATTTTGTCAGGGTAGCTGTGACTTTAAGAATATTTGGAAACTCAACTGCAGAAATAAATGACAATCCACACAAGGTATATCGTTTAAGCAATTCTTGTATTAAAGTTTAGCAGCAAAAAGAAGAAAAACTGACTGATATTGATTGCAGAGAAAAAATAAATGGTTTGAAGTAATATGCAAAAATATATGTAACTTGATTGAAGTATAAAGTAAAAAATATGATGGAACACTTGATTGAAGATATGGAAGGTACTTGCGATTAGGTGATAGAGAAAAATGCAGGATAACAGGGACGGTCCGTATTCAGAGGATTGGAGAAGTACACAATTCGATTCAGGAAGCCAAAAGTCAGGATTGGAGAAATCAGAATGGTCGAGGATATCCAGGTCAGCAACAGGTAATCAAAAATGAAAGTAGCAAGATACTCTAAGGTTGCTTGGAGCTAAGGAGTCAGGAACAACAGCTGCTAAAGACAATACTCAGCGATTTGTGTCTGTTGCAGACTGTTATTTATAGTCCCAGGAAGATCGCGTCATCGGAAGGGGCGTATCCTAATGAAGGGGGTGTTGTCTAATGAAGGGGGCGTGGTCTAATGACGCGATCGCGAGTAAAAATAAACAAAAGTAAAAATGAAAGCCTGACACCCATGGAGTTATGAGATCTCCTTCACCTGTCAGTAGCTGAGAAACAAAGATGACGTGCAATGGGTCTGTGCTTACTCTGCGGACAGAAGTGTTCTATGGCAGAAAACTGTCCCTGTCAGGCAGAAAACTTTAAAGCTTAGTAGTTGACAGGCACGTTCCATTAAGCATTACTACTGAGCATTACTTCTACTACACATCTTCCTTGTCTAATTATTCCCATCATTTTACAGTGGAAAGGTCACCAACACTGGTTTATTTTGTTTAAGCCAACTCGGGTGCTGAATGAAGCTACAGAAATTCGTAATAACTCTGTCCCTTAGAAAGTATTTTATAAAGAATCCTGTCACCAGTATTTATAATATAGACACATACTCACAAATAAATATTAAGAAACAATCCAAGTTGTATCCAGCATTTTGCAAGTCAGCAGACATATAATGTAATTAATGACATAGAAATACATAGCGATCAAAAGAGCAGATATGCACCCAATAACTTCACTAAATCAGAAAGGAAAGCCATTCAAAATGTATAACAAGTTCAAAAATATTATTATAAGACCAGCTGGCAAAGATGGTGGGATTGTTATACTAGACTGTAAACAATATTTTGCTGAGTGTGAGAGACAACTTTGCTTTCTTTTGGTCTGTACTAGTTCCTGTAGTAGCTGAGATTTCTGAATTAGTTCACCTATTTTTGGTTTTGGCGGGCAAAGACTCTGTCGATTTGGCCTGGACTAAATATTTTGGTGGTTGAATACACTCCATCTTCTGATGAACTGCTTCAGACAAATTCATTCAACTTGTCCATTTTGACTATAGAGACAAATTCACAGTCTTCAGTCAAACAATTTGGACTCTACTTGTAATCAGAAATCCAATGTATTGTCAGTGTCGACTTGCAGACACATAGCGCTATTTGTGAGTTCCCATCTCTGGGTCTCACCACCATATCTTCTAAGGCTTTACTGCTACCGTATACTTTAAATCTATATGTCGCTCTTGTTTTTACTACAATATTAATGTACTGATTGTTTTTATATGTTATGTATTTAATTGTTCATGAACTTTTCATTTAATTATTACCTTTTTTGATAACTATTGCATTTTATAATTTATTATAAAGATTTTTGGTTATCTATTAATATCTCTGCTATTTAGTTTGAAATATGTATACAGCAAACACTATGGTTTAATTTCTTTGCTTCTCTGTTTATATAGAATTTACCACTGAGATTTGCAGATTGAAGGCCATCAGACATCCACTGGTTTACGTATATTTGTTTTATTGTTTGTTTTTTTTAGTTTTGTAAAATTTACTCATATTCTTTTCTATTTTAGACATTTACACTAGGGCTCCGGTTTCTCTTGATTGCCCCCCTTTTTTCTGTGAGCTGTAGGATTTTAATTTATTGCATTTCTGTGGTAATTATCACAATCTGGTAGCACCATCACTATCATGCTTTATTTGTTTTCCAAGTCAAATCAATGGCCCCTAAATGCAAGATCACCAACAGTGTTTGTCAGTTTTGCCACTATAACTAGCTCAGACGGCACCTGTGACCATTGTACTTATAAGTAGTGTGTGGACAAAGCTATTCATGCCACTGCCTAGCGAACCCACATATATAATAGTACCTTTTTATATCCACAGTGGATAATGGTGCAAAGCAAAGTGGCCATCCACACTGTGGACGTGATACACGTGGCATGATGGCAAGAGGGTACGTATACCCTAAGGGCTGTTGACGGTGAACAACATCCAATGATGAGATGTTAATCTATATTTACCGTGACATTCACCAGTATTATTATATCACAAAGCTTGTATGCCGATGAATACAATTATATGTACATGTGACTTTGTGATCATTCGGTATCTTGATTGGGGTTACAAAGTGACATAATTTATATGTGCATTATTTATTAAAGGGCATGTTGATTGATATGGCAATTGTACTACATATGCCATAATAGCATATTTCAATAAGAAATTAATATCATTAATTGTTTTAATTAAATCTGATGAAAAAGTTTTTTACAATGTTTTTATTATATTATGTTACATATATTACTATTTTTCATGTCTTACGATTTCTTTAAATTACATATTATAATTATTTTATTTAAATATATTTTTAGTCAATTTACATTTGATTGTTTACAGCTTTCATCAGGTGAAATGAAATGCCCGGAATTTGGCACAGGGGAGAGTGTGAAGCAGGAAGAGCATCAAAGTAGATGGGGAACTCACATATAGATGCTTGCTCATGGTACCAGTAATGATAGTTCTGCTCGTTAGTTTCTGGATACGTTTTTAAAACAGCTTACATGGTAAAGCACTCTGCATGAAAAATACAATATAAAATAAAGAATTAAGTTATAGTAAAAAAACACACAAATTTATTTTTATCGAGCATCTGAGAAATAGAGAACAATATCTCGATTGTTCGTAGCCTTTGTATGGTTAATAGTCAGAAATACCATTTTTGAACTTGTATTATTGACCCTAAAGAAATATCTTTAATGTCTACAGAATTACATTTTAACTTGTTGTATTTTCACACATGTGCTACTTCCTTATTAACACTTCACAATGTTTACATTCAATACTTGTATATTTTTTTTGTAAAACTGTTTTCTAAAATAAACCTGTGACAGCCGCAAACAGAAATAATGTTGGTCTAGTGAAAAATGGGAGGATCCTACATATGGATTGAACAAAAGGTTATAGTGCATTGTTTGCTTTTTAAAAATTCACAATAAACTATTCTTTTGAGTTAAAAAAACAAACAAAAATGTTTAGCCCCATGTTAGATTTTTTTTTTCCTTGTCACAATATGGCTTGGATTTAAAAAGACATATACTGTTTATTTTACTGATATATGTGTTGGACCTGGACTGGTAAATCAAGGATGAGAAGAACTATAAATCCATAGTGTTTGTTTGCCAAACATCTTTTATGAAAGGTAATATAGACTAGTTTACCTATCATGTGACTTGCTCATTTAGAGAGCACTGTAGGGTCTGGGAGATGTCAGTTTACTGCATTATTTGGTTAATCTATATAGCTAAATAAAATTAATCTTCTTTTAGCACTTTCCAATTATATTTGCATAATGTGAACCATACTGCAACGTAAGAATACATTTAAAAAAATGTAAATAAAATGCATGTTATCATTTGGAAGGTAAAAGGTAAAGGCAGGCAGCAAAGATCCACCAGATAATACATTAGACCCTCTAAAACAATGTACAGGTGACTGGATTCAATACATGGAAAGATTTAAAAGGTTTTAAAATTATGTTTCTTCTTCCCACTTTTAGTTCAGTAAACATAGAAAATGACATTTATTATTAGGTTGCAAAGCATCTTGTCCATATCAGTAAAGCTCAGCGTTCCAGTGGATGCCAAAACAACACATTGAGATCATTATACAAATTACTGCAATGACTAATATGTACAACACCCCCAATATCATCTGCTGCAACCAGCACACAAAACCATTAAAAAAGAAAGGTAAAATGATTTTAATATAAGGAGCAGATGGAAGGCTAAAAAGAGATGTCAAATAAAATCTGTCATATAACGTCACTGCGATCCAGTTACATTTTCACAGCGCATCTTAACATACTCTGGAGGATTAATGGAGAGAGACTGAAGCATTCACAGAGAAGATGCCATTGGCAAAACAATTCAAACACTATTCCTGTGATCAACTTTTCTAATGGAAACACATCTGGGACATTCTAATTATACAATATGCATTTATTTCTCATAGAAAGCAAATTTCCATTTACACAATGAAAAGCAAAACAACTGAGAATGCTGCAGGCCATTTCATTTGTTCCAGGACTGTATTTTTGCTACTGAGAGCACATTTCTGGATTACACTCTTGGACTCCTCAGAATCAGCTGCGAATTCTCAATGACATGATGGGAACAAAAAGCTAAATATGCAGCAACCAAAGAAACCACTGCAAAATTATCTATCTTGGTTAAATGTTAGACATTGGATATGATATATTTGTAGTATCACTTCAGTTGATCCACAATTGCTAATCACTTACTGATTGATTATATTGATACTTGCATCAGAGCCAAGATGATGTGATTAATCATTTACAGTGCTCGGACAAAAAAAAAAAGACATTCATTGTGTATACCTGCAACCAGGGCCGGCCTTAAGTGTCCCAGCTCCCTGTGCGGGCTTCCCCCGTGGCGCCCCCCCCCCCATGTATGTGTCCCTTCCCTCTTCCTTGCCACGTCTGTCTCGCTCTAACTCCCCCATACCTGTTTTCTCTCTCTCCCTCTCCCCCCTCCCCTGTTCTGTCTTTCCCCCCCAGACCCCCGTGTTCTGTCTCTCTCCCCCTCCCCCTGTTCTGTCTCTCCTCCCCCTGTTCTGTCCCCCCCCGTTGTCTCTCCCCCCCAGACACCCGTGTTCTGTCTCCCCCCCCAGACACCCGTGTTCTCTGTCTCTCTCCCCCTGTTCTGTCTCTCTCTCTCCCCCTCCTCCTGTTCTGTCTCTCTCTCCCCCTGTTCTGTCTGTCTCTCTCTCCCCCTGTTCTGTCTGTCTCTCACCCCCTCCTCCTGTTCTGTCTCTCTCTCCCCCTGTTCTGTCTCTCACTCCCCCCTGTTCTGTCTCTCTCTCCCCCTCCCCTTGTTCTGTCTGACTCTCTCTCCTTGTTCTGTCTGTCTCTCTCTCTCCCCCTCCCCCTGTTCTGTCTGTCTCTCTCTCCCCCTCCCCCTGTTCTGTCTGTCTCTCTCTCCCCCTCCCCCTGTTCTGTCTGTCTCTCTCCCCCTGTTCTGTCTGTCTCTCTCTCCCCCTGTTCTGTCTGTCTCTCTCTCCCCTTGTTCTGTCTCTCACTCCCCCCTGTTCTGTCTCTCTCTCTCTCTCTCTCTCTCTCTCTCTCTCTCTCTCTCTCCCCCTCCCCTTGTTCTGTCTGACTCTCTCTCCTTGTTCTGTCTGTCTCTCTCTCTCCCCCTGTTCTGTCTGTCTCTCTCTCCCCCTCCCCCTGTTCTGTCTGTCTGTCTCCCCATCCCCCTCTTCTGTCTGTCTCTCTCTCCCCCTCCCCCTGTTCTGTCTGTCTGTCTCTCTCCCCCTCCCCCTGTTCTGTCTGTCTCTGTCTCCCCCTCCCCCTGTTCTGTCTGTCTCTCTCTCCCCCTCCCCCTGTTCTGTCTGTCTCTCTCTCTTCCCCTCCCCTTGTTCTGTCTGACTCTCTCTCCTTGTTCTGTCTGTCTCTCTCTCCCCCTCCCCCTGTTCTCTCTCTCTCTCTCTCTCTCTCTCTCTCTCTCTCTCTCCCCCTGTTCTGTCTCTCTCTCCCCCTGTTCTGTCTCTCTCTCCCCCTCCCCCTGTTCTGTCTGTCTGTCTCTCTCCCTCTCCCCCTGTTCTGTCTGTCTCTCTCTCCCCCTCCCCCTGTTCTGTCTGTCTCTCTCTCCCCCTGTTCAGTCTGCCTCTTCTTCCCCCCTTGCCTGCAAATGTTGATCAGGGAAGGGGGCGGAGCTAACCGGCTAAGCGGTGTAGCTCCACCCCCACCCTGTGAAGCAGAGCAGCGTCTGCTTCACGGGGAGCTGTGGGCAGCAAAAGAAAGTGCTGCTCAGGCTCCCCATGCTTAATGCAGGCATGGGGAGCCGAGCAGCACTTTCTTTTGCTGCCTGCAACTCCCCCTGAATTCAGGAGCTTCTCTGCTTCACAGGGTGGGGGCGGAGCTACACCGCTCAGCCGGTTAGCTCCGCCCCCTCCCCGACACAGCAGAGCCTGCCGAGCAGAGGGCTGGTGAGGGGGGATCTTTTGATCTCCCCAATCCAGTGCCTCTACCGGCTTTTTTTTTTTTAAACTTGTGGGCGGCGCCCCCTGAATTGTTGCGCCCTGTGCGCTCGCACAGGTCGCACACCCCTAAGGCCGGCCCTGCCTGCAACTATGGCTTAATAAAGAACATGAGATTTATATTGTTTTCTTGGACAACAAAAATAAAAAATAAAACATGTTGCTTATACATATAGATGACTTAAATTTAGCATCTTGCAATCTAAACTGGTTTAGATTATATCACAAACATTGCATCTACTATAAACGGGTAGTTTCAAAACAAGTAAATATGGGTAATAACATTAATATTTGAATTTCAGCACAATATATCTAGACTTTTAATAAATTAACTAGACTTAAACGTTTACTTGAGACAGTAACCCATCTGAGAGTGCCATTACAGAAATAAAGCTAACACAATATATAAGTGAGTAGAATGTGGCGCTCCAAATAGTCTGTAAATAAGAGTGCAGCAACCACTCTCAGAGGTATACCCCTCACGTACAAAACTACAAAAAAGTTTAAATATCATGTAAAAAACAGAGGATAAAAAATATATAGTGCAGACTGTACAAAAGATCCACACTTATCATGAGGAACCTCCCTTCTTGGGCAACTCACATGTTGATGAGCCTTATAGTCCAGGCTCATAGATAACAGGTACAGACAGGGTTAAAAATACAGCACCGATAATGTAGGTTGCAGGTTGTTCGCAATGAGGCAGGCAGCTTAAATTGCTTTTAAGGACACCACACCACAAACAAACCAAGGCATTGCATGAACATTTATTATGAGTTTTTCTCAGAATGAAAGCAGATAGACATGTCAATTTAATTTGAATATAGTCTATTATGTGAGTTTGACACATGAAACTCAAGAGATCCTTATTGATGCTGTGAATATAGCACACCAATCAAGAGTCGGTATTTAGGAGGGGCAATCCCTATTTTTACCCATACAACTCTGCAGGGGCGTTGCTAGGTCTTTGGATGATCTGGGGCTAGAGTCCAGATGAGCTCAGTCACACACACGCCGTCTCTCTCTGTCTCTCACACGCGTCTCTCTTTCTCACACACGCCGTCTCTCTCTGTCTCTTTCTCACACACACCGTCTCGCTCTCACACACTCACAATGTCTCTCTCTCTCACACACAACATCTCTCTTTCTCACACACAGACATCATGAGACACACTCACACACATACACTTATGCAAACACCCTTACACACACACTTACGCAAACACCCTTACACACACACATACACTTAAGCAAACACCCTTACACACAGACGCACACATTGAGACACACACACACACACATTCAGACACCCACACACACTCACACACATTGAGACACCCACACACATTCACACACATTGAGACACACACACTTTCACACATTGAGACACCCAGACACACAGAGACACCCAGACACACAGAGACACCCAGACACACACTTACACACATTGAGAGACCCACATTTACACACACTGAGACACCCAGGCACACACTTACACACATTGAGACACCCAGACACAAACTTACACACATTGAGACACCCAGACACACACTGAGACACCCAGACATACACTTACAAAGATTGAGACACCCAGGCACACACTGAGACACCCAGACACACACTTACACACATTGAGAAACCCACACACTTACACACCCTGACACACACACCTAGACACCCACACACAGTCACACATTTCTTCAATTTTTTTACTTACCTTACAGTTGGTCCGTTATCCAGGATCTTCTGCTGGATGTCACCTCTCGGCTCTCACAGCGCGACGGGGATGGAGCTTGCACCCATCGCACTGTGTTCTCTATGGCCAGGAGGTGCGGTCACCGCAGGCACATGCCTGTGGGCTGCACCTTGAGGAGGAGAGGCTAGGGAGAGAGCTCCCTATAGCAGCCTCTCCTCCCGATCTCCTCTTACCCCCACGTGAGGTTAATCCTCCGATTCTGGGACCATGTCCCAGATGGAGGAAAGCTCACCGGGGGATTTTTTTTTTTTTAAACAATTATAGCCCTGGAGTCTCGGGGCTAAAGAATACTTTAGCCCCAGAGTCTCCATTCCGGGCTATGAAGGGGGGACTTGGGGCTATAGCCCCAGTAGCCCACCCATAGCGACGCCTCTGCCCCTCTGTCCCTCTTTCCACATCTATTATCCCTCTTTTATGGGAACAAAGAATCTGTGGTTTAAGTGTGTAGAACTCTAAAGCCATAAAACTCACAATTATGGTGTGTTAAACTGCAGAAATTGTGTTGTTAAGATAAAATACTGTGTTTTATTCCAAATGAGTTAAATTACATTAATAATTCTTTATTTTGTTATTTAGAAATCTGAAAAGATTCAGAAGCATTCCGAAAATTTATAATGACACACTTTTAATAACTGTGAGTCTTGTATATTTTTTTATATTGATTTGTATTTATATCGACATTTTTATGTTAAACTGAAGATTTTAATGTATTTTGTAGCTTTTTTTGCCCTGTTCCTGCGCTTTGATTACGCAACTCTTCCAACACTTATACTCATTTCTTCCATCAGCATATAAGGCTGGATCCACCCAAAAAGTTGGTCCTGATCTCAAATGCCAAACAAGTACTAAAGGAAGAGCAACGTCAAACACACCTTTTATCCACTCACAGGGCTCATTAGTAAGGTATCGTTGTATTCTTCTTGGCACGGTAAGCAAAGGGTTCACCTTACATTTACCCTGAACTCTTATGGAGAGCCTATTAAAGTATGAAAATTTGAAAAGTAACTATACAAGGAAAATAAATAAAATATCCAAATATTACATTTAGCAAAATACAGCAATAGTTTCTATAATTAGTGTGGGGGCCTTAACTAGGTCCCCTAGAGACACTCAGACCCTGAACAGGTGAGCGGGGCAGGGCCCCTTTCTGATTGGCTGTTAGCACGAGCCAGCTTCCAGGCTAACTGTGTCTATTATGATACACAATCAGGAAGAAATATATGGAGCCCAGCCTCAAGTGAGGGGTCATTCAGAACACCTATTTTCATTATATTATGATACACGTCACATTTACTTGAAAGAAGAAGAACATGTTTTTTAATCATGGTTTCCTTCAAGGAAACAAGGGTTACAAAAGTTGTCCTTTTAATTAGACAGTTCATAACATATGGAGATAATGGCCCAATTTATTGAGTTCAGTCTCGCAACTGATGACTCAACTTGATATATTGTCATTGCAATCCTGCCTTAGAACATTTGACTGCTTATTGTGGCTTTACTGGTGTACAAAATATTTTTAGGAGTAAAATATTTTCAATACACATATAGTTTAGTGGAATTGGAAATAGTTACAAAGTTGTAATATTAAAGTAAAGTAATAGTATTACTATTCAGTGCATTCTATTTTAACTGACAACTGTAGATACACAATATTTCATGTTTAATTTTAATTTTGCATCACATGTAGACATTTTAAACTATAAATAACATAGCTTAACTGTGGCTTCTTTGCTCTGTATAGCTATATTAGGATGCTGATTTGTTATTTCGAAATCTTGGTTTAGATCTTCTTAAAATTGACCCAAAATGAAGGAAGATCTGAGCCAAGATTCTGAAATAACATGCCTGACTCCTGAAAAAGCTATCCGTAGCAATAAGAGCTAAAAAAGGTACGTTATTTTGTCAAATAATTTTTATTTAAATGTCTACAAGGCAATCTTTCGATTAAACTTGAGTTCATTTTTTGCCTACAGTTTAACTTTGCATTCTGCATCACTACTAAAGTTAACATTTTAAAAATGACAATTTGGGTGATATGGGGATGTGGGGTTAAGAGATATTCTGAATAACTATTTTATTTGTAACAATTGTTATACTGGTAAGTATTTGAAAAAATAGCAAAACTTTGTTGTAAATGGAAATTTTATGGCACAGTTTCTTATGAGCTTCTTTGAACCATTTAGCTGCTTCTCCTCTTCCTGGAGCAAATGAAAATGAACTAATTTACCCGTTTTGGGGCTCAGTATTAGTGTAAATTTGCGACCAACAATCCATTATTTGGCTTTGCAAAGACACTGTTTTTTAAGTTTTTTTTCCATTAATTAAATCAATCACACAGTGTTGAATGGTTTAAAAAAAAAATCACTGTTGACTCAAAATGCTTGGCCTGACATTCCAACAACACGTCCAGTCCTTTTTTAAAGTTTCTACAGCAGGCATAATACACAACAAATCAGATTTCAATGTTGTGTTGTTTTACTGGAAAAAAAATGTTCCAAGCATTTTCCTAACTGTGAGTTTTAGGTGAGCTTTGCTGTAACTTATCATGGAACTTCAGAAAATAAACATTAATTCTGTTTATTTAAAGCACACACACACACACACACACACACACACAAACATATATATACATCTTTAATTGCCACATCTTAGTTGTCATCAAATTATGTAAAATATTTATATCAATAGTAATAATAATAGCATACTACTAATAAGAAGTATATTGATGAAATACTGGGTAAATACAGACTTCTGGGACAGAGTGTACAGACATGGGGTGAAATAAAGAAATTAATGGGATTGCAGAATAAAATGATCTCGACATTTAGGCTTAAATCCCTAGAGCACAATATGGAAGACTTGTCATTAAAGAGATGGATAGGTTCAGAAAAATTATTTCATGATTGAAGGTGAACTGACCCCTTTTGTGGACATAGCTGAAATAAATCCTATTTCTAAGAAAAATATATTTACCTACCTACTAATGAAAAACTTCTTAAATAATAATTTGTTCAAGTCTGTAAATCTTTTGAAAAATGATTTTGCTATAAAACTTATCTGAAATGCAAATGAGCTGATTAATTTAATATACAAACATCTGTTAATGTCTCTAAAAATATGGGTAAAAGTATTAGATAAAGAAATCTCTGAGTATGAATGTTTAGATCCCTCTAATAGGTTCAGTATATTAATGGATACACTGAATTTGATCAAGAACCATTTTGTGAACAAATGGTACCTTGTACCCAATAAGGTAACTATTGGGTAACAATAAGGCTTCCCCAACATTTCCACTATGCTCGACATGCGGTTCTGACGAGGGATCCTACTTGCATCTATGGTGGAGCTGCATAGCAGTTACTCATTTATGGAAGTGGTCATATGAACTTATGAAAGAACATCTCAACATAGAATTCGAGTAGTCCTTAAAGTGATCCATATAAAAATTAAATTAACTCCAAATATTCCCAGTCTCTTGCAATTTACTGCTAGTAGCAATAAAATATGGATTGCTCGATCCTAGAAATCCAGTGTTCCATTTGTAAAGTCCCAACTCCAATCCCAGTTAATCTACTAGTAGAGCTCAAAAAAGTTTCATAAGGTATATAATAGAGGAATGATAGCAATTTCATAAGCCAATTTTAGTAAGTCATACCAAGAGGAAAAGAAGTATAATTTGATCTATAATCCGGTAGATACAAAAGGAAATGTATTGAGGCCTCTACAAAACCATCATTTGTACAGTTTATACAGTTTGTACCCTCTTTAATGTACACTTATAAAATGTATAAAATAAAATAATTAAATATGTGTGTGTGTGTATATATATATATATATATATATATATATATATATATTTAATGATCCATATTGTATGAAGAATCAGCAGTGGGCTGAGTCATGTGATTGACATCTTCCCAGTTCATGGCACAGACTGATTGCTTGTAAACTACCATTCACTTTACCTGCACCATGCTATCTTTGCACTTAACTCAAAATGAAGTATTTAAATTGACCGATAATTCAGGCTGCTCATAGCACATTACACCATTAAAAGAGCAATTTCTTTTGCAGCCCACTGCCAACAAAATAAAATCTAAGTTACAAGTGCTGACGTTTACAACATTTTGTGCCCTTGTGATGTCCTATTGATCTAAGTGCTTATCTGATTATCTGATTTCTTCCCAACTGAAATCTCACATTGCATGGACGGTAGAGAAGCCACCCAAGCTATTCTATGCTTAGTCATGAGTTAGAACACTTCACTTAGTAGACTGCACTTACTGGTAAACAAATTGCCTGGTAATTTCCTCCAGTTCTTTTCGAAGTTTCTGAGTGAAAACATGATGCATGAAACAGATTAATAAATCACTGCAATTCCCCAATAACATAGAAATTGTCCCCACGCTGTGTACATATAATAATGTAAAATACACACAATACAAAGTTGGATAAAAGTCTTTGTTCATTCCCTTGGGAGCACACTTTTTCAATTCCTCTTTGAATCCAATTTCCAAATATGGAAGAATTGTGGAGAGAGGCCATGAAAGTTGGTGAATTGGGTCTAATACATGTCACACCTCATCAAGTCATTTTTATGTCTACTGTCTAGAGGTGATCTCTCAATCTATGCTTGCTGCCTATGTCAGTGATATTCCATAATTCTTAAGGTTTTTTTTAGCATTTGTTTCTTATCCCAGTAGATATTTGCCTTGGAATGGTGTATTTGTATCTCAATCACTCGTTTGATACGATTGCACTGTATGTTTAAAATAGACCAACCAATTATATGGCTGCTTTTGATTTTTTGTATACACTTTTTTGCCAATTACACTGAATTTGCAGCAAGCTTACACTTAATATTTCCAAATACAAATATTCTCAGCAAGCAAATATCATATCTGCACATCAGAAGAGAAGACACAGTAGCATGCACATATAGTGTAGTACATTCAGATTCAAATGCTATTCAAAGTAGGAAGTACAAGAGAGTCTCCTACATTTTTAGGAGCAATTGGTGCTCGTGTATATAGGCATCGAAAACCCCTTGAACCTACTAGAGTACAGGTCCTCTGGAGCTATTCCCACAAAGGGTTACAGCAGGCCCATATTACCCAAACAACAGATGGGTCTATTCACTAAAATTCGAGAATAGCTCAAGGAGGTCGAATTTAGAGGTCAACTTTCATTTTAAAACTAATTCGTCCCCAGAGTTTGACTTAGAAAAATAACCCAGGTTTGAATCTTCCACACTAATACACAAGTAATGGGAGTCGAAATAACTGAAGCTATTTTTGAGATTACGTCAAATTCGGCACCCAACCTATTTTCGAATTTTAGTGAATAGTCCCAAGAGAAGGAGGTGGGGAAGAAAGGGGTTAAGAAATACTGCATACTTTATTGAAATAAAAACAAATGTAAGTCTTACCTAAAGAAAAAGCTGCTACCTGCTTGCTGCGAACATTTATATTTCGGAAATATTATCCATCTTACCCCACCTATATTTGCACCACATTTTTTGTATATTTCTGAGAGTATTTGTGGAAGTACTGTGGAGTTTGCCTACATTATTGTACTGTGGGATTTATCACCATTATGAAACCTACACTCCATTGCTCTTGCACAAACCTTTATTTTTTAAATCATTTTACACATGTATATAATCGACAAGCTTAGTGCACCGGAATTTTTCTTTTCCCTGCTTGCACATAGTTGAGGTTGCTGCTTCCTCTTTGTCTGTTTGAAGCTGGCTGTCTAGGAGTTAATTGGGAGGAGGATTAATTGCACCTCTTCCAACATATTCAAAAATGAATATAGTGTGCCCACTATATAGGAGGTGGGGTTTCACATTGTTGAAAATGTGTGTTAATTTGGTGACTAAGTTTAATTATGCTTTGACCAATTCATGTAACCAAAAGCTCTCATTTATATTATGTTTACACACTATTTGGGGCTATAGCAGACAACTTTCATGACATTCCCAAGCTTTCTCTGCATCCATTTGTAGGACAAAAATCCATACAAGTTATACACAACCCGGTGCATCAAAGTAAGTTTGTTGCCTGGCATGACATCCCTCACAATACCTTGTGCAGCTCCACAATAGTGGGCCAGGAGTTTGGGGATTAGAAATGAATCTTTAATATGTGCCTGCACTACATTCGTCTGGAACTTTAACAAATACATTTACCAGCATATACTTTAATCTATACATGTTAGCCAGTTACTAAAAGAATGTGTACATTGATTGTATTCTCTCATATTTTTTGTGACAGATGAACTCCCCCCTAGATAGGCATTTAAATGGATTCCTTCACCCTCACCTGTAGAGAAGAAACATGATTAAAAATGATCTATATAATGCATTAACAGAATTTCAAGTAAATGCATACATTAAGTGACAAAAAATGCTTTAGATGCATCTCCTGTTTATGACATCACCTTGTTCTGTTTGTTATAATCCTTACATGAGGCCAGTGGTCATTCGTTCTAAATACTAAACATCAACACATTGAAAATCTTTGACTACATTAAGGATAACTAATGATAGACCATTAACACACAAAAATATTGAGGATGCAGGAATATACACCATGTGTATCAACATAGCATCACCTGTTCCAAGAATATGTATGAAAATTAAAACATTTAAAAATAATAATTTGTTTCCATCACAGACCCACTAAACATTACAAACACATTTTGTGGACATTTTAGTTTGATGGATCTGAGTTTTTTTTTTTTTTTTTTTACCAAATGTACTGTGTTAAATCCTATTGATTCATACCATGCTCTGTCTACTCTGTCTGTCAAAACTATGGAGTATACAGCCTTCAAGGAGAGACACTCAGTTTCACTAGGAACCACCAGAGGAGATGCTACTATATTAATTTCATATTAAACAGAGAGGTTCCCGGCAGGAACAGTGAAAAAGCAGCTGCTCTATTTGCACTGATGCTGTAATCACATGACTCCAGTTATGAGTAGGTAAGGTAAAAAACACGCAGCCTACTATAAGAAGTCTATACAACAATAAAAAGAATATTATATTACATTAATTATTAAAACTACTTCTCTTACCATTGACAGCGGAATCACACCTACAATATCTCTTTCATTTACGTATATTTTGGATACACCAAGTTCTGATGTGCCTTGTCCAATGTATTCTGCTTGCCAGGTGATTATCTGGACTCCCGAGGGGTCACTGACGCTGCCAATTCTAAAATCAATCTGGAATATTTCATAGAAGAATTCACCCTGTCTGTGAACGAGAAGATTAACATGTGAGTATAATATTCACTGCGGTAGTACAATCACAGGCCCAAATGGTACATTGAGATGATTTTAAACATTAGGCAATACTGTACTTTGTACATCAGAGTTTGAAGCTACGTATCGACTTAATTTGTAAAATGCAAGTTAATGCTGTAAAAACTTCAGATACACCCACAGGATTGTGAAACATCATACTGTGCTTCTAATGCAGGCTCTAACCATTTAGTACAAGCATAACAAACATGCCTGTTATTTGTAATTGTTCTTCTTTTGTGTGAATTGCTAAAAACTTCTAGCAATTTCCTGTACAAGCAAATTTGATCAAATATTTCCATGCTTCTGATTTTTTCTTTTTTACAGCTTCCCACTTGTTACTAAGCTTCCCCTCACATCTGCTAGATGTAATACTTTACATGTCCAGGTGTGGCCAACCAACATGGCTCATCTTATTTGCCCACTCTAGCTTCCACAATAAAATAGCTTACACCATTCCAAAATATGGTTTACAAACGTTTAACTAGTGCATGTGTTTGAAATTAAAATGTCCGTCTATGTGTGTAGCTATATTACTTTCCAGTTGGCCCAATTTTGTTTAAACATGAAAAAAAACTGTGCTAAAGTCAAATAATGAACACAATTTACAAGTAACCAATCACTGTGCTGATCTACACGTGTACAATACTTAAACTGTACTAACTACCAGTAGCTAAAACGCCTTCTGTTTAATTATAAGTTGCCACTCATCTACCTTCTAAATTATAGTGTTAACTCTTTCTTGTATATGATAATCCTCTATAATAAAGGACAAGTGTCTCTGCGTCCAGTCCCTGTGTCCGTGCGATTGCGCTACTGCGCATGTGCCCCATGGACAGCCGTTGGGACTTGGAGCGCAGAGACTTCGACGTTGCTAGGGCAACAGGGACGCTCACGGACACAGGGATTGGACGCAGAGACACATCACACCATAGCGTCCCTGTTGCCCTAGCAATGTCGGGGACATGCGCAGACCCGCCGCTTCAAGTTTCGCCCGGCCTCACGAAGTCTCTGCGCTCCAAGTCCCTTGAAGCGCATGTCCCCGACGTTGCTAGGGCAACGGGGACGCTATGGTGTGATGTGTCTCTGCGTCCCCCCTGTGCCCGTGGGATTGCGCTACTGCGCATGTGCCCCACGGTGGGGGGGACATAAGGGGGCAACATAGGGGCAAGCACCCTGGCGAGGGGGGAGCCTTGAGGGCTGCCTCATCTTGATGGGAGTTGTGATCCCCCTGCTGCTGCTGCATCAATAATACAGCAGGAGGATCACAACTCCCATCAAGATGAGGCAGCCCTCAAGGCTCCCCCCCCTCACCAGGGTGCTTGCCCCTATGTTGCCCCCTTATGTCCCCCCCGTCCACATATGTTCACATATGTTCTAGCGCCCGTTAATTTAACGGGTTTAAGGTCTAGTATAATAATAAATCCTGCTAGTAGTATACTGTGAAATAATAATTACATGAACATTCATAATCAGGAAAAAATTCCCTTCGTTGATAAAAAAAAAAAAAGTGATAAGTGTTATAATATTGTGTATAACAAATAGATAATGATAGTACCTAGCCCTACAGATAGTAACACACATATACCTTCTTATTTTAAATCATTTGAAGTGGACAAATGACAGAAAACAGTTAATGGATCATGGTGTTCTCAATATAAAACAATAAAAACACACTGAAATGTTGTAAACATTGAGGAATACTACAAGGAAAGAATCGTCTATTTAAATCATGTTATGTGGATACTTAACAGTCCTGTTAAAAATGTGCTTGTATATAAAACTATCCCCCTTTTCTCAATATATATAACAAGTTGCACATTCATGTAAATGTATTTAGACTCCCTTGCCTTCCACCTCCCATACAACCTGAAACACACGTGGAGTATTTAGCAACTATTCATTACCTATCTTCCTCCCTTGTGGTCTAATTTGAGGGACTAGGCTGTCAGGCACAATTCATGAGAGAGAGAGAGGGAGAAGAACACTACTACAATAGACTTGACCCATTGGTAGCAAATCAGAAGTCCCCAAAAATAAAGTGAAGGACTTCATTTTTTGAACATATTCAATGTCTGCAGAATTGTGTATAATTATCAAATCCTTGTAACATCAACTTTCTTCTAATTCACTGAATGTGAACACTCCAATATTGTAATAAGCCTGAAGGACACTGCTTCTGAAGGAGATGCTGATCTTGAAGTTCCCACAGCTTCACTATTAGCAATTGATGACCTTTTTGCAAACATTGCAAAAAACTACTTGATCCGTGTCCCACAGATAGAGAAGCTTTGTTGCAGGGCAACCTATAATATTAATGGGGCCCTGGGCAAGCCTCTGTTCATGGGCCCCTTAGACAAATTCCTGGTGTCTTCTGTGCAGCACAGGGTCCCCCATCTGATCCCCCTGATCCTTAAGCTTTCCAGCCTATACTATTTAGTGCACGTCCTTAATGAACATATCATACACATATATACTGATGGCTAACTTCCTGAGCTATACCAGTTGTGGACACAATTTCTCCTGATGCTCTAAAAATGAATATGTATTTTCTCTGATTGGCTGGAGGGATTCAGCTTTCCAGAGAGACGCTGACTTCTTCCTCGTCATTCATGATGAAGCATAGCATAGTAGAAAGCGTAGGACAGAAAATAAAAATAGAGGGTATAGAGGGCAACTGTAGTCCCCTAGACTTTGTTTGGGCCCTGAGCATAACTTCATACATATATTTGAAGCCCTTTTCTTTTTCCCCTAAAGTCATGACAGTAGGGCGGCCTACAGATCCTGATAATCGGACAAGCTCAATACCTCTAGACATTACTTTATGGACCTTAGTAAGCCCTAAATATGTTTGCAATCACTGTTTTTGCAATCAGGGGGTCTACTTAAGTCTTTGGTTAGGAAACTTTAAACTCTAAGGTACGTAGAAATATCCACAGTTAAAATCTTGAGTTAGCTGAAAAAAGTCTTAGGCCCATTGGAAGTCAAGAGCTGTTCTAAATTTACTATCCCTTTCTCCCTCCAAGAATCAAATTCAATATCTGTAATAAATAATTCTGAAGCTGTTGCACTATTTTTCACCCATGATCAGATCCCTTCAGTGGGACCATGGAGAACAAGTATGCCCATACATTATAGGCATTTAGAATGTTAATCCTCCCCCACCATAAGAATTCCATACATCTCCATTGTTTTAACCAGCAGCTAGTTTGTTTCATGAGGAGGAGAAAATTCTCCTCCATCATTTCACTCACACTTTCTAGTGATATAGATACTCAAGTATATAAAATTAGTCTTTGCTCACACAAATACGTATTTTGACTTAATCTGGTCCACAATGAAACTATTCATATTAATATCCTGCAGAATTGTTTTTCTCACATTTATCTTATCGTAAAAAATGGCTCCATATACTAAAATAAACATTAACAACTCATTAAACTTGTGTATAATACACTAATACATGCAAGATGGTGAATAAACTAATGTTGTTTATATCATCCCTGTACAAATTATCTGCAAATAAAGTTAATGTTGTCAAATTAAACCTATATCATGTTATTCATCTAATAAAATAATTTATTTCAAAATCTAGCTTCATGTATTAGGTGTTGTTGAAAATGTAGTAGATGTTGCTGCTCTTTTGTTGATAGAATGGGAAGAAATCAAAAAAATTATTTCAAAATGTTAAAGTACTTTAAATATTTTCTTTTTTCATATAAATGCTGCAAATCACCTTACAAAACATACCCACAGTAGAATTCAGAAGAAGGCACTGCACACTGTGCTCTTACAAATATTGGCATACAAAAGCAGCTTTCTCCTTGCAAAAAGGTTTCAGTAAGCTTTAAAGATTGCAAGTGTTCTATTCTAAAGGGAATTTAGCATGGATCACTGTGATACAACCAAAACTTAGATCTATCGTTTCTCTGTTAGTCAGACAGATGTGTTTAATTTAAGCCATCATTAAGGTTGTCGCAACTTACATTAATGATGCTATTGGACACATAAATACTATTAAACACATAAATACATCAATGTATTGAACCTAGAGTAAACAAGTACTGCACAACCGCAGCATGATGTACTGCAAAAACAATATGCCAGACCAACGTGGAAACTAGACATTGCTTTAATAGGACAAAACTGAATAGGCTCAAAAAAATTAGTAAGAGCATGACAATATAACAGAAATAGAACTTAACATTGACTTCAGGGAACCAAATTCAGGTGGGGCTATTCTCTAAAAGGTGAGTTGCATGTGAGATAAGGTGAGTTGAGGTGAGATGAACATTTCATCTCACCAATTTAGCTATATATTGTGCAGGGATAAACATAGTGAGTTTGTTTAGCGCGGGAAAGTCACCATTTTTATACCTGCACAATGTTTAGCTAAATTGTTGAGATTTTATGTTCATCTCACCTCAACTCACATAATCTCACTTCAACTCACCTTTAGTGAATAGCTCTGAATCTGAGTGTTCAGAGTTTGTCAATGCATGTTTGCTAATTTCAGTATAACGTGGCCCTACAGAATGTGACTTTTCCAAGGCCGACACTGCAGTAAGTCCAGGTCAGTATAAGAGTATGAAAAAAATGACATTTTCTTGTTTAGATGGTAGTGATGTGAGTCCTCTTGTGTCAGTACATCTGTGAAACATAAAAGATGCTCTACAGAAACAGTGGACACTACCACATTTGGGCGAGTAGCCAGTCCATTGCGTTACCAGATTGGCCTTTTTTACAGACACGTCTTGTTCAAGTTGTCCGGCAATATATATAATTCATATATGTGCAATAGAAATCATTTAATCAAGGTTGTTCTGATGGCAACCTCCTTGATTAACTGATTCCTCCTGGAAAAATGGACTGGAGTTCAGATGCAGTGTAATGGATGATTCAGAGCCCTGCACTGGATGAGCACTTCTTCCAGGAGTGAATCCCCTTGCTTTGAGCACCCACAAGCAGTGGCCTTGTTAGATTTCACAGCTAGGCAGATGAGTATAGAACAGCAAAAGCAAAATCAGGGCCTAAGATTCAGGATGGTAAAAACAAGCCGAGATCAATGGACTGGAGAGTAGCAGGATGGTCAGGAAACAAGCCGGATAAAGGAACCACACAAAGCAAATCCAAAATTCGAGCCAGCTAGCAAAATGTACCAGCTCTTATTTCTGGGAGGATGGGGTTTATTTAGCACCAGGCTCATCCCTGAAACAACCAGCACCTGAGCCTTAGGCAAGAGAGAGGGGAAATGCAGAGAATAGAATTACTGCTACATGAGACAATAAAACCTGCAGGTGGATGTCTAGACCAGGAGCATGCATCAAATCCCAGCTGATCAAAACACAAACAGTATTTTGTGGAGGTTTTCCAATACTAATCAGGTGATTGTAAGCGCCTGATTTTTTTTTTATACATTGGCTGCGCCAGCACAGGTGCAACAAGTAAGTCGTTTTCTGGAGGAGACGGACTCCCGTAAATTGTCATAGTGAGATCAACATTAAAATATACAATATATAGTATAATATATACTGTATATCTATATTTTTCTTTAACATTCAGCAACATATTTTATGTTCATAAATAATCATTATTAGTATTACTATAGTCACATTCTCTGTACATAGTGTACATTGTGCATCTGACGATTAGCTCATATAAATGTATTAAAATAATAGTGAAATCATAAATAAATACTGAAATTCAGCAATGATATACTTACTTTTCAAATCAACTTTTTGACCAGAATTTTGACAACCCCTGGAATGCTTTAGAAAAAGGAAGGCAACAAAAAAATCTCTATGTTTGCCACTTAAATCTGATCTCAGCAATTGTGTAGGCTCTGCAAATAAAGCAAAATGATCTATCTTTTTGTGGTAAGATGAAAATTATATGTTACAATCTCCCAATCATTATAAAGGTAATGCCCAAACTGATTCATTATTATTAGCTAAAACATAGGGGACCTTTTGAAAAGAGTAGACTTTTTACTACTAAAAAGCTTTTATAAGGTGAGATGACTGCTTTTAGAGATAAAACCAGTTTTACAGCAGATAACCAACAACACATAGTTTATATTTCAACCTAAGGAAAGGAAGAGACTCTTACAATTAAAAGAGTGGATTTATGTCCTTCTTGCAGGATGTGAAATGTCAGCATCAAAAAGCAAGACATCCCCCTTCCTTTTCTCAGTTGTATATACTTTTATTTATAATGGCTCTTTAATGGAAAAGTAAAAAGTTTTGAGTTATTTTTTTCTATAGCAAATTTGTAGAAAATCACTAACCCTGTACAAGCTACACAAACTCTTATGGATCAAACAACTACTTTTTTATATTAGAATTAATATATTGGTTACAAAGTAAAAAAGGATCCAGGATCTGCTTTGAAGCGTATTTCATGTCAGTTTTGATAAGGTAAAATGAGTGGTGTGTGCCTTCTATGGCATAGATCTTCTGTCCTATGTTGCTTTGATGGTACTAAGCTGCAGACTTGGGACCCTAACCACGGCTCCTTCTTGCAAGTGTAGCTCAACAAAGCTCTACATGCTGCAGCTGGGTGGAAAGCAGCGGGGGAAGGCATCTGAATCTAAGGTGACCTCAAATAAAAGGTGAGATCTCAGATTCAGATCTTTTTCTGAAGAAAAAAAATACCTCAAATAAATACAGTACTTGAGCATTGGGTTTTGTGTAGGACTTTACAGTAAAATTTAATGTAATTATCTTCATTTCTTTCATTATATTTAAACCCCTTTTTACCTTAATACTGAATACTGAGATGTGGGTTAGGGTGTTGTGCTCCCATGCTCTACTCTCCAATTTCTCCATATGACTCACATTGACAGATGGAAGTGAATTGTTACATGGCTGTGGTAACCCGGACAAAGCAAGTTAAAATCATACAATCTGGGAATTGGAGGCCACTATGCCAATCGTAAGCTGGTTTAGCCACAGGTAGGGACCACACACTTTCATTTCATGCAAAGTAGCAGTTCAGTTCCTCTCTGGCACTCCCTCCATATTTAATTTGCTGTTAAACTTAGATGTCTTTCTCACAACTGAGGTCATCGCAGGGATTTTAAAAGGAGATAGTATTGTATTCTTATTATATATACCATACATACTCCTCTGCCAATATTTAGACTGCTCAATATTCAGCTCAAACATTAATGCAGAATGAATGTTTTATAAGATCTCAAAAATTCATTTGACAAAGATCTCTTGGCACTAAGGAAAATGTGAAATACATTTACATAGTTTCTCCAATATTTTTCTTCATCAGTAAAATATGTGTGCTACCATGTAGCATTCAACTGAGAACAATAGAGTAGCATAAGAGAAAATGAAGCCACATATGTAGGCAGCAAAATTAATTAAGGCATTGATGAGTATGCCAGTATTTAAAAGATATTCTTCTATTCTAATTCTATGCAGTTATTTTAACCTCAGTTGTCACATAACATGTTATAATATTTGTTTTCAAAAGAACCAAAGAAACTATATGACTTCAAGGCCAGAGAAAATGGTTGTATAACAATCAAATTACTCAATGCTTTGTATCTGTATGAAGGCCTGCATGGTTTACATAGTGAGAAATGGAATGCATTTTTACAAAACTCACTTATGTTATTTATTTTACCCATCATCTGTTACAAGACAGAAGTCAAATGTTCGTGCATAGCTGCCTGAATATTTATATGACTTCTGATAGGCACTCTAGTTGAAAAATATGAAATATATATAAAACCCACTTCAATTTCAGATATTCTAGTATAACCCCTAGGTGCCCAGCTGCAGCATTTTAACTATTCATAGTCAACAACGTTTATGGCCATAATAAGGACACTGGAAATATGGTAGCTATAGTCCATTAATATCCCGTGGACCTACGTTAAACATGAGCCCTTCAATGTCTAGTTTTTGAAGGAGACACTCAGGTATCATACTAAGTTTGATTCCAGGTGAAAGTCGCCTGTTGCTTGATATGCAAATTACATTTTCAATGGGAAAATCACAAGGAGATATAAAAAGGAGACACCATGTTGTTTATAAGTTGCCATGTTTGGCACTTTTCCCCAGTTTGTCTCTCTACCCCTTTAATTGCTGCGTTGAGGTCAATTTCTCAGTCCTAAGCCATCTTGCCCAGGTCTCCTCATAATATACAAACACTTCAAATATGTTCTAGGAATGTAAAAGGTCTAAATGTTCCTTAAAAAAGGACAACATTATTTTATGAACTACACTCCATTCAGTATGCCAGTATTTTGCCACTCAATAAGTCAGTATTTAGCCATTCAATAAGTCAGTATTTTTCCATTCAATATTCCAGTATTTTGCCTTTCAATATGCCAGTATTTTGCCCCTCAATATGCCAGTATTTTGCAACTCAATAAGTCAGTATTTAGCCACTCAAGATGCCAGTATTTTGCCACTCAATATTCCAGTATTTACAACTTCAATAAGTCAGTATTTATCCATTCAATATGCCAGTATTCTTTTGTAATTCAATATGCCAGTATTTTGCCACTCGGTATGCCAGTACTTTCCTATTCAATATGCCAGTATTTTGCCACTCGGTATGCCAGTACTTTCCTATTCAATATGCCAGTATTTTGCCACTCAGTATGCCTCCCTCCCCCCATTCCCCAGTACTTACCTCCTTGCTGCTCCATGTCCCCGATTGTCTCCTCCTGCACAGCCACAAGATGTGACGTAAGGTCATATCCGGTCTGCATTTTAAAAAAAAAATCTTTTTTGAAGCCACGCGGCTGGAGGGGAGCACAGAATGCTAACCTCACAGCACACGGCCCAGCTAAACAGAGGCCGCAGCTCGGGGGTTAAGTCCCCCGCTTCAGTGGCGTACTAAGAGGGGGGCGGGGGGGGGGGCGCCCCGCCCCGGGTGCCACTAAGTGCCACCGGTGCTGCCGGCACCCCCCGCCCCGCGCTGCTTACCTTTTTTTTTTTTTTTGTTCATCTCCTGGATGCGGCCGCCGTGTTAAAAAAAAATAAAAAAATCACAGCAACCGGATGTGACGATACGTCACATCCGGCGACTGTGTTTCCCTCCTCCGTGCAGAAGGGAAGAGAAGACTGCACGGAGGAGGCGTCGGGGTCCACAGACAGACCTGCTTCGGTAAGTGATGGGGTTTAAACAAGCACAATATTCCTGGGCTCTGAGTGGCATAATATTACTGGACTGTGACTGGCATAATATTACTGGACTGTGACTGGCATAATATTACTGGGCACTGACTGGCATAATATTACTGGGCTCTGACTGGCATAATATTACTGGGCACTGACTGGCATAATATTACTGGGCACTGACTGGCACATTACTGGGTTCTGACTGGCATAATATTACTGGGCTCTGACTGGCATAATATTACTGGGCTCTGACTGGCATACTATTAGTGGGCACTGACTGGCACACTATTAGTGGGCACTGATTGGCACACTATTACTGGGCACAGACTGGCACACTATTACTGGGCACTGACTGGCACATTACTGGGCACTGACTGGCACTATATTACTGGGTTCTGAGTGGCACGATATTACTGGGCACTGACTGGCACAATATTAATGGGCACTGACTGGCACACTATTACTGGGCACTGACTGGCACACTATTACTGGGCACAGACTGGAACACTATTACTGGGCACAGACTGGCATAATATTACTGGGCACTGACTGGCACAATATTACTGGGCACTGACTGGCATAATATTACTGGGCTCTGGCATAATATTACTGGGTTCTGACTGGCACACTATTACTGGGCTCTGAGTGGCACACTATTACTGGGTTCTGACTGGCACAATATTACTGGGCTCTGAGTGGCACAATATTACTGGTATCTGACTGGCACAATATTACTGGGCTCTGAATGGCACACTATTCCTGGTATCTATAATTGTACAATTTTCACACATTGAAAAAAATTGTGGGTGTTTTCTTACATTTTTATTATGGGGGGGGGTGCCACACTCAGGGTCCGCCCCCGGGTGCCAAATGCTCTAGGTACGCCCCTGCCCCGCTTTAACAGACACTTGGAGGACTTTCAATCCTACGACCAAAGATTACACATTATACACGAACCCCCACCAATCCTATACTAGAATAGACTACCTTTTTCTTCCACACACAGACGTCGGATAAATTACATGGTCGGACCATGCGCCGATATACGTGACAATGACCACTCCGTCTTGATTACCCAAATCAACTTCAAGGTATTTAAATGATATGCTCCTCTTGGATTCCACTATGCATAAAGATATAGCGACTACCTTGACCAACTATTTTGCCGAAAATATATTTCCTGACATGCCCCCCACGACTTGTTGGGAGGCACATAAGGCAATTGTTAGAGGAGCTCAAACACAGCTTGAGGCTCAAAAAACTTAACCAACAAAAATATCTAGCTTTGTTATCAGATATATCAAAGCTGGAGACCAAATGACCCAGTACTTTGCCAGAAATTGGCTCTCCATTTAAATCAAAAGACATGCTATATTCTCCAAAATCATATTTTATGAACATACAGAATACAAAACGTAGATGGAGCGCTATGTTACACAATTGTTTTCGACCCAGTGTTAAAAAAATACATGAAAGGGACTGATGTGTAGGGGGTCTCTATCTGCAAGTCTCTGGTATACGGCAATGTATCACTCTGATTTAGATTCACGTGGTGGGAGTTGGTAACACATCAGCGAACGCACTTGGAGAGTAACTCAAGTCTGACACAAAGGCCTTTCGTTAACCCCTTCCCGACCTTATGACGAGTTAACTCGTCATAAGAGCCGCAGCGTTAGCGACCTTATAACGAGTTAACTCGTCATGCAGTCTAGCCGGCGGTGCGCTCCGTGGGCACCGCCAGCTAGTCTGCAACGGGTCCAGGACTAAGCCTCGCACCCGAGGCAAAGCTCCTGGACCCGATCGGTCAGTTTCCAGGCATGTGATCACGGTGATTTAGTCATCACCGCGATAACATGCAAATTAGATGGCAAAGTCAGTGTGTTCACACACTGACTTTGCCTCTAATTCACTCCCTGTGCTTCACATTCTTATAGTGAAGCACAGAGAGTGACCTGTAAGTAAAAATAAATTAATTACATACACATAGGTAAAAAAAAAAAAAAAAAAAAAATTAACCCTTTCATTGCCTTTCCTTCCACTTTATGGCCCTCATTTAGTTTTTTTGTTAACAGATTTTTTTATTTTTACAATTTATAAAGTTTTTTTGTATAAATAAAGGTAATTTTAATATATTTATTTAATAAAATTTAACCCCTGCATGCCTGTTGCATGATTTTTACTGATCTGACATCGCACTCTTCAGAGTTTTTTTCTGTCTTTTTTGTTATGGGGGGTTTGGGAACCAATATTTTTCTTTTTTATTAGTTAGTTAAGTAGGGGGGATAAGTGGGTTAGTGTTGCACTAGTTATGTAGCTTATTATTGGGAAAATAATGGCGAAAAACTTTTTTTTCCTCAAAAATTTCCTCTTTTATATGTATTTTTTAATACTAAAATGTAAATCATTTTTATGTATAGGGTATCAAAAGAAAGCTCTAACTGTCCTCTAAAAAAACAACATTTAACTTGTATGGGTACGTTAAATGAGAGAGAGGAAATTTATGTTTCAAAAACCGGGTATTAAAAATTGAAAAACGCTCTGATCCTTGGCCCAGGAAAATCCCTGGTCCTTAAAGTGTTAAGTAACTCTGAAGTTTATTGTGTGGACAAACACTTATATAGAAGCAACAAGGCATTGGCTAGTGCAACATCATTGGTTAATATTTGGTGCGAAAAATGGAGTACAAAAGGGGTATAGACATAGAATAAATACGTGTACAAATATATATTTATATAATTAACTAAAAGCAATATATCTTTGGTTCTTTGAGCCTACTTAGAATAACAAAAACTCCTGAGATGCAGACACAGGATGTGACCCCCTTTCTCATTTTCTCCAACCCTAACTGACCAAATAAGATAAGGCCTTCTGGTTAGATTTATAGTTACCTAAGGACTAACTGTCTCTGTGTGTAATTTGTGTGTAACTTGTGTGGTAGGGCCAGACGAAGGATGTTCTCCCTCCAAGAGGGGAAAGGGGGTTCAACCCTTCCCTGAAGTTAACTCTTCCAATGCTGAATTAACTCTTGTTATGTTGTTAACACAATAAATGTGAGTTAACCCGAACAATACATATATAGATATACTTCAATTTGTTCGAGTGTTTGTAGTAAAAAAAAAAAACTTGTGAATTATTCACTAGTCCAATTAGAAGTCACTTGAAGAACCTCTGAGTTGGGCAAAAGGCGTCTGACATCATTTCACTCATTTTATTCCGTAGATACTGCGAGATTGTACCACCATCAAAGTTTCAAGACTTCTTGAACTTTTAAGGAAAGCTCTTATGTGACACTCGTTCAGAGCCATCAACTTTGTTTTATGTTATCATTTTCAACCTTCTTTTTTCTACATTTATTAAAACAGTATTATACTATGAGAAATGTCTCTGTTCATTACATGTGAGCTGAAGTGTTAGTCTAAACAATTTAACACTACCACATTGGGAGGAACCGTGGAGACAGCAGAGTTCCTCAGGATACCGAATATATGCTTTTAAAGTGAGCAGTATTGTTTATGCTCCGAAAACAGTGAGTATACCACCAACCTGGGGGAACCTGCTATCAATAATTGCACACAGAAAGCACTATTGTTTTTTTTATTATTTCACTTTATATGTTTATGGAATATATGAGAACACATGTCTGATCAATCTACAAAGAAGTTTTTTTTACTCCAAACACTCCAACAAATTTAAGTATATCTATATATGTATTTTTTTAACACTGGGTCAAAAACAATTGTGTAAAATAGTGCTCCATCTACTTTTGTATTCTCTAAGAGGGGTTAAAGGCGACTCACACATTTTGATGTCTTGAGCTGCTTGTGAGGATAGCATAAACCAATCTTTTAAGAACTAGATAGCACCTGATAACACATCCTTTTCTCTATTTTATGAACATAGTAACAAGTGTGGGAGGATTCTGGCCTGTGCCTGATGACAGAAGAGAATGTGTTCTCATGTTTCCGTAATCATGGACAGAGTGGACACCCATATTTTAACCCCAGACATAGCGGATTCATTCAAATGATATTATACATCTTTGTACAATCTTTCTTCTTCTGAGGACTCAGAAAACCTTACTACCTTTTTGCCACTTTGGACTTCTACATTAGGAAACACTTAACTGTTGAAATTGATCCACAAGATGCTAGGGTGCTCAAGGACCCTATAACTCTGGAAAAATGTGAAAATGCCATCAAACACACTGCATCCAACAAGGCACCAGGCCTTGACGGATTTTCTTTGCAGTATTTTAAAAAAATATGATCAGCTGTTAGCCCCACATTTCCTTAAGACATTTACAATTTCCTGACTGAAGGTTGTTCTTTACATCTTTCAACTATAGAGGCTATAATTGCTGTTATCCCTAAGCCTGGGAAAGACCCTACATTATGCCCTAGCTATCGGCCTATCTCACTTTTATATATAGACTTAAAATGATTTGCTAAAATTCTGGCCCTTCGTCTGCAACCTTTCCTGCCCTATCTCATACACAGTGACCAAGCTGGTTTCGTCCCTCATAGAGAAGCCAAAGATAATACATGTTAAATTTGATTCATTTAGTCTTTACTTCAAATAAGCAAATCTTGTTACTGGCAACAGATGCTGAGAAGGCTTTTGACCGAGCCAAATGGTCCTTTCTTCATGCAACTGTACATGGGTTTGGTCTCGGCCCTCACCTGCTTCAGTGGATAATGTCTCTTTATTCACAATCTACAGCTAAAATTAGAGTGAATGGCTCCTATTCTTCCTCATTCTCAATTACAAATGGTACGCGCCAAGGTTGCCCCCTCTCTCCGATTTTTTTTATTTTGACCATTGAGCCCTTCCTTACAGCTATTATACAAAATGATAAGATCACAGGTTTGTCTATAAATGCTCATCATTATAAATTAGCCATGCAGATGACCTTCTCTTTATTGTCTCCAACCCCACTTTGACCCTACCCAGAATATTGGATGAATTTGGCCATTACAACCATCTATCTAACCTAAAAAGTAACATCACTAAATCTGAAATCCTAAACTTGTCTGTCCCAAATACAACAGCTACAATTCTTCAGTCCTCATTTCCTTTCCAGTGGAGCCCATCTAAATTGAGATATCTTGGAGTCTGGCTCACCCCGATTTTATCAGACATATATAAGTACAACTTTGCCCCTTTATTACATAATATTCAAACCGATTTCTAGTCCTGGCACCTGCCTTATATAACCTGGATTGGTAGGATTCAAGTTTCAAAAAATGAACATATTACCATGTGTTATATACCTTCTTCAATGCATAAGATCGGATCCTCCTTCCTCCTTGTTCTCTCCTGCTGTCCTGAGTTTACAAATACTTACCCAGCGGGATACCTATTCATATTCCCAATCTGCCCTGATGCCCAGAGCCTGGAGGAGTGGCTCCATACCATGTGAGTGAAAACTTAAGGAAGGGATATATACATCCAATCAAGTTCCAACTGTCTACACTATGTGGTTTCTTTTTTGTGTTTTACATGCAATGGAGTCTGTGAAATAGGATACTCCACAAAGATAAATCTCATTTATAACATTATGCGCACCTTTATTTTTCTTTATTTTTTATGATTTATTTAAAGTGGTGTATTTGGGGGCACATAGCTACTAAGGTAGCAGCACTATCATATAGCACTTTGAGTGTCAAATACACACTTCACTGCTTTCATCTTATGACATTTAAGCACACAGAGTGTCCCGCTATGTCAGTGGTTCTCAACCTTCCTAATGCCGCGACCCTTTAATACAGTTCCTCATGTTGTGGCGACCCCCAACCATAAAATTATTTTCGTTGCTACTTCATAACTGTAATTTTGCCACTGTTATGAATCGTAATGTAAATATCTGATATGCAGGATATATTTTCATTGTTACAAATTGGACATAATTAAAGCATAGTGATTAATCACAAAAACAATATGTAATTAAATATTGTGAAATATTTATTTCTAATTACAAATAAATGAAATTTTGTCTTTATGATTTAATGAAATAGTACAAACTTAAAAATTATCCTCAATTTTTAAAGTGTGTCACCTACCTCCCCAACTGTACCCTTTACTTACCCGGAGGTATGTGGAACTTGGTAGGTAATTGTATGGTAGTTAATGGCACTTTGGGAGGTGCTACTTGGTGTGGTGCTGTCATCCCAGGTCCCACCGCCACTCTGGATGTGGTGTGACTGGCCCCAGGCGACAACATGGTACTAATGGATGTAGGGAGCACAGCTGGTTGGGACGCAGGAACAAGACTGACATTCATTGGTGGTTTTACAGCCGTTTGAATGGATGTAACTGTGATCAGTGCTGACAATTTCTAGGCAGCTTTTGCTAAGCAAAGATGAAGCCCCTGGACTTCCATGCTTGACAGACGGAGTTGCAGACTTAGCTTGGTTCGCTAATCAGTCACTCACGGAACATTATTTTAGTAAATAGTCAGAGTGCATTTCAATAGGCGAGCGGTGCTTATTGATGTGTGTGCTTCACAGTGTGAGAAAGGGTGCAGTGTATATTGTCATACAAGCCTCAGATCACTGACTGGTTGTTATGCACTAATTAGCTATAATGCAACCAAATACTTCTACTACTAGCATTTCACACACCGTTACTAACCATTCACATTGTCAAACTGCCTGAGAGCAGCACATTGGCTCCGCAGCCATGTTTATATATAGCCATGCCAGCACAGCTCAGGTGCAACCAGGGCCGCCACCGGGAATTTCAGGGCCCCTTACTGAACAAATTTTCTGGGCCCCACTAACCCCACCTACCCTCACAAGCATGTTATCATAGTCTAGTATAATATGGAGGGTGGTTGGGAGCAGTTGTTCAATATGCCAGTAATATTTTGCCACTTAATATGCCAGTAATATTTTGCCACTCAATAAGTCAGTATTTTGACGCTCAGTATGCCAGTATTTAGCTATTCAATATGCCAATTGATTTGCCATTTAATATGCCAGTATTCTGCCCCTCAATATGCCATTCTTTTGCCATTTAACATGCCAGTATTGTGCCCCTCAGTATGCCATTATTTTGCCATTTAATATGCCAGTATTTTGCCCCTCAATATGCCATTCTTTTGCCATTTAATATGCCAGTATTTTAACATCAATATGCCATTATTTTGCCATTTAATATGCCAGTATTTTGCCATTCAAAATGCCAGTATTTTGCCATTCAATATGCCATTCAATATGCCAGTATTTTCCCCCTCAATATGCCATTCCTTTGCCCTTATATATGCCAGTATTTTGCCATTCAATAAGCCAGTATTTTGCCATTCAATATGCCATTTAATAAGCCAGTTTTTCGCCCCTTAATATGCCATTATTTTGCCATTTAATATGCCAATATTTTGCCACTCATTATGCCAGTGTTTAGCCACTCAATATGCCAGTATTTTTCCCCCCAGTATGCCATTCTTTTGCCATTTAATATGCCAGTATTTTACCCCTCAATATGCCATTAATGAGATTTTTTTATTGCAGCCGCGCGGCTGGAGGGGAGCGCAGAACTCTTCCCTCACAGCCGCGGTCTGGCTTGTGAAAGGGTTTGTTTTTTTCCTGGCATGACCTGGGCCCACTGGGCCCAGGACGCCAGTATTGTCCGTCACCCCTTGATGGCGGGCCTGGGCGCAAAGTGCTGGATAGTGCCGAACGCTCATCTGGTGAGAAAGACCTACTTGGAGACGGATAGAGAAGCGGTGTCTCGGTTCCTAAGACCATCAGAAATATGTGTTTTACGATGGTCTTAGGCGACCGCTGTGAAAGGGTCGTTCGACCCCCAAAGGGGTCGCGACCCGCAGGTTGAGAACCGCTGCTCTATATGAATAGGAACACACATTTGCCTTACCTTTGAGTGGTCCTATGTTTTGTGGGCCCTAAGTGAAAAATCAGTTGGGGGTTTCTAAGCAACTCGGGTGCCTAA
This sequence comes from Pelodytes ibericus, assembly GCA_036172795.1. Taxonomy (NCBI): domain Eukaryota; kingdom Metazoa; phylum Chordata; class Amphibia; order Anura; family Pelodytidae; genus Pelodytes; species Pelodytes ibericus. The sequence goes on along the minus strand of CM069860.1, from coordinate 132,163,367 downwards.
GTGGCCAATTGATTTGCTTGCATGGTAGCAGAACCTCTAGTCAGACAAAAGTTAGCCAATCCACACGGCAAACTTACTAAAATGACTGAACATCATAGCATTAGAGTGATGCCAATATTGTAAATGATATATGCAGAATTAAAGTTTTATGAGATCTTGAAAATTCATTTAACAAAGAACCCTTGGCACTTTAGTCCACAGTATCTGTGGCAGCAAGGATTAACTATCTTTGAACTACACAACACTCAGCAATGTAATATAATATGAAATATTTACAATTCTATGAATGTGCAGAAATCTAAAATACATAGTGGTTCCAATGTAGCATTTCCCTCTTTGAAACTGGAGGCACAACACTGTATATATATAAAAAAAATGGTTCTTTCATATAATCATATAGCTGAATATATTGTGAGATATGTATATTTAAACTGCAAACATGTTTCACAGAAACAAAACAAAAAACATATTACTGTCTGACATACACTTCCTCTAAAACAGAACTATAAAAATAAGTAACTAGAAATATTATACAATGATGGCTAAGGTTATTGAGAGTGCTTTTCATGCACTGTATATACACAACTATTTGTCAAGGCCAACAATGTAACAACATTTACAAAATCTACCCACAGCTAAAACATTTGTGTGAGTTTTTCGAAAATGATTTTAAAACATAGTTGTTTTTTTTGAATCAGTACTGTATAACATAAATCATCATTATAGATTTTTTAATTAATTGGGTGATCAATTTTATATTTAATCCAAATTGGATTTTGAAACGCACAACTGGGATGAATGGCATCTGATCCTACTAATTTTCTGACAATCTTTGTACATAATTAGGAATATTATGTTTGTCTCTATCTTTTATCCAGACAACAGAAATTGAGTTTAACAAGATTTGCAGAGCTGCAAGAAACTAAACTGATGGAGATAACTTTGTTACAAATTATCACCTGCTGGTTTATACTCTAATTAGAAGCTTATGTCACAGTCTTCTAGCTCAATCCTGAAATCTGCATGAGGCTTCTCCAATATATGCAGTAGATGCTGACACGCACTATAACTAACATAAGCTGCCGGGGAGAAATCTAGGACTTCATTTTTCGTGTTTATCTAAAAATGTATTCTAAATATGGTACCAAGCATTTATTAATATGAGGGATTTCATATTGTTTTTGATGTTTTATCAGCAATCCCCAGCTATCATTTTATTCCTACAAATATGAAAAACTCTTCCTACATGACAGACTGTGGGGACTACTAATTAATACTGAGCTGGTAAATTTATAGAACAAATCAGCCAAGTTAGAAAGATAGACAAGTTATATGTACTGTAAGGCTAGTTTGTTATACAGACCAAAGCTAAACAATTATTATTCTAAAAAAATTGTGTATGAAGGCATGTACTGTATTTTTTGCTCCATAAGACACAGCGGACCATAAGACGCACCTAGTTTTTAGAGGAAGAAAACCACATATAGAACAGATCTTTTCTAAATTCTTATCTCCCCAAAAGTAGTGGTAATGAGCAAAGCTAGAGACAAAAAAAATACAGCTAACCTTAGGCACACCATTCTGCACCATGAGAAATGTATTGTGCACCAGCAATAACTGTGATAGTCATAAGACTGCAGTCGTGACTAATCTTTAGCATCCCAGCTGAACTGGACTATAATATTTTCCAATACAATATTCCAGGATTTTGCCACTCAATATATCCCAGAATAACTACGAATTAAGGAAAGGATAGGGAGAGAAAAAAAAAGAAAGAAAAAAAAACACAAAAAAACAAAGGCCCTGCTAGGATCAACCACACTCCCCCCTCTTCCATCCAACGCCTCACCCCTAAGGAGATGTGAGATCCAATTGCCAACTGGAGTTCCATCTGTTTATAGATATCAGGCCATGTGGGAAGGTCCTGACCCCTCCAAAGGCGCGCAAGCGAGCGAGATTTCTACTGCCATAAGGAGATCGATTGCGAAGATTTGTTCTGTGCTCTCCTAGGGCCTAAATTTATATGAAATAGGAATGTTTCTGGGGTAGTTCATTGGAAAATAAGGGTTAGGATGTGTGAGACTTTACTTCTGATCGAGATCAAACAAGTACAAGACCACCAGATATGAAAAGGAGTGCCTTCCTCTTTACCGCATCTCCAACAGAGATTTGTAATACTAGAAGAGATTTTATTAAGTTGAGATGGAACAAGATGCCAACAATAGAGCATCTTGTAATATAGCTCCTGTAGGTTAATACCATGTAGAGCTCTTCTGGTATTATGACATGTCTGGGTCCAAACTTCCATGGGAAATGACTTCCCCAGATCCACATCCCAGTGAAGTATGGAGCCAGGTTTATCAAGTGTTGCCGAATTCTCCAGGAGAGTCCCCAATCTGGAAACCACCCTCGTCTTCCTAGGAAGCTGCAGGAAGTCATCCAGGGGAGAAGTCTCTACCTGAGGATTAACGGTTTAACATTTTTTTTATCCTTACGTAATTGAACGTTTGGGTTCTAGGTAGATCTGAAGTGACTCGTAGAGTTTCGTAGGGGATTATTTCCCCACCGATCATGATGTCAGAGATTGTAGTCAAACCCAGTGGGGACCACTGAGTAGTGTCTAGGTCGGGAATTCGGATCACAAGGGCCCCCAGGAAGTGATAATTTTATACACGAGCACCTTGTTTATATGCAAAATTATGTGAAATACTGTATTGGCTGGCCATGATTAAAATGTATGCTTTAAATGTTTGAGCATTTAAACTTACTTACCAATATTTGAACAAGACATTTTATAGGTCAGTGGCCACATATTATGTTTTGAGGAATTGCACAGCCTATTTTCATAATAATGTTTATTTTACCATTACTTTCTTTTGACCTCGTGGGTGAGCTCTTAGAAAAAAATATTTTATTTTTATATGCACACTAAAGCTCTTCTTATATATAAAGATATAGGCGGTATCAAAGAAGTTAACCCTTTTATCCATTACACACACACTCATGCACAGACAGCATGTCACTCACACACACACACACACACACACACACACACACACACACACACACACACTGGAACACACTCTCTCTCTCACACTCACACTGACACACACACACACACACACTGACAGTTCTTACCTTACCGGGTCCATCTCTAGCTTTGAGCTCCGTGTGAAGGAGGGACTGAGCCAATCAGAAGAGGATTCTGATTTCTCAGCGAATCAAGAGAGTTGAGAGGTCTCACCTGCTGAGACCTCCTTCTATCAGAGCTATCAATCCAGGACTTTGCATTGTCCCAGACTGAGGCTTCCTCCCTGATACAGAACAGCAAAGTTCCGCCCCTGCTAGGGTGTTGCCTGGGGCAGCTGCCCCAGTCTGCCCCATGGAAGGGCCGCCCAGAATCCCAAAATATAATTATATTTCCACTGACTATACAGGTCAAATATTACAGAGCATGGGGATGCTGAATCTGGTATTTTAAATCCCTGTGTCACCCTATGATTTCTGATTCTTCTTTTCAATAATCTTGTGGTCCTACCTCCATATTGCATCCCACAAAGATATTGAAATAAATAAACTACATTTTTAGTATTGCAATGAATAACTTGTTTGATATGTTATTCCTTTCTAGTCATATTACTTCTAACATTAGTTGTTTTCCAAGGTTGTTGTTTACACATCTTACAGATACCACATTTGTGAAACCCTTTTGAGTGGGCATTTCTTTTTTTTTTTGCGGTAGGGCATTAGGGGCAATTACTTACAATATTACATTCCGTTCTTGAAGCAAGTTTTCCTTCAAATATTGATCTCCGTCCAAGACCGGACAATATTTTTCCAACACTTTAGTGATCTTTTAGGTCTTAGAATTATATTTAATGCTAAAAGCAAAATCATATCTATTGTGAGTCCCTTCATTTATGTTCTTACTTCCAGTATTATTTATTTTTTTCCTGCCTATTTATTTACTAAAATAAATACATTTGAATTAGCAATGGCGTGGGGGTACAGTTTCTCTTTAAACTTGTTGTTAAGAATCTTTGCTTGTATGTCCCCCCAACATTTTTTTCAAGTAGACAAGCTTAATTTTTCTCATTACAACATTGCAAAGGCCGATAACATCAGATTATATTATTATATATTGCACAAGCAATGTTAGCCCATTCTCCCCCTGCACCTAAAAAATCTTTTGGGTTAAAATGGAACATTAGGTGATAGCTCTATACACATTAGATCAATTACTTTGGACAATTCCTTCGCACCGGCCCAATGGATTACTTTCGTCATCCATTGGCTCAAATACAACGTGGGATAAAGAATTAAGATATAATCATAAAAGTCCATTAATATACAAAGTTACACTTATTGCAATTTAAAAAAATCAAACCTCTAACTTTTCTGTAAATTCATGGAGAAAAAAAGATATTAAAAAATTGGTGATTTAATAATAAATTAAGAATTATCTGAAATAAAAGTAAAGTCACTGCAGAGCAAGTATAATTTACAAAATAGAATTCACATACATATACATTTCATTGACAAACATTTCTTACAGAAATTCTCTCATGTTCCTGCTGTTAATAAAACTATTACATAATGTTATAATTTATTATTAGACAAAATCACTCTGCAAAAAGAACAAATATATGACACAATGGAAAAATAATGAAAGACGGTGTTTGGATGAAAGTACTTTCCAGACTAAAAGGTTTGTCAAAATGTACAAATCATATGGAGACAAATATCAAAATAATCTACTGATGGTAGCTAATTGCTGAAAAAAATTGCAAATTTGAACATCTGAAGACATGGTTTAACCAGATTATCCATATTACATATTTGAGTTGCATCATTTAAAAAACCACTATGGCATGAGATATTTGAAAATATTAATAATTGTCTTAAAAGGACTGGTGACCAAAATGCATCTTCCAAATGTTAATGCATAAAAATGTGCCTTAAAATGCATGTTTTACATTTTGCATTGCATAAAATATGAAACACTTACACTTGGATGAAATTGTGAAACTCCAGCAGTTTGCAAGAAACCAGGACTACCAACACTAGCTGAGTAAAAGTCAATCTCCCTTTTTTTTCTGCAGGAACCAATGAGAATAATTTTCAATCAAATCAATTGAATATCCTGTTTCTTTAGTGATGTCATCAGACAATGTGTTGCACTGTTAAGAGATCCCACCGTGCACAAGAGAAAGCTCACTTAGAGTCCACACAATGTATTCAATTCCAGCAGCAAAGTAAGTGACTAAATGAATCAAAACTTTATATGCTCATTGTTTCTATAATCAATCCTGCCACACCTGTAGTATACATGCAGAGTCATCACTGGGGGAGTGCTTGAGTAAAATGTTAAACATGTGATTTGTGTACTATACTAGCAGTAGTCTTCAACATGCACCAAAGTGAAGTTGCGGACTAGACTGTACTTTCAATTTAACACTCACTAGTATATAGCTCCCTTTTTCACTACGGTAAACGTGCTTTATAGCGAGGAAATGGAAACAAATATATGTACCGTCTATAATAAAAAAAAAAATCACAATTAAAAAATGTAGTGAGTATGAACAAGCACCAATTTACGGTGCTAATCTATGTTTTTTTTTTTTTTTACTCTATGCAGATATATATCGGTGGAAGGACCTATGATCTATTTGTCTTTATTGGAACACATTATCTTCTGTTTGTGAGGATGTCAGAGAATTAATATTCATATCACAGGTGCATACATATTGTACTACTTAGTATTTCTTTTTATATTTGTCCTACATGTTCACATCATAGTTACATCACAGTAAAGGGGATTTGCTCTACATAGTATTTGCATTTATTCTACTGTATTTCAAGAGTGCTGAAATGCTTTAATATATCTTACTGGTGAAAATGATCTGTTATCCGAAATGACCTGTTAACAGAAATACTTCTAGTCCCAAACAGATACTTAACCTTAAAAAAATGTTTTTGTTAAAGAGTTAGCTCCTGATCCAATGTTTATGGAATGGTACAATTTTGTATTAGATACAATAAATGTGTTATGCATAGAAAATGTCAGCACTTATATGTTTCAAACTTTTCTCTCTTCAGGCTATTTTCATCCTACAAATTGACTGTTCTCCATCAGTCCTTAGCAGTTTAACAGTGTGACACCTTCATTATTTCAGTACAGGTAAAGCTGCAGAATTTGACTGACTTCATTGAAAATAACAGTCTGCATAAACAAACTATTCTCATTATATCTACAGGGATGAGCTTTAAATTATTCTTATGTTCTATCCCCAATTATGACCAGCATTCAAATAAGCCACACAGAGAAAAAAAATGTATTATGCAAATTAAAATGCATTATGGGATTAAACATTGACATCCTAACGGTTGGTTTTACTGCTGTATACTATGCAACTATTTGTGTATATATATATATATATATATATATATATATATATATATATATATATATATATATATTATCATGCAATCCTTGTTTTTACTGTATTGTGGTAAACCTTACCTAAATGGATTAGGTGCCAAGATGTAAATATTTTTTATTTTTTAGTTATTATTGATATTTGCATTTTTAAGAAGATATGTAAATTTGGGTCTGTCAGCAGATCATGCACAAAAATAGGCAAGACATAGCCAAAATACGAGTGCAGTTTGGCCAAAAATAATTGGAGCCTAGGCCCATCTCCCTCTTCCTCCCCATTTTGGGTAATGTTTAGATTGTTTTGTGGAAATCCAGTCTTGAGTAAAAATATATAAATCTTAATCTTTATTGAAGTCCTATTGTATGGTGAACCATTAGTTCATATATTTGGTTGTGTGGGCAAATGCCTTAGAAATAACCTTCAAGCTGTCAGTATAGTAAGACTTGGAATTGTGGGAGAAGCCTGCATAAAAAACATACTTTACTATGATGAAGGGCTCCACAAAGGGAGTTCTGTTTACTACAAAAGTAAGTAATAAAACATAATATATAATATCTATTAATTGCATGAAGCAAATATCATTTTTACCATTTTTAATAACCCATTTTTAATAACATCTGCAATAACATCGCTGATACTGAGAGACAAAAATATACTTGAAAAAAAAATCAGGATGCAGCATTTTGGCACTGATCTGATTATAGAAATAATTAGAAAGGTGCATGTCATCATTCTGAATACCATGTGCTGATTATTATTATGATGTGCCAGACATTGTGTTATTACAGGGTCATGCTTTGCAGCACCACAGAAGTGTATCTGGAAACATGTATTATAGATTGGAATTGGAGGCTTAGTTGCTTTTAATTTTGGTAATGTTGAGATGTATTTGTTTTGTGATGCATGTTTTTAAATAGCTCTAGGGACTAAACAAGGACAACAGTTTAGCTATGAAGTCATGTATAAATGTTTTTAACTAAATAATTCAATAAACTTGAGTTTTTATATATCTTATTTGTACATTTGTGTTGTAGGTTGATTCTTTCTTTTTTCATTTGTTTTCTTTAGCCATCATTTTTAGATCCCAAGACTCACTCCATTATACAGGATGAGTTTCAATGTGGAGCATTTCTAGTCTGAATTTGTATATTCCAATATGTTACCATTGTCTTTTATATCTCAGTGGGTATATGCTCCAGCTGGAGAGCTTCACTTCCCAGTGGACTTGACTCTACATCCTTCTTCAGTAGATTGGATACATGTAGCGTTAATGAAGCTTATGGCACTTATGGGATTGCTCAACACCGAGAGGGAGAGTAAAATATGGGAGGTCCAACTGCTGTGCCAGTTTAATGCCTTAATTACTGGCCTTAATAGAGACAATGAATTGATTTCCCGGTATAAACTTACAAATGAATAATATTATTTGCAAACACTGGATACCTGCAATGAACTTGAAAGTAAAGATGTTTTATGTAGCATGATTCCATATTACTGCTGCTTCATGTAGCTAAAGAAGCAGATCTAGTATTGTATTTGGTATCTCAATGCTCTGTGAATTCAATGTAAAGAGAACACCTCAAACATTTCAACTCATGCTAGAGCATATGAAACAGCAAAGCCCCATTTACAATGCTGTGATGGCCAATGAAAGAGTTTGCTCTGATTAATCTGTGTAATCTACCTCAAATCATTTAAATACATATCTACACACATATTTATTCTTGTGTGATCATGGTGTAGTGTGATATGCCAGAGGAATGCATGCCTGGTGTTGCAGGCAATGAAGATGCCTCCAGCTAAGCTGTTTGGGGATGAAGATGGCACTGGAAAGCTTTATGGCACTGCTGTGTGAGTGAAAGATTGCAAAAATAGCACTGGCAAGCTGTCTTGGGACACAAATGACACTGGCAAGCTGTCTGTGTACAGAGATGACACTTGCAAGCTGTTAGAAAAAAGATATGTCAATGGCAAACTGTTTGGAGACAAATGTGCTGCTGGAAAGCTGATTGGGGATAAATATGGCACTGGCAAACTGTTTGTGGACAGAAAAAGCACTGATACATTGTTCGGATACAGATATAGGACTGTCAAGCTGTTTGGAAATATATATATATATTGACAATCAATGACAATCTGTTTTGGGGCAGAGATGGCACTGTCAGTCTGTTTGGAGACAGAGATTGCACTGGTAATCTGCTTGGGGATAGCAATGACACTGACAAGTTGTTTGGTGACTTAGGTGATACTGACAATCAGTTTGGGAAAAGAGATGGCACTGAAATGCTTTTTAGGGACAAAGATGGCATTGATTATCTTAATGGGGTGTGTGAGTTTAGTCAGGCCTAGGGCAGCACAAAATCTAAATGCACCACTGATCATAGCACAACAGATCTCTAGCAAAGTATACTTTATTGATACTTTTAGATACCACAGTGCATAGCCTTTTCTATGTTTCTATCCAATTGTCTTGTCTGTGTATCACCATTTATAAGTTACCTGTCAACATTTCTGGCTTGCATGTCTTTCTGTGTCAATACTGATAATAACATGTGGTTTGATGAAGTTTCAACATGGGCTACTAAATTGGTTTTGCTCCCATGTCCAACAAGTTGCCAGCCCTCCACTAATACCATATTGTATAGTTTAGTGCAAGAACTTTACCACAAGCATATAATTCCTCAGTGACAATTTATCACACCATATAATCTACATGAACATGGAGTTCCAAACTCTTTTTTTCTTTTCTTTATTACATAGGTACATGGGTAGAGTGCATTGCAATGCACATGAATGGCATGAATGGCAGAACAGTCAGATATTTGATGGTAATGTTATAACAAATCCCGATCTGTTGGCATATATAGAAAGGAGGTCAAATGTTAAAAAAATAAATGTATTGGTAGGAGGGGGAGCAGTGCTTATGGTGACATCAGATATGGGAGGGCACACAGAGGCTGAGAGAGCTTGGACAAGATATGTGATCCTGGCAGATAATCAAAACAAAAGAGAAATAAAAAAACAGTGTAAACGGCCCTATTCACAATCCAAGGCAGGGTCACCATCAGGGTGGACGGGTGATACACCCATCCCGAGCCCCGACCCTTTAAAAAAAAAAAATCTTTAAGTGAAAAAAAATTGTGGGCAAACGGGGAAGCTGCCCATGCCCCATTTATTCCTGGGGGCCCATAGCAGCTGCCTTTGTGATTGTCTAACATGGAGATAGTCAGCCGGCAGTCTGCATCCAGTGGGACCTGGCTTTTAGTCACAGCCGCAGGAAGCACTGCGGAGGAGATGGCTGACGAGCAGCATCCTGGTAAGTATTGGGGAGAAGGGGGGATTGGCTGTCACATATTAATGAGCAAATTATCAGTGGCATATTAATGAGGAGATTATCAGTGGCTTTTTAATGAGGACATTATCAGTGGCATATTAATGAATAAACTATTATTGCTGTACCTACCACCCAGCATTATTAGTAAACATTATAGCAAGCAAATTCAGGGAATAAAGGGTTCCTAAACCATATGCAGGTCAAAATTGGCATGGGTAAATGATTAGGAGAGCCACTGATTATAACTACATCTCTTTCAAATTAAAATGTTTTATTTTTAGTTTGGAAGAGATGTGATCATAATCAATCAAATCAATTTATGCATCAAGGAAAGTCCTATGGTATCCAATCTATGATTAATTAGCTGGCTTCCCCTTCCTCCTAGACACATGTGCATTCTACATTCTGCAGGAGAACCTGGACCTGTTCAACATGTCCAGCATAAAACTGGCTGATCTGGCAGCACTAGCTGTACATCTACATCACTGTACAGGTTCCACACAGCTAGTATAATTATCACTTTGTTTACTTTCCTTTAGCTTATTTGAAACATACAACTAAAATGTTGATTTTTTTGCCTCCCAGACTCCAGCCAAATGCTGAGAGGTGACTAAGAGGAGCAGCAGAAGCTGCAAACATACTTAGAATGCAGATATTCACATTGAAATAAATGCATACAGTTTTATAATTATTTAACTTTAATATGCAGAATATATGAAAAGGTGGGGCATTTTCTGAATCAGAGTGCTTGTAGTTCAATTTTAATCATGATCACCATATGACCTGAAGGGAAAAAATACAAAATATTGATAAAAATACCTGCCATTAATTTATTGGCGTTTGGTATTTGCACAATTTAATTTTTATAGAACAAAGCTATTTGCTGTTCATGGATCATTTAATTCTTCAAATTCCACAGTCGCATACCACTAAATCATAGTGCAAGTCCCTGTGTAAAACCATTAAGACACATCATGTATATTATAGCAGATAGAAAAAAAACTATTATTGAACATGCATGCTTACATTACTCCTTGGCCTTTGTATAAAACAGTAAACAGCAGAATAATTGTTGGAAACACAGAGGTCACACAGAAACAAAATAAAAAGGAACAAAAGCAAATAACACAAAAAATGTTTGTCACCTTCTAATGTTCCCTGAAGGCCCGGACGTTAGAAACAGTGTTGTATAACATGCTGTGTCAACTTGATCAAATCAGCTCAGACAGATCCATGCATGCAGGCTCTTTGGTCTGAATATACCGTAAACAGCATGAATGTGAATATAGTAACATAATATGTTCAAATCAAAGCGGGCACATGTACATGTAAGGGGGAAAAAAAACAGAAAACCACTGCACAATATTGTAAATAAAGATTGTATATGGTGGGGTTATGTATGTACTCACAAAGAGACTGAATTAATCGGGCTCATCAAAAAAACCACATGCATGCATGCTCTTTGGTCTGAATTTACCTTAAATATCCTGAAGGTGAATACAATAACATACAGTGGCTATTCACTAAAGGTGCGTTGCAGGTGCACTAAGATGAGATGAACATTTCACATCACTAATTTAGCTATACATTGTTCAGGGACAATCCTGAGTTAACCAACTTAGTAAACTCACCAAGTTTAGAAAGGTATTGCTAAATTGGTGGGATGAAATGTTCATCTCACTTCAACTCACCTAATCTCATTTCAACTCACCTTTTAGGTGTTTGTCAATGATTTCAGTATAATGTGGCCCTGCAAAATTGGTGGGATGAAATGTTCATCTCACCCCACTTAACCAGCAACTCATCTTTTAGTGAATAATAAATGAAATTCCAGCTTTACTAGGACGGGATTTCATTCTACATACACCTGTGTGCTTTTGTTATTTTTTTATGTACTCTTTATTTTTGCAGCGCACCGTTTGGGTGGCAGGGAAATAGGCAGTGATTTAAAATGCCCACCCCTCTGGCACCTAAATGTTATTCATCCCCCTTGCCTGGGTAATTTAGAGCAAAGTTGACAACTTTGGCCATGTTTCCAGGGATACATATTTATTCCAAGTGCAGTCCGGCATTGTGTAGTATGCATATCCGAACAGACACAATACAATTACTTAATCAGGGTGGAGATCTCATAGAACCTACCATGATTAATTAATTGTATTCTGTCTGTGCGTATATGCATCCTACATATTGTCGGGCCCCAACATGCATAGTCTGTCTACAGCATGTAGAACAAATATGTGTCCCTGGAAACATGGCCGATGTTGGCAACTATGATTTAGAGTAACAGGGCTAGGGAGGATTTATTTCTAATATTTTTTATTGGATCTCGGGGCCATTGACCAGCTCCAAGACCTAATTTTTGATTATTTTTTTGGGAGCAAACATGTCTGGAGGAATTTGGGCAGCCTCCAGACCTCGGAGTGTTTGAATTTTATTAATTGGGGGCGAGGACTACAATGTATATTGGGGGTATGGAGGCATTTGGGCAGCTCCCAGCCCTACTCAACATAGGGGGGAGGGCAGGGCTAGCAACCCTGGCCCCAAATTTATATTATTAGTTAGGTGACCTGAAGTGGTTCACAACTAGGAGCCTTGATTTTATTTGAGAAAATCGGAGCTACCGGAGTTGACCCTTAAAAATGGATGAAATGCAGTTAAAAGAGAGCAAAAGCTTAATCAAAGTGAATGGAGCTACTGCTAAGCTATGCCCCTTTTATTAATGATGGTGCCCCTAAATTATGGCTTGCTGCTCCTAGAGGGATACCAGCCGTACCACAATGACGAGGCCTATGAAGGCAAAACGTACATCTTTGGTTGTTTTATTCCTCGTGTAGAGGAGACCAGCCAGACAATTTGGATCTGGACTGCCCGTATGGGTTGGACCAGGGTCGCCACCTCATAAAGACGAAGAAGGAGCCGGCCTAGGGGCTCTTTAACAAGGGCCCCCCTCACGCGCCTATTTTCCAGCCACAATGTGGCACTGAGGGAGGGAGGCGGACCACACCTGGGACAAGGTGAAGGCCTGCCCCCTCCTTCCATTGGAGCACGTTTTGTTTACTGGGGAGCAGCAGGCAGTGCTAGCATGCACACAGAGCTCAGACAGTGCTGCCCACATTCCTCACGTGCACAGACTACACACAGGGGAGGGAGGGGAGGGGAGGGAGGACCACACACATTTGCAGAGGGGTGGGAGGAAAGACCACACACATGGGAGGGAGAGAGGGAGGGAGGGAGGGGAGGAAATACCACCCACATGGGAGGGAGGAGGGGAGGAAAGAACACACACATGGGAGAGAGGGGAAAAAAAGAACACACACATGGGAGAGAGGGGAAAAAAAGACCACACACATGGGAGGGAGGAGGGGAGGAAAGACCACACACAGGAGGGGGTGGAGACCACAGACATGGGAGGGAGGGGAGACCACAGACATGGGAGGAGGAGAGGGACAGACATGAGCAGGTAGAGGAGAGGGACCAGCATGGGAAAGGAGAGGAGAGGGACAGACATGAGGAGGGAGAGGAGAGGGACAGGCATGAAAAGGGAGAGGAGAGTGACAGGCATGAGGAGGAAGAGGAGACAAACAGGGGGACACATTAAAAAATGTACTTTTTCTTTAACAGGAAAAAAACTGCTTGCTTGTGCATATGTGACTGTCTGTGTATGTGACTGTCTCTGTGTGCATGTGTGAGATTGTGTTTATGATTGCGTGATTGATGTGCAGTTGTCTGGCTGTTATAAGTAGGAGGGGTAAGGAGAGGGGCAAGGGGCAGCAAAATGAGGGATGGCAAAATCCTTGCACCTGCCCTGGGTGGGACCAGTCTGATATGCTAACGTTCTCATTCATCTGCTTGCAGTTCTCATTCATCAGTTTTAAAAGTCAAGATCACTTTATGTTTGAAAATATAAATAAGATGGTTAAGCAATTTTAATAAGTATTTTCCGTACTGTTGATTAGGTAACCAAAGAGGCAAAGATAAACATTTTATTATGAGATAAAATGTCCTTGCAGTAAAATGTTGCTGCCAAAATAAACTACTATGATTATGTTGCCCCATATTTCAAAGACAAGAATATTCCATTATAAATTCATTTTAGGATTAATTTACAGAGCAAAGTCGTTTTAAAGGTAACCTAGAGTTCTGATTAGATAACACAAATAATAATAATAATTTTCTTGGATTTAATGTGATTTACACCCAAGATCAAAAGTGCCTTGTGTTTAAGGTTTCAAAGGTTTTAGGAAGCTTCAATAAAAGGATACAAACGGGCAAGTAATCAAATGACATTAGCGAGAGCTTCAAGCTGAGCCTGGTAATGATTGACACTATGTTCCTTATGCAAATCAAGTATCCAAGCTTACCCTCCGCTGCAGAACTCTTATGGAAATTGCAGCCATGCAGATAGATTATATCATAAGAAGCTGATATTGTAGACGTATGCTTTCCTGAAAGGAACAATACCAAATGCATAAGTATATGTGAGCAAACCAAACAAAGCTTGCACATTTTATGAGTGGTTTATTCCACTATATATGGAGTATTGGGACTTCATACTAACATTTTATCAAAGGGACATGAACCCTAAAGGAAAAATGGGTAGGCATAAATACATATTTACAAAATGTTTAAAGAAATTGTATGTCTTAGACACTGATGAAAAGGAATGCGGTTAATTCCAAAAATGTCTTCCTTATTGGCAATTCCATACAAAATAGGACCATGTACCTGTCATAAACCAAATGTTCACAAAGTGAGAACCACCTACACGTAGCAGACATGTATGAAATGCATATAATGTCATTGTGCTTATATAATACTATATTTTACATAGTTCTGATGATAATTTGCATAATTTTATTTTGATTTATTTATAACATTATTGTAGATAGACCACATTTTATTTCTGCTATTCATGGGCAAAGTATGTTGTGAATGAGATTACAAACACAGAGGTATATATAATATCACATACACACCGATTCAAATGTGCACACACAATCACATAAACAAAATACATACAATATATATGATCTAAATTACCATATTAGAAAGCTTTGGGAACCATGTATTTTTCAGGTGTAATTGGATATATACATATATACTATACAGAGTTTTTAGATCCTTGTTGATGTTTACTTATATTTTGAAACATTGGTATGTCTTGATGGTGTTTATATTTTGAATACGAATACAGCTATTTTTGACATATACTACCTATAGGCAGTAGTTATTGGCCATAGTGTGATACAGTATCACACTTTGGGCTTTGTTCATTGTCACAAAGTGAATCTTGACAGCGTGCATGACTGGGGCTTTTGGAGGGCCCTGAGGGCCAAACACTTCTCTGTGGACTATGGACCCTGTCGGTTTTGGGGCACTAGCGACATCCTGTTTTCAATATAGCTGGACTTTAAAATGAGGGTGCTCAGTACAGGCTCACTCAGGATGTGAGCCAGGATATGTAACCTGGGAGGCCCAAGCCATTGTCTCATAGTCACAAGCCATTGTCACATAGTGTTAAATCCAGGTTAAGATTGTATCCTATCTTGCAAACTCCAGTCTCTTAGGAGATGTTAAGACATGTTATTATATGTTAGTGTTGAAATGTGTTAAATATCTAATCAATAAGTGTTTACTGTCCTATGAGTCATCTATTGCCTTTTGTACTCAGGATGTCTGTATCTTAAGGTGTCATGTTTAATTAGGTTATGTCCTACTGTATTTAATTACCTGTTTTAAATTATGTTTTCTTTTGTATGAGGCTTGTTATAACCATGTTATAATTAGTTTCCATGTGCCTCCTCCCCCCCTAGTTGATGCCACATTTGTCTGTATATAAGCCTTAATCGGGAGCTAAGAAGGTGATTTCCAACAAAGGGCTGAGGTGCTACCAGCCTTGGTAGCCATCCCATTACATTAATTTTAAATAATTGTATTTGTTTACACACAGTATGATTCTGTGTTTTTGAGAAAAAAAATGAAATCTTATTACTTGGTTATACTATGATTTAGACTGTCTGGGTGTTTTTGTTTAGTCACCCAGGCAATCGTGTTGTTCCACTTGCCACTTGCGATATGTTGCATCACTAGTGGGTTGATTCCTTTTCTTCAGCGGGAGGGAGTGCTTCATTTTGAAGTGTGTGTGTGTGTAATGAATTTATGTATCCATTATGCAATCAATATAATATATGTGTGTTTAGTTTGATCTTGATAAAAGTCTGGATCATGGACTAAAACATTGATCATCTGATATAAATGCATTTGTTCTGAAACTCAAGTCCTGTAAGTGCCTTGAATTATGTGGATTGCTGTCTAATACAGTTTTGGGAGAAGCACATGGGCAATTTACACACCATTGTGTTTGAAAACAGAGAATGCAAGATATATATTGTACAATATATACGATAACACATATATTGTTCCCAAATGATGAGTTCATGTAGCTCTGTATGAAAAAGGGACTGTGGACTGTCAATCAGGAGACATGAGAAGCTCTTTTATTGAGAGTTTTAATTCAAGGACTTTGCATTGTCCCAGAATGAGGCTGCCAGGGATTTAGGACAAGTCAGTTTGCCGGACTTTCCTGGTCACCCTAAATAGAATTGTTGCACATATGTCATCTCACTTTACAGTTCCTATGCCCTTTTGGGCCTACTCTAGAATGATACTCACACAGTGTACACACTGGAAGACTGAGTTAAAAAATAGTGCAAAACTTGCTATGATTGCACAGAGAAATAATCTGCGGTAACCTTCAACCTTCACTTCTCTCTTTTAAAAGCAACTACAAGTTGATAAATCATATTTCAATTTTTATTGGTTGAAGTATTACTCGTTCATGTCCTTGGATCTGTTCCCAATTTTGCTAATTCATACATTCTGGGGGTTTACAATCTTGCTTCTCAGTCAAGGTTGTTAATCATATTTTAATAATGAATGTGTTAGCGTGTCACTTTGAGATTCAGCCTAGACATGGACGTTATGTTTAGTTTTTGCTTCAATTAACTATTAATTGGCTGATAATTGTTTATCAATAGCTGATATCATTGTAGCACGTTTATTTGAGAAACTAGTCAGGGTTAAACATCACAGATATTTATCCCTTCAACTACCAAAGTGATGATAAGTGTAACTCATATGCCTTGATATTCTGTCATAACACAACAGTGTATATAGCCTGCTATTATCCAGTATTACATGTATCATCATAATCCAGCATTATCTTTCCTGTCATTACATGATCCATCATATCAAAACATTGTACAACCCCTTGCAAAAGATAAAAAGGAAAATAAATACTAAGGTGATTTTTCTTTCTACAGTGATTAAAATGGACCAAATGTCGATCATACAGAAATCACTGGGTCTGTTCACTAAACAAAGAACTGTTGTGAACTGACAAGGGAATTGCAATTTATAGTCATTGGGAAAATTCTACACTTTGCTTCCTCTCTGTCTGAGGAATCAATGCTACATTTTGCTCTTGCCTTGGTTGTAACCACAGTTCACTGTTCAGTGAAGATATTCCACTGAATTTTCACATGCAATATCTGTGCATACAGAATCTACAACTGGATAAATTCGATTTTTCATTTGTTTCTTACTTCCCTTTAATATATTTGTTGAAACAGACACGGTATAATCCTAATGACCAGGGGTAGGCACCAACATTGCTCATGGTGGACTGCAATAGACAATTTAATAAGGTTCTTTGGACCTTCACATGGCTTTCCATGGACACAGGTGTTCTTGTATGGACATTTTGTCTATCCCTGCTAATGCCAGTCATACTATAATTATCACGGAGAAAGGGTAAATTTGAAACATTTACATAGTTACCTAGTAGTTACATAGTAGTTTAGGTTGAAAAAAGACTTGCGTCCATCAAGTTCAACCCTTTTCCTATCCCATGTTTACCGCTGTTGATCCAAAAGACGGCAAATAACAACCCTTTCAGCAATCTTGAATTCTGCATTCAGCGGGGAAAACAAATCCTTCTTGACTACAAATGGCAATCAGATTTCTGCTTTGATCAACAAGCACTAAATAAATATTAATGCCTATATTAACATGTATAGCCGTCTATGTTCTGGCTCAACAAAAAAGTATCCATGCCACTTTTAAAGGCATCTAAGGTATTTGCAAGAACCACTTCATCAGGCAGTGAATTCTATATCTTAATTATCCTTAATGTAAAACATCCCTTCCGCTGTTGTAGACTAAATCTCCTTTCTTCAAGTCTTAACGGGTGACTTCTTGTCCTTTGTACTGTTCTGTTAATGATCAGGTCTTTAGTATGGGCCTTGTACATATTTATATAACATTATCATATGCCCTTTAAGCTGTCGTTTCTCTAGCATGTACAGATTTAACTTTTCCAACCTTTCTTCTTAAGTAAAACTTTCCATTCCCCTTATTAGTTTTGTAATCCTCTGCACTTTCTCTAGTTCCATGATGTCTTTTTTTTTTAAATGAATCGTATATTCATAGTGAGGTCATACCATGGACCTATAAAGAGGCAGAATAATATCTTCTTCCCATGATTCAATACCCCTTTTAATACACCCCAATATCTTATTGGCCTTTGCAGCTGCCCTCTGATACTGCGCACTACTGTTAAGTCTATTGTCTACCACTGCTCCCAAATCCTTTTCTTTAGTAGATTTCCCCAAGGAAACACCATTTAAATAATTGTACACAAAATACATAATTTTACACTTGTCTACATTGAATCACATTTGCCATTTATCTGCCCAATTACCCAATTTGTCCAAATCCTCTTGCAGCGAAGATTCATCTAGCTCAGACAGAACCATGAGGTACTCCACTTTTCACGTCTGTCCAATTTGAGAACTACCCATTTACCACCACCCTTTGCATTCTGTCTTTCAACCAATTGCCAATCCTTAAACAAACCTCTGGCCCAAGCCTATTTCAGTCAATTTGTAAAGTAATCTTTTATGTGGAAATGTATCAAATACCTTAGCAAAGTCTAAATATATCATATCCACTGCAGCACCCATATCTATATTTTTACCCACCTCCTCAAAGAAAGTAATTAAGTTAATCTAACAAGATCTGTCTTTCACAAAGCCATGTTGGCTCCTGCTAATGAGATTCATGTTCAATATGAAATCTTGAATATGTTCCAATAGCAACCAAACAGTTTCCCCACCACAGAAGTGAAGCTTACAGGTCTGCAATTGCCCGACTGGGATTTTGATCCCTTTTTAAATATGGGCACCACATAAGCTTTACACCAATCTGTGGGCACCATGCCTGAAATAAAAGAATCAATGAAAAGCAAAAATAATGGTCTGGCCAGGACCTGGCTTAGCTGTTTGAGTACCCGTGGGTTTATAGCACAAGGCCCTGGGACTTTGTCTATTTTAACACCATTTAATTGTTTTAACACTTTTTCTTGTGTCAACCAATCACATGCTTGGTGTGACTGTTCTGTAAACATAGCTTGCAAGTTCGAGTCCATTGGTTCTTCCTTGGTAAAAACAGAAACAAAATTTATTTAGAAAAATATCTTATCATCCACTGTTAAGTAATTTCACATAATAGTTGACATCATTTCAGTCCTTGGGGGTATGGTAAACATACGAAAGGTACCATGAGAAATATGAAACTACCTGTGGACAGACAAAGCACATGCATATCCGAATATTTTCCCACTTAAACTAACCCCCACCAAATTATGCCCAGATTCTACACGTGTTATAGCCTGTTAGACTTTTTAAAGGACAAATTTTGACAAAAAATACGGTATGTTTAAATAAAAGACTGTATCAAGTGTAGTGAAATCTTTCAAGTATATATAACTTAATTTTTTCTGACACTAGTCCTTTAATTATGCATGTTTATTGATTATTAAAATAGATTGTTATGCTTGCCCCTACCATGGATCCAAGGGTAAGGGAAGGCAGCCTCATGGTTTTTCTTTGCAGAAGTGCTCAAGTCCAGGTGATAAGGTACCCTGCTCCCCCTGCTTCTCGAAGCAAAGATGAGAAACATTCTTCTGAGGAATCCCATGAAAGATATTAAATTAACTATTCTATAAACTGTTTATTTTCCTTTTTAAAGCCAACAACAAAGTGTTCTCCATTTGAGACTTTATTTATTCTTGCATTGCATACATCTTGGCATGCAATATTTTGTAAACTGAGATGGACTACTGTTCCAACAGCTGTAAACATCAGTAACAGTGAACAGATGGCAAGCCACATACTGTATTTTTCCAGGTGAACTTGCTCAACAGATCATGAGATATGCCCACAAGCAATCCTGTTTTTAGATTTCAAAAAATCTTTATTGCAGGTAACCAAGGTCACACTGAAACACTAAGGAGAAAAAGAACAATTTTAAAATCAATAAAACTATTTAAGTTTCTACCAATGTTCCCGGAAATATGTTTTGTGACTCCTGCCCAAGACCACTGGTTCACATTGAATATCATTATCTAGAAAACAATGGTCAATGTAAAAAGAGATTTTTACAGATATTGATAGCTGTATGAATGTTCATTTTACATTTCCTTGGGAGGTACTGGTTTCAAACGCAATTTAATTGAAAAGTTGATTTTGTTTTTAAATATAATTATAGCATTTGTAAAAGTTTATTTTCCATTTCACAACATATAGTGCAGTGTTTATTTTATAATGTGTGGATGGTAATTCATTTAATGATATAAAATATTTGCTGTCACTAGTAAGATGTAAATATAACTAAATACTGGTTTAGGAGCGTACCTAGTGTAACCAGCTTGTCAGTTTCAACTATGTCCCCAAGAAAACTGTCAGTGCAATATTTTACCCCAAAAAGCTTACTGGTGCCATCATTATTCCCAAACAGTTTAGCAGTTACATGTTTGTCTTACTACAGCTTCTCAATGCCACATTTATCCTCTAATGGCTTACCCCTGCCATATACATCCATACACAGATTTACAGTACCATATATCTACCAAAACATCTTTCCAGTGGCATTGTTTTCTCCAAAAAGCTTGCCAGTGTTGTCAGTGTTAATCTTGTCCCCAAGAAATTTGTCAGTGTCACCTTTGTCCCCAGACAGATTACGTTTCAGTGTCATAAGTAGCATATATGTGCCCAAACAGCTCTGCAGTGCCACTTTTTTTTGCCCCAAAAAAGGTTGCCAGTGCCATCCATGTTCCCAAACAGTTTGCAAGTCCCACTGTTGTTCCTAAACAGCTTGCCAGCTTGCAGTCCTGTATTGAAGTTTGATTGCAACCTAGGGAAAAACTAAAAAAAAAAAAGGGATTCAACAGTGGCGAGGGTGGCATTGCTGCCCCCTAGCCCTTCCAGAAAGTGTAGCATCAGGGGCAGAGTGCCCTCCCCACCTCACTTCGAGTGAACCCCTAACATAATATCATTAAGCTGTATATCTTGGATAATGGACAGTTATCTTGCCCCATTTTTCCTCCTTTGAATTCAGGAAGAGGGTGATAATGTGAAACCAGAATGTGACACAAATGTGTCTATGACCTTCTTAAAAGTAGGTGTAAATGGATTTAAGCCATGGGCCAACAAATGGGCTGTCAAACCTAGCGCTCAATGTGGCAAGTTACTCTTGTTTTAAGCTGGCATTGGGGGCCCTAAAGATTTTTTGTGGGCTCTATCCCATTCTGAAATGTGTCCAAGATATTTAATTTTTGTAGCAACCTTGTTCCCAATAGCGCATTCTTTTGTTCTAGTCCACTGCAATTTACTTCTAGCAGGCACAAACAGAAGACAAATGTATTGCTGCAGTTAAACATCTTTAGTAGGCAACTAAGCAAGACAACTCTACCTTAAGGCAGAGCAACAACCATAGGAGAGTCACTATTTATTATTAGGTTATCTGAAGAAGTAAAGCAATGCAGAGCTCACTCCATGAGCAAGTGCTAGGTGATACTGCAGGTTCCTTTATTTAGAATGCAAATGTATATGAATATATAATAAACTATGTCAGATACAATTATAATATTGATCCAGGAAAGATTCTAAATGTATTTACATGGTTGGTGCTGCATGTGATTCCCCTCACCCCTTAGTAATAACTCTTTTGGAATTTCACCATCTGTTTTTTTTTTTTTATTGCTGAATGAACAGTCTCCATTGTATCCACTGTACAATTGTGCAGTATGACATTACCTCCCTTCTCACTATCCTCATCACGCCAGGATTGTCGCTACAACACTGAAGAAAGTAGAAGAAAAAGAGACGCTAATAGTGGATAAAGGCAGCCCATCCATCCTGCCACGCAGGACAATGAAAGTGGAAATCAGATGTGTACATAGATTTATCTTTGGCATTTTAGTGTTTAGATGTCAGGTTTAAAATGTATAAAACAAACATAAGTACCGTTTTTCACTACGCATTTACCAGGCTTTTCCATTTTCTCTATACTATTTCTCTTTTTCCTTTTTGTTCACATGCTCTTGAAATATGAAAACATATTATGTGCTGATTATGAGATATGTATAGAAAGGTAGGTATTAATGTAAAAAAAAAAAAAAAAAGATTCTGTTTCTGTTTTTTGACTCATTTGTATCTTTTGTCAATATATTTATTTTGCAATTTGTTTTATAATTTTATGATTACAGTTCCCTCAATATAGCTTCCCTACCTTTGATATAGCAAATTGCATTTTGAGATGTAAATGAGCAAAAGAAACAAACAGATCTATCTCCTTTCTATGAGCTTTCTTTTGATATCATGTGACTTTTCCAGCTTTCATGTTTGGTTAATTTCTTAAAATACATCAACATTTTTTTAAAAGAGGGACTAAACCCTCCTTACAGTCTTTTAATCACACAGAAGACAACTTATCCTATAAAGAAATGTTCACTATACACATTGGAGACTATGGGACAGTGGGATATATTTAATTGCCCCTTTTATGTGACAAAATGGTATTAGTGGTAAATTAACAGGCATTGACGATTCAATGATGGCCCCATTAAATTAAAAAAATGTGGCCTAAGGTCTCTAAAACTAAATAAATGATGCCCAGGACAGCAGGCTGGTGCTGTGCCTGTATCCCAAAAAAAAAAATTAATGCTGGCCCCTGGGGCCGTAGGCCGGTGTTGTACCTGAGGAATCTTAAATAAGTATAATTGGACCCATGGGGCCATGTGCTGGTGCATTGCCCCTGGCCCCAATATAAAAAATGTATCCTTCCAACACTTGTGCCAGGAGCTGGACAAATTACCCTGGCACAATACAATAAATAAAATAAAACTACCCCCACTACCCCCACCTTGCCCAGGTAGGGGAAAAAAATAAGAAAATCCCCAATCTTGTAAAACAAAACACACTTTCAGTGATATCAGTATGGGAAGTGAAAATCCTTGCCCATTCCCCAGCACACAAACTGTGCCCGCTTTAAAAAAAACCAAAAAAACTATATATATACAAAAAAAAGGTAAACAAGTACACCTATTTAAGAAAAAATCATGATCGCAAAAAAAAACCCATTGCACTAGCGCTTTAGCATTTGTATGGTACGGAACACTATTGGAACTAATAATCCCTCCCCCCGGCAGACTAAATGCTCCTCAAATAGTGGACATGTCCAGTGGGAAAGTGAGCACTGGTTACATTTAACAAAATCACACTGTGCCTGAACCAAGAAAGTCTTGCAATTTGTTGCCAGGGTCTAACAAGGTGTCGGCGTCAAGTGTTAATATTCCCAAAACATTCTTAATTGCAAAAAAACACATACACAAAAAAATATAGTTTATTCTCATAGCTTAAAACGCTGTCTTATGACCATAACCTCCCATGAGTCCAAATTTTTTGTATGGGCAAAACTTCACTTAAAAATGATTTCAGAACTTTGCATTCCTAAAACCAGTCTTTTTTGCATATGTAAATCTCGAGCACTTGACCTCTTGACTATACTTACTTACAAATTTCCTGCCAAAGCAGTAAATTATCTTCATGAGACAAACTATACAGGAACAAACTGTAACGATTTAGTATGTTATGTGTGACATGCGTGTGAAAACAGAACTAATATAAAATGCACTTAGCTGAGCTGTGCTATGATTGCAGTGAATGTATCTACAATGTTTTTTTTTTTCAAGGTGTTGAACTAGTGTTTCTTGCTCATAAGTGGTAATCATTTTAATATACAATGTCACAAAGTCAGTAATAGAATCTTTTATCAGTGGGGATTCCAAATGTAATGCATTTAAAGGAGAATACTGACTTTTTGCTAAAATATATATTTTTCCAATGCACTGCACAGTTACTACATCTAACAAAGATTACGTAGTTTTGTAATATAACATGGTATATAGTTCATTTCTTAATCGGATTAATTTTTATTTTACTTCCTTATCCTTTCATAGCACTCTCCCTTTTTCTTAAGTTGATTCATACACATTTATTTTAGGTGGTATAGTCTGAAGTGTGACAATATACAAATAAAATCTAAACGTCAGAAGGCACACTTGTTGAAGCCTATGGTGTGACATGCATATGGTGGGGGAAGCTATGCCACAAATGTGACTCAGGAACTATTAGTTCCACTACTCTTATCTATGAAACGTGCACAAATTTAAACATTTGTGAGGATGCTGACAGATCAAATAACACTATTTTGCATGCAATTTCATCTTTTACTCCTTGATCAATGTATGTCAGAGTACAGTCAATAAGAAATATCTTGTCAGTGGCAGTAGTGTTTCCTATGCTGTAAAAGATCATCTTACAGATAAATAATTGGCTATAACAAACATGTCATGCTTTTTTTTTTTTCATTACTGAGAAAGTTTAATATGTGAATAGGTATGTCACATAAACTGTATGTACATTATGCATAGCTTTATTTCTTTTATACAGGCTCCATTCTAATGGTAAGTAGTTTAAACATGTCTGTATTCCCTTTTATAGTTAACACATATTGTTACTAAATAAGCTTTCTACAATGCTGACTTTTATATTTATTTTAATTCTTAATCCTGCTCATAGTCTCTAGTAGCTAGTTTTACCTTATTTTTAAGCCTATGCACCTTTTTTGTTTATGTTGACGTCATACTGCAGATCATGCTTATTCTAAAAATGTAGGAACGTTTAAGTAAACCATATTCTCCAGGTTTTTAGTATGTTTAAAATAATTTATTATATATTATTATCATTTTATTGTCTTCTGAATGTTGCCTAACAGTTCACAGTTTTCATTCTATTAGTCTCTGTTTAATTATGAGGTTTTTCTGTTATAAGTTCTCCTTCCTTGATATCTTCAGTGTATTGTAAAAGGATTAAGAAGAACACACACCTTCAAAACACAGGTTGCCAAGCAACAACACAAGAGGAAAGATACAAAACTGACTCAGAATACATACAAACAACCAGAACACAATAGAATAAACAGATGCTTATTTGTTTCATTGTAATTTTCTAAAGCTTTCAAAAAGTCCAGTAAAAAAAGTAACATTTTTTATTAATTTTGTTTACATATCAGTTTAATAATGTGTTACTCTACAGAGTAAACATCATTAATTTATAATGTTCATTGAAGGGACTCTGTCATCATCGGAGCATTGCAAAACCAACATTTTTTGGGGGCTATTCACTAAAAGGTGAGTTAAGGTGAGTAGCAGGTGAGTTGAAGTGAGTAGCAGGTGAATTGAGGTGAGATGAACATTTCATCTCCCAAATTCAGTTATAAATTGTGCAGGAACAAACCTGATGAGTTTACTTACAGGTTTGTTCCTGCACAATCTATAGGTAAATTGTTGAGATGAAATGTTCATCTCACCTCCAGGGCCGCCATCGGGGACGGGACGGGCGATACAACCGTCGCGGGGCCCAGCAGGCCCAGTGGGCTCACTTGGGCCCAAGCCCTTAAAAAAAAAAAAAGGGTAGGAAGAAACACTGCTGAGGGGACGAGCAGCTTCTAGATAAGTACTGGGGAAGGGGGAATGAGGGGGGGGGGGGGGGGATTGGCTAACAATGGACAAATTATCACTGGGCTTATAATGGACAAATTATTACTGGGCCAGAATTTTTTTCAGTAAGGCCCTGAAACTTCTGATGGTGGCCCTGCTCACCTCAACTCACCTGATATTCATTTTAACTCACATGATACTCACTTTAACTCACCTGCTACTCACCTCAAGTCACCTTTTAGTGACTAGCCCCATTTATGTTGAAATACATGACAATATAGATATACATGCGTAGTAAAGTGCAAGAAGTAAAAGAAGAGACATACATATGTTAAATAGAATTCAGCATATGAGCAGTCATATTTCTTAGCAAATACATCCAGTGCGCAGTTAGGATGCTGGTTTTCCACTCCTATTTGCTGGCAAACAATGCCAATAGGTTTCTCTTCTCCGACATGTACTTTGTCTATGGCTGAGAAGGATAATTTCCAAAAATGGTGCGGAAACATGACAACTAGTGTAACTTTACACATTGCATTCACAGAGGAGCAGAAATCGGGAAAAGGAGCCTTAACTTAGAGGAATGGACAGAGCTATTAGAGTAGGCTATGGGCCCCATACCTAGTATTTTACTGGGATTTAATGGCAGTGTGTCTAAAAAGGCAGGAAGAATTGCTGCTTCAAATTTCTGTTTACTCACTGTAGAAAAAGAATTAGCCAGAATTAGCATGAGACAAACAGACGGCCCTAGAGAAGTTGCTCAGTGGACATTCTTCTGGTGTACACTATACCAGCCATGGCAGCCAATGGTGTTGGGGACCTAGAACTGCTGATAACTAGAGCATTGTCCATTGTGAGGATTGATCATCCTCACACAGGATGTGCAATTGTTGTATCAGTAGTGAGACAACAGGGAGAATCTAGTCATATGAGGGGCAAAGAGAATAATTGGAGAAACCATGAATGGGAAGAGCTTCAGGAAAACCATAGACATAGACTTAGTCAGAATTGGAGGAGGAAAGAAGGAAATAATTGGTGAAATGAGAGATTGGGAGACCATGAGAATAATGGTAACTGGAGGATAAATTAGAAGATATATGTGATTCACAACATTCAATCATTAGTAAAATGGTGAGAATGTGTTCTGGCAATAGTTTATTTTGATGATCAAAAGAGAAATTGCCAACACGAAAAGACAAAGTAATTTGCATTTTATTTTAATATTTCTTCTAAATTTCTTTTAAATCCACAGAACCATGAAAGAATGTTCAGCTATAATCCCTGACCACCACTTCATGACCACTACTTCATTAATTGATACTTTATATGATGCATGTTTTACAGTTTGTGAGTCATGTATATTGTAAAATACATTGCATGGAATATATCTTTGTTTGTTTTTGGGGTATTTAAGATTGTAATGTAAATATGTAAATATATGCATGTTGTAATGTAAAGTGACAGTCCTAGATAAATTGCAGAAAAACTTGATGGAATATATTCTGAGAGATGGTGGATTGATTTTTTACAACATTTGCCTTTTGATATGTTAATGAGTGCACACTTCCAATGACCAATCAAACCATTAAATATACCTGTTAAATGAAAAATCTCATTTCAGTCTTCCCTGAGTTGCCTACATCTTGCATGCATGGGCAATCAGCTCTGTTTTATGTTGGACCTGTTGGTTGAAAACTAGGATTCAGGTTAGTCTTGAGAATATGTTGTGTGTTGGGCTGTCACTAATTATTGTATGCTATTGTGTTTTTGTCTCTTATGAAATATCTGTTAAAGTAGACAGACTTAGATTTTATATTTGGTGATACACCACAGATGCAAGACAGTATAGTCCATTTAAAGCTCTATTGTGGACATAAGGTGTAGGTCCCTGCAGCATCACGGTGTACCCTGCAGTCTGAGTTAATTAATACCTTGTTTAAACCTAGTAAGGTGGCAGCACAATGAACAAATGCCACTTTACACACAACCAGCACATTTAGCTTCGCATCAAAAGTAACAATGACAAATTATAATAATGTGGTCATGCATAAGCTATGTGTGTCATTTCCAGTTCATGACACTTTGAGGAGCTGTGGTTTCCCATTCAGGAAAGCTCTGCTTAGTCAACATGGTACAATCCTAGAACAATGGAACTGATAAAGCAGGCCATGCACCATAGAGTAATAAATAAAAGCATATCATAAAACACAGAGAAACACAGTACCACCTCTTACTAAGACCTAATAACTTACTGATCATAGCCAAATAAATAATGAAGAGAAATATTCAGTATGTCAAAAAACATATTTGAAATCTGTCCCTTTCACACAAGCTATATCTGTACTGAGCTGTTTGTTTGGTAGGAGATGAGGTGACATCACTTCCCCAGCTAGGAGGAAGTACTTGAAACCATTTACCAGTTTGTGGGCAAATCTCTGCAACATATTGGGAGGGGTTATGTTCAAAATTAGCATATTAGCACACTTTCCAATTGGTGGCAAACATTATGCAAATTTATGATTACTGTGAAAGAAAGTATCAATTCACAAATCAGAGTTAATATAAAACTAATGCATCCTACAAGCATTGACTCATTATTTTACAGCTCTGATCTAACAGATTATTGTAATAGTATACAACATACTCTCATTTTGTACTTGTTTTATTAGTTTTCTGTCAATAGAGACACATTTATTTCATAATTAGCATTACTCTACTATGTTTCTTTGCCTAGATTAAAAAAGGAGAAGAAAATGAAAGCTGTTAATGTTACCGAATGTAACAGCTACTTGCTCATTATGTCAAAAAGATATTTAAATATGCAATTACTATAAGGAGATACAGTCACTTTAAAACAAAAAAAAGTCCTACTTAATTTATGTATTATTGTAAAATAGTTTCTAGTTCAATACAAGTAGGGTTAAAATGGAACCATGTATTGCCTAACTGAGAGTATGGTTGCAAGTTTTAAAGACCAAGTTGCTAAAACATAGTTAACAGCTTTAAAAAAAAAAAAGGGCTAGGAAAACATAAGGCATTGAAGAATGTCCTCAGCACAGTCCTACTCCTTTCCCTAGTTTAATACAGAGTCTTGTTTATAAGCAAAAATAATTATATACAGAGATCTAAGCACACACCATTTCTCTGAATTATGTTTTCAAGTATATTAAATCGAATCCAGATTACTCTAAAAACAATTAGTTAAAATAAATGGTCTGATAAATGTATTCATGGTCCATTGGTTAACGTCCCGATTCCCTCGGCAGCCTGGGTCCTGCGTAAACAAAAGATCATTCTGTTCCACAAGCACCCCACAGTTACACATACCCTTGTGCTATGGCACAGACTATGTAGTATTGACAGTCTTATCAACTCCCCCTCCCCACTAATCTCTTTGATCTTAAATCAGGATTTTCCCCCGGTTTTCATGTCAATACTTTAAGATCTATTCTCCCATCTGAAGTTAAATACTCTAGGCTGGGACACGTTATGTCTGACGACCACATAAAACCTAAGGAAAATTTCATTACCACCCCTCATATCACTGCAACGCAACGCTACACACACACCCAGCTCATTCATTATATTACTTCCCTGATGGCACATACGGTTTACCTGAGGTCTCTCACGCCCTTTGAGGCACTATGTACTAATACAGATTCACCTAAAATGCTAATTTACCATATTCAACACATTCTTACTAATCTATCCCCAGCACCCAAACCATACTTTATCAGGCAGTGGGAAACAGATTGCTCAGTCACCCTCACAGACACACAGTGGCAGAAAATAGCTCTTCTTGCTCATAAGGGCTCAATTTCAGCTTTAGCTCAGGAAAATGTCTATAAAGTGTTAACCAGATGGTATAGAGTTCCCACGACCCTCAAACAGATTTTCCCCTCGCACAATGACATCTGTTGGAGATGTCGGTCACACACAGGTACTTTTTTACACATTTGGTGGAACTGTCCCATGATAGCCCCGCTATGGGACGGGGTTATCCTCACTATGAGAGAGGTGGTTGATCCCGGATTCCCTCATGCCCCATTACTGGCACTTCTTCACCACACCAAACAACCTGTAAGGAAATACAAACGATCCCTTACACCTGCACTACTCACTGCAGCAAAAACCCTGATACCCAGGCTCTGGAAACAATCTAGGACTCAGTGGAGGACATCCGAAGATCAGAGGAACTTATTGGATCTTCTAGAGGTGAGGGGCTCAAGATATTGACCTGGTGGTTACACTAGGACCTTTTTATGGATACTCCTGAGTGTCAGCAAATCATTAATATTCTCCCCCTATCCACCTAGGCCCCCCACCTCCCTACCCTCGAGGCTTGGGCACATGGGCCCTTCATAAGCATGGATGAGTTATCTGATCACAAGGCTACCCAGACACTCTAGTATTTATTCCTTTCAGTAGAACTTACAGGCAGCTCTGACAACAGGGTTTCGGTCATTTGTCTATATTGCATTTCAATTCTAGGTCTATAGTTCTTCAAAGTATTATTGAATATTTGCGGTCAATGTTGCTGATGATGTATTCACCCCCCCTTTTTTTATATATATATATATATATATATATATATATATATATATATATATATATATATATATATATATATCAATTTGATTATTGTCTGATTATTCCAGGCACTGGAATCTATATGAAATCTAAAATGTACCCTGAGAATATTTGGTTTCTGATTCTCTGCTTGTTATGAGTATCTCAAATCCCTGATATCCATACAAATAAATTTATGTCAGTTAATCTGTAACCAGACCACACGTAGGTCTTAGATTGCAGTTGCCCACAAACTGTGTCGTGGGGCACTATTCAGTATACCCCTGCTTGTGTGTTTAAGCATATATAGTATGGATATTCTAAATTTGAATAGATACTGAAGATGTAATACAAAGCATGTTTATGGAATAATTTATCAGTCTTTTGATTGTTTGCCGTGCTCCCCTCTCTCTGCCCCTTCCCCTCTTTTTTCCCCTTTTTTTCCCCTCTCTTCTTTCTCTTTCATCCTTCCCTCTCTCTTGTGCTCTCTCTCTCATTCTCCTACTCTTTCCCCCCTCCTCCAACTACTGTTTCAATACAAATACCCTCATTTTCCTCTGTACTGTTTATTGTTTACTGTTTATTATGTACTATTTATAAAATCAATAAAAACAAATAAAAAAAGTGAAAAGAAAAAAAAATTGAGATACAATTAAAATTACATTAGTACTGGATAGTCCATCAATATACATCTATTTATTAGTTGATAAGCATGTATATATTGGTTTTGCTTTTAAATAGTTAGTTGGATTTATGTATTTAAGTTGATTTTGTTTGTGAATATTCCATCAAACTTTATCACAAGCAGTACAGTGCCTTTGTTTATGATCTTTTTTATCTTATTACTAATAATCAGTATTTTAACTGATTGTGTTAGAAAATATCAGTAAAGGAGGTTAAACATGGGTCATACTGAGTAAGTGCAGTTAACTGATTATTCCATAACAAATGCTTCATAATCTGTACTTCTACATTAAATGTGCTCCAGTTTCACACTTCTAAAATAAATCATCCAATGTAATTTATGTTACATACAAAAATGGGGTATTATGTGAATTGTGTGAATTTGATATGATCAACAAAATAACATTTCACTAATAACCAAATAAGCAAAAACAGCAAGAGATAAATGGAACAAACCAGCCAGTAATGATCAACACAATCATGAATTAAAAAGATGAACGTTCATGTTGACACTGGTGGTTTCTTCCTTGAAACTCATTTCCACTGAGACACTAAGCAGAAATTGTGATGGATTACTTCTGTAAACTATCTATCTAGCCAAGTTTTACTGAATACCTAAAGACCTTATTGAATTGTACCTGGGAAAATGACAGATTGGGAATCAGCTTGATGTTTCGGTACCCAGGTCAGCAACCAGACAAAGCTTACTTCAGAGGAGCCTTGATTAAATTCAACTTTGTCCATGAAAGAATACACATAAAGGGTCAGAAACTGTCATTATGAATTACAATTATAAAGTTGGGCTGATGATGTGAGGATTGATTTTGTTGTGTTACTTTGCTTCAATATATCAAGGTTATTTGGGTTACTAAATAGTTTGAAATTGCCTACAATGAAAATCTGCCCACATTTGCATTAATATACCATGAACATAATGTCCTTGCATCATTTAAATAATGCTTCTTATCTTCTTCAGCTAAGAACTCAAAAAAAAAAGAAAAAAAAAATACAAAAAAAAAGAAAAACCATGACATTCTCTCAATGCACTTGTCTACAAGCTCATTTTTATTTCTATGTACTTTTTATGTTTACAATACCACCCACACTTTTTAACAATACAATATGTTACTTTCTTCAGAATGCAAGTCTTTTGAAAACTAGTCTATTTATGCAACATATTACTGATTCATTATTTCTGAACATCTTAGAAGAGTTTAATGTTAGACTTGGGTGCCGCAGAAATTTTCCATTTGTCCAAAAAAAATTCAGTTTCTCAAAAAACTAAATTTCGTCTCTTGACGCATTTGTTTTATGACGGAATTTAGACATTATTTTCTTTTCAGCAATAACATTTGGACAAATGGAATTGTGCCAAGGTTCATTTCAGAATAAGTCAAACAAAGTTTGGTTAGGGAATTTGGCCAAAACTACATTTTTGGTATCCAAGTATGTATTAGTGAGTGTTAAATGTGAGAGTATCTTTGTATGTTTTGGTGAGAGCATGTTTGTGCTTATTAGTGTGAGCATGTGTTAATTTATGTGTGAGAGTGTGTCTGCATGTATTAGTGAGTGTTATGTGTTAAGTTAGGTTGAAAATGCAAGCAGTATGAACAAATGGATGGATATTCATTGCACATTCATTCATTGGTTCTTTCATTCAGCTTCACATTGGGAATTCGGAAGGCAGACGAATGGATGAAAGTGATGAATTTCATCCGAAAATAAATTCATCCGAAAAACAAATTCCCAAGTCTAGTTAATGTGTCCTACATGACGTTTGTAATGAGGAAGAAATGAATAAGCATCTTGAATAGCACACAGCTGTTTATTTGTTCCAGAAAGCCAGAAAAAAATTATAATAATGCTCTTGAATGTCCTGCTGCATCCTACAAGTATATGTAAAGGTTTTAATTCCCTGAGTTTAGCACTTTTTTGAATATTTTGTACAAAATGTGATAATCTGGGGTAAGTGTTCATTTCTCTTAACAAAACAAGTGAAAACCTTTAGCGAATTTAAAAGTAAATATTGCATGTAACACGTTCTCCAATTTTTCTTGACTATTTCTGAGAGAAAACAATTGTCTCATTCTGGATGAGGTGATATAATGTTTAGCAAGAAACATGTTTCTTTGATAGCTATCCCAAAATAGAGTAAGCTCTGATGAGCACAAATGATCACAAGGTGCCAGAAGTAAAACAATTGTGAAACAGCTCTTGTAGTACATAAAAACAGATATTGTCTCAAACCTTATAGGAGCACCGTGGTTATTGTTATGTATGTATGCATTTTTGCAGCAGTTGTATCCTCCCCTGTGAGAAAATGCTCTCATTAACTATTACTTTTGTGTTGAACTGTTTCAAGTGCTTGAAATTCAGGGTACTGTGGTTTCTACCACCCCAATGTCACATGAAGGAGGACTTAGGGAGATACGAAGAACTGTTGCTACAGTAATATACTCTTTATATGCGTTTTTTAGGCTACAGATTAGAAATTAACCTGCATATCACCACTTTTACTCCCCTCACTTAGAACTACTTAGACTCATACAAGTCTCACACAAACAGGGAGTTTTTCCATAGACCGGATAAAGTTTTCTCATATATTCTAAGAACTACAGAAGATGAAAAAATGCATTTGAAGTGGTTTTAGAAAGATACACTTAATACATGCCCTTGAGAGTAGATATAAAAGAAACAAATTAAAGCCAATGTGACTTAATAGAAAGGCTAGTCAAGAGGCAGAAAGGATAACAAGGGCAATTCAAATGTATAAAAATTAAAAGGTTCAGCAGCATCATTTATAGACCAAGGTGAATTCAATAAACCAACAAGGAAACTGGTTAAGCTAGAAAATGAAAAAGTGAGAGTCAATTGTAATACAATTATGAACAAAGTTTTCATATACAGATGGTGAATTAATGAAAAAGAAAGTTTCAGAGACACTAAAGTAGGTAAGATGGTACGCTTCCCCGGGGAATATACATAGAGGTAAAAGCCAGATTAGTAATTTTTATATTTTACACAGTCTATTTTTTCTTTGTTGAGTCAGGCGTCTGAGGTTCAGTACGTGTGGTGCTTTTATTGAAAATGAGAAATTAAAAGGCCGCAAAACTTGACATTTGCAATGGCCAAATTATATTAAAGGTTTTTAAGAGATAATACACGGGAATACATAATGAACAATAATAATATTAGCAGGAGTTAACATGAAAGCAACATTTCTTCACAAATGAAAGAAGATAAACCTGAGGGGAGCTACTTGAACTTCAACAGAAAACAGGTTAAAAATGTGCAATTAAAGGCAAAATCTTTAATAGGATAAATAATGAATGTTTACTACTTCAAGGTTTTATCCTGGGTCCACTTCTTTTTAATTTGTTTATTAATGAGCTTGTAGTTGGCATCGAAAGCCGTGTCTCAGTGCATGCTCATAATATTCTGTAAGGTAATATACCTTTTCAGTCTTTGCAAAGGGGTTTTGACAAACTTAGGGATCAATTAGTTAAATGGCAGATTAATTTCATTACATATAAATGTTGGATTATGTTTTTGGTGATAACAATAAGCCTGCAACTTACCTAAATGTTACAAGGTATATCTAGGCGTATAATCTAAATATATAAACGTATATCTATAATAAGTCATAAAGTCAGTTAGTATTGTACATCTATGTCCCCTTTTATCTCTTGTTTAGTTGTACTCCACGTTTAGATTGTGAGCCCATAAGAGCAGTGTCTTACTCACCTTTGTTCAAGAATGGCTGAATCGGTTATATACCAACTGTTTAAATATTGGTCAGTATAGTAGGAGTGGGCAGAAAAATGTCTGACAATTTAGATGGGGATTTTTTTTCTCATGCCCAGCCCAGATCAGATTTTTGTTGCTATAGCTCAATGTAGTATGTTGGTGTGTTTAGTTATTGAGAGCCAATATTATAAAGGCACAAAATCTATTCCCTTAGATAACAAGAGACTGTGCCCTGTAACCTTACCTGTGAAAACTGAAACATAGGAATTCTTCTGCCTTCCCATAAAACATTTTAATACTCAAGCATAGCACATTTGTTCTGAATTATTTAAAACATATAAGTCAAAACTTCATAAAGTTCAATTCATCACCATCACATCACATTACATCAACAGGAAAGAAATGCATGTGTCAAAGAAAAAAAGGATCAGTTACTTTACATCCTACACAAAATGAGGCATTTGCAATAATGCCAGCTTCCTACATTCTTGGCAAAAAAAACTGAGCTGATGATTACGTGGCCTCATTTAGATGCAATGTAAGTATCAAAAAACAAAATAAGTGGTAGCTATTAATATGCAGACCTTGTAATAGCAAACAAATATATTCTTGGACAATGCATTAATTTATTCTAACTTTCTTTCTAAATAGAATGCTATTAAACTTTAAGTATAGAAAGCCTAAAATAGCAGAGCATTTTTTTAAAAACACAGCTATTTTTTATACAGTTGTTTAATACTGATATATAATCCTGCTTTATAAACAGAATCATGCCTCTAGTTTGGAAGGAGATGCAAGGGGTACCCTGTTCCCAATATAACTACTATTCTATATTTTAGAATTCTCACTGGCTAGCTTTTGTACTATTTAGAACAATGCTGGGTCTAGGCTAGTCACAGATTAATGAGGGAATGTATGTACCCTTTTGTCTGCTACAGGATGGAGAGCTATGCTACTTTTTCATCTAGCTGCATGCTCTCCTGATTATATAATATACTGTTAAGTGTGCTCTTATGACAATTACTATCAATACTTGCATTCTTTAATAAGCTTTTATGGTATGTCATTTACAAATCCTCTAGTCACTATATGCAATAGCCAAATCTGACACTTATATAATTACTGTTCATTTTGCTGCCTGTATCTATATTTTTTGTATTAGATTGTGTTCACTTTTCTATTATGCATGTTTTCCATGGTCACACACCCTTTTTTTTTGCTACATAAACAGGTGGGAAGGAAGTTTACTTTGTGCATTCATACTCTGTTTGTCTGCATCGTCATTTTCTTTTTCAGTTTTTTACATGAAGGTGGGGTTTATTTCTTAATCTGTGCCACCAGCGGGATTATCCTTTTTGGAGCAACTTTACATTTGTCTATATCAGCAGCACTTGGATAATGGATTCCCCCGGAGAATATGGAGCGGTTACATCAATGTGAGTGTTACTATGTATATACGGTAAAACAATGTACACATGCTTTTATTCTGCTCCATAATCATTAAATATAAGATGAACATCTGTAGTTTTGATCAGGAGTTGCTCATGCAAGTGTCTGCATGTTGCACACGTCGTTTAGCATATCTGACATGCGCATAAACAAAGTGTCTAGAAAAGTATAAACTATAAAAAATTAGCAGAGATTAAATAAAGTGTGTGAAGTGTGAGGTAAATAGCATGGCACGGGATTAATATATATTATCTACTGTAAAATAGTCAGGTAGTGACTTAGTTAATAATAATGATCTTGCTGCATTCACTACAATGTACTAATTCCTAAATCTGTCCTGTAATAGACCAATATTGTTCATTATCTTTTATTGCGTGTGCAATAGTGAAAGCTTGACCTCATCTTCCAGTTTAATGGATACAGATATGCAAAGCAGACTATTCATGCCAACTTATTATTTTGATGCATCTGAACAGCTTAATATTCAGCTGTCACCTACATTGTACAAAACAAATCTATTAGCATGTCTTGTACAAAGTAATCAATGTTCTATTTCCGTGTGACGGCACTTTGAAATAACTAGAGCCAGAACAATAATGCAGTGTTATGACAATGAAACAGTGATGCGTATTTGGCTTGACAATTCCTGTTAGTTGTATAGTGAATTACAAATGTATTGTGGTCTTGGTAAAAAGTACCCACTCCTCTTTAGATAGCCCCTTGTAAGTGGTTTAACTCAGTAGGATTTCCTGTAATAGTTTGTAATAGTAGGATGTCCTGAACATATATCCCACTATAAACTATAGGAAGAACTGAAACTCCTTCCAATGTCAACATCTGTTTCCTATGTCCACTTGATGCTCAGGAGCAGCAAATGCATACATACACAAGCAATATTTCATATTCACCTATGTTATACATATGCATTTAATGGGATATTGTCCCAGTCCTAGTTACCTCCAGTTAACAGTGATGGAGGTCATAACATTTAATGTCTCTAGGGGATGAGGGGAGAGGAGGTAATGGTTCTCTTTCATGATGCCTAGTCCCTTCAAACCCACAACTAATTTTACACTTCCCAATCCTAGTTGGTGGTCTCAGTCAGTAAGAGAAGCTTCACAAGACCTGGTCTCACCACTGCCTGTGCTAACATGGATGTAAATTCCCTGACCCTATATGGAGGCTCCATGGAGAGAGCTCAATGTCCCTGGATTGCTGGATGGGAGGTTATTTAGGATGAAGTCATTTGTATCTGCATCAATTCCAAGGTAAAGAGAAGGACAAACACCTGTGCACCCCCTCCCCTTAGAGTGGTTTTTCTGTTCACCTGTCCGCTTCCCCTTCCCTTCTTCTCAGTGCCTTCATAGCAACATGGGCACGATGTCTGGGCTGCTCAGCAAGGATAAGGTAACATATATATTACTATTATTGCACCGTATATAATATAATGTAATATGGGGCATATTGCTCCATTACAGTGAAACTGAAGATGAATCATAATAAACTGTGTGCAGGAAACTGTCATTATTGGGGCTGATATCACAATGATTTGTGGAAGAAATAAAACTGACCACATGTTTAGAAGGAGAGTGTTGTGACTGCATGTCCAAAGATTTGCCATGCTGAAAATCACAACAAAAAGGCAGTTATTAATAAATGGAGTGTCAAAGGTTGGTATTCAGAATAAAAAACAAGCAAACTGGCTCTTCTCAATGCAGTCCGGTATGTCCAGGGTGGATGCTTCCACGGCGTTGA
This sequence comes from Pelodytes ibericus, assembly GCA_036172795.1. NCBI lineage: Eukaryota > Metazoa > Chordata > Amphibia > Anura > Pelodytidae > Pelodytes > Pelodytes ibericus. The sequence goes on along the minus strand of CM069860.1, from coordinate 132,125,485 downwards.
TTCGACGCAGCATACAAAAATCAAAAGAAAGGTGTGCACTCAGGGCCGGCCTTAAGGGTGTGGGACCCGCGCGAGCGCACAGGGCGCAACACCCCAGGGGGCGCCCACCCGCCAGCTCAAAAAAAAGCCGGTAGACGCACTGGCTGGGGGAGATCAAAATATCCCCCCTCACCAGCCCTCTGCTCGGCAAGCTCTGCTGGATCCGGGGAGGGGGCAGAGCTAACCGGCTGAGAGGTGTAGCTCCGCCCCCACCCTGTGAAGCACAACAGAAAGCTGCTCGAGCTCCCCATGCCTGCATTAAGCATGGGGATCCTGCATTAAGCATGGGAAGCCAAGCAGCACTTTGTCTTGTTGCCCGTGAAGCAGACGCTGCTCTGCTTCACAGGGTGGTGGCGGAGCTACACTTCTCAGCCGGTTAGCTCCGCCGCCTCCCTGGATCCACATTTTCAGGCAAAGGAAGGTGAGGGGAAGAGAGAGAGGCAGAACAGGGGGAGGGGGGAGAGAGAAAGACAGAACGGGGGGAGAGAGACAGACAGAACAGGGGGGAGAGAGAGGCAGAACAGGGGGAGGGGGAAGAGAGAGACTAAACAGGGGGAGGGGGAGAGAGAGACTAAACAGGGGGAGGGGGAGAGAGAGGCAGAACAGGGGGAGGGGAGAGAGAGAGAGACAGAACAGGGGGAGGGGTGGAGAGACGGGAGAGAGAGAGACAGAACAGGGGCGGAGAGAGACATAACGGGGGGAGAGAAAGAAAACAGGTATGGGGGAGTAAGAGAGAGACAGACATGGCAAGGAAGAGGAAAGGGACACATACATTGGGGGGGTGAAAGAAGGGGGGGGGGCGCCATAGTGGAATCCCGCACAGGGCGCCGGGACACTTAAGGCCGGCCCTCTGTGTACTCCACTCTCAAGGATGATGAAAAACGCACCATTGTTCATCATCCTTGAGAGTGGAGTGCACACCTTTCTTTTGATTGTCAAAGATTGGTACTCAATTAATTATGTAGTACGTCATCTGTTGCATAATGCATTTCTCATGACTCTTAGCCATCCATTTGGTTGAGCAGCATGGGAAATGTAGTCACTATAAAGTGTAAAAGATTAACCATGCTTGAAAAACTTTTACTTTGTCCAACTATCAAGTGTCATTATATTAGACCCATACTCCTTTACCCCTTTATTTATCTGATCCCTTTATTTTTACTAATAGCTCAGATTGTTTCACACACAATAACACTCTCACTAATGTATGGTGTATCACAGAGACCACAACAATAATTCTCAGAGTAATGTGCAGTATGTGAGTGTATCACAGAGCTTAACTGTGATAAAACCCACGGTAACGTGCAGTGTGTGTGTGTATATCATTGAGTTCCACAGTACTAAACTCACAGTAATGTGTGGTGTGTGAGTGTATCACAAACTTCACAGTAATAAAACTCACAGTAATGTGTGGTGTGTGAGTGTATCACAAACTTCACAGTAATAAAACTCACAAAAGTACAGGGGGACGAGTGATGTGGAGCAGGAACGACAGAGTGGCCACTGATCTGAAGTAGACATAGCAAAGTTGACAGTGATTTGGGCAGACATAACAGAGTGGAAAGTGATCTAGGCAGACATGAGTCATCTGGGGAATACATTGTAAAAGCGTGGTGCTGTGGAAAGTGATTTGGGGCAGAAAAGACATTGAGGAAAGTGAATTGGGGCAGATACGGCAGTGTGAAAAAGGATTTGGGTCAGATATTGCGGTATGGAAAGTTATTTAATGCAGACATGACACTATGAAAAGTGATTTATAGCAGTGTAGTTTACCCTTATCAGTATTATATAGATATACTATACTGATTTTTATTTACTATATAGTATATCCAATAAAAAAAAGAATTGTAGGGAATTGAGATGGGAATTTCAAACTTTAGGCCAAGGTAGCCGAGTAGTACAAATTCTCCAGTGCAGCTGAATGGGAGAATTTTCACTCAGCTAATTGTGAAAGTCCCAAAATCTGACCACTGGAATAGTAAACAATATAGAAAGTGAGTTGACTAGAAGTTGCAATATCCCCAAAAATGATGATCAAACACTGGATTCTTGCAGAAACCTTAGCCTTTATTAGAACAGTAAAAATCCATTCAGTCAGTTGAGGCATCTTGTCTGTGTAACACTTAGTCATAGGTAGAAACATTGTTGGATACTCCAAGAGGAGCAGGGAACATGTGCATCAAAATTAATTACAGAGAAAGTCAAATGAGCATACATTGAATCATTACAAAAAAACATTTAAATCACTTGGCGCCAATTGCAATATATAGGTTGTCAGCTGCCTTGGATCCTGTGGGTCAAAATAGTGTTATCTGTATGTTTCACCCTGACTAACTGACATAGCCTTCTTTCATCCTATATTTGATGCACATAATAAACCTGTCATTCAATGAAGGATTCAGTCGCTAAGGTAAAGGAACTAATTAAACAAAGTTCATGAAATGCATAACGCAAGGTTCTTAAGAGAATCTTATCAGCATCCTTAGGTTTCAAGAGTTTAAAGTTACCTTAGATCACATGTGTTTGAGGTCAATCCCAATGTGATGAAATCTAAGGAGTCCAAATGGTTAGTTCACTTTCTTATCTATTACTCTCAACCAATGAGCACGATATTTTATTATGATAAACCTGTCAGAAAAGTCCTCGGACCCATTTGAGAGTTTTAATGCTAGAAAAAAAATGTAAATTATATCATTTTATACTGTTTATTTTCCTTTCATAAACATGCACTTCTCGTGTAGCACATTGCAGCTATTACATTTAGCAATTTCTTGAAGTACAGCAGGTAATATAAATCAGCCTCTTTGCCTATGAAAAGTCTTAAAATTAATTAAACCAGCTGTTTTTCAAATGCACAGTCTTAGGCAAAAGGCCATTCAAGTTCTAAGTAACTTGGGGGAGGGGTACCAAACATCCTTTGAATGACAGTTCTAGCAAGATTTTTGCTGCTGCAGACAATTGGATTTTGTGAAAAGTTGCAGTTGTATTAATAGAATTGCCAGAGGCCTGTCTAGGTTATAAGGAGCCCTTAAAGCATTCCACTTATTATCTAACACAACTATAATAGCCTCTGGTATTCTAACAGAAGTCCAAAGGTTTTTTCTTCCAGACATCCTTTCATTACTAGAGGGATAGACAATGCATTGCAAAGAAATGTTTTGAAGCTTCCTTTGGAAACAAAGAATCCAACTGCTGATAATTTGTCTTGGAAATTAGCAGTGCATACTGTAAATTACCAGTATTTTTAAGACAACCAGACCCTTTGTGTCAAAATATCTACAGTTCCGTTTATTGGCCGCAGATGTATGTCATAGATAATTATCAAATCAAAATTTAAAAAAAAAATCAATTGTGTAATACTACATTTAAGGGTCTATTCAGAGCTGTAAGTTGTGGTCCACTTCATCAGCGATCAGAATAGCCCTTAAATTTGGTCTACTCAGAGATCACCGATGTGGTCCTGGGGGCCAGCACGCTTCCCTGCTGGTCCCACATATAAATAATGAGGGCCCCTGGGCCCTGGGACAATCACTGGCCCAGAGGGAATATTATTTATATGAGGTCAGCCGGGAAGACTGCTATGATTATTATTTTTAAGTGCAGGCTAACTATATACTTATGGAAGCTATATTGTGCGGTTGTAATGGACATCTATGCTGAAATGGGCTGGAGTCCTGGTGGAGGGGTAGTGGGCAATTCAAAGCTCTGTACAGGGTAAGCACTCTCCACCAGGGTTGGAGCCCCTGGCTTTGAGCACCCACAAGCAGAGGCCTTGTTAGGTTTCCCATGAGTCATAGCCAGGCAGGGTGTAAGCAGCATCTAGGATACAGAATAGTCACAAAACAAGCCGAGGTCAATGGACAGGAGAATATCAGGATCATCAGGAAATAGCTGAGGTCAAAGGAGTGGAGTGTAGCAGGATGGTCAGGAACTGCCAGGATACAGGAACAACACAAACAGGAAATCCAAGATACAAGCCAGCAGACAAAACATACCAGCTCTGATTGCTGGGAGAATGGGATTTATATAGCCCCAGGGCTCATCACTGAAACAACTGACACCTGAGCAGTAGGCAAATGAGAGAAGACAAATGCAGAGATAACCACTAGTGCTACATGAGATAATAAAACAAGTAGGTGGTGCCTAGAACAGGAGCATGCAGCAGCAAACAGAGAAGTCAGAGTTTGAATCCTGGCTGATTGTTACAAATTGGTGCGAGCAATAATGTACTACTTCTGAGTTTGACTAACTAATTACACATGGGAGGTATTCTGGATCATGACTATGACTGGCTAACAGAACACTAATATGAAATATGCTGTATCCTGTCATTGATTTGTTAATGGTTTGTTGACTGCCAATATACTGCACTTCATCTTTGCTTAGCTAACTATATAATAATAGAAGTTATAATGTTTCATCTAAATTATTGTAGCTATAACATCCTATATCTGTGTCTGTCTAACTCCAAACCGATAGTTGTTACCTTGTACAACCATGATTACTTGGCTAACTATATAGTGATAGGTGCTCTCATGTTTCTTTGTCTGACTCTTACCAACCATGCATTGGTAAATTATATACTGGTATGAATTATAATTTAGCTGGCTACCTAAGTACTAATTATATAATTTATTAAGGGATTGTCGGTCCTAAACAACAGACACTATTTTGTCTATACTTAAGAATAGCTTGCTGAATATGTACTGGCCCAAAAATGGAGCCTTGGAGAGCTCCATGTGAGTGGAAGAGAACTACAGTCAGATACATAGGAATGAAACCAGTTTAGTGGTGGATCATCTTTTCCACAGTAGGTCTTGCTCAACTGTACTGCTTCAATAAGTTCACCTCATTCCAATGAGGACTGCCCTGGATATTATTTAGCACTTTTTAAGATGAACGTAATCATAGTCAAATTGATGTGGGGTTTGTATAAATACTTATGGTTAGATTGAGTAACTGAGCAAATATTTTCAAATATAGCAATTTAAAGACTTTGGATTTAGGAGGCATTCTTAAGGGCTCCTTCTTTTATAATTGGAATTATAATTTACTATATTTGTTCGAATATAAGACAAGGTTTTTTTTCAGAGCAAATGCCCAACGTCTTACATTCGAGTTCCGTCTTATAATTAGACCTCAAATCAAGGTTTGACTATAAGACGGGATCCAGGTCCCCTGCAGAGCTGCAGGGGACCTGGATCCCACTTGCAAGCAGCCGGTGGATGTCTGCACGATGCTTGCAGACATCCTCCGGAGCTCCAAGGCACTTCTATGATGGAAGCTGGGAGGTCACATGACCTTCTGGCTGTCCATCATAGCAGACGGAAGTGTCAGGCAGAATCCAACGATGTCTGCTCATAGCCACCAGGGAGATTGGGGACACGCAGACATCCTCCTATGCTGCCCGGCACTTCTGTCCAGAGTTCTATGACGGAAGCCGGGAGGTCACATGACTTTCTGATGTCCATCACAGAAGTCCTGGTGGAAGTTCCTGGCAGCAGCGGAGGATGTCTGCACGTATCATGCACACATCCACCGGTTGCCCCCACTAGCCACTAGGGCGAGGGAGTATGAGCAAGTCTGGGGGAGGGAGGGGGGAGAGGGAGCACAGCAAGTCTTGGGGAGGGAGGGTGGAGTGGGAGCACAGCAACTCTGGGGGAGGGAGGGGAGAGAGGCTGCACAAGCAAGTCAGGGGGAAGAAGGGGCGAGAGCGAGCACAGCAAGACTGGGGGAGGGAGAGGGAGCACAAGCAAGTCTGGAGGGGGTGAGGGAGCACAAGCAAATCTGGGGAAGGGAGGTGGGAGACAGAGCACAAGCAAGTCTGGGGGAAGGAGTCAGAGAGGGAGCATGAGCAAGTCTGGGGAAGGGAGGGGGAGAGGGAGCACAAGCAGGTCTGGGGGAGGGAGGGGAGAGAGATCTCAAAAAGTCTGGGGGAGGGAGGGGAGAGGGAGCACAATCAAGTCTGGGGAAGAGGGAGAATGAGAAAGTCTGGGGGAGGGAGGGGAGAGGGAGCTCAGCAAGTCTGGGGGAGGGAGGGGGAGGTGGAGCACAAGCAAGTCTGGGGCAGAGGGAGCACGAGCAGGTCTGGGGCAAATAAAAAGAAGGAAAAGCATTATTATCATAATTATTATTAAATATAAATAAGCAATTTACATGTGAATATATACAAGTACATTTTTTTTTATTGGGTTGTCTTATATTCAGGCTTTTAATTTTTTTCCTAAAATAATATCCAAAGTTTGGGAGGTCCTCTTATAATCAGGGTTGTCTTATATTCAAGCAAATACGGTAGTTCTCAATTTCAATGGTTTTACTATTAATACAAATGTATGTTTTCTGAGAGTGAGTTGCTGAATTTCATCAAATTAAATGAAACAAATTCATTCTGCAGAATAAATTAACATTATCTGAGTCCGGCTGTTTAAAGTGGTTTTTAATCTTTCTGACAGTTTAAAAAGCCAAACCTGTAATTTAATTTAAAGATCAAGTATTGTTTTAATCTCTGTTTAATTTTGTTGGTAAAAATATTTTAAACTCCTGCGGGCTGTTTTTAACTAAGACAGATGTTCCGGGACAATGAATGTGTTTAATTATTGTTATTTTCTCAGTTAGTAAGCTGCTTTAGCATTAGCTGTTACTTTGTACAAAGAAATCCTTAATGACTTGCAAGTCCTAGCTATTTGTGTGACCTTACAGATTGTTTTAATGATTGTGTGTTTTTACTTAACCATCTGTAAATATGAAATTGTAGTTTCCCTGCAAAAAGTTCACATTTATTTTGGTGACTATATTGTCCAATTGAGTTGCTCTGTTTTGGATGTTCTCAAAACACACAAATAAAGAAATTATTTATTTATTTTACCTTAACATTTTAGAATGTACTCTATTACCCGTGAATGTGAATTGCAAGTTTTCACAGATAAACTTTCCTGTTTGACCCCGATAAAAATAGAAGCATAAAAACAAGAAATTAATCTTATATTTAGTGAATGCATTTTATATTGTTTAAATAAACATTGCATGATCTCTCAATTTACATATAAATGCACATGTTTATTTATACTTGTATATGTATATGAGAGTTATAAAAACATAACAGCGTCCATAAACAGAGTGAGGTGAAAGAACTTTGGACTGGAAATGGTATGACTGAAAAAGAATTGAGTGACTGAAGCACACATTCACAAAAGCATGAACATAAGCAAGTTAGTTGCACATTAACATTATAGTAGATACATTTTCATTTGTGATGCAGTCAGGCAGACATTTGCATCCATGAAGTGGGGAAGCAAGTTAGCAGTGACCTTGTTCCATCTCAGTACTCCAGCTCTCAAAGTTAAAAAAAAATTTCACTCCTCCACTATCCATCTACGTTTTTCTGGCACAAGACAGGTGTTCCTGGAGACCCTGTTCACAAGCTGCCTCATGTGTTTCCAGGGAGCACTGGAATAGCAGTGGCACATATGGGAAGGTGTGCTGGCACAAGGAGCACATTCACAAGGAATAGCAGTGGCACATATGGGAAGGTGTGCTGGCACAAGGAGCACATTCCCCATATTTCACTGCATGAAATAAACCATTGGTAGTAAAAGACCACTACATGCTACATAGCAATTAGGCCAGATATGTTGAAGAGGCATAATATAAAAGCAACATAAAATACACACAAGTAAAATAGACAGAAGTAAGGAAATATATATTTATCTTATGAAGATCATTGGGTTATTTAAATCAGTGATTGCAAATGATAAACAGTCCGCCCTGTTTATTGTTATCTCTGTAGCAAATTACATTATTAATATGCATGTTTACATGTACAATGGTTCTGCTTGGAGTGCATTTTTTCAGCTCTTGATAAAGCTTTATGTCTTGCAGGCAACATGGAAGATTAAAGGTAAAGTTCTGGGCTCTCAAAATCCTCTGGGCTCACATTAGTGCTTCCAGGTCTGACAATATAACAATCTAATGTAATATGATCAAATGGCACCTGTCAGATGAAGATATCCTACATAGTATAACAATTTCATGCAGGACCATATGTGAATTCCTTTTGGGCATGAAAGTAGTTTGAGAAGTAGTCATGTTAAAATGTAACTTGGCATACACTAAAGTAAACAAAATTACCAATAAAGTCACACAAATACTTATGAATGTTTAATGATAGTTCCCATTTGTGTTTCCCTGGTCAAGTACATTTAAGGCAGCTATAAACGCATATTTATGATGTGATCACTAGTTGGGTTAATGAAAAAAAAAAACCTATAAAGTCATATTTATGCACACAAACGAGCATTTAAAGAAATATGAATTGTTGCATTGGAACAAGTGTTTTAAAAACAAATTAAGATTCTAGAGTACTTTCTGGGGTTTCTTAGAGAGACAGAAGTTATATATGTTTTGTTTCAGCAATACCTACCTATGAAATTTATATATTGCAAATTTGTCATGACTCCCCCTCCTACAGATCAATTCTCAGGGTTCCTAAAGTAGAAAATGTGGACACCCCGATCACATGTGTGTGTTGACATGGATGAATCTTAATATGTGTGCATGCATGTAGTGCTATCCCCATGAGCATGCCACTCAAGATTTTTGGAAGCTGACTCGCGAAGCTATGCGTAATTTTTTGGACAGAGTTAGAGCTCAGCGGGATTTGGGGGTGCAATCCTCCAGTCCTGATTTCATTGTCCAGTGTCTGAGATACTGGAGAATCCATACTGCACATATTGTGCATACTCAACTTCCCAAGCTCCCAAGATCTGCAAAGGCAGATCAGTAAGTGAAGCAAAGTTTCATTACTTTTTGCATGCTCAAAATAATATATGTTTCAGAATAGAAAAAAATGGAAAGAATCAATGCATATTTTTCTACCATATGCAAAAGTGAGGTTGGATATTAAGGGGACAGTGAGAAGAAACCTAACTACACCAACAAACTTACTAAATAGCTAGACATTTATTATTAAAATAAGATGAGCACGAATCCTGAATTATAAATATTCCATATAATTGACACTTGGAAATTGCAAATAAATGCAATGTAACTAATAACTACCAATAACCTGGTTTCTGTGAATGAAAAGCATGTTGATCTTGTAGAGGTTTTTTTTTTAAATACATAATTTTCTTTTAAAATACATTTGTAATTCTTATAGTAGTTTTCTACTTCATTGTACTGCATGCACATTTTGTCATTAAAATTTCACTCTAAAAAATACAAGTTGTATATAAAGATACAAATAAATTTGATTATAGGAACAAAGGAGAGACAAAGGAGAGACATGGCTGGATGCATAGAAAACATGCATGACATGGGGTTATTGAGCTTGACATTGGACAAATGAGAGAGATAAATAAAAACATGTTCCACTTTTAAGCAGAATTCAGTAAACCAGAATTCTACAATTCTTAACTGTCTACTCCCATCTGTTTTACTCCATGGAAACATAGAATGTCTGAAAGCACGTTCTATAAATAATTCAAAATTGTTAGGCAGGCCTTTTTACTTTACATAATGGAGCTAGAAATGTTAGCTGGAGGCTATGTAGTCTTCCAAAATTATATAGTTATTCGAACAAAACTTAATTTAAACAGCATATGGTCTCAAATCAATATTCAACATAAACGTCTACATTTTTCCTGTCATTGAAAAATTGCTAGTAAATGTATAGATGTTTTGGCACTCAGACATTTAGTTTCTTCAAAGCTTTACTTATAAACACACAAAATCTGCCAGTCCTCCTATTCACTAGTTATGTGACTAACTGTGTTAATTACCTGGAAATTGTTGTGGAGAAAAATTGGTCAGCTGTCCAGAGAAAATGCTGTGTTGGATTAAGTCCCTGCTAGTATATGGACTTTATCCAAGGTTACACAACCTCATAAGTATGTAGCCTAGCAGGCATCATATACCTGGATAATTCTCAACTTCTACCCTCAACAATATGTCAATGGGGGGAGGAGCTTGGGAGGTCAAGTGTCAGCGCTACCACACATGCAAGTAGAACTGTCACTCAAACTCTCTATGCATGCACAGTATTCAATCTCTGTGTCTCACACAATGGAGAATGAATCTGGTTTATTTGGCGCAATGTGGTCAGTTGCGGTCATGGACCTGGGATTCATTCAGTTCAGATAAACTTGCAATAAGAGTTATGGTGTAAAACACTTAGATATGGACTAGAGATCACAAATATCATTGAACCAAGAAACCCCAATCCTGGTGACAAGGTATGTGAAGGAGTGAGTGATGCTTGGAATGTGAAATTGTTATTTAATTGGCCATGTTTTTCAAATGTATTAGGTGTTAGGTTTTAAAGTAACGTTCTATCATGTTTGGTTACAGAAATATAGCTGATTAACTACCTGAGAAACCAAGTAGATGTGGACTTACTTCCCTGTTTACTTACTCTCCTATTAATCTGTCAAATCTTTACATTTGCTCAAAATATATTGCAATCTGTTTTCCTTCAACAAGGTTAGAGTAAACTGTAGTGACCATGTCTCCTGGGTCCATTTAAGGAATATGGCAATGCATCTTAAAATGATTGATGTCTAGAATACATTTTCTATGTGTAACTAGTTAAAGGAATTCATAGCTTCAGATTTAAAACAAGTGCCAATCGCCTGTGAATACTCTACATTAAGATGCAATGTAATGGTTAATATGCAGTGTTTCATTATCCCAAGCTCTGCATATTTTAAGCCAATCCATATCACATTATGTGTGGTTGTCCCTTTATAATACCGTATTTGCTCGAACATAAGACAAGGTTTTTTTCAGAGTTAGTCTGACCTTAAATCGAGGTCTAACTATAAGACTGGGATCCAGGTCCCACACAGATCTGGAGGGGACCTGGATCCCCCTAGCTAACTGCCGGTGGATGTCTGCGCAACACATCCGTAGGGACCTTTCGGCTTCATAATAGATGTCCCGGGCAGCAGCAGAGGATGTCTGCGTGTATCGTGCAGACATCCCCCGGCTGCCCCCACTATCCACCAGGGAGATTTGGGCAGCCGGGGGATGTCTGCATGATAGTGCAGACATTCTCCATGCTGCCCAACACTTCTTTCTATTATGACGGAAGCTGGGAGGTCCGGCTGTCCGTCATAATAGACGGAAGTTTCGGGCAGCATGGAAGATGTCTGCACATATTGTGCAGACATCCCCCGGCTGCCCCCACTAGCCACCAGGGAGAGAGGAGACAAAGACAATGTTGGTGGGAGGGGGGGCAGACGAAGACAACATTGGAGGGAGGGGGGCCGACAGAGACAATGTTGGGGGGAGGGAGGGGGCAGACAAAGACAACATTGGGGGGTGGGAGGGGGCAGACAAAGACAACGTTGGAGGGAGGGGAGGCAGACAAAGAAAACATTGGGGGGGAGGGAGAGGGCAGACAAAGACAACATTGGGGGAGGGGGGCAGACAAAGACAACGATGGAGGGGGCAGACAAAGACAATGTTGGGGGAAGGAGGGGGAGACAGAGACAACGTTTTGGGGAAGGAGGAAGAGACAGAGACAAAATTGGGGGTAGGGGGAGAGAGAGAAACAGGGGGAGAGAGGCAGTGTTGTGGGGAGAGAGCAAGTATTGGGCAAGTCTGGGGGTAAGGGAAGCATTTGCACATAAAAGGAAATAAAAACAAGAAATGCATTTTTTTTATATCATAATTTTTTATTAAAAAGCAATGTACATGAATACATACAAGTTCAACTTTTTTCCTAAGTATCCAAAGTTTGGGGGGTCGTCTTATAATCAGGGTCATCTTATATTCGAGCAAATATGGTAATAGCTTCTAACTAACATGCACCCCTTATAACACTGCTTGATGCATAGGTTCTCTAAGCTGAATATAAAAAATATGCCTCCTTCATTCTCAATCAATATAAAAGTAATTTGGAGTTGCAAAAAAAAAGACAGGGAAAAATGTAGATGAGGCAAGATGAATATTTAATTTGAATTAACTATATACCTCACCTGCAACTCATCCTAATTGTGATAATAAAAATTATAAATTTGTGCTGTTTTTTTTTACCTAAATAACACAGATTTAAATTATAAGTTATACTATTTCAGCAAGCCTTTTCTGTTTTCAGGCATTTTATCTATGAATTTCAGGCTGTAAAAAGTGGCAATACACATTCCCCTAAACTATTAGTATGTGAAAATCAGAATATTACTAAGAATGGTTTGGCTGTAGAAAACAATACTGAGCATGGTAATGTATAACAGATGGAAGGTTATTTACAAGGTATCAATTCATTCACTATCTCACCAAAGCAATCTCTTCAAGCATGTTGCACAGGAAAGGTCAGTCACAAAACACAACTAGCAATTGGTTTGCTTACAGCCACTGTGGTGCGGAAGATTGAATCATTAATTATATTCTGTTACAGACAAAGACCTGTGCTGCACAAATATAGTCAAAATGATGGATAGGAATACCTATGCAAGTTAAACTGTGGTTCTTCACTTTGTTAACAGATTATAACTTTTATCAATGAGCACATTGCATTGTCTGACAAAAATAATTTGACAAATTTAAGAAAGAAGACAACGGTTTTGTAAAAATACATCTTTCCCAGCTACTTATTTTTGAAAATAATGTAACTTTTTCATTCTTATCTTATTATACATAACAAATCATTTTCTGGAAATATCACTATTTTTTAAATGCAACTTACCAGTACAAATAACTCTGGTTCCTAAATATTGTTTGTGAAGTCAACTGGTGGCTTCTTGTGCACATGGCAAATGGGAATGTCATAAATAAGATATAGCACAGAAACATTCAAACTACATTGCAGATTCTGTATTAACTTCTCGCTGATCCTGCCAATGTCAGGAAGGTAAAAAAAAAAAAAGTTGTCATCAGCTAGTGACAACTGTTTAAATCCAAAAACTCTTATTTGTAGGAAATAGAACCTCCTAAGAAATTTTGGGGAGCCTTCCAGAACAAATGGTCTGGTCCCGCATGAATGTAAGAACACTCCCAACATTTACCCCATGATAGTATGTCCCCCTTCATTACAGTTCTTCTGACCACGTTACTGTATAGCTCCTCAAGCACAATATTGCAACCACAAGACATGCTCCCCCACCACACTGCAACACCAATAGGACTTGCACCCACACCACATTGCAGCACCCACAGGACTTTCCTCAGACCACACTGCAGTATCCACTGGACTTGTCCCCTCATTATACTGCAAAACCCACTGCACTTGCTATTGCAACCCCAAAGGACCTGCCATTGCTGCCACAGAGCACCTCTCATGGCAATCCCAGAGGACCTGCCAATGCACACACAGAGAACCTGCCATTGCAACCCAAGAGGATCTTCCATTGCATGCCAAGAGTACCTGCCATTGCAATCCCACAGGACCTGCCATTGCACCATCAAAGAACCTGCTAATGCATCCCTATAGAATCTGCCATTGCAACCCCAGAAGACCTACCATGCTCACTGGTATCTAGTGAGGTAGATGGAAGTCTTCTGAGGAGAAATGCCAGGAGGTCATGCGACTTCAGAAGCATTGAACAGCATTGGAGGATGTCTGTATGTAGCAGGACAGCTGGGCCAGGTACTGGGGTACCAACTGTATCCCCCAGATGGCAGCCTTGGAGGGGTTACTTCCTCTTTAGATGCTGCACACAAGACTAATTCTTAGAATCTCTTGAGGGAATTTTTAGCTTCAGTATAATTCTAAGAATACACCCAGTTCCAGCTATAGAAATGACCAATAGAAAACCTTATCTTATAGACAAGTGGCTGATTTGTGGTAAGAACTATCCAGCAGAGTAGAAATTTTTTGTACCATGATTATTTTGGATTCCTAAAGACTATAAAAAAGGATGCATTCAACTATGGTATGCTTAAATCAAAGGTGTCTAACATATTTATAAAAGTGGCACCAAATATTGATATGTGAGTGCCAAGGGTTACATGTCTATCAGTGTATCAATAAACACAAAAGTTACAATTGCATCCATATATAAAGTATAATTAAACCTACATTTTTAAATAAAAACCAAGCCATTAGACATTTTTTACATTTAGTAACCAATAGTAATAATTTAAAAAAAAATGCTAAAATCTCAAAGTTTTGAAAGAAATGTATCATTGCATTTAACACAGCTGAAACATCACATCACAATGTCCATACCTTACCTTGAAGATCTTCTGTAATACCACTTGGGGAATTGTGACCATAACATGGTTTCATTTGAGATTAATGCAAAAAAGCAAAACATTTTAGAAGGGCAATGATTGAACATGTAGACTGGAAAGGATTGTTTTCTGAACTAAACACAGAAGATACATGGAATCCCTTTAAGAGCACATTACAAAAGTACGCATCCCAATTTATACCTTTGGGAAGCAAATACAAAAGACACAAATCAAAACAAATGTGGCTTACCGCTAAAGTGAAACAGGAAATACAAAACAAGAAAATTGCATTCAAACATTATAAAAGCAAGGGATCAGCATTATCATTTATAGATTAAAAAGATGCCAACAAAGCCTGCAAAAAGGCAATTTAAATAGCTAAATTGGAAAACGAAAAAAGCTAAATGCAGAAAATGTTGGGCCCTTGTTATCCCAAATGGGAAAATTGGTTAGTGAGGACAGAGAGAAAGCAGACATTTTAAATATATATTTTTCTTCTGTTTATACTAAGGAAGAACCGATGGATGAGCCCCTACTACCGGAAGTTACGGAACAGTGACCACTAGACATGTGCATTCGTTTTCGGACGAATGCATTTTCGTCCGAAAATAGCATTTTCGTCCATTCGTCCGAAAAACGAAGAACGAAAATGCTAAGCTAACGAAAGCCGAATGAACGAATGGTTAATAAACGAAAATCATTTGTTCATTCGTCCATTCGTAGTACTATTGCATTCTATAAGCCGAAATAGAGTCGGTTTATAGAATACAATAGCATTTAACTATACGGAGACAGAGTCTCCATTCATAAAATTATGAATGGAGACTTTGTCTCCGTATAGTTAAAAGCCGACAGCCTATAAACCGAACATTTGGTTTATAGACTTTCGGCTTATGGAATACATGTATTCCTATTGCTATTCTATAAACCGAACGTTCGGTTTATAGAATAGCAATAGGAATACATGTATTCCATAAGCCGACAGCCTATAAACCGAACGTTCGGTTTATAGGCTGTCGGCATTTACTACACAGAGACAAAGTCTCCATTCATAATTTTATGAATGGAGACTCTGTCTCCGTATAGTTAAATGCCCACAGCCTATAAACCGAACGTTCGGTTTATAGGCTGTGGGCATTTAACTATACGGAGACAGAGTCTCCATTCATATGAATGGAGACTTTGTCTCCGTATAGTTAAAAGCCAACAGCCTATAAACCGAACGTTCGGTTTATAAGCTGTCGGCTTTTAACTATACGGAAACAAAGTCTCCATTTATATGAATGGAGACTCTGTCTCCGTATAGTTAAATGCCCACAGCCTATAAACCGAACGTTCGGTTTATAGGCTGTGGGCATTTAACTATACGGAGACAGAGTCCCTATAGTAGGGGACAGGAAACATCTAACTCCTACTGCAATTGCTCAAGCATTCGCAGAATATTATAGTTCCCTCTACAATTTAAATAAAACTGAGCCATCTGGAGCAGAGATTGATGGATTTTTGGGAAGTCTGAAGATCCCCACAATAACTTCTAAAAAATTAAAAAGGTTAAACACCCCAATAACTGTTAGAGAGGTAATAGATACCATCAATAACTTAAAATCGGCCAAAGCACCTGGACCCGATGGGTTTTCGGCACCCTTTTATAAAAAACTTGTTGAGGTAGTTGCTCCATCACTATTGAAAACGTTTCATAACATGTTAGAAATAGAGAGAGTCCCGAAAGAGATGTTAGCAGCTTCAATTACCCCCATCCCAAAACAGGGCAAAGACCCTCAATATCCATGCAACTATAGACCAATATCCCTTATTAATATTGACTTAAAGATTTATTCAAAGATACTCGCAGATCGATTAAAGGGGATTATGCCTGATCTAATACATGGGGATCAATCTGGGTTTGTACAGGGCAGAGGAGCATCTGACAATACAAGAAAGATTTTTAATATTTTGCACAAAATCAATACTCACCAGATCCCAGCTGCCCTGTTAGCCATAGACGCTGAGAAGGCGTTTGACAGGGTCAGCTGGAGATTTCTGGATAGAGTACTGGAGAGATTTGATTTCTGGATAGAGTACTGGAGAGATTTGGTATAGTTGGATCCTTTAAAAATAATATTATGTTACTGTATTCCGA
The DNA here is from genome assembly GCA_036172795.1 of Pelodytes ibericus. Taxonomy (NCBI): domain Eukaryota; kingdom Metazoa; phylum Chordata; class Amphibia; order Anura; family Pelodytidae; genus Pelodytes; species Pelodytes ibericus. The sequence continues at coordinate 132,109,134 of CM069860.1, read as the reverse complement.
ACCGATAGCAACAGTAGCGGGCCCAATGTTTCTATCGGACTATTTTGCTATCAGTAACGGTACCAGGCAAGGATGCCCCATGGCACCGCTCCTGTATATTCTCTCAATAGAGCCTTTGGTTCTATGATAAGAGAAAATGAGGGGATTCACGGAATACAGATAAGAAATAAAGAAAAGCAAAATAACTTTGTACGCAGATGATGTTCTTCTGTCCCTGGCCAGACCAGAGATTTCGATATTGGAAGTATTAAAGGTAATAGACAACTTCTCCAAATTCTCAAACTATAAAATAAATCTAGGTAAAACCCAAATAATAACAGCAAATAAGGATAATTCAAAGTTGGATCTACCTAAAGAACAACATAAATTTGACTGGAGCAGAAAAAAGATTGATTATTTGGGGATAGGATTAGATTTTGATTACAGGGGCTCCAACGAGAATAATTACCTGGAACTTCTGAGAGAACTGAGGCAGAAATTGATTAAATGGAAGGGTCTAGAGACTACTTGGATAGGAAGAATAAATATAGTGAACTCTTATGTCATTCCGTAGGTACTATATTTGTTCAGAACGATTCCTTTCAGAGTACAGCATAAGATCCTGACTCAGTTTCAGCGGATGTTTGTAGATTTTATCTGGAAAAGCCGCAAACCCAGGATCTTCATGAGGCATGCATGATTTCCCATTGTATGGATTGGATAAATAAGAGATCGACTAATCTAGACTGGTTCCAGATGGAAGGGGAAGATTCTCGTCCCTACAGATTAGATAAAAAAATTTGGAGCAATACAAAACATATAAGTAGGAAAGGGACAGAAAATCCAATTGTAAGAGATGAGCTGATCACTATTGATAAATGTAAGAAAAGACTGGGAATTCTGAATAAACTAACCCTCAATACCCCACTTGAAACTTTAACATATGATATAACTGATTTGGAGATCTCAGGATGGCTAGGTAATGATATCATAACTCTGAGAGATATTATGCAAGCCCCTGAAATAATTCCATTCCCATTGCTCCAACAGAAATACGGTCTTCCTGGAAGTGAACTATTTACCTTTTAAAGAATAAAAAGCTATATAAATAAGAAGGAAATGATGGGGAACCATCCTTTGATGACTATTTGGAAACTATTTCTAAACCAAAACAAATTTCTCGTACAATTAAATTACTTAGAAGTGATGAGACCATAGATAAATCAAACTCAATGATTAAATGGGAGCAGATGCTTCAGACTTCATTCTCATTAAAAGAATGGTGGCAAACATTAACCTTTGTCAGACAAACAATTCACAGTGTGGCTCTGCAGGAACTACAGTACAAATTGGTATATCAGTGGTACTGGGTTCCGACAAAGCTCCACAATTGTGTTGGAGATGTGGAAGAGAAACGGGAGATTTTTTACACATATGGTGGAAGTGCGACCATTTAAACTTAATAAAAACAAAGATGATAGAGAAAATAAAACATATGTTTCCCACCATGGATAGCATTCCCCCCCAGATGTTCCTGCTTCATATGCACTTAGATTCCTACAAGGTTGAACAGAGGAAACTTCTAGTAAATATATTTCTGGCTGTTAAGATGGTAATAGCGAGACTTTGGAAGTGCCCTGACATCGTTCCCTGGACCCCAGCTTTTAACCAAATAGAATACCAAATGGAGATGGAATCGGGGTTTTATAGAGCAAAGGGCCAACATACATTACATAGGGTAATATGGTCCCCTTGGACCAAGATAAGAGGAATCTGAGGCACTGAGAAAATGAGTGGAAGGGGCCCCCATGGGACTTGACTGCTGGTGCCGACCTGGATGGGACCCCCCCCCCCCCCCCCCACAGGATGAATGACATATGGGTGATGACTGTGAATGAATGTGTACAACAGATTATTCTGCATGCTTTACTGGGTTACTACAAAATGGAATAATGTGGAATGTATCTGTTTGTGATTTTATATTTTGTAAAGTGATATAATAAAATAAAGAATATAAATTATAAAAAAATCCCATTCCCCATATAGAGGTGTCAGAAAATGATTGTACAGGGATTGTATCCACAGGTATGCTGACCTGCTTTTAATACTTGCAGTGTCCTTAGGGTGGCAAATACCCTGTATAGTTTTGGTGAGATAGTAAGGGTTCTATTACTTATAAATTGGTTCATATAACCTTATAAATTAGTTCTTATCACCTGTAAAGAAACCCAAACATCTTGTAAGAGTGTTTTAACTGTAATTCAACTCCACAGTTAAGCAGTCCATTCAGTAACCGAATGCTATTAAGACTGATATATGTGTAGAGGCAGTTACCTCAGCCACTAATACTCAATTAGATAGATCTCAGAGCCTATATAAGCATTGTAGCTTGTTGCAGGGACATATGAGTGGTTTACAGACAATCATTGGTTAGCATTAGAATCGCGGGGACCAATCAGCTGAGAGTGGGCGTATTTTTAGTACCGAGCATACTACTTCAGCTATCTATTTCGGTTTAACTAAAACCGAATTCATTGATCAGTTTATGAATGGAACGCATGTGAATTACTGTAAGACGAAAATTTCGGTTCAATTTCAACATTGCGTTTATACGAATTAGATGAGAACTGAGTCTGTTTATACGAATTAGATGAGAACTGAGTCTGTATAGATAGGGATGATGTTTCTCCTTTAGCATTTCACACGAATTTTGGATAACTACAAGAGTCCTTTAGACAAAATTCATATGAACTGGATACATATAAGCCAGATGGAGAATTCTCCCTTAGCATTTGATACAAGTTTCAAATGTTTTCCATACTAGTTAACTCTCCTTCAAAAAGGGGATATGTATTCACTTTTGAATTCAACATGTTAGTGTATGCTGATATTTTGGTAGCCCAATAAACTAATGTACTATTAGCTTACATATGATTGTAGTTATTGGGGATGAGGGGAGAAAGAAACTTTAGTTTCAATTTTATTTCATTCGTTAGGACCAGTAGGGATTAGTAAGGTGTAAAAGTTGTGCTAGGCATGTTATTATTTAATAAAGGGACTGAAAGAGAATCCCTCATTAAGTCCCAAGGGGGTCAGTGATTTAAGTTGGAAAATCCAGAACGATTCCCTTTCGAATCTCTTTCGGTTTATAGACTTTCGGTTTATGGAATGTATGTAATGCTATTGGCTTTCTATAAACTGAAATAGAGTCCCCATTCATACTAATAGGTCAATTCATATGAATGGGGACTCTATTTCGGTTTATAGAATACCAATATATATTCCATAAACCGAGAGTCTATAAACCGAAAGAGAGGTTAAAATAGGTCAATTTGTACGAATGAATAAAACGAAACGAAAATAATGAATGAATTTCGTCTGAAAGGAATGCAGTAATGAACTAAATTCGTTCTGGACAAAATAAATAACATTTTCGTCCAAATGGACGAAAGCGAAACGAAAATTTTAGTTTTGCACATGTCTAAAAGCTATGGTGATGAGGATAAGTCTTGGGAGCCAGTAGAGAATGTTCATACTCCTCTTCTGATTATAGGGCTTTCCACCAGTGGTACACTGATAAACCAGGAAAAATTGTGTCCAGAGGTCACTCCTGTGGATCAGGGTGTGATGTCAGGAACTGACTATAGCTGGACGTGAACCCTGACTGCCATGTTCTTAACTCTCATCTTTACCAGTTCACCAGCTTATTTTTCACAATTCAGCCTCTGTTATAGTAACCATGAATCTGCAATGTATTGCTATCCTTATCAACTCTCCTCAGCTTTGTCCGGTAATGTGCTGACTCTCTGCCTATAAAAGCCACTTCCTTTCACTATACCATTGTTGGATTATTGTGGTTCCTGCCTGCATTATTATCAAGCATGCTATTGCTCTCTATTTACCTGCTACCGATTTTAGACCATCTGACTACTCTGCCTTCGCCTACCTACTGAACTCTTTGTCCAAAAATTATATTTAAACAAACAAAAGTGTATGTTTCTGCATATTATTGATTAATAGTCTTTTCTAAATGTGTTCAAACTTTGAATTCCCTTGAATCTAGTTAAGATATGAAAAGACTAGTTTTTACTCACTTTGCACTATTGTATATATATATATATATATATGTTTTGTATTTGCACACAAACTTTGTATATTAAAGTTCTTTTTAGTCATGATGAGCTCAACCCATGGTAAGCCACATTGACAATTAACTATTCATTTTTCTGATTGGTTTATAGCAGGGGTGGTAGTCTCACCATGTATGTTTATGATTAAGTGCCTTTGAGGCACAAAATGCATAAAGCTGTCTTCACTTTCCTGTATATGTGTCTTCATGTGATCGATTAAATACTTTTCTACTTTGGCTTTCTACCCTGCATGGACATTACTTTAAGCAAAATCCACAACTTTTTTCTCATTTTGATTGTTTGCCATGGGTATGGATTACCCAGCGTTGAGAGAATCCAGCAGCACTTAGATGAGTTCTACTATACAGACCTTACACTGTTGATAGCCTAAGGTATATTGCTTTCTTCTTACTGACCTTGTCTTGCCTGACTATGCTTTTAGTTTTTGTTCCAGCCTCTCAGCTCTGCTAAACACAAGATTGTCACTCAAAGCTCAGGGGCTCAACCTCCTGGGTAACGAGTTCCTGCTTCGGGGAGGCGAATTTTCTGAGCTGTCTGCTGGACTCCAAAACCTGCTAACATCAGTATATTTACAGTGTGTTTTAATTCTTTTATACAGAATTATGCTATGTATTCTCTATACTTTCTTTAATTTTCCATGTATCATCTTGAGTTTCCATGGATTAAAAAAACATTATATCAACTTGGAATCCTTCCCATACAAGTCCATGCAATTGTTCCTTAGGATGTAATAACATTGTTATTAGATCACACATTCTTCTTTGCTCTCATATCTGTTTTGTGTAACATATTAAATTGCCCTTCAATAAACAGAAAAATATCCACAACTTCAAGTTGGATGTCGTAAACAGTTATTGCTCACAAAGTACGTGCCCAAAAACAAGTAAGAAAACATATACATATAATGTAACAACTGTATACTATAAGTAGAATTACATTAAAAAAATTTGTTTTATTACTAATACACAGTAAAACCCATATGAAGAACATTAGGTCTTATAAGTATGAAAAAAACAGACATAATGAAAATGTGAGAGTTTATTGTTTTAGTAATAAAGGAATATGCCTTTAAAATATATATAAATCCCTATAATAAATAATTTATAAATATTAACACTATATAAAATTGAAATTATTAAAAATGTAAATAAATGTATTCAGTAGTGGCAGGCATAGACTCCATTTTTGCTTATGTTCCTGAATATCTTGATTTTATTGTGCAGTGTGTAATATTAACTCTTATGCATTCTATGAGTGTTCTTAAGATATTGGAAACAGTAAAGTGGGAGGGGGATTTTATTTTGGTGTCCAGTGATGTCTTATCTCTGTACAGAATTATAAATCATGAACAAGGATGTGAGCCTGTAAGATGCAAAAAGGTTCTCCCTCAACCCTCGCAGGTTCTACTTTCAAAGGTATGGATCTAGTGCTTAAGCACCTTTTTTCCAATTTTGAAAGAAGAACGATTCTTCAACTTACAGGTAAAGCTTTGGAGACCAAGTTCACCTTCACCTATGCAAATATCTTCATATCAGATTGAAAAATATATTTACAATGATCATGGCTGGATGGGAAACCTGGTCCTATTTTACAGATACATAGATGGCTTACTTTTGTTTTTGGAAAGGAAATGGGTTAAGCTAAAACAGTGTTTTAAACATAACATGAAAGCAATATGGTTATAGCTCTAAATTACAAAATTTAGTAAAAATAGTATTCATTTTTTTAGACTAATATATATTTGTGCAACATTGCATTGTAAAGACAAAAAAAACATTTTAATAAGGTTGATGCAAACAGTTAAATAGGAAGTGATTACTCCCTGTTATTAAAAGGATTCCTTAAAAGCCATATATGTATATGCCGACGGCGCAGTTGCACAGACATAGATATGTATAAAGAACAAGCTGAGCCTTACTTCTATTTATATTATTTACATAATAAATCCACGAATATAAAACAAAGTTATACAAAATGTAAGTATTTTAATGAAAGAAGAAATGCTTAAATTCATCCTTACAGAAGAGCCACAATTTGTTTTTAGGGGTTTCCAAATGTGAGACTAAAACTTCTTAAAAGCTGTATCTGTAAGACAAAAAAAATGAATTGAAACATTTCCTTACTTCCAAGCCAGGTTTTCCTGCTTGTAAAAACTGAAAAGTACGGTATGTAAAATCTCTAAGGCACAAAGTAAACCTAGAAACAAATGTTCTTCTTTTGTTACCAAGCAAGTGTATCAAATAAAACATTTTCCATTTCCCTCCACCAATGTTGTTTACTTAATAGAGTGCCCATGTGGACTTCAATACGTGAAAAGAACTACAAGAAAGTAAAAAAAAAAAAAAAAAAGGATATAGGAACATGTTAGTAATATAAAAGAAAAGAGTCACCTAACATTCTCTTTCTAAACATTTCTTGGAAAAACTCAATGTTATAGAAAAAGTTGAGAAACATTAAAGAAAGGAAAATAATATTAAGTAAATAGGAAAGAAGTTAGTGGAGTGTCTATTTAATCTTGAAGCACTTTGCCCAAAACTTTTAAATGAAGATTTGGACCTTTTGAATTTTTTTAATTAACAATTGCTGTAATTACAAAATTTAGTAAAAATAGTATTCATTTTTTTAGACTAATATATATTTGTGCAACATTGCATTGTAAAGACAAAAAAACAACATTTTAATAAGGTTGATGCAAACAGTTAAATAGGAAGTGATTACTCCCTGTTGTTAAAAGGATTTCTTAAAAGCCATATATGTATATGCCGACGGCGCAGTTGCACAGACATAAATATATATAAAGAACAAGCTGAGCCTTACTTCTATTTCTATTATTTACATAATAAATCCACGAATATTAAACAAAGTTATACAAAATGTAAGTATTTTAATGAAAGAAGAAATGCTTAAATTCATCCTTACAGAAGAGCCACAATTTTGGACTTCAATACGTGAAAAGAACTACAAGAAAGTAAAAAAAAAAAAAAAGGATATAGGAGCATGTTAGTAATATAAAAAAAAAAGAGTCACCTAACATTCTCTTTCTAAACATTTCTTGGAAAAACTCAATGCTATAGAAAAAGTTGAGAAACATTAAAGAAAGGAAAATAATATTAAGGAAATAGGAAAGAAGTTAGTGGAGTGTCTATTTAATCTTGAAGCACTTTGCCCAAAACTTCTAAATGGAGATTTGGACCTTTTGAATTTTTTTAATTAACAATTTTAGATATTGCTAATATATAATATATGAAAACGATATATATATGTATTTATTTTTATAGGCTTATTACTTTACTACTAAAACATTGATCCCTAATATTTTCCCTATATGCCTAAGAGCTAATGTTCTTTGTGTATGAACAATAAAATATGATTTTACCCCTTTTTGGGTACATACTCAGTAATAAACTGTTCTCAACATACAACTTCAAGAAGTGGATATTTTTTCCATCTATTGGAGTAAACCTTATTGTGTTATACAAGATGGATTTGATAGTAATGAAGAATATGAGATCTAATTACAGCTTTATAACATCATGAGAAATACTGCATGCTGGGACTTGTATGCTGAAGGATTCAAAGATGGATGCCACAATATTGTAAAATTCACCGTGTTTTGATGTGAATGCAGAAGTGGATGCCAGGGATTGGAACTTAGCCACAATTCTTTATATCACCATGTTATACATCATCATAGCTGCCTGGTTGAATCACAAAGGACGAAATGCATTGTGGAACTGAAGCTGTACCTTTTGTTGGTTGTACTATTAGATGGATACACTTTTGAAGGACTACTCCAAATTGTATACGTAAGATACTATTAAATATTTACTGTGTTATATTTGTTGCAGATTTCCTCTTCTTTCATTTGTATGTTCCTATCATTGGAAATTCTAAAGCAATTCTCCTTGTGAAAATCTGATATTGGAAGAAGAAGTTTGGATATACTACATTTTTTATATGACTATCGCAATATTTGGGATGTGTTAGTGCATTTTATCACACTTATCTGTTTTTATGGTTTTATATTATCACACAATGGAATAATTTCTGTATGTTTTACATGTTTTGTGAAGTACCTTTTTTGTGCAGCTGGTGCACGGTAGGGAGATGGGTCCGCATGATTTTAGACTATTTTGACCTATGTTAAAAGTCATTTTTTTTAAATACAGCAAAGTGCTTTTAACCTTAGAATATTAAAACTACACTTTGGTACAAAACCAAAAATCCAGATATATATATATACATTTTTTTTTTACATTTTGAATTAAACCTGTAGATCATTCCCCAGCCCCTTTTTGTAGCTCTATTTATTTGTTTACATATATTTTTAGTTAGGAAAAACAAGTAGAATGTGGCTGGTCACAGATGGGGTACTCACATTGTGTTTTAAACTTATGAACAGCAGAGCATGTAAACCTGAGGCTCTCAAAATCTTTGAGAAGATGGATGGATGACTAGACAGATAGACTTTTGTTATGGAGTGTGTAGCTTGGAGATATAAAAATAGATGAATTAATGTACACTTGGCGAGTTATGTTTCCTTTTCAGTGGGTTTCATGGTAACTCTCTTGATATAAAACTGTAAATTACATTTATGGGTTTTTTAAATCTATTATTTATTTAATGCCGCTCAATTCAGTTTCTTGGCAAACTTATCAAAAAAGATAGCCCTTTCACAAGAAAACAAAATAATGTTAAATATAGAAATTAAGCACTGCTGCAATAAAATCCATTTACACTGGTAAGAAGAACTCGTCACGCAAGAGAATATTCATATACATACATTGGAATGTAAGTGGCAAAGTAGGAGAAAGAAAGAGAAGGAAACTGGCGTGGAGGAAAAGATACAGCTAGAGGATATCAAGAGGGAGCAGTGGAAAGAGGAATGAGAAAGTGAGAGAGATAGTGAGCTGAAAGCCTCCTTAGACACATGATTTATTTTCCCTTTTATTTACAATAATGTAGCATGGTATAGGGAGTCAGGCATGAAATACACTTGTGTATAATGCAGCAGAGTTGTTGAAAAAGTGCTTACCGCCTAAAGGTTTGGAGAAAAGTGTCATGTTTTCCAGTAGACTGAAAATACATCTTAACTAAATGTTTTCTTTATTTTCAGGTTTCATAGTCAGTGTAATGCGGCAGTATAAGGTATCACAGTATTTTAGATTGCAAAAAAAAGTCACACATATTATAACATCCATATCAAATATGTATAACATTAAATACCACCATCTTTGCTCATACAATCCCAAAACACTTTGCAATACTATGTTCTGTGTTCTGTGAAAAGCAGCACCAATTAGGGTGTTATATATTTTTTATAGTCATGTTAATTTTTTTTACTTCATCATTCATATTTGAAAAAAGGATGTTTCTAAATGCATCTCAAGCACATATACTGAGAGAAAGGAGCAGAGAACATATATCTCCCACAAAGCTAGATTATATTTAATTCACACTTTAAAAGGATTTGAATCCATTATGAACCATGGACATCTCTTTACAACAATATGGCACCATTAGGGAAACTTTCTCCCTAATTGTTATCAGCAGGCCCATAATTCTTTTCTGTTACTAAGTGAGTAGGACAAAAAGCAATTGGAGTATGGTCTGTAAGGTCTAATTTAGTATGATGAAATAGATCATCCATGGTTCAGTAAAATAATTAATAAATGCATCATACTCATTCTGGTGTAGGCAAACCACATTAGTTTTTGTTCAGTTAGCTTCTCTGACCACTGGCAGTGGAATGGGCAACAAGTCCATATACTTTATGCAACATATTTAATAACATTACTAAAACACAACAGGTTTTGTAGCTTGATATAATCCTCTCTAGACTTGCACTGTCTAACCTTACAAGTAAAATAAAATATCACATTCTACAAACATTAATATCTGGTAGCAGTGGCATCTCTAGGGGTGGGCTACTGGGGCTACAGCCCTGAATCCCTCCTGCATAGCCCCGAATGGAGACTCTGGGGCTAAAGTACAGTTTACCCCCGAGACTCCAGTGCTATAATTGTAAAAAAAAAAAAAGAAAATCTGGGACATGGTCCCATAATCATAGGATTAAGCTCACATGGGGGTGAGGGCAGATTGGGAGCAGAGGCTGCTATAGGGAGCTCTCTCTCTAGCCCCTCCTCCTGGCTATACAGAGCACAGAGTGATGGGTGCAAGCTCCACCCCCATCGCGCTGTGAGTTAATGTTCTCGCCGGATGTCAGGTGACATCCAGCAGAAAATCCTGAATGGTAGTGTTCTGCAGCTGCAGACACCGCCAAAAACATCCTCCTCCCTGCAAATAAATGGAATTTAGCAGGAAGTGGGGGCAACAGTAAGGTAAAAAATAAAAAGATTAGAAGAAATGTGTGACTGTGTGCTGGTGTCTCAATGTGTGTAAGTGTGTGTCAGGGTGTCTAGGTGTGTGTGTGTCAGGGCGTAATTGTATGTGTGTGAGTGTGTCTCAGGGTGTCTGTGTGTGTGTGAGAAAGAGAGAGACAGTGTGTGTGAGGAAGAGACAGAGATAGACAGTGTGTGTGAGAAAGAGACAGAGAGAGAGACGGTGTATGACAAAAAGAGAGAGAGACAGGGTGTGAGAGAGAAAGATGGTGTGAGAGAGACAGAGGTGGTGTGTGAGAAAAAGAGAGAGAGATGGTGTGTGTGTGAGAGAGAGAGACGGTGTGTGAGAGGGAGAGAGAGATGGTGTGTGAGAGAGAGAGAGACAGTGTGTGAGTGAGAGAGAGAGAGAGACGGTGTGTGTGAGAGAGAGATGGTGAGGGAGAGAGAGATGGTGTGAGAGAAAGATGGTGTGTGAGAGAGAGATATGGTGTGTGAGAAAGAGAGAGACGGTGTGTGAGAGAGAGAGATGGTGTGTGAGAAAGAGAGAGAGAGACAGTGTGTGTGAGAGAGAGATGCAGTGTGTAAGAGAGATAGATGGTACATGTGAGAGAGACGCTATGTGTGAGTGAGAGACGCTGTGTGTGAGTGTTGTGTGTGAGAGAGAGACGCAGTGTGTGTGTGTGTGTAAGAGATGCAATGTGTGTATGTGAGCAACGCAGTGTGTGTGTGTGAGAGAGACTGTGTGTGAGCGAGAGATGGAGTGTTTGTGTGTGAGAGAGAGAGACGGAGTGTGTGTATGTGTGACAGAGCTCATCTGAGCTCTAGCCCCAGATCATTAGAAGATCTAGCAACGGCCCTGTCTGGAAGTATATTATCACAAATATAGCAGTAAGAAAAAATATTGATACAAGAAATAAGTACAATATGATAAGCTAAAGACACCTTTGAAAAAGCAAAAAAAAAATGCATTTAAATCAAAATTAACACAATTTGAGGTATTAAGTCCACAACATGTATTAATACACGAATAAAAAGTACAGAAGTCATAAGAACAACATACACATTGCTTTTCTTTAGAAACTGGTTGTAAAATCTGTTCACTGAGTTTGTTCAGATTTTTGTAAGAGTTCCAAATGTTGGTAAATAATGGCTCCACCACACCGAGAATGAAATAAATATGGACAAATAAATTGTATTATGCAAATTCAAAAATCCTGGTTTATTTTCGTTATTTGACATTAATATTGACATCAATAAATAAGAAATGTATCAAAAGATACATGCTGGGATGTAAAATGTACACGTTATGCATGCATTTTCTCTCAGCATGAAAAGATCTATTTACAACCTTTATTGTTCTGTGTCTAGAATGTTTTCACCCATCCCTACAGATAAGATCAATCATAATACAAATCCACTGGAGAGAACAAAATAATTTTACTAAAAGATAAGCGCAATCACTGGGCCATTGACAAGACAGAATATCCTATTGTAACCAGGCAAGATCCCCAGAAGGCACAGGAGTACAAAGCTCACTATTCTATCAATACATTTTTCCTAATTATCTTTTTAACATTAAGTACAGTCTTTATAAAGAATTCTCAGATCAATACAGATTTAAAATGTTGTAAAATTGAAACTTTGTAAATTGTAAATTTTCATTACATGTTACTTGTGCTCAGATCTACAGTGAGGGAAAAAATATTTGATCCCCTCCTGATTTTGAACGTTTTCCCAAAGAAATGATCAGTCTTTAATTTTAATGCTAGGTGTATTTTAACAGTGAGAGACAGAATAACAACATAGTTATTATTACTCGACTTAGTACTTGGTGGCAAAACCCTTGTAGGCAAACACAGAGGTCAGGATTTCTTGTAGTTGGCCACCAGGTTTGCACATATCTCAGGAGGGATTTTGTCCCACTCCTCTCCAAGTCATTAATGTTTCACGGCTGACGTTTGGCAACTCGAACCTTCAGCGACTTCCACAGATTTTCTAAGGAATTAAGGTCTGGAGACTGGCTAGGCCACTCCAAGACCTTAATTTTCAATGACCTTGCTAAGGGAATGAGGTTCTCACCCAAGATTTGATGGTACATGGCCCCGTCCATTATCCTTTTGATGTGGTGCAGTTGTCCTGTCCCCATAGCATGAGAACACCCCCAAAGCATAATGTTTTCACCTCCATGATTGACAGTGGGGATGGTGTGCATGGTCATAGGCAGAATTCCTCCTCCTCCAAACATCGCGAGTTGAGTTGATGCCACAGAGCTCGATTTAAGTCTCATCTGACCACAACACTTTCACCCAGTTCTCTTCTGAATCATTCAGATGTTTATTGGTAAACTTCAGACAGGCCTGTACATGTGCTTTCGTGAGCAGGGGAGCCTTGTGGCGTTGCGGGATTTCACTCCTTCACGGCGTAGTGTTTACCAGTTGTTTTCTTGGTGACTATGGTCTCAGCTGCCTTGAGATCATTAACAAGATCCTCCCATGTAGTTCTTGGCTGATTCCTCACCATTCTCATGATAACTGAAACTCCACAAGGTGAGATCTTGCATGGAGCACCAGACCAAGGAGATGGAAAGTTATTTTGTGTTTCTTCCATTTGCGAATAATCGCACCAACTGTTGTCACCTTCTCCCCAAGCTGCTTGGCTATGGTCTTGTAGCTCATTCCAGCCTTGTATAGGTCAACAATCTTGTCCCTGACATCCTTGTGCAGCTCTTTGGTCTTGGCCATGGTGGAGAGTTTGGATCTGATTAATTAATTGCTTCTATGGACAGGTGTCTTTTATAGAGGTAACAAGCAGAGATTAGGAGCACTCCCTTTAAGGTTCAAAATCAGCAGGGGATCAAATACTTTTTTTTCCCTCACTGTCTATACTCAAATCTTTTATGTTTATTTGCTGTGCTGTACAGAATAGTTTTGCCACCAAGATATATTTAAAGATAAACTGAGCAAATATTTCCTACCTCCAAAGCCCCATACTCACTAAAACTTTATTTTAACACCAACGCATGACATGAGACTTGAAAGAAGCTCAGAGCTGGGCTGAAACGTTGTTATTTTTTGGTGGATTAAACTCCCTTAAACGGTGTGCTGAGTCTCCTATCTTTTCTTTTTGCTTTATGGGCGTGAATGACGCTCCCTCGTGGCACCCGATTCTTGTAAGTGTGCAGACCCATTCATACTTTTCACAACTAGGGGGTTAAACATAAAGTAAAAATATTTTTGAGTTTTTTTAAGCTGTCTGAGTGCATTTATTGCGATCAGTAACAGCGAATTAGTGGCAAAGGCAGTTTGGTGATTGCTCAGATGAGCATCACCATTCGCCTGGTCATATCAATATTTGTGAATATTGATCTTACCAATTTGGATCTGCTTCCATCTCCTAACATTTTTGTGAGGGAAAGAGATACATCAGTATTAGTGTTAAAATACAATTTTATAAAATGGTGAACTTTTATACAAGCGATTCCCTGTGTATTAACCCCTTCAATGCCACTGTTCACTGTATAAGCAGTAATCTTGCACAGCAACAATTTTTTGTTGTCTGCATTTTTTTAGGGGTTAATTTCTTTGTACTGTAATTTATGACAGTACTACAAAGGCTCTTCTAAGAGCTATTACCCCCTTCTTTGCCGTAAGTCGCTGCTTAGGCACTGATTCTGAGGCTGCTGACTCAGGGTCCGATTTTGACCCATCATCTAGTGATGTATCAGTGGCTGCTGAGACCTTCCCACAAGAAGTTGTGTAAAAAATATGGTTTGATGGGAGTAAATTTCATTGGCCGGTTTCAAAGATAACCCAAATAGGACATGGACGCAGCTTAACTACATGTCAAAATTCCAAGTTGGAACACTGAGATGCGCACCTCACATCTGTGGCCTGAAGTTGAATGTATGTAGATACAAAACTCAAAAAAATTACAAGCCAACATATTGACAAAAGCTGATGGTAGAATTAGTACATGTAAAGTATTAAAATACTACCATTTGAAGTACCTTAGGATGTCTATTTTCCAAAAATATGTTGTTTGATGGGGTAAAATAGATTGGCTGGCTTCAAATATGTCCCAAATGGAACATGGGCGCAGGCTGACTGCATGTCAGAATTCCAAGTTGGAAATGCGCACATCCCAAATGTGGCCTTTTAGCCCCCAAACAAACCTATGCATGGATGGTATCCCTTTACTCAGGAGATGTTGCTGAACACATATTAAGGGGTTGGTTGTCAGTAGACATGTGCAAAACTAAAATTTTCGCTTAGTTTTCGTCCATTTGGACGAAAATTTTATTTATTTCGTCTAAAACAAATTTCGTTCATTACTGCATTCGTTTCAGACGTAATTCGTTCATTATTTTCGTTTCATTTTATTCATTCGTACGAATCAATTGACCTACACATTCCATAAACCGAAAGTCTATAAACCAAACTTCGTTCAGTTTATAGACTTTCGGCTTATGGAATACATGTAATGCTATTGGCTTTCTATAAACCGAACTAGAGTCCTCATTAATAAGAAATTCTTATGAATGAGGTCCCATTCATAAGAATTAGACCGAAAGTCTATAAACCGAACGACCTTTGGTTTATAGACTTTCGGCTTATAGAATACATGTAATACTATTGGCTTTCTATAAACCGAACGAGAGCCCCATTCATAAGAAATTCTTATGAATGGGGACCCCATTCATAAGAATTTCTTATGAATGGGGCTCTCGTTCGGTTTATAGAAAGGCAATAGTATTACAAGTATTCTATAAGTTGAAAGTCTATAAACCGAAGGTCATTCGGTTTATAGACCTTCGTTTATAGAATACATGTAATTCTATGTATTCTATAAACCGAAAGTCTATAAACCGAACGACCTTTGGTTTATAGACTTTCGGCTTATAGAATACGTGTAATACTATTGCTTTTCTATAAACCGAACGAGAGCCCCATTCAAAATGCATTCGTCCGAAAATGAATGCACATGTCTAGTTGTCAGTGACAAATACTAGAATCTGTAAATGTATGCCTGAACTACAATGTGTGTGGAAAAAAAATACTAACCAAAACTTTGACATGGGCTGGTGGTAGAATTAGTGCATGGAAAGTGTTAACATACCACCTGTTTTGTGGTGCAAAATACACTAGCCGACTTCCAAAATGTGCAAAGTGGGACCAGGTTGAGAGCATGTCAAAATTCCAAATCTGAAATCCACAATGTGCACCTCCCAAATGTGGCCTTTTAGCCCAAAAATAACCTAACAAACCTATGCATTGCTGGTATCGCTGTACTCATGAGATGTTGCTGAACACATATTGCTGTGTTGTTTGGCAGTACCCTTTCACATTTTCAGAAAATTTTACCTAAATTGCAATCTATATGAAAAATCATCATTTTTGTTTTATAGCTGCACATTTTGGTAAAGGTTTGTGGTAAAATGGCTACATGAAAAGTATCAAATTACCCCAAGTTAAATGCCCTGAGTTGTCTAGTTTTGAAAAGTATGTACATGTGTGGGGTCATTCCTGGATTTAATACAGATATCAGTGTAACAATGCCACTATTCCTAATTTTGAAAAAAAAAAAAAGGATTTTGAAATAGCATTTCACTACTTAGTACTTGCCCTGTAACCAGGGCTGGTGCAATGATTTTCGTCTACACAGGCAAAGGTGAATTTTGGTGCCCCCGTCTTCTGACCCGCCATGCCTCCCACACCACCAACCCTCCCTATGTTTTATATATATAAAAGTATAATGTATAGTGTGGAAAATAAATACATCTAAATATTCAACTCGCATGCTTTAAATTTGTCACACATTGACACCCTAACACACATTGAAACCCTTAAACACAAAGACACCCTTGCAGTCACACACAGAGACATACTTACCACTTACACACACACTCTTACACAGACACAGTGACACATGTATGCACACACACACGCTTACACAGATACAGTGACACACTTACACCCTTACACAGTGAAACACTTACACACACACACCATTACACAGACACAGTGACACACTTACACACACACAAACCCTTACACAGACACAGTGACACACTTACACACACACACACCCTTACACAGACACATTGACACACTTACACCCAGTCACAATGACAAACTTAACCACACACCCTTACACAGAAAGTGACACACTTACACACACCTTTACCACTTACACACACACAGTGACACACATAACCTGAGACACACTATTTTGCCACTCAATATGCCAGTATTTAGCCACTCAATATGCCAGTATTTTGCCCCTCAATATGCCATTCTTGTGCTATTTAGTATGCCAATATTTTCCCCCTCAATATGCCATTTAATATGCCAATATTTTGCCCCTCAATATGCCAGTATTTTGCCCCTCAATATGCCATTTAATATGCCAGTATTTTGCCCCTCAATATGCCAGTATTTTGCCCCTCAATATGCCATTTAATATGCCAGTATTTTGCCCCTCAATATGCCAGTATTTTGCCCTGGAGGGTAGCGCACAACCAGGGCCGGCCTTATGTGTTCCGGCGCCCTGTGTGGGATTCCCCCGTGGCGCCCCCCCCCCCCCCCATGTATGTATCTCTCTCCTTTCCGATGTTTGTCCCTTTCCTCTTCATTGCCCTGTCTGTCTCTCTCTAACTCCCCCATACCTCTTCTCTCTCTCCCTCTGTTTTGTCTCTCTCCTCCCCTTCCTCTGTTCTGTCTCTCTCTCCCCCCGTTCTGTCTCCCCCCCACGTTCTGTCTCTCTCCCCCCCTGTCCTGTCTCTACCCCCCGTTATGTCTCTCTCTCCCCCCCTGTTCTGTCTCCCCCCCTTATGTCTCTCCCATCCCCCCTGTTCTGTCTTTCTCTCCATCCCTCCCCCTGTCTGTCTCTCTCTCCCCCTTCCCCCTGTTCTGTCTCTCTCTCCCCCCTGTTCTGTCTCTCTCTCTCTCTGCCCCTTCCCCCTGTTCTGTCTCTCTCTCCCTCCCTCTGTTCTTTCTCTCCCCCCCCCGTTCTGTATCTCTCTCTCCCCCTTCCAGCTGTTCTGTCTCTCCCCTCTCCAGCTGTTCTGTCTCCCCCCCCCTGTTCTGTCTCTCCCCCCCCCCCTTGCCTTCAAAGGTGGATCCAGGGCAGAGCAGCGTCTGCTTCACTGGGAGCCCAGGTCAGCAAGAGAAGGTGCTGCTCGGCTCCCTATGCTTAATGCAAGAATGGGGAGCCTAGCAGCACTTTCTAATGCTGCCAGTGGCTCCCCGTGAAGCAGACGCTGCTCTGCTTAACAGGGTGGGGGCGGAGCTACACCGCTCAGCCGGTTAGCTTCGCCCCCTTCCCGGATCTAGCCGAGCATGCCGAGCAGAGGGCTGGTGAGGGGGGATCTTTTGATCTCCCCAATCCAGTGCCTCTACCGGCTTTTTTTTTTTTTGTAACTTTTTTTTCTTTGGGCGGAGGGCGCCCCCTGGGGTTTTGTGCCCTGTGCGCTCGCACAGGTCGCACACCCCTAAGGCCGACACTGCGCACAACACTTCCCTCACAGCCGCGGACCTGCAGAGCAGCAAGGAGGTAAGTAAACCCCCTGATGGCGGGCCTGGGGGCGCGGGGCGATCCCCCCCCCCCCTTGTGGCTTCCTAAGGCATCCACCTGTGCTGCTTTACGGTAGTGTCAGCCCTTCCTGTAACTTGAAAAAAAAGCATAGAAACATGAAGCATGGGCTATTTCTGAACTCAGGACAAATATTAGAAACTATTTAGCAGTGTTTATTTGTTGTCTTTTGTAGATGAGTTTAAGATTTTTCAAGAAAATTAAAAATAATATTTTTTTACATTTTTCACCATATTTTATTATTTTTTTCATATTACATTGTATGTTATTAGCAAAATAATGGTATCAAAAAAGAAAGCCCTTCTTATGCCGAGAAAAACAATATATAGTTTGTCTGGGTACAATAAATGAGAAAGAAAGATATTACAGCAAAACACAAACACTGCAGAATGTTAAAACTGCCTATGTTACCAAACGTAAGACAGGCCAAAAAAAGTCACTAAGGGGTTAATAACACTTTATATTAGTGGTGATGATAACAACATCAGTTTTTAATGGTCATTTTTTAATGCATTACATTATATTTGAGGGAAACGGTAAAACTCCTCATTCTTTATCAACTATAGTCTGCCTAAGGCTTTTTTGGAAAAAAGTTGGAAAATAATAATATTTTGGAATACTGTTTTCAATAATATATAAATGGGAGTTTGAAATGTATAGAAAAACCAATATGGAATTTTTCTGTATCCTTTGAAGTAACCACTCTGTAAATCCTTTATAACTCTTTATTGTATTGTTCAGATAACACGCAGAGGTAATATGGTAACAGTGCTGCCATCTCGAGTTTCTACTCCGCTGGCTTCCTTCCAGCTGTCACTTACTTCCCACAACTACTAAATACCAAACTTTCTCAAGATCTTTGACATGAGCGTGATATAGAACCATATCTAAAGCTGATATATCACATCTATTTCATTTCATCTCACCGACTTAACTATACATTGTGCAGGGGCAAACCTGCTGCGCTTGTAATGCTAGAAGAGCTCCGATGGCCATGGACAATATAAAGTTAAACCTAAAATAATTCTTTATTCTTCTTGCAGGAGAAACTAACGACGTTTGTCCCTGCACGCATGTATAGTTATACTGATGAGGTGAAATGTTCATCTTTCCTCAACTAATCTGTAATACACCTTTCAGTGAATATAACCTATTGTGTTTCTGATTTATCTCTTTGGTCGTCAAAAATAACTCAAAAAACAAGCAGCAGAAAAACTAGTTCGGTAATAGTAGACCTCCATTATCACTTATTTCATTTCCTACAGGAGCAGAACAATAGGATTATTACCCTGCCTGGCAATCACATTTGAGAGAACAACAATCAAGACAGAATCTGACAGAGCATGATTTCATCATCTAAAACCGGTTGATAATTTCATTAAAGGCACATTCCAAGCAAAAAAAAAAAAAAAAATCTACTATATTATTACATGTATTTTACATATATTTTAAGTAGCCATCCCGCTCAATCACACATCTGAATTTGCTACGGGTTTCTTGCTATTAAGATGAGTAGATCTTTATTTAACTTCTGATTCCATGCATCAGACACATAACTTTTACACTTGCACTGCAGAATGTATATTTCATTTGCGTACCTCTCAAAATTAACCAATAGCAAAGTTGATTTTTTTGGAGGGGGATTGTGAGCACTACTGCCAGGGCCATCTTTAATATTGATTGGACCCCCCTCAAATACACTAGCAATTGCTGCTCTCGAACATCCAGGTATACTTTTGTAGTATAGGCACAGACCAGAGACGTTACTATGGTTGGTGTCACCCGGTGCGGTAACTCATGGTGTCACCCCCATGCCAAACAGATTCTTAGTAATACCAGTCAGATGGCCCATTAAATATGCCACATTCAGGAGACCCACAAATTATGTCACACACAATAATAATCTGCCAGTATTATTTTGCTGTTTATAAGCCAATTTGCCTAATATTCCAGTAATATTATGTTCATATGCCAGTAATATTGTGCCATTAAGATGCCCCAGCCAATTTGCCCATCAAGTTGCCAGTAATATTGTGCCATCAAGATGCCAGTAATATTGTGCCATTAATATTGTGCCATTCAGATGCCTGTATTATTGTGGCATTCAAATGCCTGTATTATTGTGCCATTCAGATACCAGTAATATTGTGCCATTCAAATGCCTGTAATATTGTGGCATTCAAATGCCTGTAATATTGTGCCATGCAGATGCCTGTATTATTGTGCCATTCAAATGCCTGTAATATTGTGCCATTCAGATGCCTGTATTATTGTGCCATTCAAATGCCTGTAATATTGTGCCATTCAAATGCCTGTAATATTGTGCCATTCAGATGCCTGTATTATTTTGCCATTCAAATGCCAGTTATATTGTGCCATTCAGATGTCTGTATTATTGTGCCATTCAAATGCCTGTATTATTGTACCATTCAGATACCAGTAATATTGTGCCATTCAAATTCCTGTAATATTGTGCCATTCAAATGCCAGTAATATTGTGCCATTCAAATGCCTGTAATATTGTGCCATTCAAATGCCTGTAATATTGTGCCATTCAGATGCCTGTATTATTGTGCCATTCAAATGCCTGTAATATTGTGCCATTCAAATGCCTGTAATATTGTGTCATTGAGATACCTGTATTATTGTGCCATTCAAATGCTGAAATATTGTGCCATTCAAATGCCTGTAATATTTTGCCATTCAGATGCCTGTATTATTGTGCCAATCAAATGCCTGTAATATTGCGCCATTCAGATGTCTGTATTATTGTGCCATTCAAATGCCTGTATAATTGTACCATTCAGATACCAGTAATATTGTGCCATTCAAATGCCTGTAATATTGTGCCATTCAAATGCCTGTAATATTGTGCCATTCAGATGCCTGTATTATTGTGCCATTCAAATGCCTGTAATATTGTGCCATTCAGATGCCTGTATTATTGTGCTATTTAAGTGCCTGTAATATTGTGCAATTCAGATGCCTGTATTATTGTGCCATTCAAATGCCTGTAATATTGTGCCATTCAAATGCCTGTAATATTGTGCCATTCAAATGCCTGTATTATTTTGCCATTCAGATGTCTCTATTATTGTGCCATTCAAATGCCTGTAATATTGTGCCATTCAAATGCCTGAAATATTGTGCCATTCAGATGCCTGTATTATTGTGCCATTCAAATGCCTGTAATATTGTGCCATTCAGATGTCTGTATTATTGTGCCATTCAAATGCCTGTATAATTGTACCATTCAGATACCAGTAATATTGTGCCATTCAAATGCCTGTAATATTGTGCCATTCAAATGCCTGTAATATTGTGCCATTCAGATGCCTGTATTATTGTGCCATTCAAATGCCTGTAATATTGTGCCATGCAGATGCCTGTATTATTGTGCCATTCAAATGCCTGTAATATTGTGCCATTCAAATGCCTGTAATATTGTTCCATGCAGATGCCTGTATTATTTTGCCATTCAAATGCCTGTAATATTGTTCCATTCAGATGCCTGTATTATTTTGCCATTCAAATGCCAGTAATATTGTGCCATTCAGATGTCTGCATTATTGTGCCATTCAAATGCCTGTATTATTGTACCATTCAGATACCAGTAATATTGTGCCATTCAAATTCCTGTAATATTGTGCCATTCAAATGCCAGTAATATTGTGCCATTCAGATGTCTGTATTATTGTGCCATTCAGATGTCTGTATTATTGTGCCATTCAAATGCCTGTATTATTGTACCATTCAGATACCAGTAATATTGTGCCATTCAAATTCCTGTAATATTGTGCCATTCAAATGCCAGTAATATTGTGCCATTCAAATGCCTGTATTATTCTGTCATTCAGATGCCTGTATTATTGTGCCATTCAAATGCCTTAAATATTGTGCCATTCAGATGCCAACACTATTGTGCCATTCAAATGCATGTAATATTGTGCCATTTAAATGCCTGTATAATTTTGCCATTGAAATGCCTGTAATATTGTGTGGGTACAGTGCTCGTTTTATTCCTCCCTCCTCCCCCCCCTTCTCAGTACTTACTGCCTGACTGATGCTCTGTGTCCCCGGAACCTCCTCTGTGCAGTCTTCCCTCCTGCACGCAGGAAAGAAACACTGACAGCGGATGTGACGTCACAGGGAATTTTTATCTTTTCCAGTGGATGCAACTGCCAGAGAAAGAAAATAAAAGCACAGGACCGCGATGCGCTGCGGCACCCCCCGCACCCCCCTCGAGACACCACTGGCACTGACTACTTTTATTCCATGTATAAAATGTCTATAATAAGTGTATCGTTGCAGTGTATAAAATGTATATATGGAACAAAATGTGAATATCACTGCAAAATGTATGCCTACTTATTATGCACTGCAATAAAAATGTGCAAGGCTTATATTATATAATCTCCACATATACGTGGAGATTAGAGAGCACTTACATATGGTAGGTAGCAATTAACATAAAAATACAGGTATGTTACAGTAATTGAAAGGGACCGACTGTTAAAACTGAAAGGGACCGACTATTAAAACTGAAAGGGACCGACTGTTAGGTAGTCTGTTCAGCCACCTTTTACAAGAAAATGCACTTAAAACGTCATATATAAAATAGTGTTACAAAAGTCATTCTTATGGAAAATTACAGAACTTTCAGAGAAAATATGTTGATGTTCCAGAAACCTCTGTTCTGGCCTTGGAATAGTAAGATAAGACCATTCTCATAACAATTACGCTACTGGCGTGATACAGAAGCTGCTGCAGACATCAGCTTCTTAGACACGCTGTCGGCTTTTAACCCTCACAGATCCAAATTAACCCTTCATATACGTGGTGATTAGAGAGCACTTACATATGGTAGGTAGCAATTAACATTAAAATACAGGTATGTTACAGTAATTATATACGGCACTCTTAAAGAGGGAATATATTATACAGTAGGGCAGTGGTGTCCAAGTTCAGCCCACTTCATCAAAAATGTATGTGTACACATAAATAAATACATTTTTCATAATGTATGTATTTATGTATGTATGTGTGTATGTATGTATGTATGTAAGTATGTGTGTGTATGTATATATACACTGTATTCACACATTCACCATAACATGCAGTTTGTGTGTATCACAGACTTCACAGCAATACAACTCACAGTACTGTGCAACGTATGTATCTCATACACACACACACACACACATACACACACACACACACAGTATTTCTTTCACAGACACATACTTTGTGTCTCTCTATCTCTAACACACATTTAGTGTATGTCTCTCTCACACATACATAATCTCTCTCACTCACACAATCTCTCTAACTCAGTGTCTCACACACAGTCTCTCTCTCTCTCTCTCTCTCTCTCACATACACACACACACACACACACACACAGTGTCTTACACATACAGCCTCACACACACACACACACACACACACACAGTGTTTCTCTCTCTCTCACACACTGTCTTATTCACAGACACAGGGGCTCTCTCACACACAGTCTCATTCACACACACACAATATCTCTCTCACGCATCCACACACAGTATCTCATTCAAACACATTTCAAACACACACACACACTGTCTCTCTCTCACATACACACTCACACACACACACAATCTCATTCACAAACACACAGTGTCTCATTCACACACACACACTCACACACACAGTCTCATTCACAAACACACTGCCTCATTTCCACACACCGTGTCTGTCTCTCTCTCACACACACACACTGTCTCATTCACACACACATTCTCATTCATACATACACCCACACTGTCTCTCATACACACACAGAGTGTAAGATTTTATTTTTGTTATAAAAGAAAATAAAAGTATATTTTACGTTATGTCCCTCTCCCTGCTTCTTTACCTTGTATGGCAGGGAGGGAGATGGTCCAAGGTAGCCAGTCCAGCATGATCTGTGCATACACCTCCTGCAGCAGTCAGCCTGGTTTGGAGTGCTCAGATGTCACATGACACCCGGCACTCTGACAAGTTCTGACAGAGAGCATCTGTTAGCAGTGAAGTAGGAGATGCGATTACCGCTGCCAGTCTCATGCAGGCTGCACCTCCATGTCTGCATCTTGCGTGCCAACATGCGTACTGATCTCAAAATAAATTGTCACAGGCATGGAGCAGCTTCTTTGGGCACCCCAGGAATAACTGGGCTCTGGGCAGCTGCTGCATTGACCCATTTTCCTATGGAAGCATGGCAGATGATGGTCAGAGGATAAACTGGCATGTACTATCAGAAGTACATGCCAGTTTATCCTCACGCTATGGAAAACTAACTTTTCACTTGTGCTTCTATATTAGAAGCACAAGTGAAAAGTAAAGTTTAGTGTCCTTTTTGTAACTGTACATTAGTGACTAGTTCTGCTAGTACAATTTCTTTTAAAACACTGGGGTTTTTTCCATTAGTGGTACAGACACACTTGTCACATCATTCGGTAGAACCTGGTAGCCTTGATAAGTCTAGTGCTGCCACAGAACAGGTCCTTTCACTTCGAATAGATGTGAAAAAGAGGAGAATGCTGCAGAGTTAGTGACAGAGTGACAGAGAATACTGGAGGCACAATAGCTACACACTGGTTCTGAGTTCATTTCCCAGCGAGAGCTTACAATTTTATGATTCACACACATTTTTCAAAAGCTAAGCATAACAAAATATACCAGCAGGTCACCAACATGGTCAAAAGCTGACATACATGCAATGAATAACCTAGTATAGTATGTTTATTATACCCTGATCATATGAAAAGACATATAAACCATCTAGTTACCAACAAGAATACAACAGATTTAGAAAAATGGTAAAAAATGGTAATTTTCCCAAATTGCTACTTCAGTTTGTTTAACTATTTTTTTTCTTAAACTCTTAGAGAATGAACACCCATTTATCATACTGTATCAATGAACTTGAAAAACAAATGAACATACATTGCATTTAAAACCCAATTATCAAAATATAATTTGTATTAAAGTTATTAAAATACTAAATTCATTGCTTATTTTTAGTGAGATTTAATTATAGAGATGAAGAATTTCTCCAATCTTCAGATACAAAGGAGACTCATCTTTTTCCTTTCAGTGCCAGGATGGAGGTGATAATTTTAGGACATACATGAAAACAAGAGTAATCTGAGTCTATTCTTCCTGGTAAAATACTTTTTAACTAAATAAATAAATAGAGGGGGTTGGTCAAGAAGAGGTTACATAAATAAGGTGCACTCAGTCCCTCGTTTATTGTCACTTCAAATAAATGTGTTTAGATGACAAATTTACTGGACACGAAAGCTAAGACATTAATTATTAAATTATTGCTCTTTGTCACGATAACAAATTGAATTCATACCAGCTCAATGAGACAGAGAACTTGAGAGCAACAAGCTTAGCAATCTTCCTTTTCAGGATTAGCGTATACCAATCAGGCTTCCTTGTTCTAAACTGGGGCACGCTCCTGTTTGAAAATCTCATTATGATTTATCACACTTCAAACATAAGAAGCTTGTTTTTTCTTTGTAAGTCTTTTTTTTTGCTCCTTAGAGTTCTTTTCCCTCTAGACGACTTACCAGCATTGTGATGTCGCCAACAGGAAATCCAAAATTTAAAAGGCCCCAGTTTCAAAACAACAAAGAAAACATCTTAATAAAAAAGCAATATTAATGACACCATAGCACCAGAGGAAGCCAGAAAATGATTAGCAGAACACAGTTTAAACATTTGAAATAATTTAAAAAATGTAAATCCCTTCCTAAACTTGGATTGCTTATTTAACATGGAACTGTGAATCCATATTCTTTTATCTGAAGAGCCACTACAATAAAAAAAATAAAAAAATTGTATATTGAAATATAATTTTTTTTCTGATGATAGGCAACATAGAAGACAAACTTTTTTCCAGATTTGCCACTGCTTCTACATTAAACTTCCCATTGGTTTTTAAATATGTTAAAGGCAAGCTTCAATGGCTTACAAAACTCAAGGACCCATTATACACTGCATTTTTTATTTGGAAGTTTAATGCTTATTTAAGTGTACTAAAATACCGTGGGCAATGTCCCTACCGAGATTCTGTTGTTTGTGTTGGATATTTATCTAAGTGACCATGGGTTTAACAAGCATGTGATTTTCCTGAGAGGATGCACAAAAGCACAGAGTAAGTGTCGGAATAGCATGGAAATAATAATAATAATAATAATAAGTGTGTGGTAATGGGAAGCTGCTCTTAATCTGGCCCTATTATGTTAATCCTAATCATGAATGGTTCAGTGCTCTGTAGAGATGTTACTGCAAAGTGCTCTCCAGAATGACATTGTATCTTTAAGGTCCCATTCTGATAGTATGGACAGAGAATATAATGGGACTTCATAAAATATAATGGACATTTTTCTGACATGAGCAATTTTAATAAATGGGAACATTTACTAAACAGACAGTGGCAACAACAAAACTGTTAATGACCCTCATTCATAAACAATATCTCAGCCCCCCCCCCCTTTTCAGTGGACCAGAATCACTCCATTTATAACCCAAAAAGTCATTTTTTATTTTACTAGTCTGTGTAAGAAGAGAGGGATCTGTAGATCTGAGCATACAATAGCTAAGAGCATCACAATAGATGTTCAACTCTATAAAACCAAACATTATACACATATATAAAAAACGTACACACAGATAATTAGTTCATAACTAGTGTTGAGCAGGGACATTTCACTGTATGTTCGGGTTGGAGTTCGAGGTTCGGCTTTAAACCGAAAGTCTTTAAACTGAAAGTAATTCGGTTTATAGACTTTCGGTCTATAGAATAGCCAATAGCATTACATGTATTCTATAAGCCGAAAGTCTATAAACCGAAAGACATTCGATTTATAGACTTTCGGTTTATAGAATACATGTATTGCTATTGGCTATTCTATAAACCGAAAGTCTATAAACCGAACGACATTCGGTTAATAGACTTTCTTTTTATAGAATACCAATAGCATTCCATGTATTCTATAAAACGAAAGTCTATAAACCGAATGTCTTTCGGTTTATAGACTTTCGGTTTATGGAATACATGTAATGCTATTGCTATTCTATAAACCGAAATAGAGTCCCCATTCATAAGAATAGGTCAATTGACCTATTCTTATGAATGGGGACTCTATTTCGGTTTATAGAATAGCAATAGCATTACATGTATTACATCTGAGAGTCAAATACTGTGCTTACAGCGCACTTTGAAAAATTCTAATAGTTTTGGGTGCTAAATAGTACATTTGCGTCTTGTGGTGCACTTCATATCTGCGAGTCAAATAGAACCGTCAAATACTGTGCTTACAGCGCACTTTGAAAAATTCTGGCTACCTCCTCCTCCTCCTCCAGCGCTGCTTCCACCTACACCGCCATGGTCACCGCCTCCTCAACCTATGGGTCACTTAGTATAAACTGAAAGAGAATACCCTGCACTCCAACCCTCTCTCAAATGGATAATTCTGTTGATCCTCCTGGCAGCCATGCTTTAGATTTATGTTCTTCCAAAGCTAAAATCAAAGATTCCATCTAGTGCTATTTTATGGCAAAGCTGTATTTGTAATTTGTATGTATTTTATGTTATTTTAAGTTATTTCCCTATCCACATTTGCTTGCAGGGCACTTGTCCTATTCTTACCCACATTTTAATTCCTTTTGCAGCCCTCTAGCCCTTTCCATTACTTTTTTAAAGGCATTTTAGTGGCCAAAAGTCCGTGTCCCCATTGACTTTAATGGGGTTCGGGTTTGGGGTAAAGTTCGAGCACGGACCCGGACATTTTTTCGAAGTTCGGTCGAACCTCTCGAACCCGAACATCCAGGTGTCCGCTCAACTCTATCCATAACATGTACCTGTATTTTATATAATATAATGCAATAAAGACCCTTTTATATAGTAAGCATAGAGGCTTTAATACATAAAAACATCAGTTTGACAGATCTGTGGGTCGAAGTAATCTTCACTTTTTGCGACAATGGTACCTTTTAGCAGTAGGTTGGGTAAGCATACAAACTAATCACAAAAATAACATCTTGTTTCTGCAATGCTGAATGGGTTGCAATCCCCAAACATTCTCTGTAACTAGATAAGGCATTTTTTCAATAAACATTCATTCTCTGATCCATTCTTTTGGAGATCTGATAGGGAATGAAATTCAAGTTGCTTAATTCTTTAAACCAAATGTAGTCTGTCAAAAACTGTGGATATCCGACCAAAACCATTTGTGTTTATATGACCAACAGAAGGTCACTTGAGAAATGAGGGACTGAAATTAAAGGTGCTAATAACATATTAGCCTTTTAGGTACACATTGTGTCTGTATTGGGTGTTTATTCACTTTAGAAATAAATCTAGAATTGTATGATGAGGAACTAAGAATATTTGTCTAATATTTGTTTAATCTCTTTATGTTTCATATTCATCACAATAAAATGTTCAGATTTTAACAGGACAAACAATGACAGAAATAAAAGCACTATAGTCCAAATCACGCACATTGTTAAACGTATTCAAATAATATTTATCTACTTTTAACATGATGTC
Source organism: Pelodytes ibericus (assembly GCA_036172795.1). Lineage (NCBI taxonomy): Eukaryota > Metazoa > Chordata > Amphibia > Anura > Pelodytidae > Pelodytes > Pelodytes ibericus. The sequence goes on along the minus strand of CM069860.1, from coordinate 132,080,491 downwards.
ACAATTATTTCCTTAAAATAGTTTGACCGACCAATGTGCCCAAATGAATATATATTTAGTAGCCATATATTAGAAGAGTTTATAAATTCAAAAATATTGCTATTATTGTTTACTCTACTCTACCCTGAGCACTAAGCATTAAAATTAAAAAAGACAAATAAATTGAAAAGCATAAACTATACAAGTATCATGACAAAAATGAAAAACAGTGTGGTTCGGGTTCGCTCAACACTAGTGTCAAGTGCATTATAAGATTTGTATATTTATACAACCTTTGGTATTTAACAGATGATACTCTTAGTAGTTTAATATACTTTTGAATGGTTACATGTAAGAGAATAAAATACAGAACATAATAATGCAAGTACTAAAGTACAAATTGTACACAGAGCCTTCCCATATGTTATGCACTAACAGTCATAGATGGAATAAGCTCCTTGAGTACAAATGATGTCAGGATATAAATGAAAATCTCTAAGGTAGCTGTCAGCTTCAGAAGTAGAAAGAGCCTCCCAGAAGTCCCTCCAAGAAAATATAAATCAACCTATATATCATTGATACAGTACATTTAATGAAGCATAAATATCTTACATTAAGGTGGATGACTAGATATTCATCTGTCAGACAGTAAACAGAGAATTATGCAATACTAGCAATTATAGACAAATCTTCAAAAGCAGTGAGAAATAAATGTGTTTTTATAGCGATGTTGGACAAGTTTCACCCACAAATCTCAGAATTCCTCCAAGCAGCATACCTTTCCCAACACATACAACAATATATACACATATACAATTAAACTATTAATGTAGACTCATATATGCAGCTGGGAAAATGATCTGTTTCTGTTTATCGGTGCTGAAATAAAAAAATGATGTCACCTATGATTCTGGCAACGACTGAAAAATGGCGTCACTTCCAGGTCTGGTTGGCATCTTGGTTGGTTTCCATAGTGCATTATATTTTAGTATGCAGTTACTGGTTATACTGGCTTTAGAAACACTGATGGAAAGGTAGAATAAGCCAACTAGCGATATGGATGTCCTGGTTTTTCTCTTTAAAAAATTTTTGTAATAGCAGAATATATAATCTACTTATCCGTATATCAAAAACACAAGTAATGGTAAATATTATCATAAACAATTACATATTATAAAAATATAAAAATAAATAGTTTATTTTATCATAGTATTAAAAATACAAAAATGAAAAAAGAAGCTATAAATGTATAAAAATTAAAAAGATTAACTATAAAAACCTTTTTTGTATTTTTGATACTGTAATAAAATAAGCTACTTATTTTTATATTTTTGTAATTTGTCATTTTTTATGATGGTTACCAGTATCATCAATTAAATATCAAAAAGCTGTATTTAGTTGTTTACAAATCTTCTGATGCACTTTTCACTTATGCACTATTTGGTGACCAAATATAATTATCTATTAGTGCATGCTCACTTTTTGTAATTTGTTTGTTCTTTTCTGCAACATTGGGGTTTAGTCATCCTGTTGGTTGCAGCTTCTTGTCCACTTAAGCATTTATGCCTACTTGTTCTTGTAATGATCCGTTGAGCATTAGTTGCATATAAAAATGTGATTTTTTTTTTTAGACTGTTTATTTAACTCAGGAAATTGCCAATCTTGCCTATGCCGGATGCATTTGTAGTGTTTGATTTACTAACCAATCAAGTAAAAATTTAAAAAGCAGCTGAAGAATGTGATGATAGTACATGGCACAGCCACTTGATTTGAAATGAACGTGCAGGTGTGTAATAACAGCAGGAACAGTCTCTTGCTCAAAGAAATTTTAGTTGTTTAAATTCTACTGATGCAAGTTCAGCGTGTGGCCCATCTAGAGCACAGAAAAAAGATACTGTACACATTTTCCACTTTTCAACAAATTACATAATAGGACATGCAGGAGTATATATATTTGTTGAAGAACAAAAGAGTATGTAAAAGTGTCTATCTTAAAAAAAAATGTTGCCTGACCTTTTTTAAGAACCATCCAGTCCTTTAGTATGAACAATTAGCAGGGTATTATTATGCAATGTAACACATAAAAGTGTGACTCTCCTGCAAAGATAGACACATGTTCCATGCTTGAAAATGTAAGGATAATTCAATAAGCTAAGCCTACAAGCAGGGATTTCAATCTGCAACTGTCCTCCGATTAGTGCAGATGCTTAGGAAAGGGGCCATGAGCCGAAGATAAGGACTCAACACAGGAAGAGGTAATATTTAATTTTCAGGGCACAGTTTGGGTGCCAGGGGAGTGGGCAAGGATTTTCAATGCCCATTCCCCTGGCACCCAAATTATGCTTTTTTAAAAGTGACCTGTCTCCCCACTATCTGTGCAAGGATGAGGTAGCGAGGGGTAGGAAGGGTATTTTATTTTGACTTAATTGATTGGGTCTGGAGGCTTTTGGACAACCGCCAAACCCAGCAGGTACTTATTATTTATGGGGATTATCTTTATTGGGGGGATTCAGGTGCAGCAAGTCAGTTTTTATTTAATTATATTGAGGGACCAGGGCAAGTAGCCTATGGTGTGTGAGATGTTTTCTCTTTTAGAGACATATTTAGAAACACACAATAATGCAGGTTTAAATACTTAACACAGTAGATGACACATTCGCTAACAAGAATTAAGTAACACAGAGTTAAACAAGCGGTGGAGATAGGAGCAATATGTGTGGTTTTTTTTCTCCTTTTTCCCTCTCTTGCTCCCCCGCCTAAGGAAATTAGGCTATGAAAAGCTAATAACGTATTTTAAGGGCAATTAAGAAAGTGAAACAGGTTGCTTCCAATATCTCTCAACGGCTCCCATAGCCCACTATGGGTTCATTAGAACTCAGGACCGCAGTAACAGAGAAGTTCGTGCACAGAACAGAATCATCCTGGAAGGGGTTCAGTATTTCGGTCACAGTGGGATAAGGTTTTTTTATATATGTGTTTGTGCGTATGTGTGAAGGGGATGGGGAGCTGTCGGGCAGAGGAAGGGAGACGAAAAAGTTATAGCAACAAAAATGGTTAGGTGTATATCAATACATGTGCAGGGATTAAACACCCAATATAAAAGACAGTCCCTATATGAGCTTATGAAAAGTAAAAACATTAACATTGCCTTCCTGCAAGAGACCCATTGAGAAAGAGAGGTGAATCTGAAATGGTGGGAGAATAGATGTTCATTAATAGTCCACGCTTCCTTGCAAATGAAAAAAAAGAGAGGGAAGGCAATCCTCTTATCCCAAAACACTAAAGTAGAACAATTATACCAAGAAAGAGATAAAGAAGGCCGATATATCATAATGGTGTGTAAGAGAAGAAGAACAAGTCTACACATTGGTTAATGTATATCTACCAAATGTTGGTCCAGTTAAGTACTTAGAAAAAATAATCACGAGAATGGAAAGGATCAAAAAAGGGATGGTAGTTGAAAGGATTAATTTGGATCTGTGAGGGTTAAAAGCCGACAGTGTGTCAAAGAAGCTGATGTCTGCAGCACCTTCTGGAAGGCCATATCACGCCAGTAGCATAATTGTTATTAGAATGGTCTTATCTTACTATTCCAAGGCTAGAACAGAGGTTTCTGGAACATCAACAAGTTGTCTCTGAAAGTTCTGTAATTTTCCATAAGAACGACTTTTGTAACACTATTTTACATATTACGTTTTAAGTGCATTTTCTTATAAAACACGCCTTTCTGCATATTAGAATATTAGAATAACCAATTATATTGTAGTAACTAATGTTTTTATCTTCGTATATATATGCTTGTTTAAACAATTAAAATCAGAGTTGTTTCACAGTTGCATTGGTGTCGGTCTCAGTTATTCACTGTGAGATAGCTCTCCTGGATCCAGTATTTACAAGTCAAACCAAGACGGTCGCATTAAGGGACAGAGGATATTTCCTTACAGTAGTCATTGTAGGAGACTTCAATTGTGTACTCGACCCATTAATGGATAAAAAATTAAAACAGGGTAAAACAATGGATAAAACTGTCAAAAAACAAGTGGCCGCTTTAAATAAAGTGCTAGGGGAATCTGATCTGCTGGATATATGGAGAGCAATCCCTCCTCAAGAGAGGGAATTCACCAACCTTTCTAAAGTCCACCTGTCATTCGCCCGTATAGATATGGTCGTAGGAGAACCAAATCTGCTTAAAAATATTAGGGACATACAAATACAGGAACATGTTTGGTCAGATCATAGTATGCTCTTGTTTGATATTAGATATATGGAAACAGGTCAAAAGACCTGGAAATTTGATGATTTTCTGTTAAAGGAAGTGAAAGATGTAGAATACATAGCGAAACAAATAGATCTGTACTTATTGGAAAACAATATCAAAGAAGTCTCGGCCACGACACTATGGTGCACATTTAAATCAGTCCTGAGAGGACTTTTAATTAAGCTAAAAATAAGAAAATTGAGAGAGTGTGGTGCCTCCCTTGCGGATCTGCACATATCCTTCTACAACCTAACATCGGATCTGAAAAAGAACACAAATATAGAAAATTTGGAAAAACTTGAACAAGTAAAAAAACAGATCATCTGTTTACAACAAGAAAAATAGATAGAAATCTGATGAAGTTACAAATAAAATATATTCATAAATCTAATAGACCGGATAAAATGCTGTCAAATAAAATTAAGAAGAAAAGAATGAAAGATAAGATTGTGATGATAGAGAAAGGAGGGGCTATGTGCAGATCCCCACAGGAAATAGGAGAGGCATTTGCTGAGTACTACTCCTCATTATATAATTTGACATCAATTGCCTCCCCACTAGAAATTAGGGACTACTTAGACAACACAGAGATTCCCAAGATTCATAAAGATAACCTGGAAAAGATAAACCTCCGATAACTAAAGATGAGATTTTAAAAGCCATAAATAAAATGGAAAAAAAAACAACAAGTTCTGATGACTACACTAATCTTTTTTTATAAAATATTCACAAGTAATATAATAGAACATTTACTGAATACATATAACAGCTCAGTTCAAAAGGGCTCATTCCCGGCAAAGATGTTGAATGCAAATTTTATTCCCTTATTAAAACCGGAAAAAGATCCAAAGGAAGTGACTAATTATAGACTAATCTCCCTTATAAATGTCGACCTAAAAATATTTGCATCCATATTGGCTGAGAGAATGAAGCTACTGATCCCTGCCGTAATACTTTCTGACCAGTTAGGATTCGCCCCGGGATGTTTACCCTCACACAACATTAGACGTATTATTGACATACTGAATGGAGCAGGGAGGGGGGATACCCATTCTGACCATGTCGCTGGATGCAAAAAAGTCCTTCGACAGGGTCAGATGGGGATATATGTTCCAAACACTGCGCTCTTTTGGTCTGGATGGATGGATGCTGCAGGCTATAGGAGCGTTATATGAAGACTTGTCAGCAAGTCTGGGTGGGAGTAGATTTATGCTCAAAATGGTTTAATCTGAGGAACGGTACTAGACAGGGCTGCCCCCTCTCCTCTATACTATACATTATGGCTTTGGAGCCTTTGGCTATAAATATTAGAAAAAAAACACCGATTAAAAGGATACATTAGTGGGGGAGAGGATTATAAACTGTAATTATATGCTGATGACATTCTGGTAACCCTGTCTAGTCCCCATAGCACATTACCACACCTTATGGAACAAATAGACTCTTACAGCAGAGTATTCAATTACAAACGAAACCCGCAGAAAACAATAGCTTTAACATTAAATATTGATCAGGAAACCAAGCAATATATTCAATCGGAATTTCATTTTGACTGTATCAGGAAACAGTGTGAATACTTGGGAATCGTCATACCATCAAATATAGATAGATTGATGGAGATAAACTGTTTGAGGATTATGAGATAAAACAAACAGATATATGAAGAACTGGCAGAATAATTTTGTATCACGGTGGGGAAAAATAAACATTGTAAGATAATACCTAATCCCTAAATGGATGCCTCTTCTAAGAATGGCCCCAATGCAGGTCCCCACCAGTTGGCTCCAGATGATCCATACCAGGTTTAAAAATTTCATTTGGCAGGGTAAAACTCCTCGTATAAGTATGAAGCAAATTTAAAAAAAAATATGGACTGGGGACTGGGCTTCCCACTTATACCATTAGAGGCAGATGCAGCAATAATCCAACATATTTATATTATGCAGATCAAGGGAGTAGAAATAGAACCATGGTATGAATTAGAAAAAGAAGGAGTTAAAATTAAAAAATTTGAAAAGACCGTATGGAACATAAACAGTGATCAGATGATAAAAGATGTGAAAGATAAGAATAAGATAGTGGAAAGCCTACTCCCTAACTGGTACAAAATATTTTAAAAAACTGGGTATTAAGAACAAAATACCAGGAGGAGAACCACTGGACATCATAGAATACAGCATTCCTGACATCTCATTGTCAAACTGGGGAGGGTTGTGCTCCAGTAGAATCAGTGATATATTAGATGGGTGGAGCATAAAACCCTACTCAGACTTAGAGGAGAAATATGGCCTCCCGACAAATCAAATCCTAACTAAGAAATAAAAAGTTTCCTACAACAACATCAATATATAGTAGAGAAAGACAAAATAAAGGCAATAGAGGCAGTTTTCTCACATAATAAGATTGCCAATACCCTGGCAAAATGTAAACTCATAACAATATACGAGACAAGCGAAAGAGGGAAATCTATAATAAAATTGGAAAAATAACCTAATATCTCAATAGATACAGGAGAATGGAATGAGCCCTTAACTTAGTTAACAAAAATGTCTATAATCTGTCGTTAGTAGAAACCTTTTATAAAGTATCTATGGTACATGACACCTAGAAGGCTGGTCTTAATGAATGAGGTGAATGAGGATAAATGCTGGGGCTGCGTTTTGGCTATAGGCAACTATATCCACATGTGGTGTGGGTGTGCCCGAATCAAAAAAAATATGGGAGATAGCTTTCGACATAATACAACGGATTACAGGTATGCAACTAGAGAATAAAACAGAGGTTGGATTGCTAAATTTGAAATGGCCTAAAGTGAGCCATCAGTGGCAGGCGCTGATAATCCACGTAATGGTCGCTATTAAGATCTCAATAGCGAGAGCCTGGAAACAATCAGGCCCCCTTTCGAAAGAACAACTGAGAAAACAGATTATAGCCCAATTGACACCAGAAAAAGGTCTCAGTTGGATTAGTTACATGTAAAATAAGAAAAAGATATCTGGGAAAAATGCACAGAGAGCCTAGATAGGGAAGTCAAAGTAGAAGAGCCAAAGTAGAAAAGAGAGATATTGGGCCCTGCACATAATAATTACATTAACATAATATTATACACAATATTAGAAACAACGGTAACATGAAACCATAAGAATAAGATCAATCTCCTGACTCCTTGCCCGGCAGCTCGTTCACTCACACATGTTTTTATAGTTAGTATACTGTGGCATCCCCAATGACTATATATGAATTGAGATTTAAACCAGATGGGAAGAAATCAAGTCAGCAAGATCACAAAACGGGAAAAAGAAAAGGAACATATACGTAGCAGATATGGTAGAAAGAAGAAGGGAAAGAGAAGAAGGAAGGGAATAAAGATTAAAAGAGGTAGATAATTGAAGAGACAGGGATGCACAGTGTTTTGTTTAGTGTTGTTTGTTTGTATTTTCCCTATCACGTAATTAACATTTTATATTATAGAAACATAGAAACATAGAATGTGTCGGCAGATAAGAACCATTCGGTCCATCTAGTTTGCCCAATTTTTTTGGAGTACTTTTATTAGTCCCCCGTTCCCGGTCTTATAGCTAGGATAGCCTTGTGTCTATCCCTTGCATGCTTAAAATCCTTGACTGTGTTTACCTCTACCACTTCTGCTGGCAGGCTATTCCATACATCCACTACCCTCTCAGTAAAGTAATACTTCCTGATATTACTTTTAAATCGTTGCCCCTCTAATTTAAGACTATGTCCTCTAGTTGTGGTAGTTTTTCTTCTTTTAAATATACTCTCTTCCTTTACTGTGTTGATTCCCTTTATGTATTTAAATGTTTCTATCATATCCCCCCTGTTACGTCTTTCCTCCAAGCTATACATGTTAAGATGCTTTAACCTTTCCTGGTAAGTTTTATCCTTCAACCCATGAACCAGTTTAGTAGCCCTTCTCTGAACTTTCTCCAAAGTATCAATATCCTTCTGGAGATACGGTCTCCAGTACTGCGTACAATACTCCAAGTGAGGTCTCACCAGTGCTCTGTACAATGGCATGAGCACTTCCCTCTTCCTACTGCTAATACCTCTCCCTATGCAACCAAGCATTCTGCTAGCATTTCCTGCTGCTCTATTGCATTGCCTACCTACCTTCAAGTCCTCTGAAATTATTACTCCTAAATCCCTTTCCTCAGATGTTGAGGTTAGGACTGTACCAAATAGTCTATATATATATATATATATATATATATATATATATATATATATATACACACTTTTGTACTAAAATGTAATAAATAAAAGAATGGGAAAAAAGGGGAGGTGAGAAAAACAAACAACACTAAACAAACATTTTTTTTCATTCAAGTCCCGTGAGTGCTTTTCTTTGGATCTCTGTGGATATAGCTGCACAGCACCATGGCAATCCATTATACATTGACTTTTGGCGCATCTCATTCCTGGTTTTCTCCTGTCTTATTTATCCATTCTTATTTGAGTCAGACCCACTTCTGCTGCATGCTTCTTTCCCCAGTCTGTCCTACTACAGGTATGTCTTGGCAGGGGCGTCACTAGGGTTGGTGTCACCCGGTGCGGAAACTCATGGATTTCCTCCATACAATGCCAAACAGATTCCTTAGTAATGCCAGTTAGATGGCCTATTAACTATGCCACACACAGGAGCCCATAACTATGCCACACACAGAAGCCCCATAACTTATGCTACACCAGGGCCCCATAACTTATGCAGCACCAGAGCCCCATAACTTATGCAGCACCAGAGCCCCAAAAATTATGCCACACCAGAGCCCCATAACATATGCCACACCAGAGCCCCATAAATTATGCCACACCAGAGCCCCACTATTTATGCCTCACCTCTGCCCAATTAATTATGCCACACACACAGGTGCCCCATAATTATGCCACACAAAAGAGTCCCTTAATTATGCCACACAAAAGAGTCCCTTAATTATGCCACACAAAAGAGTCCCTTAATTATGCCACACATGGGGCCCAATAAATATGCCACACACAAGTGCCCCATAATTATGCACACATGAAACCGCCATTAATTATGCAACACACAGGAGCCCCACGAGGTGACAATCTTACAATTATAGATACCAGTAATATTGTGCCATTCAGATCCCAGTAGTATTGTCCCACTCAGAGCCCAGTAATAGTGTGCCAGTCAGATACCAGGAATATTGTGCCATTCAGAGCCCAAAAATATTGTGCCACTCAGAGCCCAGTAATTTTGTGCCATTCAGATACCAGGAATATAGTGCCAGTCAGAGCCCAGTAATAGTGTGCCCGTCAGAACCCAGTAATAGTGTGCCAGTCAGAGCCCAGTAATATTGTGCCAGTAAGAGCACAGGAATATTGTGCCAGTCAGACATCAGTAATATAGTGCCAGCCAGATGCCCAGTAATATAGTGCCAGCCAGAGCCCAGTAATATAGTGCCAGCCAGAGCCCAGTAATATAGTGCCACTCAGAGCCCAGGAATATTATGCCAGTCAGAGCCCAGTAATATAGTGCCAGCCAGAGCCCAGTAATATAGTGCCAGCCAGATGCCCAGTAATATAGTGCCACTCAGAGCCCAGGAATATTATGCCAGTCAGAGCCCAGTAATATAGTGCCAGCCAGAGCCCAGTAATATAGTGCCACTTAGAGCCCAGGAATATTATGCCAGCCAGAGCCCAGTAATATAGTGCCCGCCAGAGACCAGTAATATAGTGCCAGCCAGATGCCCAGTAATATTGTGCCAGTCAGATGCCCACTAATATTATGCCAGCCAGATGCCTGTAATATTGTGCCAGCCAGAGCCCAGTAATATAGTGCCAGCCAGATGCCCAGTAATATAGTTCCAGCCAGAGCCCAGTAATTTAGTGCCAGCCAGAACCCAGTAATATAGTGCCAGCCAGATGACCTGGAATAGTGTGCCAGCCAGAGCCCAGTAATATAGTGCCAGCCAGATGCCCAGTAATATTGTGCCAGCCAGAGCCCAGTAATATTGTGCCACTCAGAGCCCAGGAATATTATGCCAGCCAGAGCCCAGTAATATAGTGCCAGCCAGAGCCCAGTAATATTGTGCCACTCAGAGCCCAGGAATATTATGCCAGCCAGAGCCCAGTAATAAAGTGCCAGCCAGATGCCCAGTAATATAGTGTCAGCCAGAGCCCAGTAATATAGTGCCAGCCAGATGCCCAGTAATATAGTGCCAGCCAGATGCCCAGTAATATAGTGCCAGTCAGATGCCTGTAATATATTGCCAGCCAGAGCCCAGTAATATAGTGTCAGCCAGAGCCCAGTAATATAGTGCCAGCCAGATGCCCAGTAATATAGTGCCAGTCAGATGCCTGTAATATATTGCCAGCCAGAGCCCAGTAATATAGTGCCAGCCAGATGCCCAGTAATATAGTGCCAGCCAGATGCCCAGTAATATAGTGCCAGTCAGATGCCTGTAATATTGTGCCAGCCAGAGCCCAGTAATATAGTGCCAGCCAGATCCCAATAATATAGTGCCAGCCAGATGCCTGTAATATTGTGCCAGCCAGAGCCCATTAAAATAGTGCCAGTCAGAGCCAGTAATGAAGTGCCAGCCAGATGTCCAGTAATATAGTGCCAGCCAGATGCCCAGTAATATAGTGCCAGCCAGATGCCTGTAATATTGTGCCAGCCAGATGCCCAGTAATATAGTGCCAGCCAGATGCCTGTAATATTGTGCCAAATAGAAAATAGTCCCAGATCCGCACAAGATATAAAGTCCCGGTGCACGGACTTTAAGATGTCTCCCAAATCTTCAAATAGCAACAAAAATGAAAGACCAGCACTCGGTTGTAAAGTGATGAATTTTTAATCACACATAGGTAACGTTTCAATCCTTGCAGATCTTTCTCAAGCCTTGAGAAAGATCTGCAAGGATTGAAACGTTGCCTATGTGTGATTAAAAATTCATCACTTTACAACCGAGTGCTGGTCTTTCATTTTTGTTGTAATATTGTGCCAGCCAGAGCCCAGTAAAATAGTGCCAGTCAGAGCCCTGCTCGTTTTAAACCACCCTCCTCCCCCCCTTCCCCATCACTTACCTAAAGGCTGCTCTCTGCTCCCGGACGGACGCCTCCTCCGTGCAGTCTTCCCTCTTGTCAATTTATGAATGGAGACTCTGTCTCCGTGTAGTGAAAGCCAATAGTACTACTATTACATTCATTACAAATGCCGAAAGTCTATAAACCGAACGTTCGGTTTATAGGCTGTCGGCTTATGTAATACATGTAATCCTATTAAACCGAACGTTCGGTTTATAGAATAGCAATTGGATTACATGTATTCCATATGCCGACAGCCTATAAACCGAACGTTCGGTTTATAGACTTTCGGCATTTGTAATAGTACTATTGGCTTTCACTACACGGAGACAGAGTCTCCATTCATAAATTTATGAATGGAGACTCTGTCTCCGTGTAGTGAAAGCCAATAGTACTACTATTACATTCATTACAAATGCCGAAAGTCTATAAACCGACCGTTCGGTTTGTTTATGTAATACATGTAATCCTATTGCTATTCTATAAACCGAACGTTCGGTTTATAGAATAGCAATAGGATTACATGTATTCCATAAGCCGAAAGTCTATAAACCGAATGTTCGGTTTATAGACTTTCAGCTTATAGAAAACTAACAGTAGTAGTGCCTTTCTATGAGCCCATTCATAATTCTTATGAATGGGTTCATAGAAAGGCACTACTACTGTACGTTTACTATAAGCCGAAAGTCTATAAACCGAAGGTCGTTTGGTATATAGACTTTCGGTTTATAGAATACATAGAATTACATGTAATTCTATGTATTCTATAAACCGAAAATCTATAAACCGAACGACATTCGGTTTATAGACTTTCGGCTTATAGAAAACATGTAGTACTATTGCCTTTCTATGAACCGAACGAGAGCCCCATTCATAAGAATTTCTTATGAATGGGGCTCTCGTTCGGTTTATAGAAAGCCAATAGTATTACACCTATTCTATAAAACAAAACGAATAAAACAAAACAAAATGAAAATAATGAACGAATTTCGTCCGAAACGAATGTAGTAATGAACGAAATTCGTTTTAGACGAAATAAATAACATTTTCGTCTGAAAGGACGAAAACGAAACGAAAATTTTAGTTTCGCACATGTCTAATATATATATATATATATATATATACACAAAATACAGATTCACAGGTTTTGATAAACCATAAAAAAAACCTTACATTTTATTGTAAAAGCAAAACATCAAGATCTTGACAAAGGGCCAGCTTTTCATATGTTTGTACTTGTTACACGTTATACCTAATTGGAGACACTAGATTGTTGCTTCCAATTAGCCACTATCGGGTGCAGTGCACACTTGTTTTATCTATATTTATAACATATGTTTGCAGAAATATATATAAGCAATTTATCATATTGATGCTGGAAGTAGATATTTATTGTTAAATGGTAAATATCAAGTTATAGATTAATAAATAACAATCTATTTAGTGCAAATATATATATAAAACTAATATTATTTTTGTAATTGATGGAAACTGAAATCCAGTGCATTGCTGTTCCAAATATAGTATTATACATTCTATAAAAAAAAATATATGTTAGAGATGAAAATATTACAGATTGTGAAATGGTCTATGTTTTTATTATGCCATAGGCACTTTATACAATTACAATTGTACTACTGTTAAATTCTTCTTATTTAATGGAAAACTGAATTCAGCAGATATTAAAGTGGATCTTCATCTTTATAATGTCAGTTTAGAAACACTGTGCAGTAGTTTTTATGAAATATTATGGACAGTTAAATTGCTGCAATCTATAAATAGTAAGGGGAACAGATAAAACTCTAGAGATATTTCAGTGCAAAAGGCCAGCATTGTCCAATAAAAAAAGCATTTGGTGCAACAACATGCCATGTTTTTGGCAAGTGAAAGGAAAGAGTGTATGTTTGTCTATGGAGTGAGAAGAAGTGTTTCTATCATTTGGTTCAAAATTAGTAATAGTAAATTGCGTGTTAATTTATGTTATATCATGACATATATAGATGCCCCATTTCATAAGAGAACCTACAAAAGCCCAGTACTGAACACAAAATAATAAGTGTTGCATTTTTATTTTGAAAGTATCAGCTCAAATATTCACACCGTCAGCTGGGAAGACACAGTACAGAAGCCAAAAATGAAACCAACGCATTTCGTTACTAAAACGATTTCCTCAGGGTGAATCTCTCAGGGTCACCATGAGGAAGCTGTTTTAGCAACGAAACGTGTTGGTTACAAAGCTTCCGTAGAGAGTCTCCTCCAGCAGATTGTGAAAGCGAAAGTAAACTCTTCTGTGGGACCAGAGCACTGTTTCTATTCGGATGGTTTCCTGCCTTCTGCTTCACCTGATTAGAGTTGAGTGTATCTATTTTGTGTGGACTCCAGCTTTCGACAGAGCACTTGCTTATCACATTCATCGCTTTAACGTTTTATTGTATTCATTAAATTTGTGTATCCTTGGACCCTATTCCTGTGTGATTGTTATTGTGGGGGTCCGGATACTATAAACCTCTGCTTTGCTCCATGCTATATTTGGAGCTTATTTTGGCAAAGCTACCTTTTTCCCTCACTATTTATATTCCTTGTTTTATATCCAGCACCATAAGTGTTTTTGTTTCTTTGCAGATATATTCTATTGCCATATACACTGGATATAGTGGCAGTTTTTGTGAGATTTTGTTTGGATCCTATAATTTGGTAACCCCTTTATTTGTATATATATATATATATATATATATATATATATATATATTCTCACAGGAAGTGCATTTTTATTATATCACATTGGGTGCTTCTGGTTTTTGTGGGTGATTCTTTGAGCAGGGTTTTGTCCGTTTTTTTAGATGCTGCTTGTTAACAGATTTTGCATTGACCTAACCTACCGTCTACATTCCAAGCATACAGATGTATGATCAGACATTTTTTTTTGAAGGACATTTAACGTTTACATTCTGCCCTGCAGAATATATAATTCATATTTGTTCAGGGGGAAACCAAATAAGTAAATGGTTCTCCTACGACACACATGCATTCAGCATTCTGTAGGAAAGCATGAGAAGTATGTGCTCTGTCAGATATGACAACTCTAGCTGGCCACTGTAGATCCAAAACCTGCAGATGTGCTCTGTAAGACTCCTGAGTGAGACATGCAGTTTGCAAGTATAGATATTATTTGGAACATGCTGTTTTTTTGAGACATTATGATTTGTGCTTAATGTTTCTTCCCAAAGTCCAGCCAAATGATTAAACACTGAGTGGGACGATAAGTACAAGTTGGAAACCTGATATTTGAGTAAATGAAACATATTTAAAATGTATATATCCAAGTTTAAATAATTGCATCAACATTTCCAATACTGCACTTTAATATGTATTAACAAATATTGGTAATCATGTCAGAGCAGTCTCTCAGTTTTGTATTCATACTTTGTATACTTTTTTACTGTATTATCATAGAACCATAGAATGTGTCGGCAGATAAGAACCATTTAGCCTATCTAGCTTGCCCAGTTTCTAACAAAAAAAATGGAATAATTGCATTAGTTCATAGCCTTATCTTATATCTAGGATAGCTGTATGCCTATCGTATGCATGCTTAAACTCCTTCACTGTATATAGTTCTACAACTTCAACTGGAAGGCTATTCCAGCATCCACTACCCTCTCACTAAAGCAATACTTCCTGCTATAATTTTGTAGCATAGCCCCTCTAATTTAAGATGATATTTATTTTAAATATACAACATTTATTTTTTTATTTTGCATTGTTGTGCTCCTTGCTCCATTTTTTCTGAAAACGCAACAAATAACAAACAAAAATGCATCTAATAAAAAATGAGATGGTGTAACACATGATTCCCAGCAATTCAAAAACCTGATTGCTTGTGATTACTTACACCAGTAGAAATTGTGAAATGATTGGCCTAAAGTCTGCATGTCTCCTACTTCTCTATGATTATTCCTACTTCACTTAGATTCCATTTTTTCTAATTTCTAGGAAATGTCAGATTTCAATCTGAAGCATCTTAAGGGAGCTGAAAGCATTTCACATTTCCATGTGAATTAAAAAAAAAAAGTATACAAAAACAACCAGTGTAATCCAATGTTTAAATCTGAGTTTTATCCCTATAGTAACATATATTATGGCTACATAGCAACTGTGTGACAAACTTGCCACACAAAAAGGAGCATGCAACTATTCCTAACCTAAGTCTTTGTATACCTTATTCTGAGGTAACAGTATCATGAGATCACTATTGTGTGTGATTAAATGTTATATTTCTGGTCTTGTAGCAGAGACATGAAAAATAGCTATTTGGCTATGCTCTGCAGTATACATCATTGATAAATTGCATACATTTTAAGTACTGTTATATCTATTTTTTACAAGAATTAAATAAATATTGTGTGTACTATTCTCAGCTCCTTTTTTTTATTGTTTCAGTGGACCTAACATATCTGGCACCTGGGGCTGATCCAATCTTTCTCACCCACCCAACTCTACACAGTAACCCAACTTCTCCCTTCCTATTTTTGGCAAGGATATAGTGCTACAGCTGCTGAACTCGCCATCATAAAGCCGCACTTTCCATCCCCTTCAAGTACACCACTGGTAGAAAGGGGATTGGTACGCCATGTGAGGTGCTTGTCCATTTTTTTTTTATCCTATTTCTTTGTAGCCCATTGTTACTTTCATTTTCTACCTTTAAACAAAAGTTACTGACCATGAAGAACTTATCTCAAAATCAATGTATTCAATATTCACCTTTCAGACATGCATATACCAAAAAGGATAAGCCAATTATCCATACAAGGACACCATTCTCTATCATAATAACAAGTGCATTATCTGAGCAATGTTGGTGCCCATCCTGTATACTAGAATGTTTATAGCATGTGGCACCATTGCATACATAACATTCTACAGCTAGCCTGATTATATTTACATCCATTAATCATATTGCTTCTAATGGTCGCTCCAAACATATTTTATGACTTACAAAAAATTCTGATCTAATTGTATTACAATGAATTTTTCAAGCGAAAAAGCTTTCAAAATCACTTGTTTATGTGCCTGATTTCCAACATTGGAGGCTTCATAAGTGAATTTCAGTCCCACAAGTGTCTCCTTAATGCAGAAAATTACACTTTTCACAGTAAGTTAGTTTTATTAATAATATTTACTGATCTATGCTAAACCATCAAGCAGAGCATCTGAAATTGCTTAACAAATATACCTTAGCATTCATGTGATGAGTGTTTCAGTTTTAAGAGTAATTAAACAATATGCAAATGGCCCATAAATAACTTGAAAAATAATAAACTGAAAGTGCATTGGGAAGGAAATTGTACACAAGTTATTATGCATTCTGCTTTATTTATTCCAATATGCAACACTGAATTAAAATCAAATGACAACTATATTTTAGTTTTATACAGAAGTAGTGTACCCTATGACTATGGACTCTAATAAATGTTAAGTGACTGTAAGTGCGGGCGGTTACGGTATCTGCTGTTCTGAAAGCTTCAATACTGACTTACTGATTTAATATTGATCAACAAGCATTGTAGGCATTACCGGTGGTGTGGGGGGGGAAAAGCACTTGGACGATTACAAACTGATGCACATTTCTGTCTTATTTTGTTGACATTTAGGAAAAGCTAAGCTGAAGAAAAACAATATAAAGATAATGTGCTCAGGACCCCTAAAAGGTAGACACATGTACAATTCTTAATAGTTTTCTTTGCCAAGATGTCACTGTAGAATTATTAGCGTAACCAAACTGCGCTCCAAAGCTTTTATTTTATTTTAAATATGCCTTGCTCTTGTAAATGACTTAAAAAAAATTAAAAATACATTAGACTTAAATTTGCTGACACTCTTGCCACAGATGTATTTTACAGTCACATTCTATTTAATGTTTGTTATATTTAAATAAAAAATGAAATAAAAATAACTAAAACCAGCCAAGCTGAATGGAAGACTTGGTCAGCATTTGTTAAAAAGATCTCATTTGAGGTAGCCAGAGGGCTAATGTTTAAAGAGAGCGAGAGAAAAAGTGCATTTTAAATTGATTTGCAAGATGATGCTTGTATTTTATTGCATATAAATATTAACAATTTTGTGCAAGACCCTACACGCAATAAAACCACAAAAAATATGAAACATGTTAACAGATGTTAACTCTTTAATTTCCTATTAAATGTAACTGGTTTTACATGGTGCTTGTCTGACATCATGGATCCTGCTGCAGAACTCTTTTGGTATCCTGTGGTTCGCCCAGTCAATGAGGGTAGTTATTTGTAGAATGGCAGGATGAAAAGGGGGAGGAGCTATGAGACACTAAGTGACATTGGGCTGCGTACCACCAAAAACATCCTTATCGTATGTTTAGGACATCCTTATGCTTATCCCATGTTTAAACTACTTAACTGAATTAAAAGCTACAACTTCATGCATCCATCACACTCTTAGTACCATTTGCTAACCAAAATGTGTTATTTTCACCTGTGTAATATTTCCAATATTAAGCCATACTTGACAAATAATGCAACCAAAATGCTATTACTCTAATTTATAATGTCCCTTCTGGATTACTGCAGCTTTAGCAACAGTTACTCACTTCATGACACCTGCTTGAGAAAGGTATCTACAGTGGACTGAAATGCATTGCTTTAGGCATTGAGCTTACAGTTATTCTAACTGTTAGGAGGTGTTCCCAGCTCGGCCTTTAAATTCTCCTCTCATTTTGTGAGTTTGTTAAACCGTTCGAGGTGATACTTTGTATATTTACACAATGTGGCTATATATTAGACATGTGCATGCATTTTCGGACGAAAATAGCATTTTCGGACGAAAATAGCATTTTCGGACGAAAATAGCATTTTCGGACGAAAATAGCATTTTCGTCCATTCGTCCAAATAACGAATAACGAAAATGATAAACTAACGAAATCCGAATGAACGAATGCTAAATGAACGAAAATCATTCGTCCATTCGTTCATTCAGATGCTGACAGCCATTCTGATTTGTTGAATTCGAATTTCGTCTCAATTTCGGCTTAAGTTATTGTAATGCTATTGGCATTACATAAACCGAAATAGAGGTGAAATAGAGTCGAAATTCATACGAATTGACCTATTTCATCTCTATTTCGGTTTATGTAATGCAATAGCATTACATACAATAACTTAACATAGCATAATGTTATGCAGAATAAAAACTAATATGATGAATCAGTCATTCAGTATTCATCAGATTAGTTTTTATTCTGCATAACATTATGCTATGCAGAAGAAAACTGATAAACTAATGAAATCCGAAAGAACGAATGCTAAATGAACAAAAATCATTCGTCCATTCGTTCATTCAGATGCTGACAGCTATTCTGATATGTTGAATTCGAATTTCGTCTCAATTTCGGCTTAAGTTATTGTAATGCTATTGGCATTACATAAACCGAAATAGAGGTGAAATAGAGTCGAAAATTATACGAATTGACCTATTTCACCTCTATTTCAGTTTATGTAATGCCAATAGCATTACATACAACAACTTAAGCCGAAATTGAGACAAAATTCGAATTCAACATATCAGAATGGCTGCCTGTCAGCATCTGAATGAACGAATGAACGAATGCTAAATGAACGAAAATCATTCATCCATTTGTTCATTCAGATGCTGACAGACATTCTGATATGTTGAATTCGAATTTCGTCTCCATTTCGTCTTAAGTTATTGTATGTAATGCTATTGGCAATACACTGACTTTGCCTCCAATTCACTCCCACACTTCACATACTGATTGTGAAGTACAGAGAGAGAATGGCAGCAAAATGACGGTGAAAGGAAAAAAAAAAAATAATTTCCTGTTTTAAAAAAGTTAACCCTTCCACTACTGATCACAGTTGCTTTTTACTGTGATCAGTTTCCTTCCAAGTTTATGGCCCTCCTTTAGTTTTTTCTCATCATTTTAATTTTTTGTAATTTTACTTAATTACTTATATTCTTTTCATGTATTAATTTAATTACAGTTAACTCCTGCAAGTTTATACAACCACATATCAAAAGGGAAAAATGGCCTCTGGTCATTAGCCCTGGAAAATCCCTGTTCTTTAAGGGTTAATGCATGCCTTAGGAGTATCCCTGACTGAATGGCGTAATATACCAGTAACATGTTCTAAGAGTTTTCGCGGGACAGTTCTGATTTTGGGGGGGTGTCACGCTGTCCTGTCGAGCTCTACCTCTGTTCTGCTTTTCGGAAGGTAGAATTCATCAAAACAGCGGAAATAAAAACTGCAACACCATGTTCTTGGTCTGTTCTCTGGTGTCTAGGACACTGGAGACTGAATACTACACATGCGCAGTGCTGCCTGGTTGTGTGAGAGCAGAACCGCGCATGCATGGTGACGCTGTCAATTTACCTCACAGGGATACTGTCAAAGCATGCATGAACCATATATCTTAAGGGGTCACTAAAGGGTATACTCCACGAGAGAAACTTTAACGAATTGAGACAGGAATTTCAAACAAATATAAAGTATCCTTAATAAAGGTTACTGGCCCTTTAAAGCCAACAAATAACGTGTGAAACTGTCAACTTTTTTTATACACTTTTATTAATATTATTTTAATCACACTTTTGGGTTTACATCTACACCACTAAAATTTGACTTTCTATGTTTCTATCTGATTGATTTCAACAAAATGATGTCCATAAGCTTCTATATCCGAATTTCCCAACCACTTGGAGCCAAATTTCAACAGCTAAATAGCATAGGTAAGGGATGGAATTCGAAAATGTTGACTCTTTTAACCGAATTCTCCAACCTTATAATGTTGAAATGAGGCCATTGCTGCATTCATTTCAACATTCAATTCGTTTGAATGAACATTTCACCTATGTTCATTCAATACATAGTATCCGAATGGACGAAAACAAAACGAAAATTTTCGTTTTGCCCATCTCTACTATATACAATATTTATCAGAAGTGCCGTATATTGATATAAATGCATACATGTATTACTGGGTGTTTTTTATATATAGCTATACATTTAGATAAAAAAAATCCAATTTTATTGAAACTACTTTATTTTATATAAGTTTTGTTCTTTGTTTATGTATATTTGTACTGTGATTTTGACCTTTTGACCTTGTCTTTCCCTTGTGAAAAGGGCTGTTTTCTGGGGTGTTTGTGTTAAGCTGTAATTTTCTTCTTTCTCACATACTGTACCTACACAAATTATATGTTGTTTTTATCATCATAAGAAGGGATTTCATTAGATACCATTTTGTTCATTATATCTTACTACAAAAACAATCATAAAATATGGACGTGCCAGGCGCATCCATTGTTGGCAACGGAAATGCCACCTGGATGTGCCTGGCACATCCATTGCCGCAAAGGGGTTAAATATGTCAATGACATCTCTATATTAAATATTTAATTTGGGTCCATTTTATTTATTTTTGCTTTTTTATTGAAATTATAAGCACTGTCCACATTTTATGTACCTATTGGAGTGTACAATACCATTTAATCTGCTGGCACTTTATAAAACTATACAGCAATAATAAAAATATACAGCATGTAACATTTTCCCTAGTTATTATTTAGGTAAACCTTTCCATTACATTTTCCAACACAATCTATAAACGGTGCAGCCTCAATTATAGAAATTTGTACAAATCAACTAAGTAACTTGGCAGATCTACTCCTTTGTCAATATGATTCTAAATTCTATATTTAATTCACTCCTGAGAACACTGAATATTTCTGAAAGGTAGTAGTTTGTCTATTCTGCTATGAAAAGATTTGTGTGGTAATACAATTGCTCCTTAATGTTAACCTGTGACTTTTGAGATGTTTGTCTCATATACCTTTAGGAACTGCATTTATTGGAATCAGAAAACCACCCCTTCCTTGCAAGAAATAAGGGTCCAGATGGACTACCAACTTTCCATGGAAAAAGGTTCCTCTGTAGCCAACCCTCACTACGACCTCTTTAGGGAAATCCTGGGGCTGTGGTTAACCACTAGTGAAGCAATCGACCAAACCCCCTAGAAATTCTGATCTGCGCTTTTGCCACCCGCTTCCTTTTTTCCTTTTTTTGACCCGATGGGATCTCGCCGTGCCCCCAGATGCCGGCACGCGTTTGGGCCCGGCGCCCCTTGCGTCCTCATGGGAGCTTTCTCTTTCTTCTTCTTATCTTTATTCTAGTATGAATGCGACACATGGACCAAATTGAACATAGCTAGTCAATACACATTGTCAAGTACCTCTCGCCCCCGTTTACTCTAGTCTCCCATTTTTGATGACTAAAATTTGATTTTACTACTATTTTTTATTTTCAACCCTTCCTTTTTTTTCCCTGTTAGTAGGAAGGTTCGGGGGGCAAGGGGAGATTATAGGAATACAGAATATATATCATAGAGTATGACCTAGCGAATACTGCCACTAGATAATTATATATTGTCTAGGTTCTCTTCTTTTTTCTTCGAATTTTATTTTTTCTTTTATTCTTTTCTTTGATCCAATGTGTCACTGTGTCAATGTTATCCTTGTAAAATAAACTAAAAAAAAAAAAAAGGAACTGCATTTATTCCATTCTTTTATTTTTTGAATCATGCAATAGTCCTGTATGCATTTTAGTTAGTTGACAATGGTTTCACCTCTACAAAAAATCTCCACCTGACCCTTTTTTTACTCCTTTTGTCCCTGCTGCATAGTTATTCTTTCATCTGCACTGGGATCACCTCCTTTCTTCTCACTACTTCTGAAGCTGACACAAAAGTTGTACAATAAATTAGTGGGAAGGGTATATGCTAATAAAGTCCAGGCAAGTTTTAGTTGACCGTTTTGTAAGGTGACAGTTTTTGGCTTGTTACACTTCATTGAAAACCTGTTTGAAAATAGTGTTAGAGAAATCTAGACTATTTGATTGAAAGAGATTTAAAAATTGCTATTGTTACATTACCAACCCCACTCGTTTTTTAGTAGCTCATATATAGTAAATGCATTATCTTTTCATATGAAGCTAATCTGCATTGGTTATTAAAAAAAGAAAATGTACCAATAAAATTTATGGGCAAAACATTATCTTTCATACAGATAAAAAACAAAAAAATACTAACAATTAGATATATGTAAAAATAAATTACACATAAAAAAAAACACAAAACAGACATGTAATAATTATTTAAGGTAAAATAAAGCCCAAAATGGCCTGCTGCAACAATGCCAATGTCTGAATGTGAAACAGATCAGGAGCAGTATACAGAAAATCTTTGTATATGAAGCCTATCTGGACCAATATATGGATAATCTTTGTTTATGAAGCCCATCTGGAGCAGTATATGGATAATCTTTGTATATGAAATCCATCTTGAGCAGTTTATGGATCATTTTTATAAATAAATGCCATGTGGAGCAGCATATGGATAATCTTTGTATATAAAGCACATTCTACCCAATACAGCCTGGGAGTGTGCATTCGTCATATAGGTCCCTGAATAAAACTGCCCTGTGGTCACCCTAACACATAATCTTTGTATATGAAGCTCATCTGCACCAGTAAAAAACAAATACACGTTCTACTGAACTTCTGTTTTTACTCATTTTAAAAAGATTCTTTCATTGTATGGTTATGCTGAAAAATACAACATAACAGTTGGGAAATGATGCAAGTATAATATCAGCATTTCTGACAAAAAAGCAAAACAATGATCAATAACTGCGGAATATTCTGTACTCTGAAAACCAAGAAAGATTTTTTTATCTGATGTACTCAGTAAACCATTGCAGATGTTATATTCCATTTATTAATTTGATTGCATACAGTATAGCTATGTGAAGATGTACGCATAATACCCCAGAAAAAATATAAATAAATAAAGATTCAATCTTATTTTTAGAATAGCAGTCTAGTAGCAGAGTAAAAATTGGCATATGCTCAGCCACAGCTCACTCCATCTAACTGGTATTTTTGAAAGAGGCTCATATAATTGCATGAAATGTTTCACTTTCATAGTGTCTGCTAAATGGTGAGGTTTTCCACCATCACCATAATGCACAAAAGGGCATAATTTGTTGTAAATGTAAGACACCACCGGAGGCATTAGAGAATCCATGATCCACTCTTCTCTCTGTTGCTTATTTATCTAAATAATCAGCTTGTATAGGATAAGTTCATTATGCCTAAACTGATGATGGCTCAGGTTGCCATTTTACCACTAATTTTTAGTAATAACATTTTATCTGGTAATTTTAAAAATGATAAAGTGCTTGGAGTGCAGGGAGATAATAAGGAAGTTGGAAAACAACACCTCATCCTTAATAATTTATGCTGAAAATCCTCTACCTGGTTTCTGGAACAGGGGCTGTCCTTTGGCAGTCGATAATAACAGGTGACAGTTTTCCATGTAGATCTGTGTTTTCTTTCACATCCCATAAGTGTGAACTTGTTCTTATTCCAAATATATTCACGCCTTCTGTCACTTTTGCCCTGCAGGAATAAAGAAATAAATTCAGTTTTATTCAACAACTGCATTTCTTGGATATTGTTATTTTTTTAATTCAAAGATCTCATAAATCATATATTTACTTTACTTACAAAATAAAAAGAACTATATGTGCTTCTTGCCTCATAATTAATTTATTTCTACTGCCTATCACATACTGTGTATTTGGACCATAAGTTCATGGTTGGTTTGAAGAAATAGAAACTAATAAATACATACAGTTACACACTTGTAGTCTAGTTAATGTATTTAGTAAGGGCTGGGTCGACCCTGTAAGGGAATCAAATATGAATACTGAATTAATTCTACAGGGAGATAAAATAAATATTGGTTCAATCTCAATGTTAAGTCTATGGATATAATTGCATGTCTACAGGTGTGGAAACATTGGTATTATTTATTGTAATTAAATATCAACATCCATTTGGTATTGCTGTTTAGAGCTGCCTATGTACAAATTGGACATTCAATTAATGAGTAACTACAGAGTTTTTTTTAACAATTAAAAAAGCTTGTTTTTAATACAAAAATATATTTTATAGAGAAAAATGAAAATTTCGGAATGCTAAGTGTGTTGTAGTCTCAAATAATATACTTTGCATCAGGCATGTTTTTTCTGGTGCCAGTATTTGTTTGGTGGGTTTTATGCACACTGAACACCGTCATGGTATGCTCTGCGGATGTGAGATATTGGGGTCTATTCACTAAAAGATGAGTTGAAGTGAGATGAATATTTCATTTCACCAATTTAGCTATACCTTGTTCAGGGACAAACCTGGCGATGGCCCCTTGCTTAGCAAACTGATAACGTTTGTAATGGTACAAAGTATAACTAAATTGGTAAGATCAAATATTCATCTAACTTCAACTCACTTCATCTCATTATATATGAGGAAGTACTATGCACTGTGCTCTTTTGGAGACAAAATGTATTTGGTGGGCACCTGATATGGACATGAATGACATTTTTTACTGCATTGGATAATTAGTTAAAATAGTACTACCATAATAGCCATGAAAAAACAGGAACAAGTAGATTTAAAAGGATACCATTTATTGACTATCTGAGACTTTGATTGTAAGCTTTCAAGACCAAGTTACTAGGTTTCTTAGTATATCTCCTATGGACTAAGCAATATATTTTTAGCATCACTGACTGAACAATATTGACCTAAAGGATTCTACGGAGGATCTATCACTCATCTGCTTTTACCACTTCTGTCATCCTTGAAGTTGACTAACATCTTTTTTTGGGAATTTTCCAAGCATACGAGACATATTTCTGCTTAAGATTCAAAATAATTTTTTATCTTCTTTATTTTTCAGATATACATGTAACCGTTTTAGCTTGTAAAGTTAATGTAAATACATTGCTATCGTATCATAATTAAAATGTAGGAAATACATTTTATACATTAGTTGATAGACATTTCTAAATTGATTTTAATATATCTATTATATTCAGTCCTGGACATGCATACGAAATTCGTTAGATTATATTGTCATTTATTCAAATATAGATAGGTCGGCTATGAATATGTGGATTTTAGGACCAGAGTACATCAATAAATATTGTGTTATCGTGTGGGAGTTGGTATGTTGTTGTTATGACTATTGGGTATGAGTTTAATATACCTCGTGTGGAATTGGTCGCTGGAGACGATTATTGATTTTTGTTTTCCGTACTTCTAGTCTAAAATTTGCCCATGTTGACCACATTTTTCTATTGATGTATTGTTGTCCAGAACGAGTGTAATAACCCAGTTCCATTTATTTTTTGGGGTATTCTATTTGGGCTGTTATGGTTGATCAGTTTTGTGTTATGGGATTTCTCCAATTTCTGGAGAATATATCTTAATTGCAATTAAGATGTGTGTTTCTTTTGAATGATATCGTAATCGATCAGTTTCAAATTGAAATTATTAGGAGAGATTTCACTTCTCAGTGGTAACATCCAACCTAATATCGTTCTAAGTTTGGTCTTCTAATTTTGCAGCTTATCATATTCAGGACTGGTGCAAGGATTTTTGCCACCCCAGACAAACCCTCATTTTGGTGCCCCTGGCGCCACCCCTTGCCCCTCCTACTTATAACAGCCAGACAACAGAGCATCACTTAAGCAATCATAAACACAATCTCACACATACACACAGAGAAAGTCACACACACACAGTCATATATACACGTGAGCAGTTTTTTTTTCTTGTTAAAGAAAAAGTACATGTCTTAATGTGTCCCCCTGTCTGTCTCCTTTTCCTCCTCATGCCTGTCCTCTCCTAAACGCACACAGAGCTCAGACAGTGCTTCTCACCGCCTCGCACACTGATCATACAGAGAATCGTCTGAATCATCACTATACGCGGGGAGTGCGAGCACACTGTCTGAGCTCTGTGTGCATTTAGCACACAGAGCTAGTTCTACACACTGCTCCTCAGTGAAAAAAACATGCTCCGATGGAAGGAGGGGGCGGACTTTCACCCCATCCCCGGTGAGGTCTGCCTCCCTCCCTCAGTGCCACATTGTGGCTGAAAAATAGGAGCGTGAGGGTGCTCCTTATAAAATTGTGAACTAGGCTGGTGCCTACTTCGCCTATAGGAGGCACTGGCCCTGATCACATTCCCACCAGATGTGATACATGGTGCCAGGCAAACTCAAACAGCGATAACAGAGGTTTACATTTGTGGGAGCTATTTTGTGTAATCAAACCGGCACCTGGGTCTCAACCAGGGAAACACAATGTATATGTCTTTGCACAATTCTAAAACCTTGGTTCCAACCTTCTAATGTGATTGATGTCTTAATTTCCTCTTCCCATTTTATTAATGGCAACAGTTTCCCAGTCTCTTCTAATTATTTAAATAATCTGTTTATCCTTGCAATTTGCTTTGTATTAGATATGTTTTATAAAAAATCTGGGGACAACATTATTTTTGTTGAGAGAAAATGTTTAATTCTTCAAAAAAAATATAAGTAATCCGTAGGGAGATAACATCCAATATCAGGGATTTCAAATGAAATAACATCAAATGGAGTATATGGAGAGAGAGAGTTTGAGATTTCAATTTTTTCCTTTAATTTTTTATTGTAAAAAAATAAATCTTGGATTATTGGATTATTTATTTTAAGTTTTTGGGTTTTCTCTTTGCTGTACCAAAGAACCCCTAGTGGCTGTAGCGGAAGTAAATCTATTTTCTCTAGTTTATTCCAATCAAGTTTTAGTGTCCTAGGATTAGCCCACTCTATTGAGTGGGAAATCATGCAGACCTCATGAAGCTTTAAAACATTGGGAAATGCCACCCCACCCCACTTGAAGTCCCATCTAAATAATTGCTGATAGATCCTAGGTTTTGAGCCTGCCAGATGTAGCTAGAAAATAGTTTCTGGAATTGATTTAAAATGTCGGGATCAATTCTTCTTGGATTGGTTCTTAGTAAGTAAAGCAGTTTAGGTGTTATATATGAATTCACAATATTGATTCTACCTAACCAAGAAGTCCTCTCCATCGAGATAGTTTTTTCTCAAGAATTTTTTGTAATTCCATATAAGTTTGTCTAACTGAACTATAGAAATCAAATCCCAGTTGTATTGCCAGATATGCTAATCATTTTTTGTTCCAGTCAAAGTTATGTTGTTTAAGAATTACCACTTTTGCCTTAGGGACGTTAATTAGTAAGATTGAGATTTGTTTAATTGAGGTTTATGGTATCATTTTAAAACTTTAAGTAACTCGCTATTGTTTTTAAAAGTGCGAACCTGCCTGGTTCCATTACTAATGGTAAACTGTTCAGATTGTAATAAGGGACTAGTTACTGGCACTAGAATCTGAATATAGTACCATGGCACTGTTTGTTAAAGAAGCCGGTAATTCCAAAAGCATCCAACACTGTGTCTAAAAATGTCCAGCTGACCCTATCAAAGGCCTTCTCAGCATCAATAGCTAATAGGGCAGCTGGAGTGTTGTTTAGATATTATATAGTATTTTATTGATTATATTGCACAGTTTCCAGATGTTATCTGATGGGCTCCTACCAGGGCCGGCGCCACCAGTAAGGCGACCTAGGCAAGTGCCTGCTTCAAAAAAAAAAAAATACTCCCCCCTTACTTACCTCGTCGCTGCTGCTCTGTCTCCGGTGCTGGCCCGCCTGTGGCTGAGAGGGAAGCGTTGTGCGCTCCCCTCCAGCCAATGCGCATTCAGTAAAGTTTTTTTTTTTTTTTAAACAAACTTTATTTAATGCGCATTGGCTGGAGTGGAGCGCACAACGCTTCCCTCTCAGCCACAGGCGAGCCAGCACCGGAGACAGAGCAGCAGCGACGAGGTAAGTAAGGGAAGGTGTGAGGATCCTGGCATATTGTGTGGCATAATAATGATTATTATGCCACACAATATGCCAGGATTTAGGATGATTAAGTAATATTGTGGGGGAAAGTCCTGGCATATTGGGTGGCTAAGTCCTGGCATATTTTGGGGGAAAGTCCTGGCATATTGGGTGGCTAAGTCCTGGCATATTTTGGGGGAAAGTCCTGGGATATTGGTGGCTAAGTCCTGGCATATTGTGGGGGAAAGTCCTGGCATATTGGGTGGCTAAATCCGGGCATATTGTGGGGGAAAGTCCTGGCATATTGGGTGGCTAAGTCCTGGCATATTGGGTGGCTAAATCCTGGTATATTTTCGGGGAAAGTCCTGGCATATTGGGTGGCTAAGTCCTGGCATATTTTGGGGGAAAGTCCTGGCATATTGGGTGGCTAAGTCCTGGCATATTGTGGGGCAAAATCCTGGGATATTGAGGGGCATAATCCTGGCATATTGAGGGGCATAATCCTGGGATAATGAGGGGCATAATCCTGGGATATTGAGGGGAATAATCCTGGCATATTGGGTGGCTAAGTCCTGGCATATTGTGGGGCATAATCCTGGGATATTGAGGGGAATAATCCTGGCATATTGAGGTTCATAATCCTGGGATAATGAGGGGCATAATCCTGGGATATTGAGGGGCATAATCCTGGGATATTGTGGGGAATAATCCTGGCATATTGGGTGGCTAAATCCTGGCATATTGGGTGGCTAAGTCCTGGCATATTGTGGGGCATAATCCTGGGATATTGAGGGGCATAATCCTGGCATATTGGGTGGCTAAATCCTGGCATATTGTGGGGCATAATCCTGGGATATTGTGGGTAATAATCCTGGCATATTGGGTGGCTAAATCCTGGCATATTGGGTGGCTAAGTCCTGGCATATTGTGGGGGAAAGTCCTGGCATATTGGGTGGCTAAATCCTGGCATATTGGGTGGCTAAATCCTGGTATATTTTCGGGGAAAGTCCTGGCATATTGGGTGGCTAAGTCCTGGCATATTTTGGGGGAAAGTCCTGACATATTGGTTGGCTAAGTCCTGGCATATTGTGGGGCAAAATCCTGGGATATTGAGGGGCATAATCCTGGCATATTGAGGGGCATAATCCTGGGATAATGAGGGGCATAATCCTGGGATATTGAGGGGAATAATCCTGGCATATTGGGTGGCTAAGTCCTGGCATATTGTGGGGCATAATCCTGGGATATTGAGGGGAATAATCCTGGCATATTGAGGTTCATAATCCTGGGATAATGAGGGGCATAATCCTGGGATATTGAGGGGCATAATCCTGGGATATTGTGGGGAATAATCCTGGCATATTGGGTGGCTAAATCCTGGCATATTGGGTGGCTAAGTCCTGGCATATTGTGGGGCATAATCCTGGGATATTGAGGGGCATAATCCTGGCATATTGGGTGGCTAAATCCTGGCATATTGTGGGGCATAATCCTGGGATATTGTGGGGAATAATCCTGGCATATTGGGTGGCTAAATCCTGGTATATTTTCGGGGAAAGTCCTGGCATATTGGGTGGCTAAGTCCTGGCATATTTTGGGGGAAAGTCCTGGCATATTGGGTGGCTAAGTCCTGGCATATTGTGGGGCAAAATCCTGGGATATTGAGGGGCATAATCCTGGCATATTGAGGGGCATAATCCTGGGATAATGAGGGGCATAATCCTGGGATATTGAGGGGAATAATCCTGGCATATTGGGTGGCTAAGTCCTGGCATATTGTGGGGCATAATCCTGGGATATTGAGGGGAATAATCCTGGCATATTGAGGTTCATAATCCTGGGATAATGAGGGGCATAATCCTGGGATATTGAGGGGCATAATCCTGGGATATTGTGGGGAATAATCCTGGCATATTGGGTGGCTAAATCCTGGCATATTGGGTGGCTAAGTCCTGGCATATTGTGGGGCATAATCCTGGGATATTGAGGGGCATAATCCTGGCATATTGGGTGGCTAAATCCTGGCATATTGTGGGGCATAATCCTGGGATATTGTGGGGAATAATCCTGGCATATTGGGTGGCTAAATCCTGGCATATTGGGTGGCTAAGTCCTGGCATATTGTGGGGGAAAGTCCTGGCATATTGGGTGGCTAAATCCTGGCATATTGGGTGGCTAAATCCTGGTATATTTTCGGGGAAAGTCCTGGCATATTGGGTGGCTAAGTCCTGGCATATTTTGGGGGAAAGTCCTGACATATTGGGTGGCTAAGTCCTGGCATATTGTGGGGCAAAATCCTGGGATATTGAGGGGCATAATCCTGGCATATTGAGGGGCATAATCCTGGGATAATGAGGGGCATAATCCTGGGATATTGAGGGGAATAATCCTGGCATATTGGGTGGCTAAGTCCTGGCATATTGTGGGGCATAATCCTGGGATATTGAGGGGAATAATCCTGGCATATTGAGGTTCATAATCCTGGGATAATGAGGGGCATAATCCTGGGATATTGAGGGGCATAATCCTGGGATATTGTGGGGAATAATCCTGGCATATTGGGTGGCTAAATCCTGGCATATTGGGTGGCTAAGTCCTGGCATATTGTGGGGCATAATCCTGGGATATTGAGGGGCATAATCCTGGCATATTGGGTGGCTAAATCCTGGCATATTGTGGGGCATAATCCTGGGATATTGTGGGGAATAATCCTGGCATATTGGGTGGCTAAATCCTGGCATAGTGGGTGGCTAAGTCCTGGCATATTGTGGGGCATAATCCTGGGATATTGAGGGGCATAATCCTGGGATATTGAGGTTCATAATCCTGGGATAATGAGTGGCATAATCCTGGGATATTGAGGGGCATAATCCTGGCATATTGGGTGGATAAATCCTGGCATATTGGGAGACTAAGTCCTGGCATATTGAGGGGCGTAATCCTGGGATATTGAGGGGAATAATCCTGGCATATTGGGTGGCTAAATCCTGGCATATTGAGGGGCATAATCCTGGGATATTGTGGGGAATAATCCTGGCATATTGGGTGGCTAAATCCTTGCATATTGTGGGGCATAATCCTGGGATATTGAGGGGAATAATCCTGGCATATTGGGTGGCTAAATCCTGGCATATTGAGGGGCATAATCCTGGGATTATGATAATGGCGGGGGGGGCAAATTTTATTTTGCCTAGGGCGGCAAAAAATCCTTGCACCGGCCCTGGCTCCTACTCTGTACAAAGCCAGACTGATCTATGTGTATAATTGTGTGTAACATAGTCTTAAGCCTCTCGGCGTGAAATACATTTTAGCCTGAGAATATTCATTTTTACGGAGAGTATATATTTTAAATTTGTTTGAATAAAAGCTATATTTTAATAGTAACTCTGGTCAACTTTGCCATATGCTTTTGAGCTAATATCTCTCTGCTGTGGTTTGTCATTCTCCCTTCTCCAATAGCTGCCCAAACCCACTCTTGCAAGGATTCTCCTCCTGTAACCAGCAATTAGAGGTGACTTGCCTAAGAGTGCAATGATGTCAGGCATCAGAACTCTGTAAACCCCAGACCTTTTAACCACTGAGCAGGCCAGGGCCCCTGGAGAGCTGCATTGGTGAGAAACATATTTTTTTTATTAAATTAACATATTTTAAATAATACTGATTTGAGATAAAAATAGAACATACTGTTACTTACTCATCCTCTAAGTGCAGTGAAAAGTCTTACTATTGCAAAAGACTCTTAAAAACTATTTTGTATTGAATATATTTAAAAATCGGAAAATATAAATCAATGTGAATCAAATGTGAAATTTGTGAAATGTTAATAAACACTTAGATCAAACTCTTCAGTTTATTCACATTTTACACACAGCATGTTTGGTTCACCTTTTCAGTTTGTATTACCTCTTTTTAATTATAGTCAATAAAAGTTGGGTTTTGCAATGGTATGACTTTTCACCCCCTTAGAGGATTGCATCTTTTAATAAGTTGTTCAGTTGATCATATGTAAATATGTGATCCTCAATGTCCTGCAGAGTAAATTCAAACAGTAGATAGACCAACATAGAAGGTAATTAAAGGTAAATATTATTAAAGTAAACTTTATTTTTTTTAAATAACATTTTATGTGAATCTTTTATGGTGAGGAAACGGTTGATTTGTCATATATTGTATGATCTACTGTATTTGCATGACTTGAGGGCTGACATATTTACTTTTATTTTTTTAAAGTATGTGGATTTTTTATGTTTACATATTTTGATCATGATGCACATTAGATGCACATATGTGTATATTAATATACAGTATGTAGCACTGTCTTGGCATTTAGAAATAAACTATAAAGAAACTTTTATACAAGACAACAGGTAACAATATTTTAGATGATCATGAGCTTTATTTGCAAGCTTTATTGCAAAATTAATTACACTGGCGTGTGAGATTTTTTAAATCTGTCTGGGTGTTGTTATGGTGGGTGTGGTTTGAGTGGGTTGGTTTTAATGAGATTGAAGGAACAGCATTTCATTATTTGGACCCAGGCAGCATGATGTCTTGGGTTGACCCGGCACCTTTGCATATTTTTTGTAGCCGTATAGACTGCTGTTGTGTACCTAGTATGAAGTAGGTAAGGTTAAGTTCTCACCATATTGTGTTATTATGTTTACACAATTGTTGCCAACTTAATTAGGGTGAGACGCAAAAGTTTTGTTATTTTCTGTGAAAAAAAAGTTCATACCCTAGAAAAAAACTTTTTGTAAATTTGATTCCAGTAAATTCATACTTCAAGGCTTAATAAAAGTCAAGATAAAATTTGCATAGACAGAAAGGGAACATAAATTTATGTGTACATATTGATCAATTTATCGTCGAGTTAAAGATATTTAACCCATATTAAATGTGAGTAACAACTCACCCAATTGTATTAAAAGTCTTCTATTTTCCAGTACATGGATTAATTTTGTAATGTATATATTCCATAATTTTTTTTATGTATTAAATGATTCTGTATTTCAGTATTCAATGCAATTTAGTGAAGTCAAGACAGGACTTTCCAATATAATTATTTCCACATATGCCATGCATTAATACGAACAAGAACTATTTTGAAACTAATAATAGTATAGTTGCTTTTTTAACCTTAAAATTGCTACAGTGCTTTTGCTCCAGAAATTAATTCTATTTAAAAAACAGCCGATTAATGTTACTAAACTTCAGGTGACCTTGATGAAATTGAAAACGAAATATCTATTTCTGATATTTTATTCTACTTTTAATTGTATGACACAATATGTTGCCTAATAAAGCAATTAGTAACATAATGGAGGGGAGTGGAGGAGTTAAAGGAACTGTATCACCTAACCATTTATTTTACTGTGAACGCCTAAATTAGGAGAAAAATTCATTTTAAATGTGTCTGTAGTATCTTCTGTTTATGACATCACCTGTGGCGTATTATGTAAATGAACTGCTTTTAATTGGGACATAGTAAGACACAGGTGATGTCATAGACAGTAGACTTCACAACTTATTTAAAACACATTTTTTTTTCAAGTATCAATTTCTATCATACTTGATTCTCTACATCCACAGTAAAAAACAATGTTTAGGTGATCCAATCCCTTTAAACCCTTCGTGACGCATGCACCAAAGCATCACAGTTTTTTCCTGGCCATCGATCACAAGGTGATCGGTAGCCGGGAACACTAGGGCGGAGACCCTCGTAATAGACCCTGTGGGTCCCTGCCAAAAGATCACGATACCTCCGGACTTCACGTGTGATGGAAGTTCGGTCACGGCGGATTTAATGAAATGCAGCCAGTGCTCGCTTTGAGCACCGGCTACATTTTCCCTGTCAGACTGAGGCCTCATCTGACAGGTAGGATTCCACTGCAAGTCCCTGCAGTGGGATCTGAGCACAGCTCATCGCGGGGAGCGGCGATGAGCTCTTTAATGCTAGGACGTTCTATGCCGTCATAGCATCTTTTAGCGTCTTTTAGGTACACTAATTTATTTATATGATAAAGGAGAGAAGTCTGAAAGTCTGTAATGGCATACGAACAGAAACAAGGAAGATAGGGCATAAATGGAAAATAAGTGGAAACAGTTTGTCATGCTCTGAGACTTAAAGGGCAAAGATTTCATTGATCATCATGGAAGGAATTCTTTATGGTTAGGACAATGAAGGAATGGAATTCACTGCCAAGAGAGGTGGTGCTATCAGATAGATTCATTTTAAAAAGGGTCTGGAGATCTTTGTAGAAAAGCAGAACATGGTTATAAATGATAGAATCAACATTAATATTTAGTGTTTGTTGATCCAAAGAAATGTGCTTTACATTTGGAGACAAGAATGAAATGTTTCCCTTATGAGGCGAAATACGAAAACGCTTTAGGCTGTCTTTCAGAATAGCATCAACAATGATGGAATGGACAAAATGGAACAGAGACAAGAAATATCCACAGAATAAGAATAAAAAAAAGTTTCATGTTGAAAAGAACTGTCACTAAATATCTGTGAATAATTACTGTAACTTGTGATTTGATCCAATAACTATTGATGCATAATTACATCATACTGTTAAGCCCTTGGAGTGGCAAACTTGAAAGATGAATTCAATGCTACATTTACAGCATAATATAAAAGTGTCAAACACTTGAAACTCTGCCTCTTGATGGACTTGAACATTTATGCAACCTAAATTTCTATGTAGTAGACAACTATGAGAAAAAAATAAACGTGGGTTGACAACGGATGCTGAGAAAAAGAAAGGAGTGTGAAACCGAGCACCATTACTGATCTCACCATTTTAGGCAAATATT
Source organism: Pelodytes ibericus (assembly GCA_036172795.1). NCBI lineage: Eukaryota > Metazoa > Chordata > Amphibia > Anura > Pelodytidae > Pelodytes > Pelodytes ibericus. The sequence continues at coordinate 132,045,528 of CM069860.1, read as the reverse complement.
CCCAATTTCACTCAAACTGTCTGTCTGAGTGGCTTGAAGTTGTCTACTTCAACTATGCTTCAACCATTACACATTTCAGTTATTTTTTAATGAGCATTTTTATGGAATGGTGTAGTCACATTTGCCTTGGGATGATAGCAATGTAAATCAAACCCTATCAAAACTACACTTGTAGTTGAAACCTTACAAAATTAGCTTATGTTTCCAGCATTTAGCAATCCTATTGAAATATGTTTCTCTTCCTGCCTTCAAGCTGTTCATGTTTAATTATACTAATTCTCTATAATCCTCATTGCTTAGAATCATTCACCATTACTAAACAAAAAATAACAGTTTTCTACTTGAGTTTTTTTTTTTTTCAGCTCACCGGTTTACACACTTCCCCTGGAGTCTGAAATCAATGACAGACAATGCTAATGAGATTCTGCATGAAGTGTGTTTTTTGAAGGCCAGTTTGTTAGGACTGACATCACAGCAATAGCACATGTACTGACACAGCAATAAGATGGAGCCGGAACAAATAAAGCTTTTAGGTTATCTTGTACAATTGTAAAACACAGAAAGTGCCATGAGTCAGCGCTAATGGGAGTCTTAATTACCCAGCATTTACTTTAACTTATACTGGCTACTCTTCAGAAAGCACTAACATTTTATGGCTTTAACATTGAGAAGATACGGAACACATTTATATATATATATATATATATATATATATACACATATATTGACGTATCATAAGGCATATATGCAGTCACTTAACAGAATCTGACCACTTAGCATTGTCGAGATGTGTCTCCTCTTGTACCCTTTGAAACCATTATAAATGCCACATCAGTTATTTCTCTGCAAAGTGTTGCCATTTCCCCTGCCCTACAACAATCTACTGCGGCACCCGGTGCTGCCTTGAATGCTAAAGGTGTCCCAGACAATCGTCTGATGGTGCTTCTTCCGTACATTTTATACTAATAAACACTTCTGGTTTCACGTAAACGCAAGAGTGCACTGCAGGAGGTAAAATACTGTTTTAGCCCCCAAAGTCAGCCTCTGTAATGATAATGGTGTAGATCAGGACACAATTCAAAGGCACCTTCAGTATGCACAATGGAGAAAAAGAGCAGCTGTCTGCCCTTGCGGGTGATTAGGCCCCATGCAGTTGCCCTCGGTCATGTGGAAAAAATATCCCATGCCACACAACGCTTATATGAAGGATCATTAGTGATGATCTGAAATGACCTTCTTACAAACTGCACCCTATGATAAATAAAGTGCATAGTATTTTCATTTTGTTTATAGATAAAAGGGGAATATTTTCATCAGCATCCAATAGTGATTTGTTATTGCAAACCTGCTTAACCATATTTTATAAGGTTAATTTAGAAGGCTGGTTGATCATTGATACCTACAATTCTTTTTATCAGATTCCAGACAGCCCTTGGAACATAACATGACATAAATGCTGATAATATTTTCTTTCTATGTATTTTGGGTCTAATTACTAAAAAAGTAAATGGTAGTGAATTGACCGAAAAATTGCAAAATTCAAGCATTAATAGCAGAGTTTAAAAGGAGAATTTGTCTCAACTCTTAATGGATAAGGGCGGTTGGATGAATACTTAATATGTTCATAACATTAGTATAGGGTCCTTAATATATAAAAAGAGTCAAATAACAATCTATACATGGCACCACTGGCTTTGCTTTACTGCCCACTGAATGAGGTTAACAGCAATGCATCTGTTTTCTTTATAGTCAATCTATCATGAAAAAGTTGCTCTAGTGTTCTGCACTTTTAAATATATTGTAGTGCCATGTAGTTCAAGGCTATGACAAGTTTTACTACCAAGTTTATTTCTTTTAAACTATTTTTGGGGATCTGGAATTTTTCCATGTATGTAGGCCAAATTGACTGTGTAAGAACCATCCATCCTTCTCTCTAACATGAATCCATTATAATAAAACTGGCTTAATTGAAAACATTAAATCATTTTCTAACAATCTTACTAGGAAACTTCATGAAAGACATGTCCCTTTATACAGGGAATAAATTATAATTGAGGTCTACTGATTTGATAATACAAATACTTTTTCTTGCTGGTATGCAATAACTTTGTCCATGTTTCTGACACAATGCACCCAACAGATACTAGTCACTGTCAATCAATGTATTTTAATTTATAAATGTCCCTATAATTTTGCTAGCGCAGTGTGCGTAATATCATACTATTTGAAAAAGTGCAATGTTGCCATTGGTACATGTAACATATGATGGAAGTCTTCGTTCATTAAACTCCGGATTAATGTACTAATTAATAGTATAACAATTAAAAAACATGATAAAAGAAAAAAGAATTGACACAGGAAATTTCTGCACAGTAAGAAAAAAAATGTTTTATCTTGGAAAGCGCTGTCACTTAATATCTAAGTATAAATACTGTAACTAATGATTTGATCCAATAACTAATCTCAGAGCCTAAATCATTGTTACATGTACAGGTGAATATAAAGGTGTAGAAACATTTGAAAACATGAGATCCCATTTCTGAAATAGTTTTAGCAGATTTAGCAGATTAGCAGGCATCCAAAATATTTCTGGAAGAAACTTCCAATTTACTGACGATACCTATGCATAAGGTTCAGGTTGAGGTAATTAATGGAGACCGATCTAGCACAACATCAAGCTATTTACAGCTTACAGACATATTAGGTTCTATGGTTTTCCAGGCTCATGTGAGGGAAATCAGAGATCATTATGCATCACCATGAAAAGCAGAGCATAATTAAATCAATGTGTTAAACAGATAGCATTACGCTACAGGATAAAATATCCTGCCAACATTGGTTTTTGTAATGATAACGCCCCTATTCATATAACAAGAATAGAGATACCCTAAAGGTCTGACAACAGTATAAATCCGCATCCAGTTTCACAAATTAAGAGAATGTTTAACAGCGGAATTTACTGCTTGGAATGTTTTAGGTCGACAGCAATGGAGTAGTTTGTACAAAGTATTTAATTCAATTTTAAAGAAAAGTGTAAAGATAATCATACTTACATTACATTACAATACCATTTACTTATATAGCACCAACAATATACGCAGCACAGAGTATAAAAAGGGGGTTAGACGCCCTGCCTGCAAGCTTACAATCTAGAGGGAATGAGGAATATGAGAAACATAAGGCGAGTGAAAAGGCAGAAACAAGGAAGATAGGGCATAAATGGAAAATAAGTGGAAACAGTTTGTCATGCTCTGAGACTTAAAGGGCAAAGATTTCATTGATCATCATGGAAGGAATTTTGTATGGTTAGGACAATGAAGGAATGGAATTCACTGCCAAGAGAGGTGGTGCTATCAGATAGATCCATTTTAAAAAGGGTCTGGAGATATTTTTAGAAAAGCAGAACATGGTAGCTGAGTCAAACCAGAGGTTACTAAATTGGGGATCTAGATGGGTGCATTTTAAGCCAACAAGCACCGTCCACATTTTAAATGTACATTAAAATACAATAACTGCAACAATAAAGTGAGAGTGGCACTTCTAAGTCAGTCAGTATAAATTAGTGTATAAAGAGTTCTTATTAGAAATAAATATAGAAAAAATATAGAAAAGGGTCCTGCCAGCACTCAACACACAGCCCTCTGTGACAAACTACGAGTATACAGTTAAAGTGCAGTGCAAAAACACAAATGGTGCAGAAAAGACACTTATACTTATATTTGTACAGTAGGTTGATTTTCTCCAATGACTCAAGTAACGGATTCAATCATTGAGTACATGTAAAATAAAACAATAGATACACACAAATATAGTAAACCTTTCTATGTATTAAAAATGAGTTGTGAAGCTGAAGAATTTCCCTTTTGATATACTGAAAAAAAGCGACATCAATAAAATGTTTCACTGTGCTCTGTATGAACACAGTTCTAGTCACTTTACGGTGGGCTTTGCTTCGATGCACATGACACGTTTTGCCCCATTCAGCTTACTCAGATGCAGGTTCAATGGAACAGGGAAGATAAAATATATTTGTTTTCATTTATAAAATAATCAAAGGATTACCATTACTCCCAAGGTACCTAGTAATATTTTCCTAAACGGTCTAGCCAATACAGAACGATCTGGCCTGAAATGGATTCGGATCAGGTCCGTTAGTCGAATTTCAGAAATATCTGAAATCCGGCTATTCAGTATCCTTGAATGTGGGACTGAATTAGCCGTTCGGGCTGTACAGTAACCAAAATATCAGAAGCATTCAGATTGGGACAATTTAGGTATGAAAAGCAGATATTTCTAGCTACCCAGTATGAGTCACCTCCAAACACGCTCTGAATTCGTGGAACGGAGGCGTAGTTTGCCCATATCAATTCTCCAGATTACAGTTGGAGAATTGATCTTTAAAGCCCTCAAAAGTACACTACAAACCATTGTTTGGTCCAACAGCAGGGCCTAACAAATGCTCTGCTGGATGGATGGGCAGCAATTCCTACAGAAAAACGCCAAAATCTTGTGGGAGCTGTTATAGCTGGAAGACCAACTATATAATAATGTCTATGTGTTTAGAATGCAATGTCATAAAAGCCCCTGTTGGTGTAATGGTCAGGTGTCCCAATACTTTTGGCCCTATAGTGTATATCAGTATACACAATTAAAGTCCATCACCTGTGGAATAACAAGGAATATAGATGTGTGTCCTGATGAGAGGGGTCCTGAGATCAGGACACTGTTGATAGCCAAGCACATAAATGTAATTAGACAACCCATTAGCTAACCATGTAGTGTACACCTTTTAGACAGCTGCCAATTTAAAATCTACAATGTATTCTTGGTTTTCTTTGTATTCTTTTTGCTATCACACAATTCACCTCCTGTAGGTTATCTTGGTAAAGCTGGATTCAATGTTTGCTGGTTGTGTGTCTCCCACTTGTTTACCTCTTCACTCTTCTTCTGGTTATACCTACACTCTTCTACTGGGGATGTCTACACTCTTCTCTTCTCATTAAAAATGCTAATTGTGTCACCAACCTTAATAGTCCTCCTGGTCCATTGGCTGGGGCTCCGTGTAAGAGCCCCAGCATCTGCCCGTCCTGAGAGGCGCATCCGCCCGCAAGTTCAGCGGGATGCACACTCAGTGACGTCACGTACCCGTTCATGATTAATGAATATTTATGAGCCCAGTTTAAGGGATATTTATAAAATTAGCCCCTCCTTTGCCAAATTGACCAGAGGTGTCTCCTGGTCATTAAGGAGTATACAAACACTCATTTCACAGGTTACCTTTGCCTGTGATAGTGCTTTGTGTGCCTCACTAGCGTTCTGAATCCTGATTGTATTTTGATATTCTGTTTTCTGACCCGGTTCGTTCCTGACTACCCGTATCTCTCTAATCCATATGTTACAGCGCTCCTGTATTATTCCGTGTATGACCCTGCTGTTCCTGACCATTTTATGTCCACTGCCTGCCTAGATTCTGCTTGGGGCCTGGTTATCCATATCTCTACATTCCGTGATCCAGTCTGTTTTGTGACTCTCCGTTTGCCTGTTATCTTGTGCTATCCAAATCGGGCTCCTCTTGCTAGGTACCCAGTAGTAAGTGTTTCAGCAAAGTCCTTGGCTCAACCAGTGGTGTGTTGTGATTAAGGTGAAAACCAATACTTTCTACCTTTGGTACTTGATGAGTGTTCCTGTAAATGCATCTGCATCGGTGATCTGTCTCTCCAGCAGGAAAGTTACAAATTGTGTAATTACCCCTACCTGAACCATTCCCATGACTCCGACGGAAATAACTAAATCACCAACTGTATAACTCCACCCATGGACCCCTGTAAATGTGGCTGCAATTACATAACAACTGTTGATGAATAACAATACCAGTCATGTCAGCTCTATGCTGGCACACATCACTGGATATTTATCATCATTAACAACTGTTATGATTTTTGTGCCCCTCCCCTTATGCAATGTGTCATAAAAAAACATTCACTTTGCTGTAGATTTCAAGACTGATGTACAATACAACATAACACACTGTAAAAATAAAAGTGTACCATCAACAATGTAAGTGTGTGAGGTATAGATATACCTGAAAGACAAGACACACGCAAAAAAATAAGTTTAAATAGATATTTGATTATCAGTTTATTTGTTTTGATAAAGATTTTAAAATATTTTTCACCTCTTTTTTCCCTTCTTTTGTTTGTTTATTATTTCTTTGTGTAAAAAAAACAAGCAGAGGGCAGGGAGGGGCAGTGAAGGGTGTTGGGGAAAGAGATTTTTGGAGCAGAGGAGTACAACTGGGTGATAGAAATAATAACTAGGGGTTCCATGGCTTCTACCAAGAAGCAACAGTGTTATTCACCATCATCTGATTAGGAGGAGATGAGGAGGATATGCTAAGCAACTGAATGATGTTAGTTTCATCATTCTCCTTAACAGACTAACTGCCAATCACTTGTGCTAATGAAGGGAGGTTAGGTGGGAAAGTTGCATCAGGAGCAGCGGTACTCTCTAACTTAGCATGCTTTGGGACCAATTTATCATGACTGTACCTTAAGAGTTGGTTGCAGTATTCAGCTCTAGACTGACACCCCTGCTGATACATCAATCGTATCTGCTCCAGATTTGCAACGCCCTTATCTAACCAGCTAAGGAACTGATCCTGTCTCTCGATCATCTGGCCATGGAACGTATCCTAATTACTCAGCATCATGGTGAGTTGATGATTCATTTGAGCAGTGTCCTGTTGTATCCCAGCAACCACAGCATTGACAGCTGCCTTGAAAGGCATCATAGGAGGGAGTGTAGGAGGTCATGAATGGGCTGCTAAAGTACCTTCAAAGTAGGGATGCACCACTTTGAAGAGGATGGTTTCCTCTACCTACTCATAAAATGGTACTGCAGGAGATGAAGGAAGATGATTATAATATTGCAATTTGGATTGTATTCATCATATTCATGTACAGCTAACATGCAGAGTTATTTGCATCCTGAACTATTGAACACTGACTTTCTACTAATAAAAATAATTTTAATCTAACATTTGCTTTGTCTTTTTAATCTAACATTTGCTTTGTCTTTGCATGTATCAAAGATATTTCCTGAATTAGTTATCGGTTACATAAAATTAAACTATGTTACACTCATTTCTCGCTAGACCTGTGATTGATCCTATGGAGAGTTAAACTTTCTAATAACTGCAAGGCACAAGTACATAAATGTCATACTACTATATATCTACGTCTACATTTCTGTGTGTTTAACCCCTTGCCGACAAAGGACGTGCCAGGCACGTCCTGGGAGAATCTCCCTTAATGACAAAGGACGTGCCTGGCACGTCCTGCAGTGAATGAAGCGGTTTTCGCGATCAACGATCGCGAAAACCGCTTTAACAGTGCTGGTCTATTCGAGGCAATAGCCAGCACCGAAATTTCTATTTTGGGACCCCCACGATCGCCCCACAGAGCGATCGTGGGGAGCCATATTGACGGAGCAGCATGCCGGTCTGAGCTTCGGAAGTGAAAGTAACTTCACTTCCGTCGCTCTGAATATGCTACTTGACTACCCCGAGTGGTAGTTTAGTAGCATTGCAATGGAAAATAATTAAAATACATATTTAATTAAATAAAAACAGGTTATTTAGCTATATTAGCCTATAGGGTTAAAATTAAATATTTTTTAGCATAAGGGATAGGGTTAAAATTAAATTAAAGTTAAAAAATAATAAGGGATATAATAAGGATTAGAGTTGGGGTTAAATTTAGTGTTAGGGTTAAATTTTGGGTTCGGGTTGGGGTCAAAAGATCAATATAGGAAAAAACCAAAAAACACTATTTTTGGTTTTTGCCCCATAACTCGCAAAAAAATACCGAAAAATATGGAAACATGCATATTTTTGAACTCGGGACAACATTTAGAAACTATTTAGACGGGGTCTTTTTTAATGATTTTATTTGTGTAAATTATATTTTAGGTCAAAGTTAGAAAAAGTGGGTTTTTTAAAATTTTTCATCATATTTTATGATTTTTTTGTAGTAAATTATAAGATATGATGAACATAAGGGTATCTAATGAAAGCCCTTCTTATGACGATAAAAACAACATATAGAAAGAAAAAAATTACAGCTAAACACAAACACCCTAGAAATGTCAAAACAGCCCTTGTCACCAAGGGAAAGTCAAGGTGAAAATGTCTTGTCACTAAGGGGTTAAATTTACAGTAGCATGTAAATAGATGGTGTTGTACGAGTGATTACTACATTTGTATTGACAAGTGAGCGTCGGCTACATTTTATAGCAAAAGCCTGGAGGACGGCATAGACCATTCTTCATGTAACAGCTCATCATGGCTCCCCGTGGTGAGCTGTACTGAGGCCAGTGTCAGATGAGGACGCTTTGAGTGGCCTCAGTCTGACATAAGAAATGTTGCAAACGTTCAAACAGAGCATCCGCTACATTTCTGACATCCTGGAGTGTGGCAAGTGACATCACAAAGTATCGCGGGATGTCGGCAGGGACCGACAGAGGTCTGATCGGGTCCCTGCTTGGATGTTCCTGGCTGCCGATCACAAAGTGATCAGCGCCCAGGAAAAAAAAAGATGATGGATTGGTCTTTAAGGACCAAAGCACCATCCGTCATGAAGGGGTTTATCAAAACCAAACTTTGGCACCAGAGTTTTCGTGGGGGCCATATTGAAAGGCTGTATGCTTCTCCAATATAGCTCTGGCCTCCTGCAGGCAAAAGTGATGGAAGTGATTAGTGTTCTAAATTAACCCTAGATTTAAGGTTAGGGTTAGGGTTACAGATTGGTTATGGTTAGAATTAGGGTTAGATTTTAGTACAAACCTCCACATGTGGTATAAGATAAAACAGGATGCTGACCTTGTATGTAACATGTCTTGGCTCCAAAGTCTGCAATGTACATAAATAACAAGAAAACAGAGCTAGATAGTGTAATATCACAACATATCTTCTGTGGGCACATATTGGAAAAAGTACTCACATGGACCCAAAATGGTCAAAGGAAGCCAACATAGTCTTTGGAATCTTCCCTAGCATTTTTTATAATCTCTTTTGTACTATTTTTTTTTTTTATAAAATGTGAGAATAAAATGTTTTGCATAGTATATCATTTATATACTTTTTTTTTAGATCTTTAAATGAATAGTACTTTCCCTTTAAGAGAGAGACATTATTTCTATCATGGAGGCTATCACATTGCTAGAGTGTGAATGCCACAGACCAGCACATTTTTGAAGCACCTAGAGCACATTGCCTCTTTCACCTTTCTCTATTTATTATTATACACACATTTATATGTACGCATGTTATTGTTATGACAGATAACTTTCATATGATGTCTTTTTTGACTGCGATTGTGGGAGGATACATCTCCTATATTTCCAGACTGAGGTGCACTAGGAGTTAATATGCGTGTGAAGTACTCAGTATAAAATTAAACTGAATTCTGTATGATCTTAGGAACACAAAAGCTTGCAAGCAGTGACTACAGCGCGACGAACCTGAAAGTAACTGGTCAATGTAAGAAGAATAAATAGAACACCACTGAAAGTCCCTTCATACGCTAAAAAGAAGCCCCAGTGAATGGTGCGAAATACTATATTCGATCTTCCGGACTGCTCCTGAGCTGCAGTTTTCATTTTGAATTGTAAGAATTTATGTTTTATTAAAGTGTGTCCACATACTTTTACTACTCATGGGCGTCTACTCTTTTTTCTACTCCTTGAGTGCCTACAGCTAGAGAATATATGAAAAGCCTATGTTGAATGCCTTTAACCCTTTTCGCGCGCAAGACCAGTGAGGCCGCACAGTTGCAGTACAGGGGATGGACACTGGGTCCCCTTACTTTCCTCAGCCACAACAATTTCTTCAAGCCCTAAATGTAAAAGTATCTCTCCTCAAGCTCTAATATTAAGTACACACCAAGTAATTAAGTAAAGAAAATTTTCACTCTTGAACTGCACACTTTAGAGTAAACATTTTTGTTAATAGTTCTTCCTCTCTTGTGTAAATGCTTGTTTTGGTCTAATTAAGATTGTAACACGCATTTAAGTTCAGTACCAAACACTCCATACATTTTAGGTGCTATATACATACATTTTATTGTAATGCAATAAAAATGTCACATCCTCTATTAGCAGACATGAGCAGCTTCAGATAATTAGCCCCTCTTTTACCAGATATGGACAGTTTCAGAGTACTAATCCATCTATTACCAGACATGAGCAGTTTTAGAGAATTAAGCCCTCTATAAACAGGTCCTAGTTGCATGGCTTCTTCAGAAGAACAGAAGGGGTTTGAAAACCTGGCTGCCAATCCCACTGTAGGCCTTTTGCCACATTCTCGTTGAACCTGTCTCTCTCACAGCCTGAGGTCAATGCAAGACATATATTAATGAGCTTCTCTAAGTCATCAGGGTGGATAATTTGTCTTTCAAGAGGTCTAATAGGCCGTTGGCAAAAGCAGATTCTAATGCTTCATTATTCCAGTTCACCTCAGCTGCAAAGGTATGGAACTCGTTAGCACAGTCAATCAGAGATTGAATGTTCTGTTGTATGGTGAAGTGAGAAAAGAATGCTGTTGTGGTTCTGCCAGGAATGTAAAAGATCAGATGGAGGTTGCAGATAAATTCAGAATAAACATTCACCAGTGACGTGTTCCTCATCCACAGTGTCCATGCCAGTGCACGATTTGTGAGCAAGGCAATAACATAGCCCACTTTGCTCAATCCTGCAGGGTCTCATCCATGGAGGTGGTAAACACAGAATACTCACTGTCTGGACTGAAGTAGTGGTGACAGGAACAGGGAGGGGTGCAGGATCCGTGCAGCACCTAGGAGAATTGATCCATGCAGTGGTCCAACCCCTCTATTTGAACCTCACAGTTGCTCAATGAGCCCTTTTATGCTGTCGCACTTCTCTGCTGAATCGGAACCCTGGAGTGGAGATTTAAAATAACCAACGAGGCAGGGAATACTTAGCAGCAAGGTGGAGTCCTTACCCTCCAACCATTGTTCCCGAGGGACTGCACCACAAGGGTTTGCAAGTGGCCATGGGTCTGGTGAGGATCCACCAGGTATTGAGAGATCTCCACAGTCCAAAGGATAAAAATCAAAAAATAAACACAGGAGACATACAAAAACAGAGACAAAGTCAGGAAACCAGAAACCAGGAACGTCTTAGAGCATACCAGGTCACAACAGAAATCAGGAGTAGCAATATGAACAGTCACTGAATATTAGACCATCCAAGGGCAAGGATGAACTGCAAATTATGGTTTATATAGCAAGCTGATCAGCTGCAGAAGTTTCAGTATCAAAGAAGGTCATGTGAAGAGAACCCATGTGATGAATAGTTAAGGTAGCTGCAAAGCCTCATGGTCACACTTCATATAAGCATTGGTGTAATGGATACATTTCTGGACCCACAGGTAGAGAACCATGAGTTGAAATCCCACAATGGGCAGAGATACTTGGAACCATAACAAGTTCACATTATTTGCCCAAATAATGTAATGCATTTTCTAAAATCATACCCCTTACTGTAATCTGTAATGTAATCTGACCTTACATCCTCTTGTCCAGTTTCTTAAAGTATTCAGAAGACATTCACTGGTTTTCAGCTTCCATGACTAATGCATCTCCATCCAGCACACGATGATGCGTCATGAAACAAATATGTACCCCTAGATATACCACAGAACTATTTACACATATAAAAATTGAAAAATTCCTATTTGCAACTTAAGTTCAATCTTCTTTCAAAACAGCAGTTTAACTATTTAAGAATTATGAACTTCATAATAAGTAGGAAGCTTGAAGACTTAACATCAATTGAACAGTTTTTGGCATAGCATCATAGGGGTAAATTGGTGTCAAGATTTGCCAGATTTCAGATCAGTCAGAACATACAAACTAAAGCTCTCGCTTGGACCAAATGTGAACAGGAAATAGACTGCAGTATCCCTTTAGAAGATTGGATACAAGGCATGTATTTAATTAAAAATAACATACATTGTATAAATATATTGGAAGGGCATTATAAATTCATTTATCATTGGTATCTACCGTATTTTCCGGCGTATAAGATGACTTTTTAACCCAGGAAAATCTTTTCAAAAGTTGGGGGGTCGTCTTATACGCTGGGTGCTAAGGGTTAACTTACCTACTTTCTGCTCTGTCTCCATCTCCCGCTGTTAAGCCGGTCCGTGGCTGTGAGGGAAGCGTTGTGAGCTTAAAAGCAATAAAGTTTGTTTAAACTTTTTTTTTAAAAAATTGTATTGACTGCGCGGCTGAAGGGAGCTCACAATGCCTCCCTCACAGCCACGGACCGGCTTAACAGCGGGAGACAGAGCAGAAGGTCGGTAAGTATTGGGGATTAGGGATTGGAGAAGGAGGGAGGAGGGTGGCAAACTCTATATTTTAACCTCAAAAGTTAAAATATAGATACTATTTTCTGGCATATAAGATGACTTTAACCCAATAAAATCTTCTCAAAAGTTGAGGGGTCGTCTTATACGCCCAGTCGTCTTATACGTCGAAAAAAACGGTAGTTCCCACTCGTCTATGTTGAATTCAGACTAACTCCCCTTCAGACTGTTAGCGATGTGGCATGGCCCGAGGTTCCTTCCTACACATTTGGTGGAGTTGCAAAGAACTGGCACTCTAAAAGAAGTTCTATCACTATTCGGTATTTGCCATGGAGGTTCAGTTTTTACCACAAATGTTTCTATTCCATACTGATCTGCCCCATGGCAATAACAACTTGAAATGTTTAATTACCCATATATTCATGGCCAGTAAAATCGTTATGGCTAGAAACAGGAGAATTATCAGTCCTTTGAAATGCCTTGAGATTAAAAGCCAGATAAAAATGCAGTACAAAATGGAGGCAGGTTTCTATGTGATAAGAGTCTCCATGGAGAAATATCATGATTTCTAATCCCACTGGATCAAAAAATATGGATTGGAAGAATATTCCTCTTGGGACTCATTCCCTGTCCTTTCCTCGCTACTGCCCTCTCTTGTGTGATTAATGTATGACTGAGTGTGGGTAGATGAGATACAATGTTTTAGTTGTAGCAGACTAATAGATATCTAATCATAAAATAAAAATGCACTTAAAGATATAGTTACATAACACTGTCCGTTTAAAACTGCACTCTCGTTTATTTTGATAATTTTGATAAATTATGCATTTCTATGTATTGCAGATTACAATATTTAATTACATTGGAGTGCTTGCTTTGTACTATAATATAAACATGTTAGCTTGGTCATTTCTGCTCAAATTAGTTATTTTTACACACAGTAGCAGCTGCTGTTTGTTTTCATCAGAGACATATCCACTTGTCATATTAAATACTTGGGTCTTTTCAGCAAATAAGCCAGAATGTTGAAAATGACACTGTTAAAAAACATCCCCAAACATTATTTGCTTTGCATATGTGAATCTTCTAAATGAAAGTGCTGAAGTTCCTGGCAGCTTCCTGATATACGGTATCCATAAAACCTTCATAATTCAATATAAGACTTTTTATATTCCAACTGTTTGAAGATGACATCAAATCATCCTTACATGAAGATTTTATAATAAATTCATTTTAAACAGATAAGATTGAAATTTGCAGAAACCTTGGCAAACTGTCTACTGCATAAAACGGAGGACATAAATGGCAGAAAAATGAGTATATCCCATTAGAATGGTTGTACTAGTTTCTAGTTGCTGTAAGTATCATCCATTTAAACAATCACCATAATGTTTGCAAAGCAGTGGGGCAATGTTATAAAGTATTCTGGCAAACTGACATTAAGTGAAGCATATTGAAAGAGGCTATTTCAACTTCATTTTAGAAAAAAAAATACTACTCTGGCATCATTAATACATTTCCATTATACTATATACATCCAGAGTCTTTTCTGTATATTCATTTTCAGTCTGATAGAAGGAGATCTTATTGAACAAAAACTGTCATAAAATAAAAGACTTGACATGACCTTTCATCACAAAAGGTTTTGGATGTTACCTATCAGGAACTTTTCGAGCACTCTTTCAATTTAATTAGCAACCTCTGAATATAAATGAACTGAACACCACCTCAATCGTTTTTTTCTTTTCTTCTCATCTTAAAACCAGTTTTCTCAATAGTGGCAGAGAAAGGGCCATACTAACATTAAATATAGTCTACACCATCCGTTATCGTCACTTAATGTCTTCACTAGATAGATAATCCATTTATTTGTGGTGCTGAGAAAGTTCTAATATACTGCCTAGGGATTAAGTAGTAGTTTAGGATCAGTGCCAGATAATCTTCCTAGTTGATCAATGTTTTTGTTTCTCTGCTACACTGAATATATTTGACCTAATATAGATTTCCTTAAGGGCCATGGAGCAAATCTCTCAGGAGGTGTGTTTTATGTTTTCTGTATTGAATTCAAAGTTTAAAAAGTTATTAGAGTATCCTTTACAACTTCAGCATTTGAGACACCTAAATTTGTTCTCCCTTTGAATTATTTAGCTTGTCTTACATAGCTTAGGAATACTGTAACAGTGCCATTTTCAGGCTCTTAGCTCATGAGAACATATGGAAGATTACCAAGAATTGGTCTGGCTGCGGATATTAGAATTACTACAATCAGTGTTTTAATTATTTTGAAATATCTACTTCTTTGGAAATATCCTTTTAGCGTAAAAATATATTTTTTAGTGAGGACTCAACACCAATTTTCAGAACCTATGTTCTGAAATCCCATTGCATAATTGAATGTTCTTAAGTCAGATAGGCTTTAAAAGGTTTTTGTTGCTGCCATTAGTGCATGCTGGAAACCCAGACTTACTACAATTTTATATTACACAATGAAAGGCCCACTCCTAACAAATGCTGTTCATGTCTCATAAGGATGTCTCATAAACTATGTAATAAGGCATGTCCTACTTACTGCCAAACCCCACCAAACCTAACCACTTCGTCAACGTACTCCAATGTAGGTGGGTCCGTACACTAAATACTTTCTCATATATGGGGCTTAAGCTCTTCAAATGTATACTAGATTACTTTGAAGTAGTGGTGGGCAAAGCATAATATGGCCATATAATGTGACTAAATCTCCAATTTTGATCCCTAGAAAGATATTTTTAAGTAGCTTTGAAGGTTTGTGACTTGATTGATGTGAGTGCGCTGATCCCTTTGGACTGCGTAAAACTATGTGGTCTTCAGTATCACCCCCTAAGAGAGAGAACCCGAGAGAAAGCCTTCACACATATTGTTTAGAAGTCCTGGTACATTTTTTGTATTTAAGTAACAAATAACTATGACCATGCTAGTAGATGAAACAAGTAGCTTGGTTGGTATTGTGTATACTATAGGACCGTCAGTTAACGTCCCAGCAACCATCTGTAGAAGACTTGAAAACCTTAGCACAGTCAAGTCTGTATATTTCTGTTCTCTTCCTATAAGTACCAACTGAATCCATTAACACCATACATATTAATGTATAATAGACACTGACAATTATATTATATTTCAGGATTAAAACTACCAGGGTAAATTCAAATTTTTCTCCGTCCTATATAAAGGCTTGGGAACGTGATTTGGGTCATCCAGTGGACTCAGACGATTGGTCTGACATATGGGAAGCCACCTCTAAAATTTCCATCTGTACTACTCATAAAGAGCAGGCTTATAAAACTCTGATGAGATGGTACCGGCCCCCCACTACTTTGGCAAAAATGTACACTTCAGCCTCTCCTCTTTGTTGGAAAGATTGTGGACAATTGGGTACCTACTTTCACTGTTGGGGGTCAATATCTGCAAGCCTTTTGGGGGCAAATTCACAAACTCCTCATCCATGTTATAGCTAAGCCAATACCATTTGAACCTGAGCTGTTCCTACTGTCCAAACCTGCTGACATATGCACCAAACATGAAAATGTCCTAATTACTAAAATTACTTTGGCAGCTCGTAGAGCTATAGCACAATTGTGGAATCAACCCAACATGCCTACGTTAACGGAAGTTAAAAACATGATTATTGAGGTAAAAAACATGGACCTCTTAACTGCATATGTACATGATACTCCAGCCAGATTCCAAAAAATGTGGTCATTATGGACCTTGACCCTCCCTTAAATCTTTATAGTTTACTAAATTACATAACATAATATTAACTTTCTAGACTTATAATCGTTCCTCCACCCTTGGGTCCCCCTATTATATTATTATATCAATACCTCTTATCCTCACCCATTCCTGTCAATACTTTTCTGATTCACCTTCCTTTTTATCTTCCTTTCCCAGAGTAATATATGTCTTTTTTTTTTTTCTCTCCCTTTTTATTATTTTTATTCTACTAGTTTTTGTTTTTTACCCTAAGTATTGTATGTTCTCTCTGGTCTACTTTCCTATCATATTTCCCAAAACCTTGTCTGTCCTGGTTGATTTAACAAATTGATGAGTAGCAGACAACGAGCTTATGTTATTTTTATTTTGTCTTAATTAATTATAAAAATATTGATTGAAGAACTATTTCTACTGTCCTATTAATGTTTTTTATATGTGTTTTTGTATTTCTGTTACCATTTGTTGATGGTGTACTATTGTTGTCTTGAACTTATGTTCTGTCCTTTTAATATTTTATGTATGTGTTCTTGTATTGTCATGTAATGGTATCATTTGTATATTGTATACTATTGAAATCTTGGACTAATGTATAAATGGCTTCTTCAAATAAAGAATGTTAAAAAAAAAAAAAAAAAAAATACCAGGGCTTATTTTGCAAACCATGAGCTTACACTGAAACGTAACATTTAAGTTTCATGTCATATTTCACATTAACTTATTGTATAGAATGATGAAGCCAACATAAATATATATAAATATATATATATATATATATATATATATATATATATATATATATATATATATATATATTTATCAGACATATGAAAAATATTATTAACCTCTACTACCATTGTTTTAATGCATAAATGTGAATATGATTCAGTTCTGAGGTGGAATTAAATAATATATGTCACAATAAACCTTGAAGGGACACCCCAGGCAGCTAACTTTGGTTCATCTGTTAATATTTAACCTGTTAAATGTACTAGGTTTTTTTCAGGGCTATCTTTAATGTCAATGGGACCCAGGACAAGCATTAATATGAGGATCCCCATAATGCATCATACACTTTGAGAGATATGTTAAATTCCAAACGTCATGGCTGGTTTGACATTAAACAGCGTAACATTGCATTAACACTATAAATGCTGATCCTGTCACATACACATGCAGGCATGTGTACACACAGTCACACATGCAGCAAAGCATACACAGTGGCACACATGCACAGTCACACATATACCCAGTTACACACACACACACACACACACATAAAGTCCCAGTTGTAGTAACAGAGATACAATGTCAACAAAGCTGTCAATATGCAAGTCTCCTGCTCTTTTTAATGCCATGGAGCACTATGATACACCCACTTATTACACTGTGCCACTCACACACAAACACACGGTTACATTCTCCCTCACACCTATGCTCTGCCACTCACACACTTACATTCTGCCACTCACCCACACCTACTCAAATTCTGCCACTCACTCACACTCTGCCACTCACACAAGCTCTCATTCTGCCACTTACACACACACTCTCACACTGCCACTTACACACATACACTTCCACTCACACTCTGCCAAGCCCACACTCTTCCACTCACACTCATATATTATGCTACTCACACACTCAGTTTATATAAATTAGAGTCCAGCAGCCTCAGCCTCCTTGCTAGTCATTGTAGTCTGAGTGCTGGGAGGTCACATGAGCCCTGAAACTCCGCCTTCCCCAGCGTGAGAGGCTTCCAACGTGTTGCTGCAAAGAGAGGGTTGGTGAGGGGAGATCATTTGATCGCCCCGCCAGCTTGTCTGGCCGAGAAGGCACTTCTGACATGGACATTGAAATAAAGAAGAAGAAAAAAAAACAGGGAAGCCAGCAGTGTGATATATGTATCCTGGGCAGCAGATGGCGCCCTCGGCAAATGCCTAATCTACCTATTGGTAGCGCCGGCCTTAAATGATGGTATACAATAGTCACATTGCATGAGTGCAGTTACAGGACCATGGTACAGGGTAACTACACTCCTCCACAGGCTGGTGCAGGTTGGTGCAGCCATAAACCAGAGCCCTGAGGCAGCATAGTAAAATCCAGGGAAAACTAAATGGGAGCAGATTATACCCTTCAGTGTTGCAGAGTAGTACATGATTCTGCAGACAAGGCCAAGCAGAGCAAAAAGAGAGAGAACAGAAAGCAAAATATAGAGCACAGGGCCAAGACAAAAAACAACATTACAAAAGTGATGCAGGGAAACTTAGAATTAGCCTAGGACTTTGAGATGGAAAAGGTTACACTTGATGGGTACGAGATGGTAAACTTGTCACACATTAGCAAGTTCCTAGCGATAAAAACTTTCTTAAAGTAATGACTAAGACAAAACTAAACACAAAAAACACAGAACATACCTTAGACTGGACAGATTTGGAAATGAAACACACAGAACTAAAGGGTGGGGCCCATTTATATAGGAACAGAGAAGCAGGGGGAATTAACAAGGAAAACCAGGACTGGGGCAAAGAGCAAGATCACGCAATAAGGAAAATACAGAAAGACTAGATACTGGTACAAGTCTGAATATGCTTTCCACATGGGTAATATGACAAAACTTTCAAATTTTGCATGAGCTGCTGATGTCCCACAGGAGAAATCTTTCTAAATGTATGTTTTCAAGTTAAATATTGTAAATAAAGAGGTTTGGAGAATTTTATAGCATGACACAACAGCTTTCCAAAGATGGAGAACCACAGATTTCCCTGCTCCCATTAGTCTGCTTTTCCTATCATCCCAATATTCTGTAACACTTATCGCTCTCTCCCCTCTTATCCTTCTCCTTACATACATATTTTCTCCACCATTCTAATGTCCTCTTCTTACACACATCTCATGTTGTAATTTGGTCACGTCACTGTGAACATATGCCTCCTACATTTCCCTATTTAGGAGGGACCGTCCCAATTTTTCTAGGAGCTCAGAATTTGTGTATCCCTGAGCTCCACAGCAATAAAACTAATCATAGAGTATGCTAAACTCCGTAACTGTGTTTATATATTAGTTTTTGTTAATAATATGCAGAATTCATATTGAAAAAGGATTATCATACTTCATAAACAGCTATCAATTAACCATAAAGTCACCAAAATCCATAGCTCACATTCACACTTTAGCCACCACCCCCTCCAAACAAAAAGTGTCCTTCAGTATTGGGTATGTAAACAATTGTTGGGGGTTATATCCAGGGGAGGGCTGGCAGCCTTAGGCCTGGGGGGCAAATCCAGTCAAGTGGCCCATTGCACCATCGAATCGCCTCCGCATCCACGGCCATCTTTTCCTTGTTTTATAACGAATATTGCCAGGATTTTCCCCCACAATATGCCAGGATTTGACATTTAATATGCTAGAATTTTCCCTTACAAAATGCCAGGATTATGCCCCTCAGTATTCCAGGATTATGCCCCTCAATATGCCAGGATTTAGACACCCAATATGCCAGGATTTTCCCCTCAATATGCCAAGATGATGCCCCCTCAATATGCCAGGATTTTCCCCTCAA
Source organism: Pelodytes ibericus (assembly GCA_036172795.1). Classification (NCBI taxonomy): domain Eukaryota; kingdom Metazoa; phylum Chordata; class Amphibia; order Anura; family Pelodytidae; genus Pelodytes; species Pelodytes ibericus. Next base: position 132,025,834 of record CM069860.1, on the reverse strand, counting down.
TATGCCAGGATTATGCCCCTCAATATGCCAGGATTTAGACACCCAATATCCCAAAATGTGGGCACCCCCCCTACCCACGTTGAACACCTACGACATGACCCATAACCCACGTTGCACACCAGGACATGCCTCATCACCACATTTACATGCCTCCATCACCCCATTACATATTCTAATATACATTTCCAATATTATTTGCAATTAATATTTCCTAGCCAATTTGCCCAATAATATTCCAAGGTTATCTGCCATTTAATATGCCCCTGCTAATTTGCCCAATATGCCAGTGTTAATTGCCATTTAATATTCCCCAGCCATTTTGCCCAATATGCCAGTCTTATTCTGCCATTTAATATGCACCAGTAAATTTGCCCAATAATATTCCAGTGTTATTTGCCATGTAATATTCCCCAGCCAATTTGCCCAATAATATGCCAGTGTTATTTGTCATGTAATATTCCCCAGCCAATTTGCCCAATAATATGCCAGTCTTATTTGCCATGTAATATTCCCCAGCCAATTTGCCCAATAATATGCCAGTGTTATTTGCCATGTAATATTCCCCAGCCAATTTGCCCAATAATATGCCAGTGTTATTTGCCATGTAATATTCCCCAGCCAATTTGCCCAATAATATGCCAGTGTTATTTGCCATGTAATATTCCCCAGCCAATTTGCCCAATAATATGCCAGTGTTATTTGCCATGTAATATTCCCCAGCCAATTTGCCCAATAATATGCCAGTGTTTTTTGCCACCACCCCCCACCCCCCTTTCCCATCTCTTACCTTTTTTCCCTGGTGGCTAGTGGCAGGACTTCCCTGGTGGCTAGTGGCAGGAGGACTTCCCTGGTGGCTAGTGGCAGGAGGACTTCCCTGGTGGCTAGTGGCAGGAGGACTTCCCTGGTGGCAGGCAGCATGGTCCCTCCATGCTGCCTGTTCGGCCTCCCGGCGGTTGTGCCGACAGGTCACGTGATCGGCGCGCGTCTGACGTCAGAGCGCCGATCACGTGACTGTCGGCACTTCCGTGTCAGACTGCACAGGGAGCCGAACAGGCAGCACGGAGGTTTCTCTGTGCTGTCTGTTCGGCTCCCCGTGCAGCTTTGCAGGCAGAGCGGAGGTGAGAGGGGATCTTCGATCCCTTCTCACCTCCGTCTCTGCCTGCAAGCGCGTTTTTTTTTTTTTTTTTAAACACTGGCCCAGCGGCCGTGTTTTACAAACATTAGGGCGGCATGGGGGGCAATTGCCTCCCTGCCCCCCGGCCCAGCCCGCCCCTGGTTATATCAGTGTGGAATACTTGTTTGGGGTTATAGCAGTGTGGAATAATGGAACTCATGTGTATGACATACTACTTCTCTTTATTAGTCCACCACCACTTATGAAAGCTGTAAACATTTCATTTGAACCAATCAGTAGTTTGAACTTGCACTCAAAAAGAGTTCTAAGCACAAATGAACAGTGAGAAAACAATAAAGGAAGAGTTGAGGAAATCCACGTGACACTTTGTACTGCAGAATGACAGGAAAAGCTCCTGAGATCCTATTCCACTCATGTAAAATAAATAACTTGTCTTCTTAGGTTACTCTGTAGAGCTTACTCATCAAACAGTGAGACAGTTTGGACAATTTGATTAATAAGCCCAACAGGATAACACTGAAAATGTTCTTTTTTGTTCACATGAATTAAATAAGAAGCTCTGATGTTAAGACGCTAGAATCACATTTCCTGCTTACTTTAGAATATTTGTCCTAGTTGTTAGGATAACTTACAATTTTAAACTCTGAAAGTTATATGTTTAAGCCAATAAAAAACATTAATTGAGCAGTGGATAAGATGATTTGCTTAACTTCACAAGCATGTTCTCATGGAAACCTCACACTCTGGGGACTATTATCTAACCGGTGAGTTGCATGTGAGTTGAGGTGCAATGAGGTGAGTTGAGATGAACATTTCCTCTCAACATTTTAACTATACATTGAGTTCCCCTCGCTAAGCAAACTCACCAAGATTGTCCCTGCACAATATATAGCTAAACTGGTGAGATTAAATGTTCATCTCCCCTCACCTCACTTCTACTAGGAGAAGCTCACTAAGTTTCCCCCTGCACTGGTTGCAACATGAGGGGGGCGTGATGACGTAGCACGTGGGCTTGCTGCGTTCTAACGGAGGTGGCTGATGCGAGCTGAGTGCTGAACGGAGGAGAGAGACGTGTCTAAATACCATGAGCAGAGGGGGAAGAAATTACAGAGGGAGAGAGAGGAAACTGACTTCCGCTTCCAGCATCGGTGTGAAGATAGGAGAGAGATCGGAAGGAGAGAGGAGTGAAGAGGAGGATAAAGATATAAAAGCAGAAGGAAGGAGGTGAAACGGAAAGGAAAAGGATGGCGAAGTGGAGAGAATGGCAGAAACAGTGAGTGCACTGAATATAAACAGCTGAAGGGATATACCTCATGTAGCACCACCAATATTCTATAGCAACATAGCTCCATAGCCCTAGTTATTACACTTATAACAACCTTTACCGGGCACATGAATATCATCTCTACAACCCAAATATAAATCTATCTTACTACCTTTCTGCAACCCACATACTCCAAACTACATGGCTTATGTACTCTTAAAAGACACTCGGCTGGAGATAAGCCGGGACTCTTTGTGTTTTTCTCTATGTTACTTGTCAGTGCAGTCTTAAAGTGGTTGTGCTCCGGGGTAGGAGTCCGGGTGATGGCCCCCTCCTTGGTTGCCACAAATACACGGGACTAATTATTGTTGCCCACTCCAAAATATTTTGTAAAACAAATTACTATAAAATATTGCAAATGGCATCCAGGAGAAATCCAGAGTCCTCAAAGAAGGAGAGAGAAAGAAGGAAAGAAAAACCAGAAAGGCATGAGACCTCCTTTTTCTCCCCCACTCTGAGAATTTAGAGAAAGTCTTAGCTCAAAGGGATAATTCAATTTGCCAAGATCTATCAGAGCAGATGGACACCAACAGGGAAAACTCAGAATCCTCTTGGTCAGAGACTCAATGATTAACTGCAGAATATTTTTAGACATTTTGGACAGCCAATTTTAAAAGATTAAAGCAGAGATGAACAGAAATGCCTTGGAGATAAAAAAAAAGAAAAAAAAAAGAAAAAGGGATTAGATCAGGAAAAATGGGATTAAGGCTAAGCTTGGCGAAAGACACCAGAAACTGGAAGATTTGGGAGAATATACTATATTCCAGAATAAGTCACAACAGAATGAAGTTAAAATACTAGAGAAAAAGACTGAAGTGATGGAAATAAAAATAAGAGGTATACCCTAAAGTGTCTCCCAAAATAACCTAGAAATATTCTTACAAGATTTCTTCTCCTATCTCGGGCTGAATCCTGAAAAAGACATGAATGCTCTTGAAAGGCTCCACAGAACTGCCAAAAGCGTAAACGTGAAAAAAAGGAGTGAATGTGCCTAATGGCCCCGTGCAAATAAATTTATAATATAATAAAACTTGTACCACAATAATGCTGCCTTCTGAAGTAATCTCCAAGTTACTCAAAACAATACACAAAAACGGAAGCAGAATGGCGCAACAGTAGTGAATACATAAAATAAGTATTATTCCGATGAAGAGTAATAAAATCCTTCACATTTAATAAGATTCCTGTAAGAAAACACAATAAAACACACACATGTGTATGACCAGATACAATAAATATATATGGGCCCCTAATACAAGGAGAACTTACAAAACGATGGGAGGGATAAAACGGGAAAGGAACAAATCAAGCAGAGATGATGGCTGGAATAGCATCAGGATAGGACTGCACCTCAACGCGTTTCGCCGGATACCTCACGGCTTATATATACAAACACATACCCACCTCCACCCTGCAGTCCTATCCTGATGCTATTCCAGCCATCATCTCTGCTCGATTTGTTCCTTTCCCGTTTTATCCCTCCCATCGTTTTGTAAGTTCTCCTTGTATTAGGGGCCCATATATATTTATTGTATCTGGTCATACACATGTGTGTGTTTTATTGTGTTTTCTTACAGGAATCTTATTAAATGTGAAGGATTTTATTACTCTTCATCGGAATAATACTTATTTTATGTATTCACTACTGTTGCGCCATTCTGCTTCCGTTTTTGTGAAAAGCGTAAACGTCCCAGAACAATCTCCCAGGGACATTCTTATATGCTTCCACTCATTCCGTTGTAAGTCTATGGTGCTTAGAAATTTCTCCGAAAAAGATCTGAAAGGCTCAGAATATGAACACTTAAAGATCTATCCAGACCTCTCCTATCAAACAAGGAAACAGAGGAGAACTTTTTCACCATACACCGAGATACTAAGGAACAATGACGCTAGATATGTTTGGAAATATTTTTTTCCATGACAAAAGAGAAATTTTTTTATTCCCCAAAGATCTGAAAACTTGGCTCCAACTAAAAATTTTTGTTCCAGTCAATGCAGATCTATCTCCTCCATAAAATGAAAAAAAGAAGAAAAATGGAAGACGTGACGAGAGCAGGTCCCAAACGATGGGAAGTCTACTTAGACAAACTCACGTTTCATAATCAACTACTCTAATTTACCTTTTAGACAAGCCATAAATATAAAAGATAAAAAGACACTTGGAAATATAGTGTTAAATAGACGCCATTAGGGCAGGTCTTTTTTGTTAGTTTTTTTTTTTTGTTTAAAGCTCTTAGAGTACAGTATTTAAATATATCACCATAGAAAATTGAGGATTTAAGATAATGCAGGCTCTCACAGGAAATAAAGGTTTTTCTTTTGCACTTTTTATAGGGGACAACACTGCAAATATGGCAATATGGCAGAAAGGGACAGGTTTTTGCTTCCAGAGCTGGATTGTCAATAGTGCTAAAATTTCAATATGGGGGTAAGAGAGAAGTGTGTTTATATATATATATATATATATATATATATATATATATATATATATACATACATATTTTTATTCTCTTTATTAGGGTTAGATGGACTTGAGCACAAAGTGCATTTTTTGAGTAATCTATCCACATATATGTATAACTTATTTTGTGATTTAGATTTGGCATAACAATGTCCCATTTTGCCGTGTATAAGATCACTATGATGGAAACTTAGGTATTTGTGATTAGGCAATGATAATATGGCATCTATGAGGTTTTTTTTTTTTTTTTGGCATTAGGTGCACTTTAGATGGGTTGTACACAAAGTCTTAATCTTTGCACATGATTCATTTGTACTATGAGCGGGGCACAGTTCAGAAATATTTTGCTGTATATAAAGGGAGAATAACAGTAACCCAAGTATCAAGATTCTGTAAAAGACACTATGGTAACTAGAGATTTTTTTTTTTTTTTAGGGACAACAAGAATTTTTCTGAAGACAAGGGCATGGATATGTGTTTGTTTTGTGGTTGGACAATATGGGCCTTAAATGCATTATCATGGACATTCAAGGACTCAAGACACAGCAGTATAATACAGGATACAAAAGGTCTTCTCTTGTATCGTTTTTTTTTTGGCATGGGTTAATATTGCCAACATAACAATAAGGTGGGGAGAGATAGGAGGGGATGAGAAGAGTGAAGGAAGAAAAGGGAAAAACATTTTCAGAGTTACGATTAGGGGCATGCTGTAAGGAACACAGATATATTATTATAGGAAATAAAGATTTGAAAACAAGTAAAGGATATCACGGTAATTAAAGGGTTTTCTCACAAATATTCATTATAGAAAATCACAGATTTGAAAATAAATAAAAGTTACTATGGTTATTAAAGGGTTCTTTTCCTTTTCTTTTTTTCCCCTCTCTGCACTACGTGTACTTTAGACGGGTTGTACACAAAGTATTAATTACTGCACATGAATAATTTGCATTGCGAGTGAGGCACTGTATAGCAACACTCTGCCATATATAAAGGGAGTATAACAGAAACCCAATTATCAAAGATCATGAAAAAGACTTCATGGTAACTAAGGTTTTTTTCCTGCTTTTGCCTCTCTTGTCTCTCTGTTTTGTGACATGGTGGCTGATCCCACAAAGCTGCATAGGTGCTTGGTTCGTATCACCCGACACGCCATGGAGATTTTTCTCTTGGCCTGCCAACTATATAGATATTATTTTTGGAGTTAGCACTCAACAGTTTAGGAGAGTTTTTGCTAGCTCAGGGTTTTTTTCTTTTTTCTTCTGGGGAAGAACCCCTAGGGGTAAGTGTATAACAGCCATGTTTTTATGTAATATGTTTAACTGTATTGTTGTATGTGAAGGACGCAGAAGGGGATGGGGGATTCAGGAGTGCCTGAGATGCCTAAATGAGAGATAGAAGATAACAGATGGTTAAAAAACATTGATTAATGTCCAGGGTCTGAATTCCCTTCAGAAAAGGAGTTTATATTTTAGTCTATTAAAAAGTAAACGCAACCAGAAGTGGAGACCAAGAGTCGCACTGTAGGTAAAGTCTCAGAATTAAGAATACACTATTCCTGATGGTGATATGGGCTTCTATGAAGCTCAAAAAACAAAGAGTTGTAGCAATACTATTTTCTAATGATTCAGCAGTTAGGGTCCTCCACCAAGATTGTGATAAAGAGGGACGTTATATTATTCTGAAGTGCGAAATTAACTATGTGATCTATACTATCTCAAATATTAATGCCCCGAATCAACCCCCAGTACGATTTATTTAAAAAATGCCCCTAAAGGTGGTGAGGATAAAACAGGGGGTGACCTTACTTATGGGTGACTTCAACTGCCAACTCGATCCAAACATGGACAGTATATCATGCTCGGGTACGGTCAGAAACTGTAATGTCCTTAACAACGCAAGGCATTTTAGAGTGCTGTTGAGGAATCACACACTTTTGGATTTCTGGCGCATATTTCATCCTGGGGAAAAAGATTTCTCTTGCATCTCTCGTTCCCACTTAATAACATTTTTTTTTTATTAATTCTATTAATCTAAACACATTAAAGATAAAATGACAATACAAAAATAGAATCTCTTAATACATATTATGCAAAAAAAAAAAAAATGATGAACATATCAACAGACATACTATTCCTGATGCCACAAGCACTATTCAGAATATGTTTTGCTTTGGGGGATACAACATATTGATTATTATCTCTTACTGTATTGGGCTGAAGCTGAGTGGGTTGTTTAATTTACATCTATTTTATTTTTTTCTCTTTCTTTCCCTCTTCTTTCCCTCTCTCCTTGTCCTCTTCCTTCAATCGGCATTACAAATTATGTTCCCATATTGTCAATGTCTTTTCTGCCACCTCTAGTTGTTTAATCATTACCTGACCTTTATCAATATATATGTTAACTGGTAGGTGACCTTATTCCTTACTATCTAGACAAGGGTTCTTGTTTTTTCCATAGGCTAGCAATTATCCTTTTGGCCGCAATTAAAATGTGCGTTACCAGATATCTATCCATGTTCTATCTGGTTCCTATTTATATCATATTTTTTTATGAACATGACCCCTTATTCTCAGAAATATATTTTCTCCAGAGTGAATATCTGTCAAATAAAAATGGGTAGGACTTAACTGAATTACCAATTATTAATTGGGAGAAGTATTTTAGACCCATATGCAATCCATTTACATTTATTTGTTCAGTTCCAAAAGTATTATTTATATATTATGAGACTATTTACTGTTAATGACCTTTTTTGGTTTTTAAACACCCATAATAATTTTATTTTTCAAATCATCTTTCTATACGATTCTCCCCTTTTTATTGCCTAGAAAAGGATACTCAGATATTTTTGTATTGTATTACTTACATCTAATTTATACCATGTGTTTTTGTCTTCTTCCTTCATTTGCCATTTAGCTTAAATATCATGGCCACATCATGATCATTTTTAACAGTTAACAAACTTAGATTTTGATTAATGGATCCTCATCACACAGGCTGTAAACTTTGCTACTATCAAGGGGTATAAACTCCTGATGTCTGAAGTGTATACATAATAGAATTATATATTAACTCTCCCAGACTGCAGAATACATCTTTTAGGCACCATAATAAAGTGTAATCAATTTTCTAGCAAGTATGAGACTTAATAGACGCTAATATATACAGTAGTTCTGCATTTAAACCAGCTTTAATATGCAATTAGGAAAGATTGTCTGGTGCCAGATGTTCAAGTTAGCCCATGAGCAATCAAGCATTCAAATCAATATTTTTGCCTAAACACTATCAATTCCATGTTTTAACTGGGTCAGTAATGACCTTCAGTTATCTTAATTTTTTTTTAGCTTTGTCATTATATTTTCCCATCGTTCTTTTGTATTTTTTTTTTACATTATTTTAACAAAATAGTTGCAGATGTTTAGGTTATCTTTGCATTTATGTTTCTATGTGAAGTTATCTGCTGCAAGTGCAACTCACTCTCATGCACTCAAAGTGCATAATAGGTGATAGGTTACCAGAATATTTATTTTACTACTCAGGATATGAGAGTTTTACTTCACATCTCACCTTTGGGTTGGTTGCCCCTAATTCGTCCAGCTAAATAGTGTTTATGGTGTGAATATAGCGAATAGGACCTCAGTTTATCATAAAAGCAACACTGCACATACACACTTGCTGTTTTAGTCAGCAACTATAGCAAAAGCCAATACAAATGGGACATTTGGCAGTATGGCCAGAATTCTCATTAGCCAGACTATGCACTTCTTAGAGGAGCACAATCTTTTAGGGATGACATGGAAGTAAACAGGAAAGGCTTAGTGCTTGCTCGGACACCTTTGAAGTCCTATCACTTTTCATTACATCCTATCCATGTTTGCTCATTCCCTGTATTCTAGGACTTTCCGTCCCTACTTTTCACCTATGCCAGGAAAGTCCAAGATTTTTCTAAAGTGGGACACATGCTCAGAAAACGCATATGTGTATTGAGCCAAATTCATAATTTAAGTGTATAGTAATGATGAAGAATAGCTTGTTAAGCATTGAAAAACATTTGGTTATTAAGCAGTAATTCAAAATCAGTTCAAAACAAGTTTAAATGAACTTTATTCAAACAAAAATATACATTTATAGGGATAATGAGCATATACACAGTTAAGTCAAGTGGGCAGCACCTTGCTGTCAAATGGGCCACATTTGGCCATGGGCCAACCATTGGTTGCCCTTAAACTAAATCTTCCACAAACCTGTGGTGGGGTCCACATTTCTCTTTTTTTCTCTCCCAAGAGATGCCTGAGATTTCAAATCTTTCCTGTTTGGCAGCTATAACACCATCAGTTGTGGTCTATTTTATCATCTGAACACAACACGCGAATGTGGAGAAGGCAATCACAGAAAAAAATGTCTTGGTGACAGCTTTATTCAAGTGCAAAGCAGGTACAGAAAACATGGTACATAGGCAGGACACACATCCATATGCATTTCATAGCCAGTTTGCATGAAAAGCATTAAAGGGACACTCTAGTCCCCAAACTCACTTTAGTGCAGTTGAAGACTACTGCTTGTATAGTGCACAGGCTTTTTTTCCAGTATGATTTGATGCAAGCATTCTGCATAAATTACGTGTTTAATATTTGTCTGATGGCATCAATAGAGAGACAGGAAATTCGATTCATTTGAAGAAAAACATAAATTGACTTTTACTCAGCTAGTGTGGGCAGTCCTGGTTTCTCGCAAACTGCTGTAATTTCACAATTTCATCAAGCTGTAAGCATTTTAAATCTTAAGCAATGCAAAATGTAAAGCATTCATTTTAAAGTACTTTGAAAGCACATTAATATACATTAACATTTGGAAGATGCATTGTAAGCAGTGTTCTGCCTATGCACCCTCTTTTCTGTACCTGCTTTTCACTTGAATAAAGTTGCTGAAACATATTTCTATATGACTGCCTTCTCGACCTCCACTTTGAAGTTTGTACTACAACACTGTTACTTGCTGTGACAACTGGACATTCCTTTTCATGTATCCAGTGTCTCGCAACTGCATGGTTATTTTTTCATCAATATTAGGTAAGTATAAAAAGTAGCAATTTCTGTGTGTCACTGTTATGGGTTTTAAAAAGACCAACGCAGTTGAAACATTGGATAATTTGTGTCAACAGTGCATATGGTTTTGTGTAAAGCTGCCATCTATACTGTGTAACCCTAAGTCACAAAAAAGAAAGATGGCAAAACAATACAAATAGGTTAAGGTGAGCTTATAGGAGACATTTCAGTCTGTCTCTGTTTGGCGCATAGTCTGTAGTTTCCTTCGATGTTCTGCACCAAGTGCTATGTAAATTTATTTAATTATGTAATCCTAAATGTGACTGCAGTCTACATAGTAATGTAGGCTGTTTGGCATGTTGGTGCCTATTGATTGCATGTGGCCATAGTTCATAATAAAAAGGGTGGAGAACACACTGCGCCAATACGTGACAGAAGTGGTGGCAACAAAATCAACCAGTGTTCCACTACTGGTACAAAAAAACAACCATTTAAAATGTGAAAATGTGCGCTACAACCAAAAACTAAATACGGAGATTACCCTTGAATCGGAGGCAATCCAGTCCTTGCAAGTACAGAGGTTTAGGGTAATCCTCTCATGTAAATATAAAGGGGAAAACAAAAACAATATAGTGTAGTATTTCTGTGAAGGGAGAGGAACCTTGTGCACTTTTTGGGACATATGTGATCTTGATCTGCACTTCATACTGGACCTTGCTTTTTTTAATGTAAGATTTTATGTTTTTTTTTATATGTAATAAATGTACCCATTCTAACAGTCTCTCCCTGCGTTCTCTCATAGGGCTGGGAGTCTCCCTGTGATTGCGGTGGACCTTTGACCCTACGTGGGGCTCCTGTGGTGAACTTGAAACTGAGCAGATTTCTGCTCAGTAATATGTGAGTTTTCCATATTCACTTTCTATTCACTTATATTTTTATGGAAATACTACACTATATTGTTTTTGTTTTTCCCTTTATATTTACATGAGAGGATTACCCTAAACCTCTGTACTTGCACGGAGAGGATTGCCATGGTTGATAGTGGAAAAACGTATCTAAAAAAAAATAGCAAATTGATCCTGACAAAAGATGAGACAGAGTAAATAGTGCACACCGAGGCACAGTATAATCCAAAATATTGTATATTTAAATATTAAAAAAAGAGATAATATAAAGATCTTACTTTTATATAGATATACATTTGGGAAAAATGAGTAATAATGCAGAAAACCTAACTACTTTAAAATGTTGGAAATAGATAGTAACTAAAAAAACATCTTCTGTCTAGAAAATGTGTGCCAAGTTAAATAATTGATAGCGAGCTTTTAAAAAATAAATTAAAAAATTCCACAGCGTTATAAACATTTGTGTCATTTGGGATCTGTCTTAATATTAAAATTTGGAATTGTACTTACAGTGAATCCAATAAGTATCCAATCCAATCAGCATTCATGTCAGAGAAAACTGTGTAAAGTATGATAAATAAATGTCTTTATCTACCTCAACTTTAGTAATTCATGTCAGATTCTCCAAGTACTACTTGGACATGAGATTTGAGTGTCTTGAATTGCTGGTTCAGAAGGAAAACACACTTAGAAAACAATCTAAGAAACCTTAGCATCCATTAGGAATCCATTAGGAAATTCAAACAGTGAGCAGAATAAACATTAGTGTTGCTACGATTTAGTGTATTCAGATTTAAAGATCTTTTTTACTTGGCTAGTTCATAGTTCATCATAGTACCCCAAGCTTCTATTCTTGCTGAGATGTATAACCTCGGTAATTCGATCAAACAGACACTAAGCTGTTTACAGATAGAATACGCATTCATTAAATGAGTTCAAGAACTCTGCAAATAATTCAGGCAATTTATTATTCTGGTAATATTGAACCCATTTTTAAAATGCATGGACTAATCTACCAATGGCATAGAACTAGCATGTTGTAGTGTATCTTTTAAGCTACTGATGTTCTTTTTTTTTTTTTTACTTAATATGAAGACTGAAAGTCTCCTAGGTTCTACCTACGGTATCAAAATATAAAATTAATAATTAATAAATAGCTTAAATATTTGCATGGAATCTGGCCTTCTACATAAAAAAAAAGTTGAACAACACTCTTTTAAGGATTAAAGAAGGTTAGGAATGTGTTCATTAGTGTCAAAGTACTGTATCCATTCCCTTCCCCTCTAATACTGAACTTTGCACTTCACAGTATAGGATTAAAAATTGTTCCCAAATTACAATGAAGAAGCTATGTCCTGTCAATGTAGTACTGGGAAAATTGTATCCCTGGACATTAACAGAACAAACAAGAGCTAAGATGTCTGTACTAATTTTGTTTTTTTTCTTAGCTTCTAGTCAATAGAGAGGACTTATGCGTTCAATACTAATCTCCATCAGTCCAGATAATCATGCAGTTGTTGTGTAATTGCTGGAGGCAATAAACATGCTGTTTGGTAAGTGCAAACTAGAAATCTCTATGTAATGATTTAAATAACAAAATCAAAAAGGTTCCTAATACCACACATGAAGTATACAGGAGAACTCAATTATGACAGTACATGTGAAAACAACAAAACAATGGTTTTGGTTTTTTTTTACACTACAAATATTCACAATATAATGGTGTTGACAAAAGCAATTTTAATTTCTGAACAGTAGATATAAATTAATGGTAGTGAAAAATGAAACTACTTTTTACAGATACAATTTGCTCTACAGATTTTTCAAAACATAAAGGCTAATTTTTAGTTCCAGAATTTAAAAATATTTACTTAACAAAGCCCTGTGGATATGCATCACATACTGTCATAAAATAGTCTAATTGTAGGTGAATGATGAAGCTGGTGTTTCTAATCTGGTCTACTGGGACGCTGGGAGATTTCCTGGTAGGCCACAACTGCTAGGGCTAGGTATTTTAATGTCCCAACCATTTGTGAGTATCCAGTTATTTGATTGGGGCACCTTCCCAGGTGCTGCACATAGCTCATTCAGTTCTACAGATGGACTCCTAATGAGAAATTGTGGTAGTTAGGTAGCTGCCAATATGTTATAGGTAAATAAAAACTGGCTCTATGGGGTTATTAACCATGGCTAGGCAAAAAAAGGTAAGGCTGGGGAAATGAGAGCTAATGATCTGCTAAACTTTTGTTTAATTTGTGTATCTAATTTACAACGGAAAGTTGTTACACATCGCGAGGGAGCTAAAGAATTTTATAAATTGTGGGGCAAGGACTTTGGCCCATAACTTGTAGTAGTGAATTAGGCAGGGAATTATTCCCTAATTATGTTGGTGATATGTCCAAAATACATCAATAATTTAATAAGTGAGATGGATCTATTTATTTCGGGTAGAATTGAACTCTCTGTTCATGTATTTTCCTTTTTTGTTACTATGCTCATACATTTTGCTTTAATCATTAGGGATGCCCTCTGGAGTTTCTGGTTGCATAGAGTGGCTAGTTGTGATCCCAGAGAAGAGACTTGTAGGTGAGTGGAGACATAGAGGGGCATGTCCTAAAAAAACGCAAATATATTTTATGTGCAAAACTATTTTTGCGCTTTGCTCCTTTTGCAATGTACTAAACATTTAACACTCAAATAGTAAATATGAGCAAATTGCGAATAAAACCAGACAAGTTTGCGAATATTTTTTCTACCTCTTTTGATTGCACTTGCTAAAAGCTGGTGTAATTTTCACATGCAAATAACAATTATTTTTCACAAAATATTCGTCAAACTCTTTAGCATGCACAAATTTATTAGCGTAAATGGAAAAAGCTATGCTGATTAGATGGCCTGTTATCCCTGACTTGTGAAAAGAAGAATTATTTCACCTAAAGTACTAGCTATTCTATGTGCCTGACTTTTATTTTAATTCTGTAAGTGTTACAATTAAAATATGTGCAGAAAGTGTTTTTTTTTTAAATCGTTATTTATAACACAAATCTTTTTTCAGACTTTTGCAGTTCTCCAGTATATGTTCTTTCATATATTTTTTTTTGCCTTATTTTTTCACATAATAACAATTGTATAGGACATAACAATAAATATCTGCACAAAAAGTCTTAAAAAAACATTTTAGTACATAAATACAAATATAAGAGACATTATGCCCGTCTTTAATTTTTTCTTTTTCCTTTCAAGGGGGATAGACAAGGGGCTACATGGAGAAATGATTTATTCTCCCATTCATTGGTTCTATATGTTTATCCTTTTCTTTTCTTCTTCGCTTCTCTCTATACTTCCCTTCCACTCCCCTTTCCTTCTCATTCTAAGTATGTGCAAGAAACCCACTCTAACTTGAAAGAAAAAAAGGCAAACCAGGGAGACCATCTCTATTTGAGCAACTCGATTTTCCCTTCATTGTATACAATATTTTGCTCCATATTATGTTGGTACAGTATTTGGATATGTATCTGAGTCCAAGCTAGGCAATTATTTAATTTCCAGTTCTAAGCAATGATCATCTTGGTGGCCTTAAAGATGTGTATTAGTAGATATTTTTTATGAAACGACAAAGCTGAAGGGACCAAATGTAAAAGGGCCACTTCAACTGTTTTATCTATTTTTACTTCAAAAATTAGATTTTCCCATAGTCTCAAGAGTGCTGGGCAATCCCAGCTAATATGTCTATGGTCACCTAAGTTTTAAGAACATCTCCAGCATAATGCTGATTTGGTGTTGTTTAGTTTGTTCATAATTTTGGGGACCATGTGCCACTTATAAATGATCTTAATTTGGAGTTTAAAAAGATTTAGGCATTTGATTGACCTTTTGACATCCTTTACTGATGAGTGCCATTTTTTATTACTGTATACCCTTCTTATTTTTGGGCTGCTTTCAGTAAACTATATAACTTAGGCATTACTTTAGTTCTTTGGACTTGGTCAAATATTATATCGATCTCCCTCTCCAGGGCCGTCTTTAACGCGGGGCAAACGGGACAGCTGCCCTGGGCCCATTTACTCCTGGGGGGCCCCAAGGCAGCTGTCCCGTGGGCCCCCAGCCCCTGCTTGCCGCGTTCACAGCGCATTGCGCTTGTGAAAGCTTTTTTCCGGCAAGCCGCATCCGATGGATGCGACGGCCGGGAAAAAAAAAATAAACTGACGCCGGATGTGACGTTGCGTCACATCCGGTGACTGTTTCCCTCCACCGTGCAAGAGGGAAGACTGCACGGAGGAGACATCCGGCGGGGGACACGGAGCAGCTTCATGTAAGTACTTGGGAACGGGGGGGGGGGGGGCTGACTGGCACTATATTACTGGGCATCTGGCTGGCACAATATTACTGGGCTCTGAGTGGCACAATATTACTGGGCATCTGAATGGCAGAATATTACTGGGCTCTGACTGGCACAATAATACTGGGCATCTGAATGGCAGAATATTACTGGGCTCTGACTGGCACAATAATACTGGGCATCTGAATGGCAGAATATTACTGGGCTCTGACTGGCACAATAATACTGGGCATCTGAATTGCAGAATATTACTGGGCTCTGACTGGCACAATAATACTGGGCTTCTGAATGGCAGAATATTACTGGGCTCTGACTGGCACAATAATACTGGGCATCTGAATGGCAGAATATTACTGGGCTCTGACTGGCACAATAATACTGGGCATCTGAATTGCAGAATATTACTGGGCTCTGACTGGCACAATAATACTGGGCATCTGAATGGCACAATATTCCTGGGCATCTGGCTGGCACAATATTACTGGGCATCTAAATGGCACAATATTCCTGGGCATCTGGCTGGCACAATATTACTGGGCTCTGACTGGCACAATATTACTGGGCATCTGAATGGCAGAATCTTACTGAGCTCTGGCTGCACAATATTACTGGGCATCTGGCTGGCAGAATATTACTGGGCTCTGGCTGGCACAATATTACTGGGCATCTGGCTGGCACAATATTACTGGGCATCTGGCTGGCACAATATTACTGGGCATCCTGCTGGCACAATATTACTGGGCATCTGGCTGGCACAATATTACTGGGCTCTGACTGGCACAATATTGCAGGCATCTGACTGGCACAATATTCCTGGCCTCTGACTGGCACACTATTACAGGCATCTGACTGGCATAATATTACAGGCATCTGACTGGCACAATATTACAGGCATCTGACTGGCACAATATTCCTGGCCTCTGACTGGCACACTATTACAGGCATCTGACTGGCATAATATTACAGGCATCTGACTGGCATAATATTACAGGCATCTGACAGGCACAATATTCCTGGCATCTGACAGGCACAAATATTCCTGGTATCTGACAAGCACAATATTCCTGGTATCTGACTGGCACAATATTACTGGGCATCTGGCTGGCATAATATTACTGGGCTCTGACTGGCACAATATTGCAGGCATCTGACTGGCACAATATTCCTGGCCTCTGACTGGCACACTATTACAGGCATCTGACTGGCATAATATTACAGGCATCTGACTGGCATAATATTACAGGCATCTGACTGGCATAATATTACAGGCATCTGACTGGCACAATATTACAGGCATCTGACTGGCACAATATTACAGTCATCTGACTGGCACAATATTCCTGGCCTCTGACTGGCACACCATTACAGGCATCTGACTGGCATAATATTACAGGCATCTGACTGGCCTAATATTACAGGCATCTGACAGGCACAATATTCCTGGCATCTGACAGGCACAAATATTCCTGGTATCTGACAGGCACAATATTCCTGGTATCTGACAAGCACAATATTCCTGGTATCTGACTGGCACAATATTACAGGTATCTGACTGGCACAATATTACAGGTATCTGAATGGCACAATATTCCTGGGCTCTGACTTACACAATATTCCTGGTATCTGACTGGCACAATATTCCTGGTATCTGACTGGCACAATATTACAGGCATCTGACTGGCACAATATTACTGGGGTCTGAATTTCACAATATTCCTGGTATCTGACTGGCACAATATGCCTGGGCTCTGACTGATACAATATTCCTGGGCTCTGAATGGCACAATATTACTGGGCTCTGACTGGCATAATATTACTGGGCTCTGACTGGCACAATAATACTGCGCTCTGAATGGCACAATAATACTGCGCTCTGAATGGCACAATATTACGGGCATCTGAATGGCACAGCAATTATGCCATATGTGTGTGTGTGTGTGGGGGGGGGGTAACATTGCGATGGATGGCGGGATTGCATGCAGGGGAGGGGGCAGGGTCCAGGGGGCCCAAGCAAATGCTTGCGCAGGGTCCAATCACTATTAAAGACGGCCCTGTCCCTCTCAACCAAACATGCATCTCTTGTTAATATCAGGTTTATAAGATAGTTCTTTAATCTTAGGTATGTAAATAATTCTCTTGAGGGCAGTCCCAATTCGATTTGTAATTGTCCAAAGGGTTTTACTGAATCTTTATCGAGGATATCTCCAATTTAATTTTTTTTTTCCAGTTCATAAGTGATAATTCTTCTATGGTTTGTTCCAAAATCTTATTAGGTACGGCCCCTGAGATTTTATGTACGATCTTGTGTCTTTTTTTAAAGCTTTTCCAAAATCTTAATAATTCTAAGACAAATAATGGAGCATCCTGTTTTACTATTTTCCTCTCAGTCCCACATATCAACCAGAGGACTGTAGATAGATCATCTATGCCAATAAGATCTTCAATTTGATACCATGGGTCCAAAAATTCTGAGCTATTCTGCCATTTATGTTTATGGTGTAATATACTAGAATCGTAATAGGAGTAGATTTTCAAGTTGTTATTTATTAGGGAAATTGGCCTATAACTTGCAGTTTTAGAATCGTCCTTGCCCAGTTTAAGTATTGGTGATAGTGTAGCCTGCAGTAACTCCTCTAGTGTTCTACCCTCTTCTCTAATTTCATTAAACATATCTATTAAGTAATCAGCCAATTTGTGTCCAAACATTAAATATAATGTATTATTAAAGCCGTTCGGGTCTGGAGCCTCATTGTTTTTTTTTTTTAATTGTGATATTACATCCAATATCTCTGCTTTATTTATCTGAAGATTTAGGCTATCTAGCTTTGCTTCTGAAAGCCTTGGAAATCTATACTATCTGAATATTGGTTAATCTGGCCCTGTGTGACACCGTTATCCGGCAAATTATACAGTTCTGAATAAATATCATTGAATGCCTTGTCTATTTCCTGTGGGGAGATCTTAATTTCATGCTTCACTTTTATTTTTTTTATTTGATTTGCTTTGATATCTTTAAATTTGTTTGATAGAAGTTTCATAGCCTTATTGCCTTTATAGTATCATAGTTGTTTAAGCTTCAAAAGGGTGTAATTAGCCTTAGCAAGGAGGTGAGAATTAATCTAGGTGGCCAAAATAGTAAAAAAACAATTGGTGGGCAAAATAGTAAAAAAACAATAAGCTAGCATTTAGTAATTATAAAAAAAACTCTGCGTGAGGAAGATAGAAAGATCTATAAGAGTAGGCAGAAAGAGGCAAAGCAAACTATAAGAGCTTCCAAAGCACACGCAGAAGAGAAAATAGCCCAGTCAGTGAAAAAGGGGGATAAAACATTTTTTAGATACACAAATGTGAAAGGGAAAGTAAAACAAGGATTAGTTAGATTAAAAACAAAAGAAGGATGCTATGTAAAAGAAGATAAAGGCCTATCAAACTGCCTTAATGCATATTTTTGTTCAGTTTTTACAAATGAAAATGAGGGTAAGGGACCTCATTTAGGGAAAATGACTAATGAGACTTTTGATGTATGTAAGTTCACAGAGGAAGAGGTTTTAATGCAGCTGTCTAAAGTAAAGACAAATAAGTCAATGGGCCCTAATGGGATACATCCAAAGTTATTAAAAGAACTTAGTGGTGTACTAGCAAAACCGTTAACAGATGTATTTAACCAATCATTGTTAATGGGAGCAGTCCCAGAAGATTAGCAAAGGTTGTGCCCATTCACAAGAAAAGTAGTAGGGAGGAGGCAGGCAACTATAGACCAGTAAGTCTTACTTCAGCAGTGGGGAAAATAATGGAAACCTTGTTAAAGAATAGGATTGTTGAACATCTAAAATTGCATGGGTTTCAAGATCAGAGACAACATGGGTTTACTTCAGGGAGATCATTCCAAACGAATCGTGTTGATTTTTTGTTTGATTGGGTAGTGCAGTAGACATTGCTTACCTAGATTTAAGTAAGGCTTTTGACAATGTCGTACATAGAAGGCTTATCAATAAACTGCAATCTTTAACTTTGGATTTCAATATTGTTGAATGGATTAGACAATGGCTGAGTGACAGGCAACAGAAGGTTGTAGTCAATGGAGTATATTCGATGCAAGGTCTTGCTACTAGTGGGGTACCTCAGGGACCTTGGACCCATTCTCTTTAATATTTGTTTTAGTGATATTGCAGAAGGTCTTGTTGGCAGAGTATGTCTTTTTGCTGATGATACCAAGATTAGCAGCAGGGATGATGTTCATGGAGGGATAAGCCAAATGGGAAATGATTTAGCTAAACTAGAAAAATGGTCAGAGTTATGGCAACTGACATTTAATGTGGACAAGTGCAAGATTATGCACCTTGGGCATAAAAACCCAAAAGCAGAATATAGAATATTTGGTACAGTACAACCTCAACATCTGAGGAAAGGTATTTAGGAGTAATCATTTCAGAGGACTTAAAGGTACGTAGGCAATGCAATAGAGCAGCAGGAAATTCTAGCAAAATGCTTGGTTGCATAGGGAGAGGTATTAGCAGTAGAAAGAGGGACGTGCTCATGCCATTAAACAGATCAATGGTGAGACCTCACTTGGAGTATTGTACGCAGTACTGGAGACCGTATCTCCAGAAGGATATTGATACTTTGGAGAGAGTTCAGAGAAGGGCTACTAAACTGGTTCATGGAGGGATATGATAGAAACATTTAAATACATAAAGGGAATCAACACAGTAAAGGAAGATAGTATATTTAAAAGAAGAAAAACTACCACAACTAGAGGACATAGTCTAAAATTAGTTTAAAAGTAATATCAAAGTATTACTTTACTGAGAGGGTAGTGGATGTATGGAATAGCCTTCCAGCGAAGAGGTAAACGCAGTCAATGATTTTAAGCATGCGTGGGATAGGCACAAGTCTATCCTAGATTTAAGATAGGGAACTCGGGACTACTAAAAGTATTTAGAAAATTGGGCAGACTAGATGGACCGAATGGTTATCTGCCGACACATTCTTTGTTGCTATGTTTCTATGTAATCTGTTTAGTTATTTCTACATTTTTTTGAGTAATAGTCTGGGATGGGGCAGATTTATACAGATGATTAAGAGGGAGATAACTGTATGTCTGTCTACTTTATTTATTATTACTAAGCATAATGTGAAATTTATAAACTTTTTTTAAGTGTAATATATTTTCAAAAAAGTTTAAATTTCACATCCATAATTATCAAAATACTTACTAATACAATCTATGTTATATTTTAAATGCTTATATATTGTACACTGACTTTGCCTCCAATTCACTCCCTATACTTCACGTACGGATTGTGAATTACAGATAATGACAGCAAGTGAAAGGAAAAAACAAACAAACCCATTTCCTGTTATTTTTTTAAGTTTAACCCCTTAGTGACAAGACATTTTCACCTTGACTTTCCCTTGGTGACAATGGCTGTTTTGACATTTCTAGGGTGTTTGTGTTTAGCTGTAATTTTTTTCATTCTCGCATACAGTACCCACACAAATTATATGTTGTTTTTATCGTCATAAGAAGGGCTTTCATTAGATACCATTATGTTCATCATATCTTATAATTTACTACAAAAAAAATCATAAAATATGATGAAAAATTTAAAAAAACACACTTTTTCTAACTTTGACCTAAAATATAATTTACACAAATAAAACCATTAAAAAAGACCCCGTCTAAATAGTTTCTAAATGTTCTCCCGAGTTCCAAAATATGCATGTTTCCATATTTTTCGGTATTTTTTTGCGAGTTATGGGACAAAAACCAAAAATAGTGTTTTTTGGTTTTTTCCTATATTGATCTTTTGACCCCAACTCGAACCCAAAATTTAACCCTAACACTAAATATTAACCCCAACTCTAATCCTTATTATATCCCTTAATATTTTTTAACTTTAATTTAATTTTAACCCTATCCCTTATGCTAAAAAATATTTAATTTTAACCCTATAGGCTAATATAGTTAAATAACCTGTTTTTAATTAATTAAATATTTATTTTAAATATTTCCCATTGCAATGCTACTAAACTACCACTAGGGGTAGTCAAGTAGCATATTCAGAGCGACGGAAGTGAAGTTACTTTCACTTCCGAAGCTCAGACCGGCAGAGGACTTAGCCATATTGACGGAGCAGCATGCTCCGTCAATATGGCTCCCCACGATCGCTCCGTGGGGCGATCGTGGGGGTCCCGAAATATAAATTTCGGTGCTGGCTATTGCATCAATGTCGAGGCAATAGATCAGCACTGTTAAAGTGGTTTTCGCCATCATTGATCGCGAAAACCGCTTCATTCAATGCAGGACGTGCCTGGCACGTCCTTTGTCGTCAAGGGGTTAATATGCAACATATCAAATATTTTTTATACACTTGTATTAATATTATTCTAATCACACTTTTGGGTTTACATATACACCACGAAAATTCTACTTTCTATGTTTCATATGTTTGGTTTCAACAAAATGTCCATAAGCTTCTATATCCGAATTCCCCAACTACTTGCTATTCATTTCGTTATTCAATTAGTTTAAATGGAAATTTCACCTATATTCATTCAATACATAGTATAAGACTAGGGACTTTGGATGAAAGAGTCGAATTTTGACAGCTCAATAGCATAAGTTAAGGGATGAAATGCAGATGATTTTGACTCTTTCAACCGAATTCTCCAACCTTATCCGATTGAAGTGAGGCCATTTTCATCCATTGCTGCATTCATTTCATTATTCAATTCATATGAATGAACATTTCACCTTTGTTCATTCAATACAAAGTATAAAGTTGGGGAATTCGGATGAAAGAGACAAATTTTGACAGCTCAATAGCATAAGGTAGGGGCCGAAATTCGACTCTTTCAACCGAATTCTCCAATAGGTGAATTATTTTCAATATGTCCTAATGAATATAACGAATAAAAAATAATGAATGAATTTCGTCTAAAATAAATGCAGCAATGGGTATCATGGGTATTATGTGAACAATTGCATCATGACATAAAACGAGGGTATTATGGTGCAAACTGTGTTGTACTTTTAGATACACAGACCATTTTAATTATCATTTATACCTTACAGCACTTTTCTCACTTGTCTTGTTTGTATATATTATTAAACGTTAAATTTTAATATGAGATTTCAATTCCAATTATTGTTAATGACCTTAGTTTACGGTGTTGTTATATTTTTCTCTCTACAAACCAAATTCTTACTTACTTATTTCAGTGTGAGCTTGCTGTTTACTTTTGATTTTGAAAAATGTTTTAATTTTCTTTTTTGATAATCCAAAAATTCCTTTGTCTCCTGTGAATACTGTGTTCACTTGTTTCTCTTTAGTAAGTGGAGGTGTCTTTGTGATATCATAAGATAGAAGGGTTAAGTAATCTCTAGGCGTCAGCTAGCTGCATGTTTTGTAGTGCTTGTTTTTGTTTTATTTTTGGGACCACCGTAGGTGGGCTGCCCCAGTCCAAGAGAGGGTCAAGGACCATGTTGAAGTCCCCACCTAAGATGTCTATTCCTTTGGCAAATTAAGAACATTCTACAGCTAGAGAACATAAGAATAAGTGTTGGGTAGTATTTATGGCATAGAGGGGTCAAGTAGTGAGGAAAACAAGTAGGTGAAACATGATTAAGGAGCAATTTGCAACTATTTGTAACATTTTGCGCTTTGGTTTCTCAATTTGTGCCTCTTCTGTTTATTTTTATGTAGTGTGCATTATTCTTGTTTGCTCGTATATACTATTTGAGTGTTAAATGCTTAGTACATTGCAAAAAGTAGCAATGTGCAAAAATTGTTTTGCAAATAAAATATATTTGCGTTTTTTTAGTACGCGTCCCTCATAGTCATTATCATACCAGGAGTCCTTCAATGCAAATGGTAGGTTCTTATAGATAAATATATGGCGCCACCCTTAGTTTTCTTAAAGGAGGGTTAACTGGAGGGCTGGCAGGAGTTGTGTTCTGTGGTCTTGTGGTGTCAGGAACTGGACTAGAAAGGACCACATGGACAGAGACAAATATTTTTATTTCTTATCACAGCAGATGTGCCCAGTAAGAGGGAGCAAATCTCAGACACTTCTGACCTCATCAGCTGCAGGACATGCCTCCTCAACTGTTCTTTGAATTGTAAAAAGAGTCACCTTCAAATGATATAATGATATGGCAGGACCCTCTGCTAATTCCAGTGGAAGATTTCTTTCTATTGTGTACAGAGGCAGAGACCATATCCTCTTCCACATATACAACAGATCAGTAACTATTGAATTATCTAACCTTCTGTGGTTTTCCACTTCCTTGAAAGGGTTCTCAGTTAAACTTGTGGCTTTTTGTTCCATTAATATCCAGTTATGATTTTCTGGGTTTAGGTGGGTCCATTTTGCCAAATGGGATAGCATTACTGCATCCATTTATGATGGAAATGCCACCTAGTTATGGATTTCTGGAAACAGGTCATAGTCTTGATAACAGGTCTTTTGGGTTGTGAAATAGCTTGCAACCCTGGATTAGTATTGTTTCACCTTGGATCAAACAAAGTTAAAAAGCAAAAAAATGGCAGCAAAGCTAGTAATAGCAAGGTCATGGAAAACAGTAGGACAAGTAAGTCTTGAGGCGATGTATGACCAACTGGATTATCAGTGCAAAATGGAAAAGAGATACTATATTAATAAAGAAGAAAAAATTGAATCTTATGGCAGAATTTGGTCACTATGGATAAATAGCAAAAGATAAAGCTTTAAAGAATAATGGAAAGAAGTGTCAGAACCAGGGGTGAGTGAATGGGATAGAATGAATGAATTCATTAATTGAATTTTTGGGAAATAAAATGCACTGCTTTGTGTTTATTGCACTACTAGGTAGAAGTGAAATAAGTATAGTAATGGTAAATGCACTTTAGACAGAAGTGAAATGTGTAATATTTTATTACTCACTTAAATCTGTATATTTATTGAAGCCATGTTATTTTGATATATCTGCAATACAAATTTTAAAAAAATGATAGGGCAGGACCTCTGTTTTTTAAGATTACACCATTTTCTTTAAATTAAATACACTAGATTTCACTTTATTATCTGTACCAAATAATGCCAGGCAGCATTATCATGAAATATATAAAAGAAAGATTAACACAATAATAGAAACATTTATAGAAACATTCCCATAAAGAGATGTATTTTCTGTGGGCAACACAATACAATATGTCAGTGTGGGATGATGATGAATATTATGCACATTTTCCACTGCCTACTTGCTAGCATTTCTCACTCAACAGGAAGTTGATATTTTTTAATCCTTACACTTTGTGAAGTTGTGACTATAATACAAGTGAATGCTTTCATGTTCAGGAACTATGTATCTTTGTATGGTAAGCAGATATCCCTGTCAAGATTGTGATTTTGTTATACCAATTTAATCTATATTGATTGAAAGAGAATTACTTTTTTTTGTATACAGGGATTTATTATCAATTTCCTTTTTATCTTTTTTTTTTTTTTAATTTGACTCATATCTTTAGTTTTTTCCTTTTTCTCCTTACGTTTTTTTCTTTACATTTCTTTCTTTTTAGACCTTAGGCATTCAATTGCTGATGGAAATCCCATAGTCCCGCAGCAGCCTTTAAGAATGGCAGACAATTATGGTGGTTGTAGTCCAGAAACATCTGGAAGACTACAGCTGGACAACTAGACCCTACATTAACATTTATTAATGTAAGCATTGTCAGTGTTAGCAATATAATACTCTGATGCCACAGGACTACCAACAACAAAATGGTTGATGCCATTTTTGTGAAAAGTAAGAACTTCTTACAATGGCCACAAATAAAAATGATCCCAAACTCCATTCTACTTTTGAGCCCTTATTGAGTTTATTATAAATATGGGCATTAGGTCACATTATTATTTGTCTATTTCTTTACAAAATGTATAATTATTTTGTGAAATCATGTCAGATAGTACCTAATAGCTTGATGAGGTTTACATGGCAGGAAGCCAGGCTTTAATTCTTACAATCAAGCTTATATCATACTCTTCAAAGATTAAATCACTGCATCCCAGGAGTGTTGTGCTAGATAACTACTCCCGGCCCTTAGTTCACGTGCCAGCAAAGCCAAAGAAGGAGTTCAACAGTGAAACAGCTTGTTTCCATTTCTCTCTGTGAAATATTGATTGCTGGGGATGAAAAGAAGAGTGTCAGAGCAATCACTCACAAACCATTGGCTTTATACTGTAATCGCTGGTAAAGAACAGTACAGCATATAAACCACAGCTTCAGTACATCCTTGTTTACTTGTGCACTTGTGAAATATGCCTGTCTTGTGAACGATTTTAACTTTGCAGGTCAATTGTATGTGTAACCTGCTGTAGGGAATAGTCACTGGCTTTGTCAAAAATAGGATATTTAAATTGTGTTTTATGGCTTCTCTTTATAAATTGTTAGTTCCAATATAGACCAAGACAATTCAGTGAATGAAATCTACTTAGATTGTAATACTCAGTCGCACAAGAGGTTACTGTGTAAATTAAGGCAGAGAGAATAGTTAGGGAACTGGTAAAAGACAGATTAAATAGTTTGCCTGTAAATGGCACATTTCACATTTTCTAGTTGGATAAGGGTCTTCAATTGGAGTTCCTCTGGTTTTGAACTTTGGTCCTTTTAAAGCATTTACCATGGCCTGGGAGAAGGTAATGAAACAATGTTTACCATTTTTGTAGATGACACAAACTTATTTAAGGGAATGGATAACTTATTGGCAGATGTATTTTAATATAGATAAAGGTAGAATTATCCAGTTTGGTAAGAAAAACACTAATTTGTATTATATTGCAAGTGGTTGTTTGTTGGGTAAATTGTCTATTAAGAGGGATTTTACTTTTAACAATAAACTGTGCTTCTGTGTCTCAGGCAGTTGCTGCAAAAAACAAGCAATCTCTTATCATGTATAAAATTGAAAATAACCGACTGATATAAGAACATTATTCTGCTTTTTTATAAGTGATAACACCTAATCTGCAATGTGCCATGCAGTCTTGGGGACTAGCATAAAAGGAACATAATGGTACTGGAACAGGTACAGCGCCGGGCCAAATGATTACAGTTATGAAAGACATCAGCTTTAAAGTAAGGCTTTCCAAACTGGAATTGTTTACTCTGGAGAAAACCTTCATAGGGATATGATTATTCTGTACAAATATGTCCAAGATCAAGAACTTTTGGAGGATAACTATCAATCAAATCTTCCAGACAACACAAAAGATTCCCTTTAGATGAGATAGAAAGTCTCCTTTTTAAACCCACTATTGTTCATTTATACGTTTTGCATTGTTCCTAAAGCTGTTTACTTGACAATATGCAAATAGTTCACATTCAGAAATCCGTTAAATTCATGGCTATCTATATTTATTGAGTTACTGAGGTTGACAAATCATAATTCAAAATGTATATGTATATTTATTGAACAAGATAAAGGCAAGCACCTCCTGCATCCTCACACAAACACTCACAAAAAACACCTAAAACGGGAAGGAAAGAAATCCTTCAAAGGCAACCTTCATCAATTTCAAACAGTAAACCAATGTAATGTGGGGAGGCAAAGCAAAGGGAGAAAGTGACATACAACATTCAAATTCAGAATATCCGAAACAATACTGAACAAACAAAACTCTTACAATTAGAAAGGATGGTTTACTACATTTTTTTACATTATTTATATATAACTTTTTCATATTCAGTTCTCATAACTTGGCCTAATCGTCCCTCAGGTTTCTGCCCTCTCAAAATTAGGGGATGGGACACTTCATCGTGGCTGTATCCGCGCAGCCGCTTCACCGCCGTCACTTCACCACACGACAGCTTGTCTCGGGATATTTCATTGCGGGACATTTCATGGCTAAAGGTGAGTTTTAATGTGTTAGAGTTAGAAGATAGAGTGTTAGAATTTTAGTATTGGAGTTTAGGGGGGTTAGAATTAGTTTTTAGGGTTTGGGGTTAATTTTAGTATTAGGGTTCGGGGATTAGTATTAGGGTTCGGGGTTAGTATTAGTGTTTAGGGGGTTAGTATTACGGTTCGGGGTTAGTATTAGGGTTTAGGGGGTTAGTATTAGGATTCGGGGGTAAGAATTAGGGTTTAGGGGGTTAGAATTCGTTTTTAGGGTTCGGGGTTAATTTTAGTATTAGGGTTCGGGGGTTATTATTAGGGGGTTAGTATTAGGGTTCGGGGTTTAGTATTAGGGTTTAGGGGGTTAGTATTAGGGTTCGGGGTTAGTATTAGGGTTTAGGGGGTTAGTATTAGGATTCAGGGGTTAGTATTAGGGTTTAGGGGGTTAGTATTAGGGTTCGGGGGTTAATTTTAGTATTGGGGTTTTGGGGTTAATTTTAGTATTGGGTTTTGGGGAACTTTGGGGGGGATTCATTTATTAGGGGGGGTATTTTATTTTAACTTGTACGTTTGTAAGAGCTCACAGTTCAGCGCTGAACTGTCAGCTCTTACATAGCCGTGTCCTCGATGAATTGTCTGCGTTATTCTTCACTGCTGACAGTTCAGCGCTCTAACTGCCACGCTGAACTGTCAGCGATGAAGTCGCCGCGATGAAGTGTCCTAGACCCTCAAAATTATGCCACAAATAGAAAAAGAAATAACGATTTAGGTAAAGTGATGTTATTCGACCCTGTCCATATGGGCTTGACTCAGTACAGATACCGGGTGTCTGTAGCTCACTACTGTTTATAGACATACCAAGTTAATGCAATAACACTCATATATGGTACAAAACACAATGCCAAGACTGCCCCTGAAAACAGGAATGTCCCAGCAATCCACGTCCATTGGCAACTATATCCAATTTACAAAACAGTATACTGTACTGTTTAGTTTTCTGTGAATATTATACTGTATTTAAAAGTAAATTATTTTTCAAACCGAAAAACACAACCCCTTATTTCAAGAGGAGGAGAGTGTGAGGTAAAGGCAAGGCCAACCAATTTAACTAGAAAAAGCAATGCAGAGGCCAGCACTTTGTGATTTAGGTTTTATTCAACCAAACAGCAACGTTTCAATCAGGATTTTTTTTTTTTTTTTTATGTCATTAACCAATTAAACAAGACTGATTGAAAAATGTCTAACTTCTCCATTCACTTTAGACATATTTATCATACAAAATATGTCACAAGTGTTTGAAATTCATTGTCCATAAAATGTATAGATGTCTGTATTGAAAGAAAAATGTTCTTTAGAGTGGATTAAAGACAACTCTAGCTTGTGTAGCATTTATAACTGGAGGGGTGGTACAACAAGACCGAAGTCATGTTGTTTGATCCTATTGTTCTCCTCTCTAACATCACAACATATTAAACATGTTCCTGATATACAGAAAATAATCCTTACAAAAAAACAACCAGTGAATACAAATAAAAGAGCTATTATAAAGTATAGCAACAGATCAAAACACTGCAGCTACTTCCACTGTTCGGCATATCATTCTTTAGAGCAGACACAGATACAGAAGATGTTCTATAAAGGAAAGCATCTCATCCTCCTCACTGTGGCTGTTAGCTTTGGTATGCATCCTGTAACGATTACTATCTTTGAATCCCCTCTTTCTGCCTATTGAAAATAATATTGTAGAGAACAGAGTGGATTTTATGTAATTACAGTGTCCAGTACCATTCTGTGTACATTTTCTCTTAAAGGGACACAGGCTAATTGGGACTCTTGTAAACTATATTAATTTAGATTACAAAACAGAGCCAAATACATAATAATTTCCCTGACAACTTAACAAAAGAGAGAAATTAGACTTTAGGTAGACACTGTTGAAACTTAAATTGTGAAAGAAGCATACAGAGGAAAAAAACTAAATATGACAATGTGAAAAAAATAAACAGAAATTTTGGAATGTTTTCATGCAAAAACCATTGGAAGTATATTATGTTGTAGAAGTGCCGATTTACAGCATAGTACTTAAAACGTAATATTATAGTTCATTAAACGAACCACTCTCAACCCATCTGTGCTGTGGTACGCCTGTATTTATTAAAGTCCACTTATATGGTCGTGAAGACAGAGTACAGAACAAATTTCTCTTTTCGCTGTAGGACATCCTTCGGCCTTTAACAAGCTGTGATAATTTCAAAAAGGACACAGTCACTTTTCTGTTTGCAGTGTCTTTCTTCCTAACATTATCACAGCACATAGCTTCTGTAGACTGCTCATGCTAAAAGCTTTACTTTTCATACACATAATAATATGGTCATAATGAATACAAAAAATATAA
This sequence comes from Pelodytes ibericus, assembly GCA_036172795.1. NCBI lineage: Eukaryota > Metazoa > Chordata > Amphibia > Anura > Pelodytidae > Pelodytes > Pelodytes ibericus. The sequence goes on along the minus strand of CM069860.1, from coordinate 131,996,354 downwards.
CTTGAAAACCATACAAATCTTACGTTATTTTAATAGTAATGGAAGTTCTGTTCACACTCAGATGTCAGTATTTTGATATAGCTATATGGCATTTTATTTAAAGTAAGGGGAAATGTAATTAATAGGATGGGATCTATCATTCACAATAAAAAACACTGTGCAACATTTAATGGAATTTCAACAGGCAGGCTTCTGACAATGGTTTGATTTTAGGAAAAGAACATTCACTGGAGAGGGACAAAACCCTTCAATACTTTTTAATCGGAAGATGGAAGTGATGCCTGTTCTTTTTGAAGTTTCTTCCAGGACTGCCATGTCATGGAGCTAGCTCACTGTGATCTGGCAGCACTGATTGGTATGTGGCATCCGTGACACTGAACATACCTATCCTCTCTCGATAACTGTGTGCCATGACTGACCACCAATAAAGAAGATAGATGGCTGTTGGACTGTATCTCGCTGCTGCCATGCGAGATGCCAGCTCGCTAGTTTTTACTTTTGCAAAGGCTAGAGATGTATATCTTTTAAATGGGTCACATTCGGTGCACCATTTAAATTAAGTGCTTAAGAAGGGGCCTCTTTAGTCTCTGTATCAAAGGGAAGTGATGTGTGACAAAGGTGCATACAATCTAACAGCTATAGTATGAGTTGGTATACATAAAAATAGTAATTGATATATTATTCTTAGAACATATGGCTTACATACATTACATAGTGTCAGCTAAGCTTCACAGTTTAATGAGAGTTTTTATCTTAAACTGCAACATGGACTACCTTTATATCCCTACTCAATTAACCTCACAATAATAATTATTTATTTTTAGTATGCAGTGCCAAATAGCCATAGAGTTATGGCTTAATTGCATATGGAAGCAGCAAGCCAATTACATTATATTAAAAAAGGTTTCCTTATTTTAAAGAAAGTCATTTATTTCAAAGTTCTACCTCCGATCATTTAGCAACGCCAAATCTCCTTCGTTCTGTCTCAATTAATTTTTGAAAGAGAAAGAGATGTATAAACTACCTCTGGACTTATGTACAAGGAAATCCTTTAATTAGTGGCAGAGATTTCAAATGATAATACTGGAATGTAATTGCTTTTTTGCGATTACAAGGTTCTCTCCTCTCTTGATTACACAGATTTACTTTGCATGATAGACTACAATAGAAATGTTACAAAGGTAACACAGATTTATGTTTCATGATTTCATGACACATAATGTAATGAGTGGTCACAAGATGCAAAAATATATTAACCCATCTCTTAAAAAAAAAAATTGTCCAAAGTATTTAGGGTGTTCCTTTTATAGCAAAATTAGTGTAAAGGACTAATATTTAGTCCTGCATGTAACAATTTCTTTTTTGGGAATATGTGTAGATAATCCTGAAATTGCATTGTTTCCCTCTACAAATCAAATCTGAGATTGTTACCCAAGTATAGAATTTTGATTATTTTGTCTCTTGTAAGATGGAGACCTTTTGATCTCTCCAGTCAGTGCCTCTGCCGGCAAACATTTTTTTTTTATAGCAGCAGGTGCCTCTGCTGGCACCCCCCTGGGTGTTGCACCTTGTGTGGTCGCACAGACCAAAGGCCGTCCCTGTACACAGTCTAAATGAGGAAAATTGAGCTTCAGACACCCAGTATCAGTACTAAGGAAGCTGGAGCTCAATCTCTCCCGGTCACGGAACATTGCATTATGCCACACTGTGTCACATGACAATGCCCTTTTTATGTCTACCCCATTTTCCCAGGAGCCAACAGAAGTTGTCAAATAGCATACTCCTTCTTCTAAGCTATGTCCTCAGCATCCTCCGTTTTTTTCTTACAAACCTTTTGTGACATTGTACTAGAGTTTAACATTCACAGATGTTCAATGTCACTGTACAAAGTGTTACTAATCTTGTATACTGCAAAATTCCATAACTGCATTGAGTCACGCAATTTCATCTGGATACATTACAATCACAGTACACAGATTCTTGGCTCTTTCAATACATTTTTCAATAAAAGAGATTTTCAATTCAAAATGTCATGCTAATTAATTATTGCAGTTCACTATGAATTGTATATCCTTGACAGCATCATATTAGATCAAACAGTATTACACTGTCATTAGAAAACATAAAAAACAAAGCACTATTCTGTCAATATCAGGAAAAAAAAGGTCCAGCTCAAATTATAAGTCATGTAATGCTTCAAAAGCAGTTTAATTGCTACAAGTGGAAGCCTGCAAATAATTACACATTTTTTTTCTAGTTTATCCAAGGATTTGTTTCTTAGGATTTGTAAACAGAGTTTTTTTAGTAAAAGGATAACTCCACACATTCAGGATGGCCTGCATTGGAGGTCAAGGGTAGTGCTCCTCGCAAAGGCTGAGTTAACTAGTTCTGTATGTGCAGCTGGGCTGACTTGGAGAGTGCCATTTTCACAACTCTATAGAGAATCTGCTAAACTAATTAGATATTATCAGAAGAATATAGTTCCGGAACATCCCATATAATGAATGCAAGTACTTATTATATACATATATATTGGAGTATGAGAAGCTGGAGAAGTACCAGGGCCTGAGTGAGGAACTAGAGAGCATGTGGAAATTAAAGGCCAAAGTGGTCCCAGTACGAATAGGACCAGTATGCCATGACTCCTAAGATTTTGTGGGATGCTCATGAAAATGCAATCAAGCAACCACATGTTTTGTATACGTTTTGCATTTGTAAAAAATATTTGTGTTTGACATCACCTTGTGTCTTGATATGTAAATTATATATTTTCAATTGAAAGTACATTTGTCATTGCAGCCTTAGGCATTGTGAGATCTCTCCCTGTATCGCTGCATCTGCTTTCCCCCCTTATGCAGTTTACTTGCTTGGAAAAAAAAGCGTGAAATAGTGGCACTTTTGACTTCAGAGGGAACTTCATTTATGCATTATTTTACTTTGTCCTGATTCCTTGGCTTGCATCAAAGTTTTTTTCTGGATTGAATGCAGTGGCTGGGACGCTGCTGCCAAGGAGTTCATCTGGACAGCAGTAAGCCTTTTCCTTTGTGAATCAAGTTGGATATATTATTATTCAAACTAGAAGTATTTGGAGGTTCCCATTTGTCATTTTGCTGAAATTGTACAAGTGTGATGTATAGATAATTTTGTATTCTGTGCATTCACAGTATAAAGATGTTTTGGTGATGCAGACATTAAACAATTAAAAAATACAGAATATTAAAACATTCATGAATCTAAACAAATTCTCCTAGATGTATCCCATCCAAACTCGCTTGGCTGATGTTTACATCATACTTGTTACCATTTAGTGACAGGTCAAATTTAAAGACAAACGCACTAGTTTAGAGAACATAGACAAGTTGTGACATAGATATTGAAATCAGTAAGTCATTCCTGGAACAGTGAATTCATGTTGTTTCCCAGACATCAGACAGGCTTGAGTGTTTTGTCAGCATGACACATAATTTTCAGACTCCAGGGAAGAGCAGACGTGTTTATGGGGAGCTGCGTATCTAGTGTAACAATTCTCATGGGGGAGTATTGACAACTGTTGCTTTCCTTTGTATTTGGAATGGAAAGAAAACTTAAGCAGCAGCGGAGAAAATAAAGATAGAGCATTCTTCCAAGTGCCTTTGTGGTTTTTGTCTGTCTTGTTACAATCTGTGTACAGTTAAATGCACTTGGTTTCCCTTACTGGTAAGGGTTATGGATCATTTTTCATAAATAAATGATTTGAAGGCTAGGATGTTTTCTTGGTTTGTAATCACAGCATTTACAAAAAGGAAAAAAGCTGGATCTCCTCTCACCCATAAAGTAATGGTGTAGTCTTATTTTCGAAAACTCCACTATGGTGCTCAAATGACTTGGGTCACCCTGAAGCCCATAATCAAGCAAACAAAGAAAAAAAAAAAGACTTGGCACTCCAGTGTACTTCCAAATGTATAGCAAACTAACTTCATTCAAAAATGTAATTCACAGTAAAATGATCCAAATTCTAAAAAAAAGAAAAAGACTTCAACACCAAAGTTGCATCAGTGTAACAATGTTCACAAATGGAGACAAACGCTTTACTCGTTTCGCTCCCTCATGCTTCTTTATCAAAAGCGGAAGTTCCAACATGGGTGAAGTCTTACAGGGCATTTTAATGACGAGACACCATTTTCTGTATAATGTAGAGTGCTTTTAAAGAGTTTTTTACTAATTCATAAAAGCAATACAAAGTCCTGTGTGACTGGCAATAGCTGAAAGTTTATAAAAGACCCAAAGGTGACTAGATTTAGGAAATGATTAACCTTGATGAGTGTCAGATTAAGACAAAACCAACACGTTATTGTGCCATAAACATCTTTATAATGTCTATTTGTCCATTTGTAATAATAATAATAGGTTTTCTGTCTCTAAGTATTGCATATATATAACACTGCAACAACCCTGTGCTAAATTTCAAACAAATATTAAGTATAACCAACTAAAGCACTATAGGTTCCTCCAAAACCAGTTAGATTGCATTAATGTAATTTGATTAAAACTATAAAATCGTATAACTGTGTCCTTTTAAAACATTCCAAGTGTTTTCTGCTATGGTATGTTAAAGTTCTTGAACTTGATGAGTGCCAGTCTGAAAGAACATAAGTGCACTTGATAAAAGAAAGGATGATAATGAATAAAGCTAAGCCGGTGCAGATGTCGAATATTTTTTGTTCATTGTGGAACAACATCGCGTTCTTATTTCCTATAAACCTAACTGAGAATTGTACACCGTCTAACAGCATAGGATTTTATCAAACCAAATGTTGATGAATGTTGGATAAATGTCACCTTTTATTTAAGTGTTAATTAAAGCCATATTAGGTGGTTGACATCTCGGATTGAAACCTTCAATTCTTACATAATCTACAGCAACGCTTTTACTAAACTCAACACCCAGTATCAAGCTTGATGTAACTACTTTTAAACGTTTCAGTAGCCTGGGAGGTAATTGGGCTAATGTAACAGCTATCCATGGAGAACATATCAGCTTGCCATGGTTGAAAATGACCCATGTTCAACCAATCAAATGTTCAAGTAATAAGGTACCATTTTTTGTAAAATCGAAAAAATAAATACTTTTTCCAATTATACACACAATGCAGTAACATTGTCTAAAATGATTGCACCATCATTTTTTATCACTGGCATATACAGTAATATGGGTTACCATACTGAGAAAATCACTACATTGCCTACAAAATATGACTTCATACTACTAAATGATTCATATGGAATTTTTGTTTTATAGCCATTTTGTTTTGATGGTCATGATTTTTTCAAGAATTCTTACTTGAATTACAATAGCCTTTTGTGAAACATTGCTAAGCGTAGCTCATCAATCTGAGGAATTACAGTGTGACTTGGGTTTAAGCCAAACAAAAAAGTCAGCATAGATCATGACAATATTATTGACATGCAAATTGTAATTTTTATCAAAATAATCCCCCTTAATAGGCATTGATATTCGACTGTCTGAGGATGTGGCCCCCAAAAAATCTTGTGTACCCCATTTGGTGGTTAATAAGCCCACAGAAACTATTGTATTACCTCACAAAAATAATAATGTCCCCCCCCCCTCCCCCCAACCTATATTTCTGCATGGTATGCAACTCTCATTTTCTATGGTACCGTTTCCCTATAAACAGTAAATTTGCATGAATTTTAATAACAATCTCTTGAAATCTAGAAAATGTATTTTTATTCTATGTGGGAATTTCTCCCCATCCAGATTAAATACCATGAACACCCTAATGATACAGTACATCCCATGGCTCATTAATAGCAAAATAAAAATGATGATAAAGTGGACTATGATATAATAAGTGAGGGAAAATGACAGTATATATATATATATATATATATATATATATATATATATATATATATATATATATATTATATACTGTCATTTTCCGCCACTTATTATATCATAGTCCACTATTAATGAGCCAATTTGGTATAAACATTAAAGGATATATATATATATATATATATATATATATATATATATATATATATATATTATATCCTTTAATGTTTATACCAAATTACTGGCTCTCCTCAGGGCATATAAAATATGTGAAAGTGCAATAAAATGTTGAATATAACTTATTATGATTAAGTCTTTGATGCAAGGATTCATGAAGCAGAGATCTGTAGGTTTTATTTATTTATTTTGGCTGGCAAATAATGAGATTGAATTAAAATATGACTGCTTTCTGTTATCCCAAAATGCTCTGCTTTAATGACACTTTGGTTATTGCTAATTATTTGCTTCTTGTCCTCAATACTTTCTATTGTCTCTGACTATATTCCAGAGAAAGCCAATGATAGCTATATCAGGGCAGCTATCAATCTGTACCAACTTTATTTTCCAGTCTCTGAAACAACAAAGAATGAATACTGTGCGGGTTAGGTTGTACTGACACTTCTTCCCCAAAGTTACGCCCCCTATTCTCAGTCAATTGTAGGGCATGTTGGGAGGTAAGTTAATCAACCAAGGATGTTTCTACAGTGTTATACCCAAAAAATAATAAGGGATTGCACACTAACAACAAAATGTTTCAGTTCTAAACCAACTGGAACTTTACAATAAATGTATATCTGGGACATTTCAAGCTTATTCCAATCTTAAGAAGGACTACAATTTAAAGGTTGACTTTATGGTATGGTAGAAAAGCAGTTTTTATGTGCCCTCATTTGATCCCTTTGCCTAGTTGAATTCACTTTATCACTTGGTTGGGGATTCAGGTAGAACTCTGTGACATTTCCCACTATTAAATGAAAGCGTGATGGATGATATGTTCTACGCCTGCAAACAAGACTCCTCACTGGTTGTCATTGCCAATCGCATCTACCATCTGTCTTCCATTTACCCAGCGTAAACCCAACAGCCCTCTCTCTTATTGTTTTATTTTCTTATCACAGAGGAGCATCTAATGTTTTCTCCATGGAGGACACTGGGTTATAGGAAAACTAATTCATGGATACAAGAGGACTGATCTTATATCTTCCCCTGCTAACAATCTGACAAGCTAGGAAGAAAATATTTAGACTGAACTTATTTTTATGATCCTTTCAGATACATAGATTACCTTACTTATAATTAAGTAGCAGTAATTAAAATGTAATTTAAATATTAAAAAAAATGCTTATTTAACAACCTTTTTTTTATAATGCATGATTCATTGTATCTTTGTTATTTGCATTGTATTTTTTTTCCATAGGTGTCCGTAATAAATAAAGCATTGAAATAAAAGAGGTACAATAAGTAAAAAGAATTTAGTTTTTAAATGTTAGATGTGGCATCATAAAAGCTAACAATGGCTGTATGTGTTGGGGGTTAGAGTCATTGCTGGCCATTAACTTTGGCAAAAGGTTTTTTTAGCACACGTTATTACTAATGCAAGTGGACCGCTCAGAACTAATGTGCATTAAAGCACTAGTAGTGCAGTAAGAGAATAATATATGTGAAAAAATACTCATGTTTGTGAGTGCATTAGCTTACCTGCATATATCACTCCATATCTAGACTATATTACACTATGGTCTTTGTGTTTTTTTTAAGTGAAAGATAGAACATCGTTATATACAAGTGATCAACTCTATAAGGCAATTATCAGATTTCCTTTATTTCACTGGTGTTTTGTCACTTAGCGCACCTACCACTTTGTTTTGTATTTATAGTAAGAGAATAATGGCATTATTCTAAAAAATAAAAACACTTTTATTCCCAAAATAATGTTACTTTGATGCAAGGGGCTTGGGGGGTAATAGCTAACCTTGATAGCCTACCATTCCCCTTATCCTTAATATATTAGTTACTAGAAAAATTGCCCACAAATGAAAATGTTGCCCGGACCCCTAAAAAAATGAAGGGCCATTCAGATAACCGAAGTGTTCCGACTGGAGAGAAAGCTCGGCGCTCTGATTTTCTCATTGAAAATTAGAGTCACATAAGATTAGTCCTGATCATTTCTGTATTAGTTTACATCACTATATATTACTACAGTTTACTTTAGCAATCATAGATATTAAATAGGTTATAGACAACAGGACTTTTAAGATTTTCTGAAAATGTCAAATCAATGTAAACTCTTTTCATTCATCACCGCCTTATCCATTTGATTCCGAATTTTGCTTTATTTGCTATGTAAGTAGCACGTACTATTTGTATACTGTATTTATAAATATATTCATTACATTTTACATTTTCAACGTTCCATCTGAATGCTTCTCCCCAATGTGCATGATAAAGTGGAATTAAGAAAACAAAAGCTCTCAACCATAGCAATTTTGTTGTTGTTTTGATCATTTTTCCTTTTAATATTCAAATGCACACAAGCTGTGTAATCCATAAATTTCTATAGAAACAAAAAAATGATATGCTTCCTTCTGATTTACACTTTGTTTACCCTAATATTGAGCGACATTTGTCAGCTCCAGCTTTAATGCTTTGGACTGGCTTCAAACAGAAGTTCATAATCTGTGTTGCACAGGCAGAGGTAGAAACCATGTTTCCAAACGTGCTATTTGCAGGATTTCAGAGGAATACAGGCACTTTATATAAAACTTAGAACTTACTTGTTAGGTACAAAAGCTCAATTTATTTAATAAAAGTTCATTTGTTTAACCTCTGATTATAGGTACGTGTGTCATCTTCTGGTAACCCTGTATACAAGCTACATGGTTTTATATGATAGGACTTTTGCACCTAATAAATCTGGTGTACATTATTTTTTGGTTTGGAGAAGATATATTATAATATGGTTTATTTTTAAACGCCTTAAAGCAAGGCCAAATCATATCAGTATTATTGCTTGGCACACACTAGGTAAGCTTATTCGACTTAAAAATATATTTCTTCCTTAATCAGTTATTTTTAAAATGGTTTTGGGATCTTGAATAAAAAATGGAAGTGTACTTTTTCAGCTACAGTAAATAGTATTTCCCCTCCACCCCCTGACTGATTCACAGCTGACGTGCTGGAGGTGTGTTCACAGAACAAAAAATATATATTGTCTCAGTATCTATGAGCCAAAATGTTGGATATTTAATTGACCAAATAACTATTTTGTCCTTTCAGCAGGACCATGTACCATGTCATCTTGATTAAGTGGTGTGCATATGTCATAATATATGCAATGGCATCACTAGGGTTGGTGTGGTAACTTGTGGTGTCACCCCCTGGATATTCTCCCTTACCAAACCATGCAGAATCCTTTTTTTGTCCCTATATTTTTTTTTGATTTATCAAGAGTGCTGAAAAAAAAATCACCCTTTCTTTATACAAACTTTAAACTGCTGACACTAAACCATCAGATCTGTTCGTTTTTGGATCAGCTTGATACTTGCCCCTGCACCCAAATTGCACTGACAGGACTTGCACTCAAATAATAAAATACAAATATTAAAGTAAAGTAAACATTTGCAATTGCATCCAAATTCATAATTTCCCAGTAGAAGTGGTTAAGAGCTTAATAAAGTCAGTGAGTTTAAGGCAAAGGATGAAAAAAAGAAAATAGAAAATCTTTCAGTTGTCTATAAATGGGCTCTTGTCTATATTGTGCAAACCAATAAAAATGATATATTTGTAAATAAACATAATGTTATAATGGATAGCCAATTGTACAAGATTGCCAATTCTTTGCACAATTTGTAAATAGAATTATTTACAGCAAGTCTTTCAATGTGAAAAAAAGATGAGTATAAATATGGCATGGTCTCATTTTATAGCAGAGCATCAGTAACAGTAAGACAGTAATAACCTTGCAACTACTCAATGGTACGAAAAAATGTCACCAACAAATACAGAATTATTATTCTTTATCTTAAAGCATTAAAATATATATATACTTTTTTTGCTGTGTAGTATGGTAGCATGAAATTTGAAACAGCAAAGAATATGAAGTTCCAATTAAAAAAAAACGTCTTCTGGTCCTCTGCTCTCTCTGGAACTAACTTCCGCAAAGCGTTAATTTTTCTCCCTCTTTCAAAACTTGAAAAAGTCCCTTAAAACCCATGTCTATAATGGAAATCTTACTACTCATCCCACTAGAGTACCAGTTAATTAACCGTTAGCCATTCTCACCTAGCTCTCACTGTCCTCAAACACTGTCAGGAATAGGGAGCTTGCAACTCATTCAGCTAGAACATACATCATCTACTCTGGCCAACCCCACCTAGTTCCAACCATGGCGCACAGACAACCTACCATGCTGCCTCTCTCGCTCCCCACACACTGCTCTGATGTCAGAGCACCGGGGGTCATGTGACCTGCTAGTACTCAGACGTCAGATGACAGGAAGCATGCTAGGTACATTTGCGATGATTGTCTTTTAGTAACATCCCAAGATTGTTAAAAAGATCTTTCCAGTGGCAAAGAAATTTTTTTATACAACCCACATTCTTTCACTAAACACATTTGCTCCTTTCAGCTGAAGACTGATATCGATTTTGGTTTTAACAATTTCTACATTGCTTCAATCATACCAGTTAGATCATAATTTCTTCAAGAGTATGATTCCATTATTCCATGTTTACTCCAAGGACTGTTTTCTAGTCTCCTTTTGTAATTCTGTTTTTACATCATTAAATTGTTACAGGTAGAACATTAGAAATATAAAAATAAAATATTAATAACTGTCTGCAGGGCAAGACTGTAAGGAGATAAGCGATAAATGTCCCTCCACATGTTAGTTACTAGACTGTAACAATAAATATGCATAGTGACAAATTGCTTTAGATTATGGTGCACAGCTGTAGCACTTAAAGCTGTGAACAAATAGAAGAATTCTTTATCAATTTATTCAGAACAGGTTTAAAAACATTCAAATATGGTTATATGAAAAAGTACCTTGATATCCCTATTTTTTTTTTTTGTCTTTGTGTGTAGCACTTTTGGTAAGCATTTAATAGTTTGAATCAGCATCTTGCAAACCCTTTTCAAGGGGCTGTTCCAACTACCTTATTATGTATGTTGTATATGTTTTTAACATATGGCAAATGCACTTAGTGGGGGCAGTTACAAGTGAGTTTTGCTATACATCGTGCAGGTACAAACTTAGTGAGTTTCCCCACGTAACCTCCAATGATCTGACCTCAGAGCAGTACGGGGAATGTGAGAGGCAGCAGGGGAATGTGAGAGGCAGCATGGGAATGTCTGGTGAAGGGAGAACTTTTGATCTTCCCAGCCACCATTTTTTTAAATTCTAATTCATTTTTTTAAAGAGAGAGACAGGTATGGGAAGGGAGAGGAGAGGGACTGGCATGCAAAGCGAGAGAAGTGAGAGAGACAGGCATGGGAAGGGAGAGGAGAGAGAGAGACAGGCAGGCATGGGAAGGGAGAGGAGAGAGTGATAGGCATGGGAAGGGAGAGGAGAGAGAGAGAGAAAGGCATGGGAAGGGAGAGGAGAGAGATACAGGCATGGGAAGGGAGATGAGAGAGAGAGACAGGCATGGGAAAATAGACCAGCATGGGAAGGGAGAGGGACAGAAATGAGAAGGGAGAGGAGAGGGACCGGCATGGGAAGGGAGACGAGAGGGACAGACATGAGTAGGGAGAGAGGAGAAAGAGACAGGCATGGGAAGGGAGAGGAGAGAGAGATATAGGCATGGGAAGGGAGAGGAGAAAGAGAGAGACAGGCATGGGAAAGGAGATGAGAGAGAGAGAGAGAGAGAGAGAGAGAGAGAGAGAGAGAGAGAGAGAGAGACATGCATGGGAAGGGAGAGGAGAGGGACAGAAATTAGGAAGGAGAGAAGAGGGACTGGCATGGGAATGGAGAGAAAAGGGACAGACATGAGGAGGGAGAGGAGAGGGACTGGCATGGGAAGGGAGAGGAGAGGGACAGACATGAGGAGGGAGAGGGACAGGCATTGGAAGGGAGAGGGACCGGCATGGGAAGAGAGAGGAGAGGGACAGACATGAGGAGAGAGACCGGCATGGGAAGGGAGAGGAGATAGAACAGCATGGGAAGGGAGAGGAGAAAGACCGGCATGGAAAGGGAGAGGAGAAAGACAAGCATGGGAAGGGAGAGAAGAGGGACAGACATGAGGAGGGAGGGGGACCAGCATGGGAAGGGAGAGTAGAGGGACAGACATCAGGAAGTGGAGGTAGAAGAGAGAGACAGGCATGGGAAGGCAGATGAGAGAAATAGACTAGCATGGGAAGGGAGAGGGACAGAAATGAGGAAGGAGAGAAGAGGGATTGGCATGGGAAGGGAGAGAAAATGGACAGACATGAGAAGGGAGAGGAGAGGGACTGGCATGGGAAGGGAGAGGAGAGGGACAGACATGAGTAGGGAGAGAAGAGGGGCTTGCATTGGAAGGGAGAGAGGAGAGAGACAGGCATGGGAAGGAAGAGAGGAGAGAGAGACAGGCATGAGAAGGGAGAGGAGAGGGACCGGCATTCGAAGCGAGAGAGGAGAGAGAGAGAGGCATGGGAAGGAAGAGGAGAGAGAGAGATAGTCATGGGAAGGGAGAGGAGAGAGAGAGAAAGGCATGGGAAGGGAGAGGAGAGAGATACAGGCATGGGAAGGGAGATGAGAGAGAGAGAGACATGCATGGGAAGGGAGAGGAGATGGACATACATGAGGAGGGAGAGGAGAGGGACTGGCATGGGAAGGGAGAGGAGATGGACAGACATGTGGAGGGAGAGGAGAGGGACAGGCATGGGAAGGAAGAGAAGAGGGTCCGGCATGGGAATGGAGGAGAGGGACAGACATGAGGAGGGAGAGGGACAAGCATGAGGAGGGTGAGTGACAGACATGGGAAGGGCGAGGAGATAGACCGACATGGGAAGGGAGAGGGACAGACATGAGGAGGAAGAGGAGAGAGACCGGCATGGGAAGGGAGAGGAGATAGACCGGCATGGGAAGGGAGGGGAGATAGACCGGCATGAGAAGGAAGAGAAGAGGGACAGACATGAAGAGGGAGAGGTACCAGCATGGGAAGGGAGAGTAGAGGGACAGACATCAGGAGGGAGAGGGACAGGCATGGGAAGGGAGAGAGGAGGGACAGACATGAGGAGGTGGAGGTAGAGGAGAGGAACAGGCATGCGGAGAGAGACAGGCATGAGGAGGGAGAGGAGACGGACAGACATGAGAAAGGAGAGGAAAGGAACAGGCATGAGGAGACAGGGAGACACATTAAGAAATGTACTTTTTCTTTAACAAGAAAAAAAACTACTCGCTTGTGTATAAGTGACTTTCTGTGTGTGACTGTCTCTGTGTGTATGTGTGAGATTGTGATAATCTGTGATCTGAATGTGTGATGTGCTGTCCTCTAGTTGTTATAAGTAGAAGGGGTAAGGGGAGGGGCCAGGGGCAGAAAAATGAGGGTTTCCTAGGGTGGCAAAAATACTTGTACCGGCCCTGAAGGGGCTTGGGCGTGAGTGGGGCTCCCAAGGGCTGTCGGGCATGTGACAAGTGCATTGGCTGTTACCCCCTTATGGCGGAACTATTACTATTTCTACCCCTCATTACTTACCAATATAAATATAATAAAATTACAATATTTAATACGCTCACCCCAATTTCATTGCTCTAAAAGCAAGTGCAAAATCTTACTTTATCATTTTCATTCTGTAGATCATTTAAACAGGTGTCAATGAATCAGTAGAGAGAATTCATGATTACATGATTATTAACAGTAATATAGTCAGAGGTCTGCAACCTTATTAGAGGTATTTAACCCCCAAACCACATTTAGTGCATTACCATAATTTTGCATTACCATTAGTATGCACAGAGCTTTATGTGGTGACTGTGTGGGAGTAGTATTTTAAGTTGTATACACTATATGTTTGAGTGGGACTGTAATATATTTTATTTAGCTGAGGGCCTGAAACTCACTGCAGCACTTAAAAAAAATATTGGGAATGTTTACTTTGCTGCATTAGGAGAGCTGTAATGACATTAAATTTACTGCCCCAGGTTATATCTGTTTTCTAGTATGTTCTGATTGATTAGCTACTATAACTGTAGTTTTTATGGCACATTTAATATGCCCAAATGCACATTTTATTAAACCACACATCACAGAATTGACCACTCAGCATTCATGTAAATATTTTATTCATACTGCTGCTGAAAATTATAAATACTACTGTAAGAAATATTCATTATTACTAAACACTTTGCATTTATGGAAACAAGCTTTATTATTCATTCAGTTTAGATTTATCAAGCAAACAAAAAGCATGTATTCTTTATGGCCACTTGGAGAAAATGGATTGGCAAAAGATCATTAATGGTTTCAATATTATCTATATAGAAGCTCACATATTTTGAAGTCTAATTAGGCTTTTCAAAAAATAAAAAAAATATATAGAATCACAATTGAAACAACATAAGATTACCACCTTTCATAAAAAATAAAAAAAATAGCATCCATGCTATTGCCTCCATAGTCTACACATTGGGTTCAAGGAATTTTTCTTTTACTAGCCTGCCTATAAAATATCGGTCGAGGGCAACCGAAAAACTACAATATCTCTAATGAATTTCATATCTCCCAACTTGTTGCCTCGCCAATCCAGGATACCACAGTTGGGGCTTGGCATGTAAAGTGTCAGCGTGACACCGGAAAGAGAAAATTGGAACCACGGGATTGAGCTCCCAAATAGTGACTACGTAGTTTGTGAACTGTGGTGAGCTGACAAGAGAATTGCCTAGGTACAATTTATGGCACTTTAAACTGTTGGGATGTAAAAAAAAAAAAAAAAATGTACAATTACTGTAATGTGCAATACAATACATAAATAAATATATATTTATACAGGGAAGTTGGGGGCTGGGGTGAACATACAGGTTATATAATTATACATCCAGACAAAAAGAAGAAAAAAGTAAGCATTTATAACATATATAAAAGGTTGTAATGTAATAACATATATTTTTATACGTTAAGAAACTCTAATTTTCAGGGATTTTAGACTAATGGATGATTTAACATTATCTGGTAGGCTATATTACACATAAGGAGCTCTGTAAGAGAAAGCGCCTCAACCTACTTCCTTTTGAAGGAACAGCTAGTAAGGGGCTGGTGCTGGATCTGAGATTGCAGGATGGGTGGGGAGTGAGCATGCTGCTCCGGTAGAGGTAGAGCTTTTCAGGCTAATGGCTGTGCACTAAACAAGGAAGGTTGGAGAGTGCACATGGAAGCAAGCATCAGCTGTTTTAGCTCTTTTGAAGTTTCACAGTCTTGCGTGTTATAACTGCAATGGACAAATCGGCATTAAGATATATGCAGAGTATCAAGTTTACTGAGATGGGTTTCCTGCATAAAAAGGAATGCTACATCATCATAGTCTGCATTTCGAATGGGAATAATGCTTTACATTAAGAAAAAAAAAAAATTTACAGCATTTTAAACATTATATGATGAGCTTTATTGTTTTGGAGTTAGTGATACACTCATACATATCTTAAATTCAGAGCTCCTAGAAAATAGGGACCCCACAGGAGGAATGAGGGAAAGAGCGATTTTGGGCAAAAATAGGGATGCTCCCTCCTAAACAGGTAAGCCTGCCTTGTTCATGGAGCTTTTGATGCAACACCTCCAGACATATTTTAGAGGGGATTATTAGTTGGCCATAAAATCTGCCTGACCCCTTCAACCATTCTGTAATACTTGAGCAGAACACTGCTTGGGACCAAGTGACTGAACCAAATTGCAGTTATTTCATTTGCATTCAAACTGATAGATCCACACAATATATTTTTTTTCTACACACTTTTTTCAAGTGGTAATTCATATGATCTATGATGTTTAAAACAAAGGTGTTTGCTTATTTGTTGCAGAACCCATCCATGGTCTGGTGCAGTCATCTCTTTTTAAGACAAGGACTGACCCTACTTCCCAATTTTGTCACTTTTTGCCCAAAGCTAAAGAGAGAGGATAACATTTTGACTATTGTACTGTCAATAAAGTGTAATCTGCACAATGTGTAATCTAGATAGATAGGGAAGTGGGGCAGCGCTGGATTTACACATAAATCGATATAAATACAAAGAAAATCATAGTGTAAGAAGTAGAGTACAGATGGTGTTTTAATAATATATAATATCACACTCATAAACCCAGGTGAGTTTTAAGCATCAAACCAAATGTGGTCCAGGATATCTGGAGAAAGTGTCTATGTGCAAAAGAAATAAAAGAAAAATAGGGCAGTACAGTTGTGATATAAAAATGGCCTCCTTTATTGGAGCAACTTACAAATACAAAAGCCCACAAATTGGGCTAAAACAGCAAAAAGTGGTCTATAGAATAGTCCTCTGTAGCTTGTATGTAGTGGAAGCCTCTTCTATGCAGTTCACTGAGTGCAGTCCCAGCTATCCCAGGAGAAATGGCTCTGTCCTGGATTCTATGATCTTCTGTGTTAAATACCCCCTGTAATTCCTTCATACTGTGTTCAAGTGCATTTTTACTTCTTACTTTCAGTCAGGTGTGCGTACCGGAAGTGACATATGCGTTCCACCACCATCTTAATGCGTTCCACCTTATGTAGATTGCGTTCTGTAATATTATGTATGAAACTTATGACAAGCCCTATATAAAAAACATTATAAAAAGCAACTTATATGACAAAGGGAAAGGGGAGGGAAAGGAGGGGGAAAGGGGGATTTTAACCATATTTATTGAAAAAAAATATTAAAATTGCTTCTAAGTTTTCTAAGAACTAGTATTTGTAATAGAATAAGGATACACAAAGAATAAAACAATGAAATCATACACCTTAAAAACGTTATAGTGAACTCACGGTGAATTATCTTAAAAGGAGTTCTTGTGCCACACACCTGTATAAAGTCATGTGGCCATTATGAATTCTCTGAACCCATAGAATGAACCCATTAACAGGTATCTTTAACATCTCAAGAATTGATTTAAAAGATGAGGAATTGAAACTTCAATCGAAAGGTCTAAAATTCGCTCCAACAAAAAGAACTGACTCCTTCTCCTTATTGATGCACAGAAATTTATTAGAAACCTGACATTGAAAATATATTTCATAAAAAATAAAGATAAAAAAACACAGGTATCTCCAGAAAAAGACACATTTGTACGCACTCAACTCAATCCTCAATCCAGGTTTTACCCCTCATGGGATAAAGGGGAGAATAGAAATATATTTGAAGAAAGATTTATACAAGAATTTGTCAAAGCAATAACCTAATTAGGAATAATTTATCTAGGAAGGACATTTTGAGTATAAAAACATTGAAAGACAAACATGGCATAGTAGTTAAACATGAGTAGGTCATCATATATTAAAGAAACCCACAGCCAACTTAGGAATAATAGTACATATATAATGTTACAAAGAGACCCCACAACAGAATTTAAAAAATAACTTAAAACGCTGAAGAAGGGGATCCTAACTAAAAATGAATACACATATTTATATATTACCTATTGATAAAAATTCACAAAGATATTCAAAAAAATAGGCTGGGAGACCTATTGTCAGTGGCATAGGTCCATTAATGTCTAATTTATCAGAGTATGTTGACCAATTTTTACAGAAATATGTAGAAAAATCCAAATCATATATTACAGATACAGGCCATCTGTTAAATACATTGCAAGAATATAGCTGGGATGAAAAATATATATGGGCCAAGGTGGATATCTCTTTCTTATACACTGTTATAAATCCATACATTTCTTTATCCTCACTCAGGACCCTGGAATTCCAGCAACCCAAAGAGCCTTCCTTTTAGACTGTATTCAATTTGTACTGAGACAACTGCTTTATATTTGAAAGCAAATATTTCCTTCAGATTTGTGGGACAGCCATGGGGACAAAATTCACTCCCTGCTACGCCAACATCTTTGTAGCCAACTGGGAGGAGGAGGAATCCATTTGGGGTGACAAATGGGAAGCGGACTTGGTGCTCTGGCGCCGCTACATTGATGATGTCCTCATTATATGGGAAGGTGGTGAAGCAAGCCTAAAAGAATTTATTTCTGCCCTTAATATCAACCAATACAGTTTGAAGTTACCTCACATACTGATAGCACAACAATAGATTTCCTAGATGTATATAGAGGAGAACAATATATGCAAAACAACTTTCTTCAAACCTACAGATGCAAATGGTTTTATTGATTACAAAAGTTGCCATCATCCCAGATGGCTACAAAATATTAAGGGAAACTAATAAGAATAAAAATAAAGGGCTACTAAACTGGTTCATGGGTTGAAGGATAAAACTTACCAGGAAATGTTAAAGCATCTTAACATGTATAGCTTGGAGGAAAGACGTAACAGGGGGGATATGATAGAAACATTTAAATACATAAAGGGAATCAACACAGTTAAGGAAGAGAGTATATTTGAAAGAAGAAAAACTACCACAACTAGAGGACATAGTCTTAAATTAGAGGGGCAACGATTTAAAAGTAATATCAGGAAGTATTACTTTACTGAGAGGGTAGTGGATGTATGGAATAGCCTGCCAGCAAAAGTGGTAGAGGTAAACACAGTCAAGGATTTTAAGCATGCGTGGGATAGACACAAGGCTATCCTAGCTATAAGACCGGGAACGGGGGACTAATAAAAGTACTCAAAAAAAATTGGGCAGACTAGATGGACCGAATGCTTCTTATCTGCTGACACATTCTATGTTTCTATGTTTCTAAACTGTTCCCAGAAAGAGACCTTTGAGGAACAAGTTAAAATGTTGAATTTAAAGTTTGGGGGAAAAAATTATCCAGTAATGCACCTTCAAAAAGACAGAGGAGAGGTTAACGAAATGCTGAGGAAAAATCTCTTGACCAAGAAACATGTACCCAGGGGAGAAGAGGGCCCCAAAAAATATAAGTGTTACTTTATTACCACTTTTAATTCAAGACATAGTCACATAAAGAAAGCCCTAGAAAAATGTTGGCTGATTTTAGAAGAAGATACTTTTTTTTACCCAAACACCCAAATATCAATTTCAGAAGAACTGAAAATCTCAAATCCTTGATTCCACCCAATGCTCTACCTCAAATCAAAAAAGAAAAAAACACTCATTTTTTAAGTGAAAACCCAAAAGGATTCCACAAATGTGGGTTTTGTGAGATGTGCAAATATCAAACAAGAAACACTATGCACTTTAAAAGCAATATAACTCAAAAGGAATATGAGATTAAACATTTTATCAATTGTAATTCAATGTATGTGGTATATATGCTTCAATGCCCAGGTGGCATGCAGTATATAGGAAGGACAATCAGGCCGTTAAAAGAAAGAATATTAGAACATAATGGGAGCATAACAGGCGACAACTCAAATACTGCTTATGTAGAGTGCTTGATTTATTGTTGCTGTATCCATATTTGAATAGAGCCAAGCAACAGGTCCTTCATATCGTCCGTCAGTGGCCATGGAGAGTAAACTGGCAATAAGTAAATATATTGTATATGTACAGATGCAGGAGATGTCACTGCACCATTTCTCAATCCAAATTGTGATGCCTTTGTGGTAGCATTAATAGATTTCTATATACAGAGAATTTTCATTATGCATGTTTTATTTAGTTGTCATAAATAGCGTATGCCTCATTGTTAAGCTATCTCCTTCAGCTCGTGTTGTAATTAGAAAGCAGCCATCTGCGCATTTATCCTCATAAAGTTTCAGTAAAAGATGTATGTTATTATAGCAGTTTTTGAGATGTAGACTGACAGTTTCTTCTCATTTAAAATATGCCCCTACATCTTTATCCTGTTTTCACAAAAATAGTGCAATATTCTCTACAAACTGGAAACTTCCCACACTCTCTAAAAGAAGCAGTGGGGAAACACCTTCTTAAGATCCAGACTGCATGGCAAACTGTAGATTAGTCTCCATTGTCCCATTTTACAAAGTCCTGTAAAAAAAATGGTGGTAAGTCAGTTGAAGACTCATGTCTCAACTAATGCTTCATGTCAAGCTTCAAGAAATGAAACAGCACTAGTTTTAATCTCGCATATTTTCTAATGACAACAGAACCATTGTTTTGCCACTTTTTTCTTGATAAGAGGATTAACGTTGGCCTCAGTGTTTTACAGGCCTGCTGATGATACAATACTGGTTAGTGGGTAAATCTAAAGACATATAACTGGTTTACAAGAATTCTGTACACACATTTCAACAGCGAATTTTTGTTATCATCAATGAGAAATCTTATGTTTGATAACATAGAAATACTATTTTTAAACAGGAAAAAACACATAATAGCCATCAATCATGGTGGTAGGAATATAATAGTTTGGAGCTGCTTGAACTGTGGAGCCATACATTCTTCTATTTATCAAAATGCTGTACAGAGAAATCATAGGTCACTTATCCAAGAGCTGAACCGGAACCAACAGGTTTATTACAATGACCCTAAAGATGCAAGCACATCTATGAAAAAATGAATGTGTCAAATTCCAGACCTAAACTCTATCAAAATGTTGATACCGGACTTCTGCCTACTATGAAGCCTTCACATAAAACTAAATGTAAATTGTTCTGTAAGAGAAAATAGATCAACATTCTTTAAAACGAATGTGAATTATTGTATTAACAGTACAGGACATGCTTACCTGAGGATATTCCTGCTGACAAGGTTATCACCAGGTAATGAATGACAAAGGAAATTGAATGTTAGATCACTTTGGGTTAAATACATGTAGACAAAAAAGGTGTAAAATTAGGTGTGTGACACCTAAACCTAAAGACCTCACAAATGTCTCCTCGTAATCTGTATGATCATAGAGCAAATAAAACATAAACTGTTATAGCAGAATTGAAAATAAATGCACAAAAGAGAAATATGAATTTGTAATGTGCATGTGCTGTCTGCTAATTATGACATCAGCATGTTGCACCTTGTGCAAACTGAATGGACTGTCAACCTCAACATTGCTTATAGTGTGAATGTAGTGTGAATGTAGAAAATAAAAACAATATGAAAAATAATCTATACATTATGTTAGCAGAATTGCAAGCATATGCAGAAAATAAGATAAAAATCTATATTTCAAATGTGTCTGTGGTGTCTCTTGTTTATGACATCACCTGTGGCTTGAAATGCAAATAAATTAATTTTCAGTGAGAAATGTAAAATTGCATAATAAGCCACAAGATGATGTCATAAGCAGGAAACACCATAGTCACACTAAAAACACATATTCCCCTTAATGTATATGTTTGCATGCAATTCTGCTAACACAATATATAAACTATTTTTCTTAATTTTTTATTCTCTACATTCATAGTATAAGCAATCTTTAGGTTCACAACTACAATTTGAAAATGGAGCTTTATTATGATGCCATAATTAGCAGACTGCAAAGACCATTTTAAAACATGTTTTTATTTAAAAGAAGACAATGCTAATATCACAATCTATAAATTGTTATCTATGCTTTACCATAAGTTCCTCTAAATAACGTTACTGTTAATTCCCTTTTAAATACTGGTATATTCAGTAGAGAAACACAGATGTGTGCTCTAATGCAATATTATTTATAAAACAGTCATATGAAATAACAGACTTGTATTAAATAATCAAGTATATTTTTGTAATGCAGATTTATACATAAAAGTGTGGTACTGAACAGCAGAGCAGATGCTACTCAAAAAAGAAAAAAAAACTAAAAGAAAAAAAGAAACTGGTCAAATAATGTATGCTGTTTTGCCTGTGTCATAACAATACAGTGCACATCCGTAATGTATTGAAGACTGCATTTGTTTACTCTGGAGTGAAACATCTAAATGAAATGCCTGGTATTTTGAAAAATGGTTTCCTACCATGTCTTACTACATTTTTCTAGACTGATATCAAAACAAAGCAGACAAACATTCAGTGTCGGCTCAATAGGTACAAATGAGTAATTCTATGAACAATATACATCACACACCGCTGAAAACTATATATTTATACCACATTTAAAAATGACATCTACAGGAGTCTGGAAAATGTTTTGTTTCTACTGCCAGATTGACTCAGACATTGACGCACTGTTGTTTTTTAGAGAGCAGTATTTTACACCTTTTTCATATTGGAGAAATCTATTAAATATTGGTATCATTTGAATTTGCATATTTTAAGGGTGTGAAATTAAAGAAGGAAAACTTACAATTTTAAATGTGTACACCCCCCCCCCCCCCCCCCCACGTCTGTTATCTGTTTACACATTCTGACACTACTGTGCATGTGAAATTGAAATGCCACCACCCACATGTTGGCAGAGATTATTAGCACAATTTTAGGTGCACTTCTGCACCTTTTTATTGATATAAATGGTGAGCGCTGGCGCAAACAACAAAAATGCAACCTGGAATTTGGCAACAGGCGCAGGTAGCGCAAACTCCTCAGTGTCAGGAGTTATCATTATACATTGGCGCACAGTGAGATTGCACCACTATTACGTGCAATTTCAGTGTGCGCCACATTTATACATCTCCCGTAACTAGGGTTGCCACCTGGCCGGTATTTTACCGGCAGGCCGGTAAAAAATTGGCATCAGGCCAATGTTAAGTCTATGGAGACAGTACCAAGGCCTGTATTTTTTTGAAGAAAAGATAGCAACCCTACCTGAATGTTACTGCAGTGGTAATGTAAACTGAACATCATGTGATACGCTTGTTTAACATGATATTCTATCTGACTCCTCTTATTTGGTCAAAAGTTACGATAGTTCTTTTGCCTGTATAACCAGAGCTGAGAGAGTTAGAGGTAAGGCAGGAAGTTGTTGAGATTTACTGGGTTCTTGACGAAGTGGAAGAATTGTCTATTGTGGGCTGTCAGTTTTTTAGAGGGCTAATGTGATAAGAAAGTCAATGATTAAATGCTAGAAAAGTGAAATGGGATTGCCAACACCACTGAGATTTTCCGACTATCATCTTTTCTAATCCTATTTTACATATGAGGCTCCACATACATTTCCAGTGCATGCATTAAAGGGACTCTGTCATCATTGGAACATTGCAAAAGAAACAATCTGTTGTAATACACGTAAATATAGATATACATAGGTAATAAAGTGCAAGAAGTTAAAGAAGATCGATACACACATTATGCAGAAATCAGCATGTGAGCAGCCATATTTCTGGAAGGTTACCTCCAGGGCAGAGTTAGAATGTTCATTTTTACTCCAATGTGCTGGCAAGCAATGCTACCAGGTTGAGGAAACAGTGATTTACTCACGTGAACCCTGCAGAGACGTTACTGTGCTTCAAATATCATTTGTTATTTTTTTGGGTGGGTAATGTAGGCAAAACAGTATAGCCCATTGAATGCACTATAGTGGACATAAGGTGTATGTCTGGGTAGCATTACAGGTTTACTCAGCAGTATGAGTAAATGAACAGCTTGTAAAACATTTAAATTATCCAGGGTGGCAGCACAAGTTACAAATGCCACTTTGCACACACCAGCACATTCAGCATCCCACTAAAAATAACAATTAAACATCAGAATAATGTGGTATTGCATAAATTGTGGTTGGGTCGGTGCCAGTTCATGACATTTTGAGGCATTGGGGTTCCCTATTCAGGAAGGCACTGCTTAGTCCACATGACACAACTCCAGAACAATAGAACTGACAAAGCATGTTATGCACCATAGGCATTTCATAAATCACAAAGAAACACAGTTCCTCTCCCTAATGGGACATAATAGTATGGCATAGACCATTCACTGCTAAATAAATAGTGAAGGAAGAACTTCAGTAGATAAAGCAGTAAATAACTTCTAATATTTTCAGCAATTCAAAAAACTAATTTGAAATCTGTGTTCTGTTTTTTTCACGCAAGCACTGAGCTGTTTATTTATTTACCAGGAGACAAATTGACATCACTTACCCTGTTTGGTTAAAGTGGTTGAAGCCATTTCACCAGTTTGTGGGCAATCCTATGCAAATGAGATCACTTCCCCTGCAAAAGGGGTTGTCCACCACACCATGCAGCACTTTCCTATTGGTAACCATAGTTATGCAAATTTATGACATCATTTAATTAAAGTTTTTGCCTGAAAATAGCTTACTTATTTGTGTGACAGTGTTAAAAGGACAGACACCTTCAATTTAGTATTTTCTTAATTGATTGCACACCTATTTAAAGGGAGAGTAAACACAAAAATGTATTGTACTTTATGAGGATAATGCTTTTTGATTGCCAATTGTCTAAGTTTTGCGTTAGGGTGGAATATGTTGACTATTTTCACAACAAGCTGGCACAACTGCTGTTGCTTTATCGGTGAACTCTGAAGGGGATTGTCATGATTTGCCTTGTAGTCACTCACCTGACAAGCCACTACTCAGCTCATCCAGTGTGTGGCCTCTAATCTTCTATGGCATGTGTTCGGTTCCTTTGAGTGTACACGGCTCAGGTGCGCCCCCTCCGGAGACGTCATGCCAAGTGCGGTCATGCAACGAGAGGGCACATTTAAAAAGACTTGGAAGCACTTAACACAGTGCTTGGTTTTTCTCTTCAGTGAGCCTCCTAGCCTTTCCAGTAAGTGTTTATTTCTACCTAATATTGACCCTGGATTCTTCCTGACTTCTGATTATTCTCTGGTGCCCTTGATCTTGGACTGTCTATCATTTTGCTGATTGCCTGTGACCCTGACTCCGGATTCCTGACTATTCTACTGCATACTGATTCTGTACCTTGCTATTGTATATGCTTCTGTGTGCCCCCTACTAAGCTGTATTGGAAAATAACTGCTGCATATCTACTAAGCTGTGTTACCTGTGCCTGCATACATCTACTAAGCTGTGTTTCCCTGCTATGGTATGCCATCTGCTAGCTGTGTTACTAAGTGGATTGCAAATTGAGTTACTACAAGATTCTGTAACTCCCAGTGAGTCTCATTCTTCCTATCAGAGTTTTATCCTGTGGTTTTTGTTACATCCCTGCATATTGGTCTCCTCCCTGTGTACCCAGCCTCACAGGCATACTCAATAAAGGGTAGGGAACTGAGATGGAAATTTTAAGCTTTAGGTCAAAATAGTCGAATAATAAACTTAAGTGACCTTATTTTCTTTTTTTGTGGGGGTGGGGAGGGGGAGACTTGCTTTATACGTTATATAATTCATAGAGTACGCAGCCCCTGGGATATTTGTATATCATTCCAGTGAGAAGCGTGTTTTTTAAATTTATACACATTTGTATATCATATACACACACGCGCTTTCTCGCACACACTGTCTCACACACATGCTGTCTATCACACACACAGACAAGCTGTCTATAACACACAAAGACAAGCAGTTTCTCATACACAGACTGTCTCTCTTGCTCGCACACAGACTTTTACTCACTCTCTCACAGACTGTCACTCTCACTCTCTCTCTATTGTATTTAAAAGTGAATTCATACTTACCTATGCAAGTCCTCTTCTAAGTGGCAGTGCTTGTAATTACTCCCTGCAGCATGAGAGGTCAGCACCACCATTTGGCTGAACTCCTCCCCCACCGCGCTACAGTGTTACCACTTGGTTAACCCTCCCGATCCCCATACACTCCCCGCAGTTCGAGGGATGAAATCTCCGTCACCTCGTGCACACCCAATGACTAAAGCAAGTAAGATTACGAAAATAAACTATTGTTGTGTGTGACTGGGTGTGTTTGATTATAATGTAATTGTGTGATGTGAGTCTGCATGTGAGCGTGTTACTGAGTGTGAAGTGAGTCATAATGAGAGTGTGTGACAGTGTGATGGGAGTTTGTGTGAGAGTGTATGACTGAGTTATGTGCATGTGTAACATGAAATGCTTAGCACCCTCATCCAGCTGGCTGACATTTACATGTGTGATAGATGAAATGCCAGCACTGTCAGCCAGCTGGCATTTACAGAAGAGATAAGGAATTCCTAGCACCCTCAGCCAGCTGACATTTACAGGAGAGAGATGGGATGCTTTGAGGACATGGCTGACATTATGAAGTGACATAGAACTAAATGCTCTTGTAAACACTAGGATCTCTAATAATGCAATCACTGAAGACATCACTAAACAGGAAATCCCATGCAAATTCGTATTGGCTGCCTTTTCAAAAGCTTGAGGTGGACCCCAAATATATGTATATAACTAGTTGCATTTATAAATATATTAACTTTTTAATATTATATTCAACTATTTTCATATGTTATAAAAATATTATTGAAAAATGTAATATTTCTTATTTTGATTCCGTTCCTCAGTACCAACAGTGCAACTAAAGGACTTAAAATAGCACCATACAGTACCCACTCCACTTGGCTTGTACTCATATTGCACCCACATGATTTGGCATGCCACAGTGTCAATTTGCCTGTCAGAACATACCACAGTGTCACTTTGTCCCACTGAACTGCCCCTGCAGAACATGCCACTGTGTCCCTTTACCCCTAAGTACATGTTATTTTTCCTCACAGAACATGCCACAGTATCACTTCGGCCACAGCCAATTTGCCCATTAATATGCAACTATTAGACTGCCCATTAATATGCCACAGGAAATTTTACTATTATGCCACTATTAGCCTGCCCATTAATATGCCACAGCCTGTATGCCAATTAACATGCCACAGCCATGTTCCTCATTAATATGCAACTATTAGCCTGCCCATCAGTATGCCCCTATTAGCCTGTCCATTAATATGCCACAGCCAGATTGGCAATTAATATGCCATAGCCAATTTCCCATTAATATGCCACAGACAATTTGCGCATTAATATGCCACAGACAATTTTCCCCATTACTGCACCACCACCTTCCTCCCCCTTCCCCAGTCCTCACTTGGCTGTCTCCTCTGTGTTTTATTTTGCCATTAATATGCCAGTATTATTTTGCCCTTCACTTTCCAGTGTTATTTTGCCCTTCATTTGCCAGTGTTATTTTGCCCTTCATTTGCCAGTGTTATTTTGCCATTCATTTGCCTGTGTTATTTTCCACATTCATTTGTCACCCTCTTCCCCCTTTCCCAGTACTCACCTTTGTGTCCCCGCTGCTTCCTCCCTGCTGAAGGCTTCTCTCCTGCATGGAGGAGGCAATTACTTTAGTTGGATATGACTAGCTGTCATATCTGGCCATAGAAGTAGTAAAAAAAAAAAAAGTTAGCTCACACAGCTGTGCGTACAGTCACGTGACGTCGCACAATGACGTCACTTGTCCCGGTCCCATTTTCCCAGGACTGTCCTGCCAAAGTTTACAGCAAAAAAAATGGTGATTTTTCCCACAGATTGTGATTCCTGAAAATGTGAAGGGGTACTGCCAAATAACACCTTAATACATGTTCAGCAACATCTCCTG
The DNA here is from genome assembly GCA_036172795.1 of Pelodytes ibericus. Lineage (NCBI taxonomy): Eukaryota > Metazoa > Chordata > Amphibia > Anura > Pelodytidae > Pelodytes > Pelodytes ibericus. The sequence continues at coordinate 131,969,075 of CM069860.1, read as the reverse complement.
AGTACAGGGATACCACCCATGCATAGGATGGTTAGGTTATTTCGGGTCTAAATGGCCACATTTGGGAGGTGCAAAATGTGTATTTCAGACTTAGAATTTTGACATGCTCTCAAACGGGGCCCATGTCCCTGTATTTTACCCCCACAAAACCATATATTTTTAAAACTAGACACATTTTTCAAATGGTCGTATTTTAACACTTTCCATGCACTAATTCTACCCCCAGCCTATGTCAAAGTGTTGGGTAGTATTTTTTTTAACATACATTGTATTTCAGGCATGAATTCATAGATCCTGTTATGTGTCACTGTCAAACAACACCTCAAAATGTGTTCAGCAACATCTCCTAAGTACAGGGATATCCCCCATGCATAGGATTGTCATCTTGTTGGGGAGTTTAAAGGCCACATTTCACAGGTTCTCTTTTTGGTTTTCCAACTTGGAATTTTGAAATGCAGAAAACCTGCACCCATGTCCCACCTGGGACATTTTTGAAGCCAGACAGTGTATTTTACCCTACAAAACCATACATTTTGAAATCTGGACACCCTAGGGTATTTCAATGGTGGTAACACTTTCCATGCACTAATTCCACCACCAGCCAATCAAAATTTTGTGTAATAATTTTTTTTCACATTCATTTTTCACAAATATTGATCTGAACAGGTGAATGGTGATGCTCATCTGAGCAATCACCAAACCTCCTTTGCCACTAATTCACTGTTACTGATCGCTGTACATGCTTAGACAGCTTAAAAAAAATCAAAAATATTTTTACTTTACACATAACCCCCTAGCAGGTGTAAAAAATCTGAGCATCCCCATTGCCTGACAGTCTGCCTGGCGGTCACAGAGTGCCTCTGCGATGAGGCAATCGTGTGACAGCCTATGGAGCGCAGGAAGCAGCTACTTCCTGCTTCCTCTGCTCATACCCTTAGAGGGCAGCTTCATCTTGGTCACACAGTGAACAAGATCGGGCTTTTTTTCAGTGTTGCTGACTGCCTCGACTTACGAGGGAGGTCAGCAACACTTACAGAGCCATAGGAAGCGATTACATTCTCTTCCTATGCTCGTGGTCGCTGCCGAGCGTTTTTAAGGCACTGCACATTTAAAACTGGCATTTCAATCGCTCTCTATAGCGATCGAAATTACGTCAGTGTTTTTTTTTTAGTATTGCACGATGCTTCCACACGGAAGGTTAAGTAATGCATAATGTAAAATATGCATTTTAAAGTACTTTGAAAGTACTTTAATATGCATTAACATTTGGAAGAGGCATTTTGGGCACTAAACATTCCCTTTAACAACTGTTCTTCCTACATATAACTAATCTGACCCAAAATTCTAAACATGTACACCAGAGCTTTATGGACCAAAAAGGCTCAATAGGTGACTTTATTTGTCTTCTAACTTAAAAGCATTTCTATTTAAAATGCATACTCTTGGTGCATAATATAACAATGTATGGAATTTCAATTGAACATAATTTTAGACATAGCCTTAGAGCTAATTTGTTTGTGACCATATTGCTTATGCCATGTCAATAATGTCATTGTTACCTGTAAATGTTTATGTGTTGTAGCAGACTCATGATGTCACTAAGACACAGAACCCATGGCCATTCTTCACTTGTATTAACTCTATGACACACATTTTGAAGTCCTAATAACCATGTATTGCTTTGGAGCAGATTTCACATTTTTCTCTGCAGGGAGTATGGGAATCTACATACACGGCTTAGAAGCTCATAAAAAGTAAACGATTATTATCAAATTAAAATTGATTTTGTAAAGTGTTATATATCTTTTTTTCTTGAGGTGTGTGTGTTATAAATATCTTGTATGAAGCTGCCATTGAGGAACAATTAAATAATTGTGTGCAACATTCAGTAATGAGTGATGCCATTATTATGTTTCTCACAGGCTGGGATATTATATTTGAGAAACATCTCATTATCATATATTATTGATACAGCACCTAAGGGACACTATTGAAGAATCTTCTTAAGTGCTTGCTATGTATAATTCCATGTACTGTGCAACATACCCATGTAATTTAAAAGGTTTGTTTACAATATACAAACATTGCCTGGAAGAACACTGGCAAATTTAAGATTATTTTGCCATTATCAATATATAGTTTGGATCCATGGTGGAGAAAGATAATTTTGCTAATCATTAAACAAATAATATAACCCGTAATTGCCTTTTAAACATTTTACTTTTTTTTTTTATAACATACTTTTTTTTTTGGCATAATACATTGGGGGCTATTCACTAAAAGGTGAGTTGAGGTGAGATAAGGTGAACTGAGTTGAGATGAACATTTCATGTTTGTCCAATACTTGTTTTTGAGTTTGTAAATCAGCTTTATAAAAACATAGTATATCAACATTTGTTTAAATAAAAATACATTATAAAAAAGCTCTTGACTTTTTCTAGATAACGTATGCACTATTATGGACATTCTGTCTATTAGGATCTATCTATCAATATTGGTAAATATCAATAAGTATTGATCTGCCTCCCTCTACTCACTAAAGTTTTAGTGAGGGAAAGAGACAGATCAGATAATGTAAGATGTTTTTTTTTTGTAAAAAAATAAAATATTTAATAACATTTTAGAAATCAAGGGCTTTTATAAAAGCCATTTCACGTATTTAACCCCTTCCCTGCTATTGATCGTTGTGTACGCAGTAATTATACACAGCAGCACATTTTTTTGCTGTCTGTGCATTTTTTAGGGGTTCATTTTTGTTTTACTGTAATACATTACAGTATAACAAAGGCTCTTTTAAGAAGCTACACGTCAAAATTCCAAGTTGAAAATGCGTACCTTCAAAATGTGGCCCTTTAGCCCCCAAACAACACATCAAACCTATGCATGGGTGCTATCCCTGTACTCAGGAAATGTTGTTGAACACATATTGGGTTATTGTTTGGCAGTGACACATCCCAAAATCTGTGAATTCATGTCTGAAGTACAATGTTTGTGGAAAAAACCCCACAAAAGAATTACTACCACAAACTTTGACAAAGGCTGGTGGTAGAATTAGAGCATGGAAAGTGTTAAAATACCACCATTTGAGATGTAAGTGGCAGTGTCCCTTTAAATAGCTTACAGGATTAGATATACCTAGCAGACCTGAGTACTGGTTGCTTCATATGTTTGACCTCCAATACCCAAAAAAATAAGATGAAGTTGGTAGTCTGGTGGCAGAAAAAAAAAATTATTGCCAGAAATTGGAAATCAAGTTTTACCCCAGAGTAGTCTGCAGTTAAAAAACAAGCAATTATACAATTAAAATGGAGAACGGAATGTATTTACAGTTTAGGATTGACAATAAGCTCAGACAAAAATGGGGAGGTTGGTTGCAAAAACGAATGGAGTCTAATTAGTAATGGACTAAGATGGTATGAAGCAGTCTGAGATGTGCTTTTCCCAAGTACTGTAGAATAGCCAAATATAGATGAATGAGCTCAGATTTGCTGGTTTTCTAAGCAGACCTGAACATGTTTACTAAGTGGTAAGATTTGTGATTAATCAAATTGGGGTTAATCAAATGTGTAGCTGAATGGGATTGAATAAATGGCCAAATACAGGTGTTCCCGTCATTCAACAATTTATAATCCTTTTCCTTTTATTCAGATTTGAGACTTAGTGATTACCTCATGCGATTTTCCAGAGCTTTATAAACCTTTCCCGTTAATCAATACATTAAACATTTTTGGAACTAAGAAGGCTCAATGTTGCTTTCTGCTCAGTATTCCAAAACCTCCTTTCACCAATACAATGTTATGCTTGAATGGATGCTTATTCTTATTCTAATAGCAAATGGCCAACGAATAAAATAGAAAAGATATTAAGTTGTACACATTCAAATCTGGATTCGCACTAGCGAATTTGTACAGAAATAACAAAATTAGTTTATCAACTCAATACACTTAAATACACCGCAGGGTTTTCATCCCTCCAAAGTTAAGCATTGTGCTTAGTGGTGACATGTACAGTTCAGCACATCCGGTGGTATAGATTCCATCTGTTCAGATTCTCATTTCTAGTCCATTGAAGCAAATGCAGTGGTAAGAGCATGTTTGCCAGCAGCCGTTGGCCATGTATTAGAAAGTTTATTGCCAAGTCCTGCTGTAGCTCAAGGTTTCCAAAGCAGAATGACACTGTTTGGTTAGACAGATGAATCCACTGTGTACTCTACATATATTTTTAGTGGGATTATAAATATGTCAGACAAATATTCAATCACATAAACAAATAAACAGCAACCTAAAAAAAATCACATACACTGAAATTTAGAAAGAAAGAAAAATGCGTTTAAATAAATATTAATCTTAAAACAAATAATGAATTAAATTAAATTTAAAAAAACAAAAACTAATTTATTGTTTTAAATCTCCAAATAAATTATTTTGGGAATTTCTTGTTTCATGTGATTTAAATTATGACATTGCAAATAGTTTTTGTTCAGAAAGCCATGTTGGGAAAAAAACAGCAAAGCAAACAGTAAACAGTAGTGAAATAATGCATGACATATTGGCTTGAAAATTAGTCAGGTCACCAACTGTCTTTAGTACTACTATAATAAAGAAAAATAGAGTAAAGGGAATCGATCAAAGACAAATGATGATAAAATAAAGTAACTCGATGTATGGTTCAACCTCATTTCAACACAGTTCTTTACTGCAGGTTTTTATGGGATGTTAGATTATGTTACTGATTCTATTAAATGTATTTTCCACGCATTGATTAAACAAAGTGGGCAGAATAGTGAATCATGCTTTACTCTGTAGATAGTCAAGTAGACAGCAAGCAAACAGTGAATCTCTGTCACCAAATATTCATAGATGATACATGTTTTTTTATTTAAAACTTTGACTTAATATCAAGAGCAAACATTTTGGACAGAGTACCTTACTAAAGATTTAGCTGTTTATACATCTCAGCAACAGTACATCAAAAATGCTAGCATGATTCTGCAAGTATCAGTCCAAGTACTACCAGATATGAGCCTGAAGACAAAGAAGTATATTCACTAAAATCTGAGATTGTAAATTGAAATTAGCACTAATCTCGACCTCAAACAGACACCCTGAATTTTCCAGGGACTTGCCCAGGACCTTTGGCCCATGTTGCACAGTGATGAGTGAGTTATAATTATCGCCAAACACTTATAAGTAATATTGTGGGGGCTTGCCCAAGGATAAAAATAAATAATAGACACCTTCCAACTGCCCACCCCCGCGGGCTTGCCCAAGCCCCCCAGGCAACATAATGAATAATAATAAAATATAAAATGAATCCCACCTTATCAGGGAGCCACCTCAAGGCCCACAGATAACATAATTAATGAAATAAAGCAAATTAACCATGTCTACCCTAGCCCCTATTTGGGCTAGGTAGGGGGACACAAATCTTAATTAGCAGCCAAAACCTGTAAACAAAAAAATCTTCTGAGTGTCATGAGAGTGGGCAGAAAAAATGACTACCCACCCACTGGCACACAAACAGTGCTATGTAAATAAAATATTACCTCAATTAAATGGTCCCTGATTATCAATGACACCTACACTCCTCATCGTCAAACCAGGATAATAGGCCAGCCAAAAATAAAAATTAAAACAAAATCAATCCACCTATTACTAAAAAAAATATTTGCCCGCAAAAAATATAAAAACATACTCTGCAGAGCAAACCAGCTCAGATCGTGAGGGCTGGGTTGTGAAAAAAGCATAGGAGGCATTTGATTGGCCGACTCTGTTATCCTGTTACTGGTATTTTCAAACTAGTCAAAAGTAGGCTGGTTTGAAAACACTAGACAAGTCTCTGACCCATTAATTTTAGGAAGAGCTTAGAGGCATTTGGCAGCGTCCCAACCTGGTAATTATGAATGGGGGGCTGGGAGCCATTAGGCATTCTCCCAGTTTCTGTGATATTAAAAGTCCAACTCGCCTGCCAATTTGAATTCCCTTTGGTTTTTAGTGTATAACAATGTTTATTACTTTTTGCTGACGGGAGTTCAAGATGGGAGATTGAGATGAACTTTGGCGAGGTGGGGAGACAGGTCTAGTTTGCTTTAGTGAATAGTGTGAGGAGTTCAACTTGGGTGGTCGACTTTTAAAGTGAAAGTCAACCTCTGCGCACTATACTTGAATTTTAGTCACTCGACTCCAAAGTAGTACAACAAAAAAAACATATCAACCAACATGACTTGCCATAGCCCCATTAAAAAATCTAAACCTCCCAAAGACAGGACCCAATTTCCTTTAGCAATTAAAATACACACAATTCTCATTATTAAATAAGACCAACCGTGTGTTAACATTACAATATAAAGTAAATTATCATAGTCATTTGCCAGCATAATTCTACAACTTTGGTCATGCATGCAGATACCCTAAAAAAGATATAAAAATCCAAAAAAGTAAATGAACTGCAATTAACTGGAATAAACAATATATAGAAAAGCATAACTGGAGGAAATAATTGGGTGATATGACTATTGCATTACATTAAATTTCATCTGTTTGCTGGACTATAACTCCCATAACTCCCCAGCAGACATGGAATTTAATAACAGAGTAACAGGAAAATGTCTTCACTTCTGTAATTGCATGCTACCCTTGAATAGTTTGCATATCAAGAACATCATTAATTAAAAGTGAGATATTACTGAAGTATGAACATTGCTGATAAAATCTGAACCATCTCTGATAACTGGAAACTAGTGAGTTAGTTCAGGATTTCAAGTAGGTAAAATATTGCCATGGTAACAAACAGATTGCATTCAATCAGCAAGTATGTAGCATGCACAGCTGGAAAAAATACATTTCTAAAGAAAAAAAAAAGTATTAATGTCTCTTTGTGCTTGTAGTTTCCTCCAAGGTATTTTTCTTTTCTTATAAGGTGGTGTTTTAAAACCTTTAGTGAAAGATGTACTATAATTATTAAAGCATAATTACTGTAATCAGACCAGGGTTATGACGTGATCAATACGTTTTTATGTTTTTCATATTTAAATGGGGTTTATTATTCACAATTTCCATTTGTTATCACTCTTATTTTCTAAAACACAATATACAATGTATTGTAGTGGACGATCTAGCCAGTCAGGGACATTTTGACCACAGGGGAAAAGGGGCAACTGACTTGAATCCAAGCACACTGCAGGGGTCCCATCAGCCTGCTATGTGAGCCCCATAGTTTCTGCTGCATAGTTTTTAAATTCTCAGTGGATGACATAATACTGGTTTACATTGTTATTTATTTTATTCTTTCCCTCACCATTACAGACCTTTTATTATTGTTCTGCCCAGGTTCACTTAGCCAGGTCCAACTACCATATTTTTTCTTTCACCCTATTAGTCAGTAACTCTGTCTCATGACAGTCTTTCACCCTATTGGCCAGCTCACCTTAAATCCCACCTATAATGATACCATTCAATCTGACCTCCTTTACCTTGGACCAGCTGAAGTCCGTTTGTTCCCTCTCCTTTATTCATGTTTACTCTGCCTGTGTGGGAGCTTCTACACTGGTAAGAAGATGTTTATTTTTAACCCTTTCAATGCTAGAGGACAAATTACTCAAACCGCTCTCATAATCAAAGTTTGATTGTGTTAATTCAACAGTAGCAAAAGTTATTTTTTCCCATTGATTCCATGGGGGAAGAGGTGTGTACTTCTTCCCCAGTATTCTGGACGAGTGCCAAAGGTGTCATCACACTGCCCACAGCCTTTATTTAAGGGATTTGTATGTAATGAAATGTATTGTTGAAAATAACATAGTACTATTTTTTATTTTTGTTTTTAAAGCTTGTTATCATTTTAAATGAACTATGTCTTGTTTGGTTGCATAGATATAGTTAGTGCATTTACTTCCTTGTTTACTTGTCTGTTGGTGTTGTATGTGAAGGTGATCTCCTATTGGTCAGTCAGTCGCTCCATACTGCCACTGACCTGGATGGAATTAACATAGAGCAGCAAGACCATTTATGCATATGCTCAGTAAAATGTAGCTAATGTGCAAATTTGTCTAGTGTTATAAAGGAAAAGAAAGGCTTGGGAATTAGAATTGTAAGGTTATATAATCAAAAGGGATTACACACAACTGCATTAACTTCATCCAACTCAGTAGAAGTGGACCTGCCAGATAATAGCAACAGCTTGTCTGATAAACCACACCCACAACCAATTAATGAATGAATGTACCTAATCAGCTCAAAAAATAGAGAGAAAGGTAATTTAAAAATCCATGCAGGTCATGGACCATTAAATATGAATTTTACATCTTAAACATAACTTCATTTTTAACTTGTGTATTTTTCTTAATTAAAATAAGTAATTATATATTGCATTCCTGGTGGCATTAGGCATTAGTTTAATACTTAAAAATCAAGCATTTGGAATTACGTACTTAGTCTTTAAAAACATCATTGCAGTCTGTCATAATTTTTCATTTGATCATATAGTAGAAGGAGATAGTTGACACATACTTATGCATAATCCATATATTGTATGTTTTTAAATGCTATAAAATACCTTATTTCTTACCTTAACTTGAATTTAGATTGTGTCGCATTTTTAGAGATCAAGACATAATATGTTAAAGTGTCACCTTTTCTTACACTTCGAGTTAAAGAGCGAATCACCAAATTACCATTCAGTTGTACCTCAATGGATTGGTTACTTTTGGTCTGGTAGAGATAAACACTACCTATTCTCTTCAGTGGTGGACCAGTATCATCAATATAATTCCGTGATGTCCACATTCCACTTTTGCTTTTGTCTTCCTCCCTAATACATTCTCCTTTCTCATCAGTTCGTTGAACTGTGTAATACAATTCCACAGGACTACCTTCAGGTTGTTCTGACATCTTTCTGTGCCCAGCAACCACAGTTGGTGGGTCAAACCAACTGGTAAGGAGCTCCAGCTCAGCCACACATAATCCCATGTCCCCAGATAACTTGCAAGTCGCCTTAACTTCTCTTGTCTCCCGAAAGGCAAACACTTTAATACATGGAAGTCTCTCTGTGGTGCTGTAGTCATCCCAGTCTCTACCCACAATATAAAACAGGATTTGAGCTTTGGGTTTAGTGAGATAGATTTTTTCCATAAGGATATAAGATTTTATTTTCCAATTAAAAGAGAATTTATCAGTAGATCCAAAATAGTTAGGAATTAAAAGTAGGTCTTCTGGAATGGTTTGTTCAACAGAAAATGGCCCATAGCTGGCATTCATCAATGGTTGTTTCTTGGCTTTATAAATGAGAAATGACTCAACTCTAGATTGCAAACTAGAGTTTCTCATAATGTCCTGGTTTGCTTCTTTTAGAAAGAAGGAGGCATCACTGTGATGGATGGTGTAGCTCACTGGAAGGTAGGTTGGAAGCAAAGAAAACCGTTGTATGCTGTCTAATATCCCACGACTTTCTGTAACTGGTAATGAAAAAAATATCAGTAAAAATATATAAGAATACATAATGTTTATTGGTTATGCCATAAAAGTCACATTTTAGTGTCTGCTGCAATAAAGGTGCTTTCAAAATAGCTCATCAGTACTTGAAACCTCATACATATTGCAAGTGTGTGTTCTTTAGGATGGCTCTATGCATATCCTAAGCATTCTTGTATTTCTTTACTGTCACCTTAGCAAGTAACCAGAAGCATATCACTAAATATGATGCATAATACCTTTATAAATCCCATCTACTAGTGTAGCCGAATATACAATGACATCCCATAAATTGGGTAACCTACATGAAAATACTCAAGAGACAACATTTTCCAAAGTGAAATAACTAGTAAAATTCATAACATATAGGCAGATTTGGACACGTATCTATTTGTGATTTATATGGATTGAAAGCTTTTCAGTTAAACTGACTGGGTCTATTTTGTTCAGGTGCAAATTATATACATCTTTTTTAATAGTCACTTATATAGTCATAGTCAGAACTTTTGGTTTTGAACATGTTGTTATAATATGTTAGTTAATGTATTTCTTTTTCTAATTGATAGGTAGGCTTCGTTGACAATATAGCTAAACAAATGTATGTAATTATTCTTATATACAGTCTCATGAAGTGTATTGCAACAAGCTATTTTATAATTAAGATTTATTTGTACTGGAGTTTACATCTACCCAGCTCTTTTGAAGCTGGGTTGATGTAATGGCATGGTTATCTAAGTTACTTAACCATTGTTCAAAACATTAACTGGCTACAATATCATTGTAATTTTCTGAGCTTGATAAATAACCTTCATAATGTAGAACAATGTGCCTTCCTTACTTGTCTGAAAAAAAGAAGGAGAAGGTCCCTGGGAGGTAAAGGTGAAGTTAGCCAAAAAATGGGCAGAACTCAGTAAAAGATCTAAAGAAAAATATAGTTAATGCTTCCACACTATTGATAGGACATACCCATTAAATAGGTTACCCAGAGACAAAATATATTATTTATAGAGTAGTTGCTCCCTCTAAGATCTAAAAGATCTATAAAACTCACAGATGGGGTGTATATAAATATACATACATGAAAAAAAGTGTCCTCTGTGTGCAATCTGGATTCTCTTGCAAAACCTTTGTACAAGTACATTCATACATAAAAGAATGTGTGCGCGCACATTAGTGCCACTTTGTAGTGCATTACTTGCATTTTGTCAGAAGATTGGTCACTCTGGTCCAAAAACATTTGCTACTGCTGCAAAAGAACATTTTCTTAAATTAGTGGGTTAATGAGTGAATATGCTTAAGCATTTAAGGGATTAACATAAGACTATCCTGAATAGAAGATAAGGCCAAATACCCAATAACGTTTGAGGATTGTACAGGAGGTAGAAATATGTGCAGACTACATGTGCAATGGTTCTTATCTCTTGACAATTCTCTGAAGGGAGGCAAGCACTGTTAACCAATGATCCATGTCACTTCTGCTATTAACATTTTTCTTTGAGAGTATTTAAACTTCAATCCCATTAACAATTGAGAGATAAATTAAATATTCAAGTTCGGTTATGTCAGACCTCAGGAATCCTTGTAACTGAGTGATATGGCAATGCAATCATCCAACACATCATCCAGCTGCCAATACCTATTTTTGTAATTACTTAAAAGGGATGCATTGATCCCACCTATTTTATGATCCAGAGCTATTAATTGTATAAACAATCTAAATATTTATGTACAGGTTACAAACACATACATAGATTACAATAAACACACCACTTATCTTCTATAAATGTTAAGACTGAACATGTGTCACCACTAGAGTTGAGAGGACACCTGGAAGTTAGGGTTCGGCAGGTTCGCTGAACTTTGGAAAAAATTCCGGGTTCGGGTTCAAACTTGACCCCGAACCCGAACCCCATTGAAGTCAATGGGGACACGGACTTTTGGCCACTAAAATGCCTCTAAAAAAGTCCTGGAAAGGGCTAGAGGGCTGCAAAAGGAATTAAAATGTGCGTAAGAGTAGGACAAGTGCCCTGCAAACAAATATGGATAGGGAAATAACTTACAAAAACATAAAATACATACAAATTAAAAATACTGTACTATATATATATTTAGCACCCAAAACTATTAGAATTTTTCAAAGTGCGCTGTAAGCACAGTATTTGACGGTTCTATTTGACTCTCAGATGTAATACATGTAATGCTATTGCTGTTCTATAAACCGAACTAGAGTCCCCATTCATAAGAATTTCTTTTAAATGGGGACTCTTACATGTATTCCATAAACCGAAAGTCTATAAACAGAAAGACATTTGGTTTATAGACTTTCGGTTTATAGAATACATGTAATTCTATGCTATTATATAAACCGAAAGTCTACAAACCGAACGTCGTTCGGTTTATAGACTTTCAGCTTATAGAATACATGTAATACTATTGGCTTTCTATAAACCGAACTAGAGTCCCCATTCATAAGAATTTCTTATGAATGGGGACTCTAGTTCGGTTTATAGATAGCCAATAGCATTACATGTTTTCATAAGCCGAAAGTCTATAAACCGAACGACGTTCGGTTTATAGACTTTTGGTTTATAGAATACATGTAATTCTATGGGCTTTCTATGAACCGAAAGTCTATAAACGAAACATCATTCGGTTTATAGACTTTCGGCTTATAGAATACATGTAATACTATTAGCTATCTATAAACCGAACTAGAGTTCCCATTCATAAGAAATTCTTATGAATGGGGACTCTAGTTCGGTTTATAGAAAGCCAATAGTATTACATGTATTCTATAAGCCGAAAGTCTATAAACCGAACGACGTTCGGTTTATAGACTTTTGGTTTATAGAATACATGTAATTCTATTGGCTTTCTATAAACCGAAAGTCTATAAACCAAACGTCGTTCGGTTTATAGACTTTCGGCTTATAGAATACATGTAATACTATTGGCCTTCTATAAACAGAACTAGAGTCCCTATTCATAAGAAATTCTTATGAATGGGGACTTTAGTTCGGTTTATAGAAAGCCAATAGTTCGGTTATAGACTTTCAGTTTAAAGAATACGTGTAATTCTATGCTATTCTATAAACCGAAAGTCTATAAACTGGAGGACAGAAGCTGATCCAGGGTGGACAGAAGACGGTGAGACTCCAGTTAAGCTACGGCGGTTGTGGAGTCTGCGGTTGTTGTGGTGTCCGTGCGGTGCTTGTGGTCTTCGGCGCAAGCTAGGAAGCGTCCATCAACGGAAGGTACTCGGTCAGAGTACGGGGAGTTCCGTTACAGCAACAAAATGTATACAATAGTCTGATAAAGTAAACAATACACTTTAATTACAAATGGTTTACCCTCTTGGTAATGCATGGAACTTGCGTCCCAGAAGACACAAGCACCATAACGTAATTATTTACGCACCATAACTTAATTCCTGGCCAGAATCAAAGGTGATCGCTAGCCATGGACACAATTGCAGAGACCTGATCATGGTCATGAAACCTCCTGATGTCACAAAGGTGCTCCCGAACCCGCAATTTTGGGCACGGTGCAAATTAATAAAATGTCCATTTGCGAGTTGCCTATATTTTTCCTAGCAGTTTGAGGCCACTGACAGGTGAAATCCCGCTGCAAGTCCCTGCAGCAAGATCAGATAATAGCTCATCACGGGAAGCCGCAATGAGCTGTTAAATGCAGGACGTTCTACACCATCCTAGCATCTTTTTAACCCCTTAACGCATAAGGACATATATATACGTCCAGAAATGCATGGTCCTTGAGGACCATGAGGACGTATATATACGTCCTCAGTTTTCATGTAGCCTTGCGCTCCTTAGCGCAACGCTACATGTCTGCAGCTATTCCCAGAGGCTGCTTCAGATCCGAAGCAGCCTCTGAGAGTGCTTTGCCCCCTCTCGCACATACGATCACCGTGAATGTGATTGTATGCGCGTTACACACATAGGCAGTGAACGCTGATCACTGCCTATGTGTGTGAAGTGTTGCAATGATGGCATCATGCTGCACCTTCTGTGCCCCCCTGGGCACCGCGATTACCTAATACAGCGTGCCCAGAGGAGAGTGACGAAAGAGAGAAAACAAAATCAGTGATCAATATTACAGTTAGAGGAAAATAAATAAATAAAATAAATAAATAAATGGAAAAAGCTAGCCCTAGATCTACTAAACCTAGATCTACGGTTAGGGTTATAATTGAGGTTACAGGGGGGTTCGGGTGAGTACAAGGGTTAGATTAAGGGGTGGGGGTATATTAAGGGTTAGGGTAAATTTAGGGTTGGGGTAAAAATGGCACTGTAGAAGAAAATGGTTAGAAAACAAATTGCCCTATTAGTTGCAATAAAACATAGACATACATGGAAACATTGGTATTTCTAAACTCAGGACAAATATTAGAAATATATAGACGGGGTCATTTTTACCATTTGTAATTGTTTAAAAAAAAAATCAGGTCAAAGTTAGAAAAAAATTATGGCATATTTTCATCATATTTTATATATTTTTTAATAGTAAATTATTGTTTTTTGTTTTGTTTTTTAAATAAGTTTTTATTGGATTTTTCATAGGAAATAACAATTCAAAGAAAAGGGGAAATTAGGGCTGGGATACAGAAGAAAAGAAAAAGAAGAAAAAAAAGGAAAAAAGGGGGGGAGAGGTAATGTGTGGGGGGGGGGGGGAGGCGATACACATTAATAGGCAAATATCAGCAAATTAACTGACGCAGCAGGACAGAAACTTATTTTGAACAATATCATTTCTCTTCCCCAAGTCCCAACCGTCCTCAACCAGAATAACAGTTGTAATCCCATTAAATACAAATATCAACATTTGAGACATGCACATATAGCCTGACTAAGATTCTAACAGAGCTTGGATCAGGGTGTCTTGGATATATTCTAACCAATAGAACCATAATTTCAAATATTTATTATATCTGTCCTCAGCTTGAGACACTAGCTCCTCTAGTTTACGTGTTGTTTCGACTCTCACAACCCACTCACGGAATGAGGGGGGTGTAGACTCCTTCCAGTGAAAAGGAATCAGTACATTGGCAGCATTAATCAAATGGCGGACTACTGATTTCTTGTATCCAGAAATCGATTGTGTAGTGTAATCCAATAAGTAAGGGCCTGGTTGGAACGGAGGTGGGAAATCTGTAAATTTGGGCATGATCTTGAGAATTTGCTTCCAGAACGGGACAATTTCTGGACACTCCCACCAGATATGTAATAGGGTCCCAGGTGCCTTTCCACATCTCCAATAAAGATCTGACAGATCTGCGAATGCCTTACTGAGGATCACTGGGGTCTGATACCAATGGATCAGAAGTTTATAAAAAGTTTCCTGAACCTTAGTGTGCAGAGAGCATTTGTGTACCATTGTGAGGATTTTATCCCAACCAGGCTGATCGATATCCAGCTGAAAAGCCACTTCCCACTTTCCCATAAATTTTAAAGGGGTATGGTCCAATTCTGAGATTAAAAATCTGTACAATAAAGAAACGCCATGCAGTGGCATTTGAGATTTGGTGTAAAGAATTTTGAAATAGGTACGCTCACGTGATAGATTATGTTTCTGAGGGATCTTGTGAAAATAACTCTGCAGCTGGAGATAGTGGAACCGATCTAACCCAGAAGGATGAGCATCTCCAAAAATCGCCTCAAGAGATTTAAGTTTGGCTTTATCGATAAAGTTAGATATCGGAGCAGGTTCAGTTGGAGAGGACAATAAAACAACACCTGAATTTTGTCCCGGGAGAAAATCGGGATTGTGTCAGATAAGTAAGAGAGGAGATGGATGGGTAGTGAGTGTATGTTTGGTAGAGAGGGAATGGAACATATGTATGGTTGCTTTCATTAATGGGTGTTCGGCAAGCGCCAAAGCAGCATGGGACTTTGGCAGCCATATCAAAAGAGCTAGCGGAATGGAGGTATGAGTGGATTCTATATCAATCCACAACTTGTGTGGAGGCTTGTGTGCCCATTCCATGATTCTCACCAAATGACATGTTTGGTAGTATGTGTGTGGATCAGGGAGTCCCATTCCACTTCTAGATTTTGGCCGGATCAGAGTCGTATATTTAATTCTGGGTCTCTTTTTAGCCCACACAAACTGTAAAAAAAGAGATTTCAAAGATGCAAAAAAGGCTAGCTATGGGGAGCGATTGAAAAAGATATAATAGCCGTGGCATCACGTTCATTTTTATCGCATTTATGCGGCTGAACCATGAAATATATTGGGGCGACCATCTATGTAAATCATTACGCAATGATGCCAAAAATGGGACAAGATTGTATGAGAATACATTTGAAACATCCCTGGGCAACCAGATCCCAAGATATTTCATCTTACTTCCGCACCATCTAAAAGAAACATTTTGTTTTAGCTGTTGTTCCGTCTTCTCAGGGAGGTTGATATTAAGGATCTCAGATTTAGAGCTATTTATTTTAAGATTGGACAGGTCTCCATAAATCTGAAACTCCTTCATGACATTGGGCAGAGATAGAACCGGATTCGTGATCGGGAATAATAAGTCATCGACATAACCTAGAATCTTATGTTGTGTGTCCCCGATAGACAGACCCATTATATCCGGATTATCTCTGACCGCCTCCATGAACGGTTCCAAAGGTAAAAAGAAAAGTAAAGGGGAGAGTGGACAGCCCTGTCTGGTCCCATTAGAGATATCGAATGGCTCTGTAAGAGCTCCGTTAATCCGGAGCCTAGCTGAGGGGCCGAGTACAGGGACATAACCCAGGACAATATATTAGGACCGAAACCCATCCGACGAAGCACCTCAGACATGAAAGTCCAAACCAATCTGTCAAAGGCCTTTTCAGCGTCCGTTGACAGAAGGATGGCCCTAGATTTTTGTTTTATCGTATAGTGAATCAAGTTCAGAGCCCTGATAGTATTATCTCTGGATTCTCTTCCAGGTAGGAATCCAGTTTGGTCTGGATGGATTAATGTAGGGAGATAAAATTTGATTCTAGTGGCTATTATTTTTGAAAAAAGTTTTAAGTCGACATTTAAGAGGTAAATGGGGCGAAAACTACTACATAATTCTGGGTCTTTCCCCTCCTTCGGGATCAGAGCAATGTTAGCCATTAATGTATGTGGGTGGAATACGGTCCCATCTAAAATAGCATTAAAAATGTTTTCTAATAGATCAAAGGGAGACCATCTGGGCCAGGGCTTTTGCCCGTTTTAGAGGATTTAATCGCCTCAGTCAATTCCACAAGGGTGATTGGGGCCTCTAGGGAATCAGATTTGGCCTTGTGGTTAGGCAATGCAGATGTTTGTGGTTGTGTGCCGAGATTATATAGCTGAGAATATTAGTGAGTAAATTCCTTCTCTATTGATGCTGGGAGTCTGAGTTGAGTGCCTGAAGGGCCATGAATTTTGGGAATATAAAACAAACGTCGCTTGGTGTGAAGGGCTCGTGCCAAATATTTCCCAGGTTTATCCCCATTCTCGTAGTACAGTGCCTTTAATTTTACAAAAGACCTGCTTGCGAGGGCATTAAGAATTGAGGCCAGTTCCTTCCGAAGGACAGAGTTTTTAATCTATGGGCGTTAGCTCTTTTCCTCTCCGTCCCCAGCCTTACGAAGTGGCCACGTATGACACATTTGTGTGCTTCCCAGACTGTTAACGAAGAGATCTCAGGGGTACAGTTCTCTGCAAAATAATTGGACAAGACGTTTGTTGTCTCCATCAGAAGCGTAGGGTCGGAGAGAAAAGATTCATTCATTCTCCATGAATTCCCTAATGGACGGGTCAAAGAGGAGCATGATCAGAGGAGCATGATCTGACCATGTGATGGACCCGTAACGGGCGTCGACTAACTTAGAAAGGTGATAGTATTGCATAAAAAAATAATCTATAAGAATGTAAACCCCTCGTGGTGTGGAATAAAAACTAAAATCTTTGTCTTGGGGTGTAGGGCCCTCCAACAATCTACCAATTGAAAATCATTCAATACATTTTTAATTTTAAAGCCCACATGAGGTGGGGCATGGCTTCGTCCACTTGATGTGTCAATTTTGGGTTCTAGGGCTATATTGAAGTCCCCACCAACTACCAATATGCCTTCCTGGAAAGACTGTAGTTTCAACAGAAACTTGGAAAGGCAGCTCTGTTGTCGAGTATTGGGAAGGTAGATATTTGCGAAGGTATATTGCACATCTAAGATGGTACCTTTCACAAAGATATACCTTCCTTCTTGGTCAGAAAGGTGTGCACTTTCGATAAATGGTGTATGTTTGTCAAAAAGGATTGCGGTTCCTTTAGATTTAGTATCTGGGTTATTACTGAAGAAACCCTGAGGGTATGAGGTGTTAGTCAATGTAGGGTGAGTTGGTCCTCGGAAATGAGTTTCCTGTATGAAGGCAACAGAGATTTTGTGGAATTTAAGATCTCTTAGCAAATGGGATCTTTTTTCTGGGATGAGCCCCCTAACATTGTATGAGATCATGGTAAGGTTTCATCTAGATTGGGACCCGGGGTAGGTAGTGTGCGACATTGTGTCTGAAACCACATCAGGCGGTAATATATACAGAATAAGATAGGTATATTTGGGGTATGGAAATGATCAGAAGAAAAGAAAAGGAAAAAAGAAAGAGGGAGAGTGAGAGAAAAAAAAAAGGGGGGGACGACACAAAGCAAGGCGGGGGAAATACAGAAGGTATGGGAGACGAAAAAGGGGAGAAATAGAAAATAAGAACAGAGAAATAGAGAACCTCTGATAGTAGAAGAAATAAAAATAAAAAAAAATAAAAAAAAAACAACCACTTGCGGCGCCTATTGGCCACTTACTCTGGACCCCTGAAAAACCGATCCTAGGATAGAGCAAGTCCAATATGTACTAGTGCCTACAGTGAAGGGGATGGTAAACAGGCCAAAGAGGCCAGTCCAGTTAACTTTTAGGACTAAAACCTCATATCAAGTCTGAGTGTCCTGGACAGCTAAACAATAAAAAATACTAGGTGGAGAAACATCTCCGCCCGTGTAAACCTGCATCAGTACATACATGCACTTCATATCAAACAATAAAACGCAAACATATTTACCAATATTGACCACGAAAACGTGATTACCCGTTATAGAACATTATATTACATTATAACCACTTTTATACCTTCAGCCAACTGGGGAATCACATAGCGCCTTCTTAGAGAATTTTACCCCCGGAGGGTGGTGGCGGTATGCCAGAAATGAAAAGAAAGACCCTTTAGTTCCATGGCGTTTGGGGCATATGTTGAGTGCCTACTCCCGAGGTCGTCACCACGCACTTTTCTACCATCCTGACCAGGTGGGGTAGGCACTAAACCCACAGGGAACCCCCAACAAAGCATAACTAACCCCCAACAAAACAAATGATTAGTTCACATCTTATGATCGGATGAAAAAGGTGTGATACTTATGTGGACATCGAGAACAGGCCTATCGGGATCCACGGATTAGGCCGATTATGTGGCTCAAGATCAGTTTCACCGGCTTCCATCCAAAAACTGCTCAGAATCAAAGCTACGGGAGACTCTGGTCAGGCAGTCCCACCATGGCCAGGCGCAAAAAAAAAGTATTTTGGCAAATCGTAACCCATAGAGAGGTAAAACCAAGGTAAATTGGCCGGGGTTCTCAAAGGCCTGCAGAAAATTTACTGGGAGTCCTCGTCGGTGCTTAGTGTACAAATGTAGGTTCATAACGGAGTCCAGGAGCTCCAGTAATCAGGGCCATGTCGTCATACCATGAGTCCGTGCCAAAATATTTACAGTGACCATCGCGGTTTGGAGGGAAAAATTTGCTATTCCTCCACCTCGACTTCTCGGTTAGTGATCCGGTCTCCAGGCAACGTCGGTCTGCGTCTCAGAGGGCGTTGGGGTCGCGGAGCATTGTTCAGGAGCCTCGAGCCCCTCATATGTGGGGGGTAGTTGGTAGCCCCATTCCCTGGTCGCAGGTCCGGTAGGCTCCAGTCAGGGATATCGAGTGCTGGAAGACCTAAATCCTCTAGGAACGCTGGTAGGTCCTTGTCTGGTCCCCAGAGCGGACTGATAGACTAAAGGGATGGCCCCAGCGGTACCTTAAATGGCGTCTCTGCAATTCGGCCGTGAGTGAACGAAGAGCTCTTCTTGTTTGAAAAGTAATGTCTGAGAGATCTTGAAATAAAGCAATGTGATGCCCTTCGAAGTCCCAGGGACCAGATTCCCTTGCCGCTCTCATTATGGCTTCTTTGAGATGGAAGTCAGATATGCAGCAGATAATATCTCTTGGTTGGCCTGAGGATGGACCGCGCAGTCGAAGGGCCCTATGGACCCTATCCATCTGAATGGCAGTCTCCTCCGCTCTGTCAAGCAAGGCGTTAAAGAGTCGTGAGGCAGCTCGATTCACGTCTTCCGGTGCCGTACCTTGTACCTCAGGTAGGCCGCGGATCCTTATGTTGTGCCTGAGGCCCCTATTGTCGAGGTCTCCTAGGCGCCGTCGATATTCTGCCAGGTAAAGTAAATGTTGTGTCATTTGTCTGGAGGCAGAGATCAATCTTTGGTGGTGTTGCTCTAGAGCGGCTTCTTGGTGATTCACCCTTTGGGTCAAAGCATTATGGTCCAGAATTATGGTCTGAGCTCTTCAATCGCCTCTCTCACTGTGGCCTTAATTTCCAGAAGTTGCGTGCTAAAATCGGCCCGCCACGGTGCCGAGGTGAAGAGATTGGCAATCGCCATTTGATCTTGAGAGACTGGCTGGGGTGTCGGCAAGGGGTCGTACACATCTCCCTCTGGTTCGGCCGAGCTGGCAGGAGAGAGCGCCTCGTGGTCTGTAGAGGCCTGTGATGCCAGGGCCGCGGCGTCTGAAAATATTCACGTAGGGACGCGGATATTTGCCTACCACGTGGGTGTTTGGGGGTCCAGACCCGGCTTTCTGTTGCGTCCCATGTTCAGAACAGCTCGTTAAATTGCAGCCTATACACAGGCAGGATGCGGAGCTCCTAGTTTATGCGGCCATCTTCGTCCGCGTCCAGCCATGCCCGTCTTAATAGTAAATTATATCATATGATGAAAATAATAGTATCAAATTAAATCCCTATCCATCCTTTAAAAAATTATATTTAATTTGTGTGGGTGGACTGAACACAAAGAAAGAAATTCACAGTTAAGTAAACATGACAAAAATATTGGAATTCTGGTCTTCAAGGTACATCAAATGCAGCAGAGCACTCGGTCACTAAGGGGTTAAACCAAAAAAATAGGATGGCATAGAACGTCCTAGCATCGCGAAGGGGTTAAAGAGGCATACTTTACAAAGTAAAGTATTGATGCTCATAGCATTTCATAAATGGCACCTAATATTGTGTAACGACGTGAATATTTACCATGGTAATCAATTGTCCTTTTAAACAAAACCTTAAGGTTTACTGGACTGTCACCTTAAACTGTCTATATATATATACTTTTTTTGTACTAGCAGTACTGTACATATTGACATAATTTCCCTCATATAGGTTTCCACTAGTGTTATATTTGTGTGAATCTCATCATATAACAGTCTTATGTTTCCATGGGTCTTCAAAAATGAATTTGAATGCAATCTGGCATCTCACATATGTTATCTGTGGTTAAGAAATTGCTATCTGAAAGTATCTCCTGAAACTATAGTCACGTTCTAAACACAATATATTTTTCAGTCATCAGTGTTTTTAAATGTTAACGTGTCTTGGATGGAGACAAGTCCGGTGCCACCAGGGAAGAGGTGCCATGTTAATGTTTCTTATTTGGACAACATCTTCCAAAGACTGACATTGCAAAGAAAAATACTGTCATGGCTGGGGAAATGTGTGTCTCCTTAGGTCAATGTGCTTGAAAATTACAGCTGCTTGATGCATTTCATGGAAGTCAAGAAAGCAGACTTTAAGCAAAACATAAATTTCAAACACAATCCCAGTTTAAAATTAGCTCTGCGTATTCAAAGATGATTATGTGGCTGATGCAAATGGGAGATGTGTTCATCCAAATGAAATACATTACTCACAATCCATAGACTATATTTTGATGAATGTAATACACACAACAATTTGAATACATTTTCTTACAATGACGTCTCTTAATAGTCGCTCTGTAGTATGGGAATAAAATTTTCTCTATTAAAATGCAATTTATGATTTGTAGAATGGGACTTTTTTAATAGTGGTTATTGATGGTTTTTAAAAAGAAATATTTTAAACAAATAACAACAGGTTATAAAGTACATGTGAGTGGTAAGTCTAAAGGGCTATTTTCCAATAAAATAAAAGGGAATCAACACAGTAAAGGAAGAGAGTATAATTAAAAGAAGAAAAACTACCACAACTAGAGGACATAGTCTTAAATTAGAGGGGCAACGATTTAAAAGTAATATCAGGAAGTATTACTTTACTGAGAGGGTAGTGGATGTATGGAATAGCCTTCCAGCAGAGGTGGTAGAGGTAAACACAGTCAAGGATTTTAAGCATGCGTGGGATAGACACAAGGCTATCCTAGCTATAAGACCGGGAACGGGGGACTAATAAAAGTACTCAAAAAAAAATTGGGCAGACTAGATGGACCGAATGGTTCTTATCTGCCGACACATTCTATGTTTCTATGTTTCTATAAGACAATTTTAACCCCTTAAGGACCGACCCTTTGGGAAATTTTTGGTCATTCTGGACAATGGCTATTTTAAAATCTCTGTACTGTTTGTGCTTAGCTGTAATTTTCTTCTTTGTCATTTGCTGTACCAACACAAATTATATCATGTTTTTACATAAGGATCCCACCCATACATAAGTTTGTCAGTTTGTTTAGGGGTTAAAAGGCCACATTGGAGAGGTGTGCTTTTTGGTTTACGCAACTTGGAATTTTGACATGCAAAAAAACTGCATCCATGTCCCATTTGGTACATTTTTGAAGTCAGCCAGTGTATTTTACCACATCAAACCATATATTTTTTTAAATATAGACACCTGGGCTATTTCAAATGGTGGTATTTTAACACTTCACATGCACTGATTCTACCACCAGCCTTTGTCAAAATTTGTGGTAGTAATTATTTTGTGGTTTGTTTGTTTTTTGCCACATGCAGGCTAAATCAGTGGGTGGAGTACATAAGTCTGTGTCTCTCTCCACTGAGTAGACCTACGAGTAAGTCCCCTTTGGACGAAATGTGTTAAATGGCTTAACCAAATATGGGCGTCTATGCACCTTTTATTATTTATTATTAGTTTTTATAGACCCTGCATAAAGAACTTAATTATTCCTGCACATTGGGCAATTTCATTTCCAGTATTTTCTGCTTACTGGTAAACGGTCGGGTTGGGGAACTGAAGCCCAGCAGACAAGGAGCACCTTCGGAGGTATATTTCTGTACCAGGGCCCTCTATGTCAACCCCATTCTACTTTTTCAATTGAGTTCCTTAGATATTAATTTCAAGCACCACATGTATCATTGGTATAATTTTAATTAGGCCCCATTTAGTCCCCTACATACTAAATTAGCTGTTGCAGTCTAAAGGTGGCAACAGAGATCTTTGTTAGAGATCTTAAGATCATGTTATGAGTCTAATGTGCCCAGTGATTAGGTACTGTATAAGGTGTTTCCACAGTTCAATGTCACATATAGAAATCTGTGTAGTGGAGGTGCATATTTCTGCTCCCTCACCAGAGAGTCTCCTTTGCTGGAGAACATAATAGAAGAGTTTAATTGTTTTATAATGCTGGACTTTCCTTCCTATGACACTCTTCATGAGATAAGTGGTTGTATGTAGTTAACAACATGATTATTAGACAGCCAAAATGTTTCATCAGCCGTAAACCCTGATACCTGCAAAACTATATACTATCTGTCAAATACCATTGCACATCCATAACCTCCTGGTACTCCCCATTTTAACCTTGCAAAATGGTCTCCTCTAACCAGTTTGCAGGTCGAGATGTGGCGGGATGATCTGAAATGGAATTCCTCAAGTTGGTGGGTCTGGAAGCGATCCATAGTGTATGTGGAGGAGCCAACCAAGATATTGCAGCAGGTAATATACAATATTGCATTTGTATATTATTAATAAGTTTGTATTAATAGCATGTGAATATAAACTATAAACAAGCTGTTTCCCTTGTAAAAGAGAACATGTAGATTTCATTAACCAGTAGAATGTGTTATATTAATCCTAAAAGGGACTGTACCACCTAGGCTATTTCATGTATATTGTACAAACGTTTTACTAATGTGAAAAGCATTTCTCATAACTAGTGTTGAGCGAACCCGAACCGCACTGTTCGGGTTCGTACCGGACATTACGGTGTCCGTGCCATGAACCCGAACCTGGACATTTCACTGTATGTCCGGTTTGGAGTTCGAGGTTCGGCTATAAACCGAAAGTCTTTAAACCGAAAGTCATTCGGTTTATAGACTTTCGGTTTATAGAATACAAGTTTTACTATTGGCTTTCTATAAACCGAACTAGAGTCCCCATTCATAAGAATTTCTTGCTCAAAGTCCCATTTCCTTTCAAGTGATGCAGACAGAGGCTGCAATATTTAGGTATGCAATTAACCTCTAACCGGAAACAATATTACGTTTTTGTATTTGCTTAATGACAGCAATAGGCGCATTGGCAACTGGTCTCTCTCTCACATAAACTGGAAGGGGAGAATCAATTCCCTTCAGATGAATGTCTTTATTTGTCTTCCATATGTGTTTCAAGCTAACTTAATTAAAATCCCACAATTATTTTTTAAAAATTCCTTTATTGGAGATATTTGGGAAGGTCATCACTCTAGACTCAAATCAGATACTATGTAAATCTAAACGTCTTGGGGATTAGGCCTTCCAAACAAACAGCTATACTATGATGCAACACGTATAGCCAGAATTACTGATTGGACCAGTCGATAGTCGAGAGAAAATAGTTCAATATCTGGCTTCTACCAGATATCCCATGGATTTCTCAAAATGTTGCCTCGCTGGGACCATCTATAACCCTCACTAGCTATATCCGCATCTCCATCCTTTTAGCCCCAACTGACTACTGTCAGTCCACTAATATCCTGGTTGTGGGGGACATCTAGAAATGCTCATGGGACAGGATAAGGAGAAGGAGGGATAACAGGAAGTCTTGTCTCTTACCATTAGTGATAGGGTAAGTGTCTGACAGGGCATTGTTGATTCTAATTTTGGCCCTGGGGGGAGTACCAGGACTATTGATTAAATCATACAGTCTCTGGACTCGTGGCACATAGCTTGTCTTCTGCATGTGGAGCATAACAGGCAGGAAGAGCGTATTACATGTGGCTAAGATTCTGGAGACCAGATTTAGATTTGCAATGAGCACAGAGATGGGTCAATAATTATTGTACTGCTCCACGTCCTTACCCTCTTTAGGTATGATCGAGATTGCAGCTGATAAGATATGGTGATGGATGTATTTGCCCTCCATGAAAAAGTTAAGAGACTGGACCATGAAAGGGCCAAGGACATCTAAGATTGTTTTGTAGTATTGGAGAGGGAGCCCATCCGGGCCAGGGCATTTACCAATTTTGGAGGTCTTCACTGCTGTCGCCAACTGGAGAAGGGTAATTGCAGAGCCCTCAGGGGATTCAGAGTAGGCAGGGAACAATTTGTGTTTTAGATGTGTACTAAGGTAGGTATACATCTTAGATTGAATGCAGTCATCTTGTGTTAGGCTATTGAGAGTGGGAGTCAGGTTATGCATATTTGAAATAGTAGGAAACACATTAGTTGTCAATTCTGTAGAAAGATGTGACATAGGGGTTGCCATTGTGGAATGCCCATAAATGTTTATCAGTTAGTGTATCTTGTTCTCCAATAATATCACCCACATGTTCGAACACTGCGTCCTGTGTTAGTTTTTTCAAGTATTTCATCCCACATTTACATGTGGTCCAGTATATAACTTTGGTTGTTTTACAATCAATTACTGATTTAATCACAACATTCTGAGTATTGTCAGAGTTATGGCACATATTTGTAGATGTCAAAACTTCACATGCTTTGCATTATCCACATTGAAAGCAGTTGATGGTGGAGCCCCATTTTTGGAGCTGTCAAAACGACTATGTACTAGCAAAATATTTGTATTTATGATACAAAGTTTTCTACAGTTTAGTTAGCCTTGCTATGCTAAATTTTTGTATTATGGGTAATGATATGTAAATTAACACATAAATTCTAATTTTTGACTTTGAAACAACTTCACAAGCAAAGCATATCTAAGGCTGTGGAGAAAAAGAAGGAAGGAGAAATGTGCCTTCCTATCACAGAATACTGTGTTCAGTAAAATTGTCAATTACATTTGGTTTTTCAAGGCTTTGCAGATATTTAGTTTATGTGTGTATATCTGTAACCATTTATTTAAAATTGCCTTTTTTTTAATAACTTAAATGATGTTTAATAGTAGCATTTTTTATTTGAAAATATAAAGAATATACAGCATATATCTAAATTAGTGTAGGGCATGCAATTATTTAAATGAATGTCAGTATACTGATTTATTGCATTCTTCAATTCTGTCCTCCCGGTTAAAATGCTGTGATTTATGGCAACTTGCAAAGTTATGTCATTGTGACACATTATAAAAAGACTCGCCTGTCTGAAAATAGACAATGATATATACATAGCGAGCAGAGCAACTCTATGCATTTGAAACATACAATAAACTCATAGGTTGGTTAATAAATTACTTTCTTATATTGTAATGCTATGCCTATATGAGATAATTATACAAAAATATGATTTCACATTAAGATCAATATCATGACACATCTGATTTAGAACAGAAAAAATGGAGGGCTACAAAACTAATAAGGGGAATGGAAAGTTTTAGTTATGAAGGAAGGCTGGAAAAGTTACATTTGTACACGTTAGAGAAACAATGGCTTAGAGGTGCTATGATAATTTTATATAAATATGAACAGGGCCCATACAAAAGGCTTTCTAATGACCTGTTCATTAACAGAACAGTACAAAGGACAAGAGGTCACCAGCTAAGACTTTAAGAAAAGGAGATTTATTCTATGACAGTAGAAAATTTCTTTTTTATAGTAAAGACAATTAAGACATGGAATTCACTGCCTGAAAAAGTGGTGTTATATAATATGTTAGATGCCTTTAAAAGGTGCCTCAATACTTTTTTAATGAGACAGAGCATAGAGGGCTATGCATGTTAGTATAGGCATTAATATTTATTCAGTGCTTGTTGATTGAAGGAGAAGAAATGTTTCCCACCCGAAAGCAGAATTCGAAATTGCTGAATGAGCATTTTTATTTGCCTTCACAGAGGCAAAATATTAAAACAAAGCACATTGCGTCGCTATGCGGAAACTGAGGAAGTCGCATAGTGACAAAACTTGTTGGTTTCTATTTTGGCTCTGTGAAGCTTCTGTAGTGAGTCTCCTTCAGTTGACGGTGAAATCGAATGTAAACTCTGCGGGACCGTAGCGCTGTTTTATTTATTCCTTTAGACTCAAGCGTCGTACAGAGTACCTGTTTCATCGTACTTATCGCATCTATTAAAATACCTGTGTGTCAGTGGACTTTATCCATTTATTATTGTGGGGTCTCGGTACTACATGCTCTTGCTTTGCTCCTCGTTATAATATGGAACTTATTTTGTGAGTGCTACATTTTTCTATTCTGTTTCTATCCCTTGTTTTTACATATTACACTATAAGCATCTTTGGTTTTCAGATATATCCTACTGCCAGATACACTGGCTGTATTGCGTGATATATCCTTAGGACCATTATGGTGATCCAACCATAAATTTTACATATATACACATTCCTACAGTAAGTGCACTTTTTTTTATATAGCACACTGGGTGCTTTTGGGTCTGTGGGTCATTCTCTGCGAAGGGTTCATCCTTGTTATCCTTTCTAAAGTATATATGAACTAGTTTCCTTTCATTATGCAACACAGGCCATTTGTAATGGGCTGTAAAGGTGCAATCAATAAACTGCATTATTTCCCTGTAGTATGAATAGAAAAAGAACCACAAATAAGCTATGTTCTCTTGAAATATAGCAACACTCTGCTGGTATTATAACATAACATAAACCCAGCTTCTTTATTCACACAAGCATGATTCTCGTTCCATTGGCTTTCTGCTGTTACTTTGCAAATCCATCCATTTCAAACAGAAAAGACATGTGGATAAGTAAACCAAATAGTGTATAAGTAGCAACCCAATAACAGTGAAAAAAGTAATTTCACACATCTGTACAAACAAAAATCAATTGAAGATAACAAAAAAGGCATGGACTAATATGTGAAGTGTTGTACCATACAGCACCTAAATGTATTAGAAAAGATATTAACAAAAAGATATTTATCACTGCATTAATAAGAATGGCTATAGTCACAATACAGCCCAAGGTGTGTAGGAAAAATAAATACTGTTCAATGCACATCATTTAATTGCAATAATAAATATGTGGCAAAATTTGCCAAATGAACTACAATGATTTGCATCATGTAAAGAAAAGTGAAGAAAAATAAAGAGATCTCTTCAGTTTGTTCCTCAATACTTTCTATCGCCTAAAAAAAATGCAAATTAAGAGTAAAAATCTTCCTTCTTGCTAAAGTGGATGAAACACACTACCCTGCAGGTAGAGGTGACATCCACTCAGGGTCGATCCTGGGCGGGTGCGCGGGGTGCACCGCACCCAGGCGACCGGGAGGAGAGGCGCTGCCACGGGCAGCTCCCTCTCCAGCACCTTCTCCCCGAGGTGGGGGCCGCAGGTGAGCGCCTGCGTTCACCGCACCTCCTGCTCACACTGACCACAGCGCGACGGGTGCAAGCTCCGCCGCGTCGCGCTGTGAGGTGGGCGGCTCTCCGGATGTCAGATGAAATCCGGCAGGAGATCCTAGGTGCCGGTGTTCTCCATCCGCAGGCGCTGCTGAAAAAGTCCTCCTCCCTGCAAATATAGGTAATTAAGCAGGGAGGGGGACCATAAAGTTTTTTTGGGGGGGAGAAGGGGGTTAAAAAAATAAATGTATGTGTGGAATTGTGTGTGTGAGTGTGTGTGCCAGTGTGTATAAGTGTGTGTGTGTCAATGTGTGTGTGTGCCAGTGTGTATAAGTGGAGGGCAGCAGACGTCATCCAGCCAGAGTCTAGTACCCCACTTCCTGCACTCAGCATGCTTAAAGGGAAGACTGTGCAGATGAGATGGCCTGGGGACACGAGAGAGCAGCAAGGTGAGTACTTGGGAAGGTGGGGGAGGAGATAATGCTTTTATTGGGTAAACTAACCGTGGCATATTAATGGACAACTAACAGTGGCATATTAATGGGCAACCTGGCTGTGGCAAATTAATGGACAAACTGTGGCATATTTTGGTTGGTACCTGACTGGCTCATTGTATTTGTCAAAGTGATGCTGTGGGATCTTCTGTGGGTCAAAATAACATGAACTATGGGGCAAAGTGGTACTGTGGCATGTGCTAGAGACCCTAGGTACACCTCTGCAAATATGCTGCCGATATACTGCTTTGCTGCCCCTCAGAGCCGGCTATGCAGACCGGTGCCCTGTTTTCCCTTAGACCTTAGTCAGGTCTTTCGGAGAGATGACAAATATGTGAAGGACCCAGCACTCAAAATGGTTTAGTGGAGGTGTTTATTCAGCATGCAGGTGACATTTCAACCCTTTCAAGCTTGAAAAAAACCCGTGAGGGTTGAAATGTCGCCTGCGTGCTGAATAAACCCCTCCACTAAACCATTTTGAGTGCTGGGTCCTTCATATTTTTGTCTTCTACGTTTGGAGATTTGGGTAGCATCCCGGGACCTTCGTGCGGATCTGAATCTACTTTATTTTACAATTCTTTCTGAGAGATGGACATGAGGGTATGGGGAGAGAGACACATGAGTGACTGACATGGTGAGCATGGTGGAATACTATCTATCGCTCATTGTGTACTTATTTTCCAATGATGCTCGCCTAATGGGAGACTTTGGCTGATTGGGAATGGTAGTTAAAATGCATTCAACTAGCCAGCAAAAAGTCTTCCATGTTGCTGGCTGAGAATCATAGAAATAAATAAAACCACTACACAGTATTATGGCCAAATATATATGTTTATTTAAAATAAAAGTTTGTGTTGGTCCTTTACATCAAAATAAAGGGGAATTAATATCTTAAATTATATCTTTTTCTACCCACAATCATCACAAAAACTCTGCTTTGGTTGTTCTAGCTGATAACAACAAACTCACAATCATACTCCAACTATAAAGCATATTTAAAAATAATAAGACACATTGTAAAAACTCATTGCCTGTTTAGTGATATCTCCCTCACAATCTCAAGCACACAAGAAGGACGGATGAAAATTCAGATTAATGGTCGAAATGAATAACAATCAAAAATACTGCTTAGAATATATTAACCAAAACAATTTTGCATAGTCTTGAACTGCAATTTCCACCTGCCATTACTATATGCACTGCATCTTTAACAATCAAGTAATTTCTCCCTCTAACACATAGAGAATTAAATGTATGCATCTTTTTAGTTATGTACTGCTGTACTGTGTATTGTCCTTGTTTATAGTTATTATATTATGTATGTGGGTGTTATGTATAAATTCCCACACATGAAAGTGTCATGAAAGTAAAACTAAACTATTACTGTTTCTTCCATATACCAGTGACGATGCCTCTGCCAAAATTGGCCATCACTTTTCAGGAGCTTTATAGTGTCTGAGTTTTTATATAAGGGGTGCAAGGGCTTTCACATTTTTTTCACACTGTAATTTCAAAACCCTACATATATATATAAAAAAACAAGACATAAATGCACAGTCTATTTCCATTATGGTTAATATCCAGAAAGATATAGAACACTATTCACTAGACTTATTGATTTATACAAAATAAAAAAACAATGTCAATGTGTCAAATCATCTGCTGTGCAGTTTTAATGTGAGTTTAAACATTAAATAAAAGGTGTACAAATCAAAACAACTACCCACTGTGCCCAATTAATTAGCCATTTGTTCTACTATATATGTAGTTTTCTCTTGTACAGTCTTATTCTGTACATAATGCATTTGCAAATGTATGCATTATGTGATACAGAGAAGTATTACCTTTTATAGGGTAACATTATAAAGGCAAAAAAGGTGTTTTCAAGGAAAAAGTGCTAAAAGTCTAGTTATAACCATGGGAACCAATGTAAAGCTATCATAGTTTGCTCCAAATGTAGCTTTTTTTTTTTTAAAGCACCTTTTTTGCCTGATAAGTCTGGTCCATAGCAGTGGATGGGGACAGATCTGTGTAGAACCTGGAGATTGCAGTGTGTACATAGTACTAAGGCAGTGATGGCTAACATTGGCACTGAATACCTCCGCTTTGGGATCTATGTCCAGGGCCGGCCTTAGGGGTGTGCATAGGGCACAACACCTCAGGGGGAGCCCGTCCGCCTGAAGAAAAAAAAAATGCCGGTAGAGTCACTGGATGGGGAGATCAAAATCGGCAGCTCTTCTGGATCCGGAGAGGGTGGGGAGAGAGAGAGGTGTAGCTCTGCCCCACCCTGTGAAGCAGAGAATTGTCTACTTCACTGGGAGCTGCGGGCAGCATGAGTAAGTGCTGCTCACGCTCCCCATGCTTTGTGATAATGCAGGGTATCGGGAATCCGATACCCTTTATTATCACTGTGTGTGGGGAGCGCGAACAGCACTTTCTCATGTTGCCCACGGCTCCCCTGTGAAGCAGACGCCGTTCTGCTTCACAGGGTTGGGTCGGAGCTACACCTCTCAGCCAGTGAGCTCTGCCCCCCACCATAAGATAGAATGGGAGGGGAAGGGAGAACAGAGGGGGGGAGAGAGAACAGAGGAAGGGGGGAGAGAGAGAGAACAGAGGAAGAGGAGGGGAGAGAGAGAACAGAGGAAGGGAGTAGAGAGAGAGAACATAGGAAGGGGGGAGAGAGAAAGAGAACAGAGGAAGAGGGGGGATGGAGAGAACAGAGGAAGGGGGAGAGAGAGAACAGGAGGGGGGGGAGAAGAGAACAGGAGGGTGAGAGTAGCGAACAGAGGAGGGGGAGAGAAGAGAACAGAGGACGGGGGAGTTAAGAAAAAGTAGAGGGGGGGAGAGAACAGATATGGGGAGGAGGGGGAGAAAGTGTATTTAATAAATTTGACTATCAACACTTTAGTACTTATGATTAAGCATTCTTCAATGTGAAACTTGTAAAGTCTTCTTTTTCTGCACTTTCTGCATGTGATCTTCAATGATTATTTTTTTCATCATATTCATGTCTTTGGAATGCCAACTTCATATTATTCACATCTCTATTTTTCACCCAAAACCCCATGCACTTTTTCTTCCTCTACTGTCCTGGAGCTCATAATTTCTAGTATGCACAATTGATTCGCAGAGCTGAAGAGAGAAATAAAACTCATAATACATTATGTTTAAACTGCAGTCATTTTTTAAAAAAATTGTATAAATAAAATGAATTGATCGCTGAAAATGTTCAAGTAATGCTCCACCCAAGCCACTCCTTTAGCCACGCCCACAAAATAAAAGTGTCCCTCTTTAGCCATTTTAAATATTGGGAGCTATGTTGTCCTGTAGATGGGACTTTTTGTTCAACTGCTGGATTTTACTGTGCATGGTCACCCTAACGGGACAACTTGTTCTAATGCAGGACAATGGTCATCCTATCCGCAATGATTGAGTGGTAAGATATGTGTTTACATATACAATATGTGTTCACATATACAATATTGATAACATGCTCTCTTTGCAGGCTATGCCGCTAGTGTCCGTGGTTTTCTCCAGGAATGTTAATTCCAATTACAGAAATGGAAGAAGTCCCTTCAAAGTCTGAAGTACATGGAGTGTAAACAGAAACTCCCAGAGGCTTCAGGGGTTACATAAATACACACAGCTTAATCGTTCTCTTCAGATATTTCACTTTTCTACTTACTAGTCCCTCTTTTCTAGGAGCTTACAAAATTAGCTGTGCATGACAATTGCTCCACAGCAGAAAAACTCACATTAGTAAAATCTGCAATAAAAATCCATACATTGGTTTGCTTCAGCAAAACAGGTTCCCCTTGTGCTCAATTATAAAAATAACTAAAATGGCTCATACATATCGTAAAAAAAAGTTCCAATCTTTGATCATTTTAAAAGTTGTTAATGATCTCTTTTCATTTTACTGTTTATTCGTTTAGAAACTGATTTGATACAAAAACTAATAGAGCAGTAAAACATAAGTGTCTTTTTAATTATTATTTATTTGCCGTAGAATGACTGGCTAAACACATGCTTTAAATATATGCGACAGCTGACCTATTCTTTCACAACTCATTTGTTCCTCCTGATACTTGAGGCCACAGCAAAATTATAAAAAATGTATGTTTACAGCCGACAGTAATAGTATCCATCCATCATTACTCAATACATTTAAGTGTTTCAGCAGCCTTAAACATGTAGCAAAAAATATCCTACTGACAGCAATTATATTTTTCTTAAAAAGCATGCTTTCATCTGTACCCAACCTTTAGGGAGATTGAGTGTGTGTTGGACAAACTGAAAGGTTTACTTTAAAAACATCACGGTAAAGAGAAGACAGAAAAAAAAAAAAGACAGATTCTAATTTGTCCACTAGAGTCAACAAGATCATTTTGCGGTGGAAGCATAGCGACAACATCCGATATTAATGTGCAATTATAGGACTGTGAAAAATAACTTTCCTGCATTAGAAAATAGGCTGAGAAGAACAGGCAGTAACTGGGCTTAATGGAAGCAAAATTATCCATTTTAGGGCAGTGTGCTTTGGAAAATATATTTGTACATAAATATAAGAAACATTATCCTTGGGTTACCTGAAATGTTCATTGTTTCTGCATGGAGTGCAGTAGACATATCTATAACTGAATATAGACTGATTAAAGTAACAAACATTGAATACATTTCTGATTACTACTACTATAAAAAAGTATTAAAGGTACAATTAACAGAACAGTTAAACATCTTTAATGCTAATCTTGAGACTTTTGTCGAAAATGTCTGTTGGATACCTACTTAAAGGAACACTAAACATTTTTTTTAACTCTTGCTTCATTAGAGCAGAGGAGGAATGGGTAGGCTAGCGCTGCTTATATGACCGGGGTGTCTCTCCGCTAACACAGTTGTCAGCACGGCAGCTGCCTGTCAAGGTTAAACTGACTTGTACTATTCCACGTACAAGTGAAAAGAAAAACTTTAGTGTCCCTTTAAATTAACTGAATGGTTTGACGATAGTATCAATATCTGGTTAAAATCAGATGTGATTAATCAGACCACACATGAAAATGTATCTAACCTCTCTGCTACTGATTACAATCTATCTATCCATTATTAAACCGACTGATGAATTTAATGACATTTTGCTCTATAATTATATTTACCTCAATGTCTTTCAGTTCTCTGTGCAGATTTTTCCTGCTTTATGGAGCTCTCTATTGATCCTCATGTAGGTGATGTAGAACAGCGCACTGAACATGATGTTGAATAAGCATGCACAGTGTATCTGGATTGCATATGAATATTCTCTAATATATATACATTCAACTGCTGCCCTCCAGCTGTTTCTGAACTACAACTACCATAATTCTATGCCATTCTAGAAAGCTAGTGGGGAATTATGGGATTTGTAGTTCAGAAGCTGGAGGGTTGCAGTTGGACGCCTAGGCGCTAATGTATTATTTACAACCGCAGAGCTTAGCATCAAACTCTTGCTGTCACCTTATTGACAAGCTGATGGCATAAAAGCCTGTTATGTTATAGCACTATGTCATAAAGCTGGCTGTAGCCAGGGAATATCTGAATTTTGTTCTTAAAAGTTTGATATTTGATCATTTGAAGGTATTTGGCAAATCCCAAAAATATTTTAATTGAGTTTTCCTTTAAGGATTCTTTCTATTCTTGTCTGATACCAACTACTAGATGATTGGAATAGTGTATATGTGGTGCCTACGTTTAAAAAGAGAACAGGGCATCAACCTGAAAAATACAGACCTGAATTTTAGATCTGTGTTGGATAAATATTTGAAGAGCTTTTAAGGGATCGCATTAAAAAAATTAATTTTAGCATCTATGTCATAGTAGAATTCAGTGATTCCATAAAGGATAGATCGTGTCAAACTTTGTAAAGATATACATCACTGTTGCAGTGTATATATATTAAGATATAGCATATGATACGGTGCCACTCATAATGTTACTGTGTATAATAAATGAGATAGAGTTGATACTTGTACATGAATAACAAATTGGTTTATGGATAGAGTGCAGAGAGTTGTTGTTAATAGAAAGATTTAAAATTAGAAAAACATATAGTAACATCAGGACTATTTACAGCATGCAATTCTATGGGTATCAATAATGTTACAGGTGGCATATCAAGCTATGTTTACATTTTTTCAGATGATGCAAAATCATCTAAGGTTATATTATATGGACTTGATATGTGGTGCAATTTCTGTGTGCTGTGAATGGTTGAGGTTAAAGGATAAGGAGCGTAACGCAGGGTGCTGGGTAGGGAGTATGGATGGAAAAAAAGGGAATTCCAAAAGTGTCACAGCAAAAAGGGTTAGGCAAAAGAGTAGTCAGTTCCAGTCCAAAAGATCGAGGCAGGCTGCAAAATGTCAAAGAGGAGGTATACAAGTCCAGGTAGGGGTACAGCAATTCAGGTAGTCCAGGGGAAGAAGCCAAGTTCGTACACAGGAAGTCAGCAATGGATAGTATTCAAATTACAAAGGAATGGGACGAAGAACATACACCACAGCTCAACAAGCAAGCAATGAATAAGGTGAGTGTGGGGTCTTTATAGGGCTGCTGATCAAGGACCTCTCCCCTCTACACTTGGGGACCGGCCCTGAACCATGTTGTGAATAGGGAGAAGGAGTAGAGACTCTCCACCCTCTCTCCCCTGCCCCCTTAGTATCGACCAATCACGCATTTCTCGTGGAATAAGCCCCGCCTTCTAAACCTTTTGGAAGTAGTTGCAGTCACCGTGAGCGGGTGGCTAGCAACTCGAGGCTGGGGATTCGGCCTACCTCACGGTTGCACTAATGCACAACAGCTGCAAACAGGGACAGAGGATGTATCTGGTAGTGAGGGTCCCCTGTGTAAGGTAAGTGACGGTCCTTGGACCTGACAGAATGTTTTCAGTGGAAGGATAGGCAGGACTGCATTTAAACTATTAAAGTTTACATGCAGTTATAGCAGGATATACAGGGTTACCCTAATTAAATGTAGCTTGTTGATTTAGAGAGAAAGCTACATTTGATTGAAAATGTAAAATAAATATTTTAATAAAAAGATTGACATTCGTGAATGAATATAGCACAACTATATCAATAACAAATTATTAGACATAATTTTTGCACACTGGTAATTACTTAGCATCGTTATTCAAATGTTTGGATTGTTATTTTTGTTTTGTTTTGTTTTTGAATATATGTCTCTGGATGCTGTCCTTATTATGATTGAGGTAACAGTAAGCTTTTTAGTAGCTATTTAATATAAAAATAAATACAGGTCAAATGTTTCATTAAAATTCAATTAAATATCTAATCTTTTTACAAAGAGTTGTATACAACATGCTGATTTCATAAATATTTGCTGCAATTCCTTCCCAGTTTATCAAAACTTTACAAATCTAAATCAGTGGTTATTAGCTTGTCCAGACCGTTTAGTAATTGAAAACATCCTCTCTGCTTGTTCTTACAAACCGTTAAATTAATTTACACTCATGCATGCAAATACAAAACATTAAGCAATATCTACGGCACTGAAGACATCTGACAAGTTAATTAATAAACAAATATTCTCAATGTCTTTTAAAATAAACATTCTTAGAACAAAACCCTTCACAAAAGATGTGTTAAAATAATTTTCACTTTTTATGTTTTTATTGATTAAATCGGCAATTAAAATAGAAAGTTCATTGGAGTGAAAAGGGAAAAAAAAATGCATTTCACTACTTTATACATGGACTGTTTGATAACTTAACCACTTCATTAAAAAGGCTCTTGAAGATTTCTCTTGATGTTAAGACTGAAGGCAGAAAGGAAGATTTCAGATCAAGTGCTGCATTTATGCTATTAGAATTAGAGTATGTACTACTTAGGAACAATTAAAAACAACATGTTTTTCCCCTTGAGGCTCTGGGAGCTATTCACTAAAAGTGAACTGACAAGTGATCTGCAAACACAAGATATTAATAGTTGAATTAAGTTATTATTGATTAAGCTTGTATGGTGTTGAGCTGATGTCTACAGGTAACGTGCAGTGCAGTTTTAATGAGTAGCCCACAATGAATGGGATAGCTGAAGATGAAATGTACCCTTAAACTAGGAGTCTGTGAAAATGTACTTAGCAGACTAGTGTAACTGTTTATTATCCATATAATTTAGCACAAAGTTGCTATTTTAGAATATTTGATTTTTTGTACATCATATTTCTTCTGATTTTGGGTAATGCTTTGGAACTTTTTTTTTTTTATATAAAAGATCTTGCCTGAAATGGGGCCAGATCAGTAAAAGTAGCCAAATTTCAGAATTCTCAGAAATTCAGCTACTCAATATAGGTAATTTTGGCCATATTCCTATGGATTTGCCCTACTAAAACCAAATTGCATGAATTTCAATTGGATAACTGAAATGAAAATTGTAACAGAACAATATATATATTTTTTTTAAATAGCACACTCGTAAATAAATTTAAAAAAAAAAACCTGGCCTCTATTAAGATCATGGGGGGCCAGGGCAAATAGTTATGGCTCCTCCTAATGAGAAATTAGCTGGGAGCCAGCCAAAGGGTTCCCAAGCCCCCATTATACACATGTGGGCAAGTGCAATTAGACCATTAGACCTGACCCCGTCCTTTTTAAAAAGGGAGCCATCCAAATGGTGCCCAGCCTCTCATTATACATACGGGTGGGTCAGGATAAGAGGCCAAGACCTCCCTTTAATAAATGTGGTAGGAGCTGGTCAAACATTTCCACCCGCTATATTTGATACACTGGGCGGCAGGGTATTTGCCCTGCCTTATCCCCCATTGATGAACAGGACTGAGAGCCACCCAAATGTCTTCCAGGCCTCAGTAAAATACATATAATAACATAAATTGCACTGGGATCCAGAGGCTGTCCAAATGCCTTCAGACCCCATCAATTAATGAAATAAATTCCGTCGGATTCCGCAGGCTGCACGTATGCCTCTGGCTCCACCCAGTTAAATGAATATTCCCTCCTCTTGGTCTGGAGGTTAGTCAATGGCCCCCAGACCTGAAAAAAATTGTTAAAATAAAATACTGCCTACCCACTCTACCTCTACCTTGAGCAGGTAAGAAAGGGATGAGTCACCTGTAAAACAAATACCCTTTGTGATCACCAAAAAAACAATATTACCTATTACAATGTCCCATGACACCCCCAATAACCCCCAATATCTATTATAGGGGGCTGGAAGCCATTTGGACGGCCCCCATCATTAAGGAGCAGGTTCCTTGCCCCAGCCCCATATATAAAACTAACTTACAAACTCCAGAGTTGTCTAAATCCTAAAATTTCAGCACACAAATCATCCACATTTGCATTATCCCATGTATGTGTTGTTAAAAAAAAATAAAAAAAATGACGCAATAGAGATAGAGGTTCTGGAATGACAGCAGCTGGAGTGCTAAAAGTTGGTCATGGTCCATAGTGGGCATTATACTTAACTGGAAGTATGGTTTACTGAAAATGATGGGAACACAGTTAACCTATTTACAATTATTTACAAAGCCCATTTTACAGATGCTGTAATTTACAGCATCTGATTAAAGCAAAAAATTGGCTAGAGAAGTCATATGGCCTCCTGCCATAATGTGTAACAATATTCGTTTTTTCACAAGCTATACCTTTGCTTTCTAGCTATCAGACAGCTTCCAGTGCCCATCCCCTTCAAAATCACATTGTTTTCAATATAAGCTCCAATTTTATGTAGTTTGCATCATGCTGTGCTAATCAGAACTGAACAGTGTAGATTATGATGAATTGCAATAAATGGCCTGGATAAAAGTAAAAGAAATACCTGTAGAACAAATCTAGTGTCTGTTTACATTGTTCTTTCTTTCTTTCTTTCTTTCTTTCTTTCTTTCTTTCTTTCTTTCTTTCTTTCTTTCTTTCTTTCTTTCTTTCTCTCTCTCTCTCTCTGTGTCTTTCTCTCTCTTGAATTTGTATATTTTTAAAAGCCACATTTACCTTTAATGTGACTAAACTGATTAAACAGTGATGCCACTCAAAAAGCCATAGCCAAAATTCTGTTTTATCAAATTTACAATGAATGGAGTAAAATGGTTGTACAATAGAATTTTTGGAAGACAACTTCTATGGCTCACTTTTAATAATAATATATGGTTTTAAGATAGCACTCTTTTCCAGTGGGCCTCAGAGAATTTTTCGCACCTTCAGCTCTTGAAATTAACCAAAATTACCATCTGAATAATGTATGCTATTTTGAAATAACAAATTAATGGTACTAATTTATTGACCTCAGAAAGATGAAAAGCTAACAAGACATTGGCTAAGATTCAAGATTGCAACCTTGAGGTTCACACAGGTATTTCAGTTAGCACAGTAACTGACCAAGCTATCACCCTGGTTCTTTGACATCTACAGGATGACCTGTGGATTCCCAAATCTA
The DNA here is from genome assembly GCA_036172795.1 of Pelodytes ibericus. Taxonomy (NCBI): domain Eukaryota; kingdom Metazoa; phylum Chordata; class Amphibia; order Anura; family Pelodytidae; genus Pelodytes; species Pelodytes ibericus. The sequence goes on along the minus strand of CM069860.1, from coordinate 131,929,897 downwards.
GTCTAAGGTATACGATGCAGAAAAAAATAATCACTAGCCTAAACTTGTACAACTTGACCTTTTGTACCTTTTTAAATCTTCTTCACTGATGAGATATATTTGTCTACAGCCCCCAAATTAATATAATTATTAATTTAGCTATCTTGAACAGTATTTATCTTTAAAATGAAGCAATGCTTTCACTTGCATTATGGTCATGGAATTCCCTGTCAGACTAGAAAGCTTTTACTCATGAGTGGTAGTAATTTAAAGTCTTAAAGGAAAGTGTTTGTGTAAGTAACATATTAGTTTATTACCTTTCTCCAGAATTCATTTGCTTAGTAAGTGTTAAATCTGCATAATACATTGTAATTTTCACAGCTGGATCGTGCTGACTTAAAATAATAAATCCAATTTATTGTTCACGGTTATCCCACCATTGTTGTATATGCATTATTTGTATGTCATTTTTAAAGGTCTCAGCTAATCTGCAATTACTTTTCTGTTAGTTGAAAGCTTGCCACTTTCTATCAAGCAAGTTTAAAGACTGCATAAACAGTGCTGTCATTATAGACATTACTAATGGGTTTTTTTTTAAAAGCAGATATATAAAAGTAACAGACTAAAAATAAATAAGCATATGTCCTCTAACTTTTTAAGCATATTTTCCACTTATTGAAGTAAAATATATGCTCAAAAAATGCAGACATGATTTCCCTTATAAAGTGTGTAGTGTGGTTTGCTAGTAAGAGGGTTACAAGATCACACATTTTATTTCTGTACAGATTTAAATTATATATGTTTCACTGCAGTATGCAGAATATATATATACCGTATTTGCTCGATTATAAGACGACCCTGATTATAAGACGACCCCCCAAACTTTGGATATTGCTTTAGGAAAAAAACTAAAAGCCTGAATATAAGACTACCTATAGGAAAAAAGTTAAGCTTGTATATATTCACATGTAAATTGCTTTTTTAAAAACAAAATTATATCAAAAAGTGCATTTCTTGTTTTTATTTCCTTTTTATGTGCCAATGCTGCCTCTCTCTTTCCGTTGCCCCCAGCTTTGTCTCTCTCCCCCTCCCTTTGACTCCCCCTCGCCTCTCTCTCTTCCCCCCCTTGTTTCTCTCTACCCCCCTCCCCTTGTTGCTCTGTCCCCCCTCCCTCTGTCTCTCCCCCCCTTGTTGCTCTGTCTCTTCCCCCCTCCCTCCCCTTGTTGCTCTGCTCCCCTCCCTCCCCTTGTTGCTCTGCTCCCCCTGTCTCTCTGCCCCCTCCCTCCCCCTGTCTTCCTGCCCCCTCCCTCCCCCTGTCTCCCTGCCCCCTCCCTTAACTATACCTAGATCCCTGGTGGCTAGTGGAGGCAGCTGGGGGGTGTCTGCACGATACGTGCATACATCCTCCATGCTGCCCGACACCTCCTCCGTCTATTATGACGGACAGCTGGTCCGTCATAATAGACTGAGGTGTCGGGCAGCATGGAGGATGTCTGCACGTATAGTGCAGATATCCCCCAGCTGCCCGATTCTCCCTGGTGCCTAGTGGGGCAGCAGAGGATGTCTGCGTGACGAGCGCAGACTCCCCTGCTGCCACCCGGCACGCTCGACGGGACTTCTGTGACGAAAGCGGAAGTTCCTGGCTTCTTCACAGAAGCCCCGGCGGTCGTGCCGGGCGGAAGCAGGGGAGTCTGCGCTCATCGCGCAGACATCCCCTGCTTCTAGAGAGGGGGATCCAGGTCCCCTGCAGCTCTGCTGGGGACCTGGATCCATGTCTTATAGTCTGACCTCAATTTAAGGTCAGATTATAAGAAGACCTCGATTATAACAAGGGGCAATTTTCTGAAAAAAAATTCTGAAAAAAACCTTGTCTTATAATCGAGCAAATACGGTATATATATATATATATGTTTAGATCAAATAATTAATCAAGGTAGTCCTATGGTGTGCCTCCTTTGATTAATTTATTGGTTCTCTCTGATGATACATGAATTCTACATACTATAGGGTAGTATGCAAAAGTTATATGTGACTATAAAAAAATGACTGATTTGGCAACCCTACCTGGTATTCTGTATGTATACACCCTGAATACACAAGCTTATTCAGTTAGAGAGAGGTACAAATGTTTGACAAAATTATACACATCAGTAATGTTTAAGATGAAATGCAACAGGTTTTTGGCTAAATATAGGACTATACTAACCAGATCACAAAGCTTTAAACGATTTGTCTATTGTTCTTAAATATGGACAAAACGATAAAATTTAGCAATCCCACAATTCATGACCAAATCAAATTATAACCTGACCATAGTTAGTTCTTAGAAATATCCTGACTAGACATAATGGATATTGATAAACTATCATCAAACCTGTATGCCAGGATGGATGCTTAATACAGAAAACATTCCTACTTAGCATTCCCCTGAGAAAAAAAAAAATCTGTTCCACTACTCCATCTCATTAAACGCAGAACTGTATAATTCATTAATCCACTTTGTCCTCAGATGTAAATTCAATGCACATCACTGTGATATGTTAAAACGACTAAACTGAATGACACTACACTCCAAGAGCACTCTTCACCTTGTTTTTTTAGTTCATAACCACGTCTCTGTAAAGGTCCCTCTCTACCTGAATATTATGCCCACTCCAGCTCCTAACACATCCTACATCCTACAAAGTCTGCTCAAGCATCTTTCTTGTCATCTGGGTCATGGTGAATATTCTTGTAGAGCTCCTCAGATGTGCAGTAATCTTAAAGAAATGATCAAATCTAGCACTACCTTAAATCTAGGAAAATTACTGCATCACTGCTTCTGAATCAGTGCACGTGTATGTGATAATGTTCTACCAGACAAATTGCACACCAACTGGCTATAAAAAGGTCTAGGTGTCTGACATTGGGAGTATTTTAAATATCAGAGTGCAACAAAGTGAAAAACGTGTCTTAGTGATCAGCCATGAAGGTTAGCGTTCTAATGCCTGGCATGCTAAAAATGTTTTTGACGGTTTTTTACTATGGCACTTTCTTCAATGTGTTGCACTATGGTACTTTTGGATTTTAATCATCTGAAATAAATCATTTTTTTCTGGAAGTATTTGATTCAAATCAAGTTGATTTAAGTAATCCTTTTAATAACTAGTTAGTAGAGTTGAGCAAACCCGAACCGCAAAGTTCGGGTTCGTACCGAACATTAGGATTTTAGGACCCCGGACCCGAACACGGACATTCCACTGTATGTGTTTACAGGTTAGTTTATTGCCCACCCCCCTCACTATTATTAGGTTGAGGGGGGGTAGGTAGGCATTTTTTTTATTGGGGGGTGAAATGACTAGGGGCTGGGCACCCCTAGTCACTCTATTTGTGGTCCCCACCCGCTGCTCATGGGTGGGGACCTGGGGGGGACATTAGGTCCCCCCACCCTTATTGTTATAGGGTCCCCACCCGCCGGCAATGGGTGGGGATCTGGGAGGGACATTAGGTCACCCCTAACATTATTAGGGTTCGGGGGCGAGTTCGAGCCCAAACCCGGACTTTTTTTCCGAAGTTCGGCCAAACCCGCCGAACCCGAACATCGAGGTGTCCACTCAACTCTACTAGTTAGTAAGATTCGATTTAAATCATTATTTTTAGACTCAAGGAAAGGATAAGTATCAGCCTTTATTTGATATTTCTCACTTTTTGTATACTTACCATTTGTTGGATTCACGATTATTAATTTTCTTTCTGTACTTATTACATCTTTTTCTATATTCATGTCTATTTTTTTGCGCAACACTCCATTTTTGTATTCAATTTTTGGGTTTTACACTAGTGTCTGCAGCACAGTTATTAGGATTTAAGCGAGAAGGCGCTAGTTTTACTTCCAAGAGGAAATATCCTTTATTTGAAGTGTTTTGGTGCTGCCCTCATTTTATTATAAACTGTAATGATACATAAAGACAGAGAGTAACATTGTAGCAATGTATATGAACAGTCTTAAAATACTATCAACGTCAGACAACCGGAGCTTTTGATGTGGTGGTGCGCAATTTTTCTGGATGAACAGTAATAGTCATTCTGAGTTGTTTCTTTAAATAATTTACATTGCTGGAGGTGTCTATATTTTCATTGTGATAATATTCTATATTATTATATACATTTAATACAGCATTTATGATTAAGCTTTGGTTGAAATGCAAGACATGATTTGTCACCCTTTCCCATGAATATTCACAGCTGAAGTTACTAACTCTTATGGGTCTATTCACTAAAATTTGAATTTGGAGGTCACATTTTGAGACTAAGTCAAATCCAGGTACTGAATTTGACTTTAGTGAATAGATCCATAAGTGTAATTAAAACACTTGGGAGCAACTCTGGAGTGTCAACCTTCTTTATATGTTCTTTATTCAGATTACAATAAATATCTTCAGCGTAAATGGACATAAAAATACATGAACACATAATATATTAAGATATTGCTATTAAATTAATTGTAATTTTATCCTAAATGATGATCTATTGGCTACTTTACAGTATAGTGCATATTTACGAAGAATGTGAGCTGTGTAGCATATGAAAATGTATATTCTTTATAACAATCTATTAAATTAATAAAGTGGGTCTAGGGATTCCAAACATCGAGGATAACCACCAAGCTTGTTTGGTGTCACAGGCCCTAATTAAGCAAAAAGTACAATTTAAGAATGAAGGTTGGTCTCATATTGAACAGGACATGTAGGGAATGACAAACCTGAGCAATTTGTTTCAGATTACTGATGAGGAGACAATAGTGATAGTGATAGGAGACAATTCAAAACAAAAGTAGATAATATACCCATGGTCTTGAACGCCGTTATGTGAACATGGGCTAAAGTTCACATATTAAAAATAAGATTCTACCTGGCGGCTCAGTCGGGGTTAGCACAGCAAATGTTGCTGATTTGAACTTAAAAAAGTGGACAAAATGTGGACTAAATAAAAGAGAGAATATTATGGATTAAGGATAAATCATAAAGACTGGCTTAACCCCTTGGCGACACAGGACGGACTAGGTCCGTCCTGTGTGCCGAAGCTTTAGTGACACAGGACGGACCTAGTCCGTCCTGTGTCAAAACGAGCACTGAAAGCTGAGTTTTTCCACTTTCAGTGCTCAAGCGGCATTGTAACGATGCTTCCGTGTGGAAGCATCGTACAATGCTAAAAAAAATGCCCGTCGGCATTTCGATCGCTCCGGAGAGCGATCGAAATGCCGGTTTTAAAGGCACAGAGCCTTTAAAACACGAGCATTAAAAAAGTGAGCATAGGAAGCGAATTTTTCGCTTCCTATGCTCAGAAAGTGTTCCTGATTGCCTCGCAAGTCGAGGCAATCAGGAACACAAAAAAAAAATGCACGATCTTGGTCACTGAGTGACCAAGATGGCGCTGCCCTACTAAGGGCAAGAGCACAGGAGGCAGGAAGTACCTGCTTCCTGTGCTCTCTGGCTGTCACTCGATTGCCTCTTCACAGAGGCAATCAGTGACTGCCAGGCACACTGACAGGCAGTGGGGATGTTCTGCTGAACATCCCCACTGACTGGTCAGATCAATATTAACCCTTTATTGATCTGACCAGTTATGATCTGTCTCCCTCTCCTCACATTTTAGTGAGGGAGAGAGACAGATCAAAGTTGTAAAAGTAAGTAAAAGTTAAAAAAAAACAATAAATACACAACACACAAATAATAAAACAATAAAAAAAAATTTATTAAAGCAATTCCCTGCGTTTAACCCCTTCCCTGCCACTGATCTTGCATAAGCAGTGATCGTGCACATCAGCGCATTTATTTTTGCTGTTTGTGCATTTTTTAGGGGTTAATTTTTTTTGTACTGTAATTTATTACAGTACTAAAAAGACTCTTCTAAGAGTTATTAACCCCTTATTTGCCGTCTATCACTGCTTACGCAATGATATTGACGCCAAAGCAATTTTTATCTGTCTGCATATTTTTTTATTTTTTTTACACATACCCGCTAGGGGATTACATGTAAAGTAAAAATATTTGAGATTTTTTTTTTTAAGCTGCCTGAGCGCATAGCGATCAGTAACAGCGAATTAGTGGCAAAGGCGGTTTGGTGATTTCTCAATTAAGCTCACCATTCGCCCTGGTCAGATCAAAATTAATTGGATCAATATTCACAAATATTGATCTGCCTCCCTCTCCTCACTTACATTTTTTGTGACGGAAAGAGACAGATCAGTATTAGTGATATAAAATAACATTTTATAAAATTGGCAGGTTTTATGAAATTCTTTCACTGTGTATTAACCCCTTCCCTGCCATTCATCACTGTGTAAGCAGTAATCTTGCACAGCAACAGTATGTTTTGCTGTCTGCACTGTTTTATGGATTAATTCCTTTGTACTGTAATGTATTACAGTACTAGATAGGCTCTTCTAAGAGCTATTAACCCCTTCTTTGCTCGAGATCACTGCTTACGCACTGATTCTGAGGCCGCGGACTCAGGGTTCGATTTTGACCCTATTCAGCTTTCTGATACATCATCTAGCGATGTATCGATGGCTGCTGAACCCTTGCCACAAGTAGTGATGGGGGTCTACCGATAAAAAAATATATGGTTTGGTGGGGGTAAATTACATTGGCTGGCTTCAAAGATATATCCCATAAAGGACACGGACGCAGGTTGACTACATGTCAAAATTCCAAGTTGGAATTTTGAGATGCGCATCTCACAAATATTGCCTTCTAGCCAAAAACAAACCAACAAACCTATGCATGGGTGCTATCCCTGTACTCGGGAGATGTTGCTGAACACATATTGGGTTGTTGTTTGGCAGTGATATATAGCAGAATCTGTGAATTCATGCCTGAAGTACAATGCATGTGGAAAAAAAACTCCCAAAAAAGTACTACCACAAATTTTACAAAGGCTGGTGGTAGAATTAGTACCTATACAGTATTAAAATACCACCATTTGAAATACCTTAGGATGTCTATTTTCCAAAAATATATGGTTTGATGGGGTAAAATTCATTGGACGGCTTCAAAAATATTCCAAATGGAACATGGGCGCAGGCTGACTACATGTCAAAATTCCAGGTTGGAATTGCGCACCCCCTAAATGTGGAATTTTAGACCCAATACAAACCAACAAACCTATGCATGGGGGGTATCCCTGTACTCAGGAGATGTTGCTGAACACATATTGAGGTGTTGGTTGGCAGTGGCAAATACCAGAATCTGAAAATTCCTGCCTTAACTACAATGTGTGTGGGGAAAAAATGACATCCCAACCCTTTGACATAGGTTGGTGGTAGAATTAGCACTTGGAAAGTGTTAAAATACCACAATTTTAAATACCCTAGGATGTCTAGTTTTCCAAAATATATGGTTTTATGGGGTAAAATACTTTGACAGGCTTCAAAAGTGTCCCAAATGGAACATGGGCGCAGGCTGACTACATGTCAAAATTCCAAGTTGGAAATGCACCCCCCCTAAACGTGGCCTTTTAGCCCCCAAATAATCTAACTAACCTATACATGGGTGGTATCCCTGTACTCAGGAGATGTTGCTGAACACATATTGAGGTGTTGTTTGGCACTGACATATAACAGGATCTGTGAATTCATGCCCAAAGTACTATGTATGTGAAAAAAAATTACTATCCATAACATTGACATAGGCTGGTAGTATAATTAGTGCATGGAAAGTGTTAAAATACTACCATTTGAAATACCCTAGGGTGTCTAGTTTTCAAAAATATATGATTTTGTGGGATAGAATACACTTTTTGGCTTCAAAAATGTCCCAAATGGGACATGGGCGCAGGTTTTCTGCACGTCAGAATTCCAAGTTGGAAAACCAAAAAGCGCACCTCTCAAATGTGGCCTTTTAACCCCCAAATAACCTAACCAACCTATACATGGGGGGTATCCCTGTACTCAGGAGATGTTGCTGAACACATATTGAGGTGTTGTTTGGCACTGGCATATAACAGGATCTGTGAATTCATGCCCAAAGTACAATGTATGTGAAAAAAATTTCTACCCAAAACATTGACATAGGCTGGTAGTATAATTAGTGCATGGAAAGTGTTAAAATACTACCATTTGAAATACCCTAGGGTGTCTAGTTTAAAAAAATATATGGTTTTGTGGGGTAGAATACACTTTCTGGCTTCAAAAATGTCCCAAATGGGACATGGGCACAAGTTTTCTGCACGTCAGAATTCCAAGTTGGAAAACCAAAATGCGCACCCCCTAAATGTGGCCTTTTAGCCCCAAAACAAACCTATGCATGGGTGGTATCCCTGTACTCAGGAGATGTTGCTGAACACATATTGAGGTGTTATTTGGAAATACCCCTTCACATTTTAAGGTAATGTTTGCCTAAATTGCAATATATGTGAAAAATTTAAAAAAAAGATTTTTTTCTGCAAACTTTGGCATAGATTGGTGGTAAAATGGCTACATGAAATGTGTCAAAATACCCCAAGTTAAATGCCCTGAGTTGTCTAGTTTTCAAAAATATGTACATGTTGGGGGTCATTCATGGATTTAGTACAGAAATCAGTGTTACAATGTCACTATCGCTAATTTTTAAAGAAATGATTTTAAAATAGCTTTGCACCACTTATAGTTCTGGCCCTGTAACATCAATAAAAAAGCACAAAAACATAAAAACATGGGCTATTTCTGAACTCAGGACATATATTAGAAACTTTTTAGCAGTGTTTTTTTGTTGTCTCTTGTACATGAGTATACGATTTTTCAAATAAAAGTCATAAAAAAATAATTTTTTCAATTTTTTTGCCATATTTTATTTTTTTTTTTACATCAAATTATATGCTATTATCAAAAAAATGGTATCAAAAGAAAGCCCTTCTTATAACGATAAAAACGATATATAGTTTGTGCGGGTACACTAAATGAGACAGAAATAAATTACAGCAAAACACAAACACCTCAGAAATGTTAAAACAGCCCATGTCACCAAGCGTCGGACAAACCAAAAAAGTCATGTCACTAAGGGGTTAAAGACAGCTTCAGGAGCAGTGCATTGTTTAAATTTAAAAGAAATTCATTTTAAGTTATTCAATCTGGAATCTGGTCCTGACTTGAATGGCAAAGATGTTTGGTTTGATTCAAAAATAGAACTAATTGAGCTACTACGGTGCCTTTTACCCTCGGGGGAGGGCCTACCCTGCTTCCATGTCTGGCCTGTCTTTCATTACAGGTATGATAGGTAGTCTCAGGTTTGGAGTTAGTTTCTACAAGAATTCTGGTCCCTCAGTGTTCAACATGGAGATACCATTTATGAAGGATCTATGCATAGTAAGTGACTTGTTGTTTTAACAGACACATTTAAAGGTCATCAACTTTAAACAACAGGAGTTAACTGTCTGACCTTTGCTCTTGTATTTTGCACTTTATTTGGCTTCTCACAATTAAACCTCATGAAGATTTGCATTTATTCCTTGAGTTCCGGTGGGTTTCTATTATGTATCAGTGAGTGTTACCTGCTAAGCACCAAAGGATTTCCATTTAGCTGCTATTGTCGAACTCTCGCCAATTGAGCCTGATTGGCCCTGGATTCCGTGATCGTTTTAGTTGTTTTTTTACATCAAGTACGAAGCTGTGAGTTCACACATAGCCATTTTACTGAAACAAAGTTCTACAGACCATTGCATTAGAACATTTCACTAAGCAAACTGCAGGAGCTTCATTTGAACGTGGTACAAACTTGCTAGACAAGTAATTTATAATTTTTACACATTCATTCCTTCTACAAATTGCATACATAATGAATAACATTGTTAGGTATTGTGCCATAAACAGTACAGTCTGGTAATACAAAAAAAGAAGACAATTTGATTAATTCTGTTTGAAATTTGTCATATCAAAATTACCTGGCTCTCTTATATATCTCTAAACATATTACTATCAAGACCAATTGTGTGAGGAGTTTTTCACTAATTCAGGTTATTCAACCTCCTGCTAATGAGCTTCTTAACAGGGCTTCGATTTCAGGGGAGGTTGAAAAATATGGATATGTATCTTAAACTTGTGACTCCAGAAAGACTCAACAGGGTCAAAAGCAGACTAGCTATTATAATAATAATCATTGGTTTTCCCACAAAAATGAAAACCCATTTCATTTTCCAAGATGGAAATTCAAGAAACACTGTTAGACCATTTCTGCTAAGATAACTTTTGAAGTGCTCATGCCACTAGTGAGACCTGATTAAGAGCATTGTGTGTTGTAAAGGAAACTGCATCTCCAGATGGAGATATACTGTGTGTAATGTCCAGAGAAGGACCACTACTAGGTGCATAAATGCTAATATCCTAGGACTGGCTCCCAGGACACCGCAGGAGTACAACCAAAAGTTGATAGTGTTATGCAATATTGTGTGTTTTGCATGCACCTGTGAAGGGTATGACACTGCTGGGATTCTGTAGCCTACCCAGTACAGATACTGGATGACTAGAGTACTGTGCAAGTAGAACAAACAATGCAAGAAATTCGCCACTTGGTCAGTCCCATTTGCATCCGCTTTTTCAATGCAACACTAATTCGTCTCTCCAGCGCTCCTGCCAGATGAAATTGTACAAATTAATTCTGAAGACTTGAGATGAAAAATCATCAAATGCTTGTCGACAAAAAGAGCTGGCCAGTTCCATGATATAAATATGCTTTATTGTGGCAAATGGAACACAAGTAACAATGCAGATCCCAAACTACCTGGTGGACAAAAAGACACCAACATGTTTCATGCCTTAACATGGCCTTGATCTGCACTGTTAATTGTATTCCATTCACAGATTTTTTGTCTCAATTCTTCTGAATTTGTAACTACATATACTAGGCAGCAAATGGTTTACAATATAAAGATGACCAGAAAAGAGTAAAGGATCACAACATAGCTTGGAGGAAAGACAAGAGAGAGGGGATTTGACAGAAACATATAAGTATCTAGGAGAAACGAAAAGGAAGAAAACAAGTAAATGTACTTTACTTCAGGGAGATCATGCCATACTAATCTTATTGATTTTTTTGATTGGGTGACTAAAACAATAGATCAGTGACGTGCAGTAGACATTGCTTACCTAGATTTCAGTAAGGCGTTTGACACTGTCGCACATAAAAGGCTTATCAATTAACTGCAATCTTTGATTTGGGATTTCAATATTTTTGAATGGATTAGACAATGGCTGAGTGACAGACAACAGAGGGTTGTAGTCAATGGAGTATATTCGATGCAAGGTCTTGTTACTAGTGGGGTACCTCAAGGATCTGTACTTGTACCCATTCTCTTTAAAACATGTATTAGTGATATTTCAGAAGGTCTTGTTGGTAAGGTATGTCTATTTGCTGATGATACAAAGATTTGCAGCAGGGTTGATGTTCATGGAGGGATAAGCCAAATGGCAAATGCCTTCCAGCGGAAGTGGTAGAAATCCACACAGTGAAAGAGTTTAAGCGTGTGTGGGACAGGCACACGGCTATCCTAGATATAAGACAGGGAACTGGTTACTAATAAAGGTATTTTGAAATTTGGGCAGACTAGATGGACCGAATGGTTCTTATCTGTCGATACATTCTATGTTTCTATGGGTTGGAAGAGATCTAAAAACCAGGAAGATCAACTGTATGTAAAACATAACAAATATATTATTTGTTAGATAGCTTTTCACATAACATTCTGTAATTTTACAATAACCACATATTCCTGTAAACTGCTTTTTGCACTATTGCACTATTATTTCCTATTTAAAAAAGGAAATTTAACAAAAATTTAAGCAAATGCAAATCTTGTTTTTACAATATTTTTTTAATCTTGAGCAGAGAAGAGGAAACATTGAAACAATTGTTGTCAAAGAGATCTATAGTGAACTGATCCATATAAAAAGAAAAATAAGTTTTTGCATTTAAATAGATTGATTCTATGACACATTATACACATCCTTGCATATGAGTGTTAGGTCATGGCAATGTAACATACACTATGAGAAAAGCCTTTATGCGATCTCTAAAAACAAAATGAAAAGCCAGGATTTAGCTAATGAGCCTTATAATTGACTTCAGTGCTATGCTGTATGGTTTGTTTTCATACAGAATGAAAGCAATGATGTATTCACTGACTCATCATAGTCTTTGGAAATATTAATTTACATTGCAACCGGGAGCATCATAATTTCCAATGCTTCACAGGAAGTGGAAAGGAAACAAAAATAAAGAAGTTCTAGAAATGTATACATATTTCCCTTGCTTTACAGAGGAGCTTTGGACCTGGAATGCCAATGCTTAAGGTACACCATTGGCCCCTGTAGAACACCTGAGCTACCATGGCAGGTGTGGGAGAATGAGTATTCAATCAGGCTGGGTTACAGACAGTCAAGGGATTAAGAATAGCAGTAAACTGTGAGATTAGATATTAAGCCAAGAGACAAGTATCAGAAGACAAGAAGACAAAATACCAACAGATACCAGGACAGAGGAACCAATGGTTATTGTGGTATAACCTTTTGGTCTCTGGTGTTTTAAAGAGCATCCAGGTAAACTTGCAATAACCTTATTAGTTTGTTAACCTAAATTCACTACCTACATGCAAATGACAATGTTACCCCATCCCTTCCATATAGTAGGGAGCATACAAAGAGAGTGCACTCTGGGTTAAGGGGATGAGAATTTTAATGGAAATCTGGGGACATTTGTTTTGTGGGGGGTTTTTTTGTCATGTAGGTTTACTCAATCAAGGTCATGTATAAATATCCTGCATTGCAAAGTGTCGGGAGAGATATAAAAAGGCGCAAATGCAGATTATGTATAACGACAATTTCCCCTTTTTATAAATCCCAACACTTTGCAGTTCAAGGGGAGTTCCCAACACTACTCAGGCACATTTCAGTGCCTGATTTTTTTTTATACTTTGACTGTGCTGACACAACCAAAAAGTCAGTAATCAAAGTTTGTCGGGAGTCTGCTTTATACATAGGAAACACACCAATAGCACCATTAGGTGGCAATATCATCTGAGTTTATGTTGTAAATGTAAAATATACTATCATAAATCCCTAACCTGAGCTATCACTAATATGTGGACATTTCCAGAGACAAATTTGACCCAGGAATAGGGTTGCCTTTTGTTCAAAAAAAATACCGGCCATGCTACTACCTCCATAGACTTAACATTGGGGTCAAGCCATTTTTTTCCGGACTGCTGGTAAAATACCGGCCAGGTGGCAACCTTACGCGGAGACAGTGATCTTATCTCAGGACTGTCCCATGATCTCCTGCCCCACTTTTGGCCGTGTCCAGCGCAAACGTCAACAACACACACCAGCTGAGAGTTGGGGCGGCTTTCAGAAAGACTAAGGCTGAATTTCCCTTTAATGGTGCACAATTGGTGCACCATTCAAATATAAGCATTAGTGACGTAGAGATAACCTTCTGGATTAAACTAGTGTTGCTCAACAACTTTCAAGAGCAATTAATAATGGGCATGATCTGTGTGTTTATATGACTACTCTTTTATACAGGATTCACTTTAATTGGTGCATTACTGTTTCTCTAAGCAAGGGGACAGTTGAGAAATATTTTTCAATTTTGATCTTACCCCTGTGGTGATAATTTAATCATATAATACAAGGATAATCCCTAAGTGAGCCCCCATTAGTTTATATTTTATTGTAATTATTTCAATTTGAAATATAATTGCAGAAATTTATGTATAATTCTTCTTAAAAATGTAGGAGTAGTATGTTTCGCCATCAAAAAATAGTAGTTGTGATGGCCATTTTCTCCTTCTTAGCAAAAACATCATATTATGAACACAATTCTAATATAAGGTACGCAAACAACAAACATAATATCACAATAAAAATGAGCCAAATGTTGTTACAGGCAATATTGTAAGGTGCTGCATTTTCAAACACTACACACTGTCTGTGTTTTTTAAATAAAAAGAGATATAAACATATAGTTTTTGCATCCTTTTAGAGTCAGCATTTAGCTTTTATGCTGCCCTATATATGCAAAAAAGACTGATCCCAGTGCACAGTGTATATAGACATAAAAGGTGAACAATTATAATAAATATAAATATAAGATATGTTTGGTTATGGTATCAAAAAATCACTGACAATAACATGATAAAGATGTAGACACTGTGACAATAACCATGGTAAAGGCCATATCAATGGAACTTACCCAACCTCTGTGTAAAACATGGGTCTGAACAGACCACATCCTTGAAGGACAACTAAACTTTATTTATTTTTTTTCTGTTTATGACATCTATGGTATGACACACATAATGGTGCTTATAAGTACCAATCTTAACTGCAGGCCTTGCTAAATATACATAAATAAGTGCAAATATGAGTATAGATATGGATCCAAAACTCAGTACCAAGGGGACATACAGATCAAGGATCGAAAACACACCAACGAATACTGCAAAAATCAGAATATAAGTCAAAATAATGGAATGCATATATATATATATATATATATATATAGACAAAAAACAAAAGGTGTAGGATCCCTCTCAGCGAGAACGGGCAAAAGCTGAAATAACCACCCATAAGGAAGGAAACCTGCCAGGCAGTTTGGATCTGGACTGTCCTTATGGGTGGACCAATCTGATTTGCTAATGGAGAGATTTCCTCTGTAATGATGCAAGCGAGCAAAAAAGTAGAATACATCTCATAGGGCCGGCTATTCCAGATTTTGCCTGTTCTCAGTGAGAGGGATCCTACACCTTTTTGTTTTTTGTCTCAATGAGTCTTTGGGGTATGCCCAGACATGGGTCCCTAACTCGCTGCACCTAGAGGGTACCAGCCATACCACACTGATGAGGCCAATGAAGGCCAAAACGTATGTCTGTGGTTGCTGTATTCTTCGTGCAGAGGAGACCTACCAGGCAGTTTTGATCTGGACTGCCCTTATGTGTGGGACCAGTCTAATATGCTAATGGAGAGGTTTCCTCTGTAATGGTGCAAGCGAGCAAAAAATGGTGATTCCTCTCCCGAGTAGGTTACATCCTATAGGGCTGGCTATTTCAGCTTTTGAAGAGGGATCCCACACCTTTGTTTCCATAATATTGTGTTAAGTGCAAATAACTCAAATATTTATGTATTGCACAAAATGCTTTTTTTGTTTGTGATTGTTTTCACCGGGTCCTGCATTTTCCACCTCCAGTGTATTTCTATACTGAAACAAAATAACCTCATGTGAGATTTTTTTTAGTGCACTATTTGCCTTTATTTATATGTATTCATTTATTTTGGCTTTTTATTAGTACCATCACAGGGCTTTGTTACATATTAGCCCTGGGAACATGTGTTTGTTCCTTTTATTATTACACTTTGCCATCATAATGGTGGTATCACTTCATATTGTTGAACACTTACCTTATATGTCCCCTCGGTACTTAACTTTGGAATCATCTCTATTCATATTTGCATTTAAGTATTTGCACTGGGTGTTTAGAACTTTATTTATATCATTGGTTTTTTGGCACCACAACATATTATATTTATTTTAAATGTTCACCTTTTATGTATATATACACTTCCTTTTTGCATATCCATTTTTATACACAGCTTTAGTGTATGTGAATTTTATACTAGCAGTCTTTGTGTGTGACACTTGTTAATTCTTTAACATTATTTTATACACCACCAGAGACCTTATAGATAGCTTATTCTAGCCATTTGTGTTGCCTAAACTCAACTCATACCCCTCCTACATCAATGACCACACCTCTTCCACTCCAGGTTGCATCCTTACCTTGCATAACTATTCCACTACACCAGATTGCCTCATATACCTTAAAAGAGTGCCAGATTGTTCCTGCATCTTTGTCCACGGGGTCAGATTGCCCAACATTCTTTTACACTGCACCATATTGCTCCCATATCCCTTTTGCAGAGCACCTAATTTCTCCCTAATAATCTAGTACGACATCCTGGATGTCTGTTCAGTCAGTGTAAGGCAGTGAGGGAGGATGTACCATTAACAACAGTAGTGATGGTTCTGCTGTCACCCCTCCTGTCTGTTGCCCTACCCTATCCCAGTTGGCCTCTTCAGAAATGTTTAGAGAAGATAGACTACCCCATCCATCCTGGTCAGTCTCTCACATCGGTACAGATGATTGTCAAAGTATCCATTGAAAGACACTGGTGTCTGTTGCAAAGTCTGAGAAGGTCCATAGAACATAATTAAACTGTCAATCAGTCCACCATGTGTAATGTTGGACCCTACCCCTAATCGGTAGTGTATGGTATTTTTATAATAATAAGTAAAACATTTCACAAATTGCAATAATTGAAAAAATACAAGGAGGATGTTCACAGATTGCACCCATTAGTAAAATACAATTAAGATATTGACACAAATTCAAAGAATTGGAAATACTTGAAAACAAGTCTTGTTTCCACCATGTGAAACACTACTTTTTACATTTCTGTCCAAAAGCTTTCTTGTATTTTATGGAGACTGTAATCTCCATGGGACATCTGTTCATTAGAGTTAATAGCCACTTAGATATTTTGTTTTGTATTCTTCCCTCGTTTTCTATTCTTTATGTCTTTGGTGCAGTCCTATATTGAATTTATCAAGTACTATGAGAGCAAAATGACGGTAAATGTGTGCATAATACTGCATATCTAAATGAAAATCTATAAATATCTAAAATAATATGCTGAAAAAAATATTTTATGAATATTTATAATAATAGTAATATATAAATGTTCTAAATCTGAAAAACATATATATTTATATGTATATATATATATATATATATACAAAATATAAATTGTAAATAAATATATCAAAATAATCACAATTTGAGAAGAAATTCTCTTTACAGGTACCAACATTTTTGATTTAATCTTTTTTTTTTTCAATTATTTTACTTAAAAGTAAAAGAACATGTCATGCAGATAAAAAAAAAAAAAAAGAATTGTTACAGTAAGTGCTAGGTTGACATTTTGAAATGCTGTAGATTGTTATGATGTACTAAATAGTAAATCATACACTGTACAAATGTGTTTTGTATTTCACTATGGCAGTTAGTAGAAAATAATAATAATAAATAAAATGTGCAATATACTATAATAAAGGGAAAGAAAAGTTTAAAATATGTGACCTTTCTCTTCACAGCGCTACATTACCTTGATAAAGGAATGTCTGACTGTAGAGTGGCATAGCTCCTCTGCAGTAGTGTGTAAATAAAGGAAGTCACCTATTGTCACACTGTTGTTGTGTTTGTTTTTATAAAGTCTCTGACTCATGTTACCGAAGATCATGTGTATCAAGAGTATGTGTGATTTCTGATACTGTTATTACACATCATTAAAAATAATAACTATTAAAATACAAATCTGTAGCAATTAGCCAACTACTAATAACTCTACACGGGAGGTCCAATTGGTAATATTTATCCACAAATAAATGTGGCACTTGCACATGCATATGGATGTAATGTACATCACAGGTAGTTTTTTTAATATTCTGAAAGACAATAGAAAACACTGACTGGGAATAATGTAAATTTTGCTTAGAAAAAATGTATTAATTGTTTCCCACTTTTCTTTTTTGAACATTGATTCTAACTAAGAAGTTCAGAAACACGCTGAAACTTTATAAATAAGAAAATCACTAGACATGTGCATTCGTTTTCGGACGAATGCATTTTCGGACGAAAATAGCATTTTCGTCCATTCATCCGAAAAACGAATAACGAAAATGTAAACTAACAAAATCCGAATGAACGAATGGTTAATAAACGAAAATCATTCGTTCATTCGTCCATTCGTGCTATTGGCATTCTAAACCGAAATAGAGTCGGTTTATAGAATACCAATAGCATTACATTACATTCCATAAACCGACATGAATGACTTTCGGTTTATGGAATGCATGTAATGCTATTGGCTTTCTATAAACCGAAATTGAGTTCCCATTCATACGAATAGGTCAATTGACCTATTCGTATGAATGGGGACTCTTTCGGTTTATAGAAAGCCAATAGCATTGCATGTATTCTATAAGCCGAAAGTCTTTAAACCGAACGACGTTCAGTTTATAGAATACACAAGTAATGCTATTGCTGTTCTATAAGCCGAAAGTCTATAAACCGAACGTTGTTCGGTTTATAGACTTTCGGCTTATAGAACAGCAATAGCATTACATGTATTCTATAAACCGAACGTCGTTCGTTTTAAAGACTTTCGGCTTATAGAATACTATTGGCTTTCTATAAACCTAACTAGAGTCCCTCCCCATTCATAAGAATTTCTTATTTAATAGGGACTCGACTCTAGTTCGGTTTATAGAAAGCCAATAGTATTCTATAAGCCGAAAGTCTATAAACCGAACAACGTTCGGATTATAGAATACATGTAATGCTATTGCTGTTCTTTAAGCCGAAAGTCTATAAACCGAACGACGTTCGGTTTATAGACTTTCGGTTTATGGAATGTATAATGTAATGCTATTTGCAATGGCATTACTATAAACCGAAATAGAGTCGGTTTATAGAATGCCATTGCCAATAGCATTACATTCCATAAACCGAAATTCGTTCATTATGTCGGTTTATGTAATGTATGTGTATTGGCTATTTTGCTATTGGTATTCCATAAACCAACTGTATTTCGGTTTATAGAATGCATTGCCAATAGCATGAAATGATTTGAATTTAGTATTAAAAAATAAATTGAAAAAAGTGGAGAGGTTTAACCCCTTTGTGACGCATGGTGCTTGCGTCCCAAATGACGTAAGCACCAAAACGTCACGATTTGTTCCTGGCCACTGATCACAAGGTGATCATTAGCCAGGAACACTATGGCAGAGACCCAATCAGGGTCTTAATAGACCTTGTGGGTCCCTGCCCAAAAATTGCAAGCCCTCGGACGTCACGCACGATTTAGAGAAGTGTAGCTGGTGCTCGTTTTGAGCACCAGCTAAATTTCCCCTGTCAGACTGAGGCCACTTAAAGTGGCCTCATCTGACAGGTGGGATCCCGCTGCAAGTGCCTGCAGCATGATCCGAGGCTCCGAGCTGCGATATGAGCTGTTTAACACAGGACGTACTATGCCGTCCTAACGACTTTAAGGGACTTAAAATCAGGACGGCATAGAACGTCCCAACATCACAAATGGGTTAACGTTTGCTCTGGTCATAACCACAGCACAGGCTTGTAGGAGTTAACTGTAATTACATTAATACATGAAAAGAATATAAGTAATATAATAAAAATGTACAAAATAAAATTTATTTTGAAAAAACGAAATGAGGTCCATAAACTTGGAAGGAAACGGATCACAGTAAAAAGAAACTGTGATCAGCAAGGGAAGTGTTAATACCCCTTTTATAATCAAGGTCGTCTTATAATCTGACCTCAAATTGAGGTCAGACTATAAGACTGGGATCCAGGTCCCCAGCAGACAGGGGCGGGCTGGGCCGGGGGGCAGGGTGGCAATTGCCCCCCAGGCCGCCCTAAACTATGTAAAACACGGCCGCTGGGCCAGTGTTTTAAAAAAAAAAAAAAAAAAAAAAAAAACGCGCTTGCAGGCAGAGACTGAGAAGGGATCGGAAGATCCCCTCTCACCTCCGCTCTGCCTGCAAAGCTGCACGGGGAGCCGAACAGGCAGCACAGAGAAACCTCCGTGCTGCCTGTTCGGCTCCCCGTGCAGTGTGCCGACACGGAAGTGCCGACAGTCACGTGATCGGCGCTCTGACGTCAGACGGGCGCCGATCACGTGACCTGTCGGTACAACCGCCGGGAGGCCGAACAGGCAGCATGGAGGGACCATGCTGCCTGCCACCAGGTAAGTCCTCCAGCCACTGGCCACCAGGGAAGTCCTGCCACTAGCCACCAGGGAAAAAGGTAAGGGGGGGGGGGCAAAAAACACTGGAATATTTTTGGACAAATTGGCTGGGGCATATTACATGGCAAATAACACTGGCATATTATTGGGCAAATTGGCTGGGGAATATTACATGGCAAATAACACTGGCATATTATTGGGCAAATTGGCTGGGGCATATTACATGGCAAATAAGACTGGCATATTATTGGGCAAATTGGCTGGGGCATATTACATGGCAAATAAGACTGGCATATTATTGGGCAAATTGTCTGGGGCATATTACATGGCAAATAAGACTGGCATATTATTGGGCAAATTGTCTGGGGCATATTACATGGCAAATAAGACTGGCATATTATTGGGCAAATTGGCTGGGGCATATTACATGGCAAATAAGACTGGCATATTATTGGGCAAATTGGCTGGGGAATATAACATGGCAAATAACACTGGCATATTATTGGGCAAATTGGCTGGGGAATATTACATGGCAAATAACACTGGCATATTATTGGGCAAATTGGCTGGGGCATATTACATGGCAAATAAGACTGGCATATTATTGGGCAAATTGGCTGGGGCATATTACATGGCAAATAAGACTGGCATATTATTGGGCAAATTCGCTGGGGCATATTACATGGCAAATAAGACTGGCATATTATTGGGCAAATTGGCTGGGGCATATTACATGGCAAATAAGACTAGAATATTATTGGGCAAATTGGCTGGGGCATATTACATGGAAAATAAGACTGGCATATTATTGGGCAAATTGTCTGGGGCATATTACATGGCAAATAAGACTGGCATATTATTGGGCAAATTGGCTGGGGCATATTACATGGCAAATAAGACTGGCATATTATTAGGCAAATTCGCTGGGGCATATTACATGGCAAATAAGACTGGCATATTATTGGGCAAATTGGCTGGGGCATATTACATGGCAAATAAGACTAGAATATTATTGGGCAAATTGGCTGGGGCATATTACATGGAAAATAAGACTGGCATATTATTGGGCAAATTGGCTGGGGAATATTACATGGCAAATAAGACTGGCATATTATTGGGCAAATTGGCTGGGGAATATTAAATGGCAGAATAACACTGGCATATTATTGGACAAATCATCTGGGGAATATTAAATGGCAGAATAACACTGGCATATTATTGGGCAAAATGGCTGGGGAATATTAAATGGCAATTAACACTGGCATATTGGGCAAATTAGCAGGGGCATATTAAATTGCAGATAACCTTGGAATATTATTGGGCAAATTTACTGAGTTATATTAAATTGCAGAATAACACTGGCATATTATGGGACAAATTGGCTGGGGAATATTAATGGCAAATAATATTGGAAATGTGTATGTAATGGGGTGATGGAGGCATGTAAATGTGGTGATGGGGCATGTCCTGGTGTGCAACGTGGGTTATGGGTCATGTCGTAGGTGTGCAACGTGGGTAGGGGGGGGTGCCCAAATTTTGGGATATTGGGTGTCTAAATCCTGGCATGTTGAGGGGCATAATCCTGGCATATTGAGGGGAAAATCCTGGCATATTGAGGGGGCATCATCTTGGCATATTGAAGGGAAAATCCTGGCATATTGGGTGTCTAAATCCTGGCATATTGAGGGGCATAATCCTGGCATATTGAGGGGCATAATCCTGGCATATTGAGGGGCATAATCCTGGCATTTTGAGGGGCATAATCCTGGCATATTTAGGGGAAAATCCTGGCATATTGAGGGGGCATCATCTTGGCATATTGAGGAGAAAATCCTGGCATATTGGGTGTCTAAATCCTGGCATATTGAGGGGCATAATCCTGGCATACTGAGGGGCATAATCCTGGCATTTTGTAAGGGAAAATTCTAGCATATTAAATGGCAAATCCTGGCATATTGTGGGGGAAAATCCTGGCAATATTCGTTATAAAACAAGGAAAAGATGGCCGTGGATGGGGAGGCGATTCGATGGTGCAATGGGCCACTTGACTGGATTTGCCCCCCAGGCCTAAGGCTGCCAGCCCTCCCCTGCCAGCAGAGCTGCAGGGGACCTGGATCCCCCTCTCTAACAGCAGGGGATGTCTGCGCGATGAGCGCAGATCTCCCCTGCTGCCGCCCGGCATGACCGCCGGGACTTCTATGATGAAGCTGGGTACTTCCGGCTTCCTCATAAAAGTCCTGGCGGTCGTTCCGGGCGGCAGCAGGGGAGGTCTGCGCTCATCGCGCAGACATCCTCCGCTGCCCCGCTAGCCACCAGGGAGAATCGGGCAGCTGGGGGATGTCTGCACGAATCGTGCAGACATCCTCCATGCTGCCCGACACTTCAGTCTATTATGTATAGTGCATACATCCCCCGGCTGCCACCACTAGCCACCAGGGTGCAAGAAACAGGTGAGGGGGGGACAGAATAACAAGGGGGGGGGGCATAGTAACGAGAGGGGGGAGAGAAACAAGGGGAGAGAGGGGGGAAGAGACAGAAACAAGGGGAGGGGGGCAGAGAGAAACAAGGGGAGGGAAGGGGGGAAGAGACAGACACAAGGGAAGCGAGGGGGGAGAAAAAGGGAGGGTGAGAGAGAGACAACACTAAGGGGGGAGAGCGACAAATCTGGGGGCAAGGGAAAGAGAGAGGCAGCATTGTCACATAAAAGGAAATAAAAACAAGACATGATTTTTTTTATATCATAATTTCTTATTAAAAAAGCAATTTACTAGTGAATATATACTAGATATGTGCATTCGTTTTCGGACGAATGCATTTTCGTCCGAAAATAGCATTTTCGTCCATTCGCCCGAAAAACGAAGAACGAAAATGCTAAGCTAACGAAAGCCAAATGAACGAATGGTTAATAAACGAAAATCATTCGTTCATTCGTCCATTCGTAGTACTATTGCATTCTATAAGCCGAAATAGAGTCGGTTTATAGAATACAATAGCATTTAACTATACGGAGACATAGTCTCCATTCATAAAATTATGAATGGAGACTTTGTCTCCATATAGTTAAAAGCCGACAGCCTATAAACCGAACGTTATGTTTATAGGCTGTCGGCTACTCTGTCTCCATATAGTTAAATGCCCGCAGCCTATAAACCGAACGTTCGGTTTATAGGCTGTGGGCATTTAACTATACGGAGACAGAGTCTCCATTCATAAAATTATGAATGGAGACTTTGTCTCCGTATAGTTAAATGCCCACAGCCTATAAACCGAACGTTCGGTTTATAGGCTGTCGGCTTATGGAATACATGTATTCCTATTGCTATTCTATAAACCGAACGTTCGGTTTATAGAATAGCCATAGAATTACATGTATTACATAAACCGAAAGTCTATAAACCGAACGTTCGGTTTATAGGCTTTCGGCATTTTACTACACGGAGACAAAGTCTCCATTCATAATTTTATGAATGGAGACTCTGTCTCTGTATAGTTAAATGCCAACAGCCTATAAACCGAACGTTCGGTTTATAGACTTTCGACTTATGTAATACATGTAATCCTATTGCTATTCTATAAACCGAACGTTCGTTTTATAGAATAGCCATAGGATTACATGTATTACATAAACCGAAAGTCTATAAACCGAACGTTCGGTTTATAGACTGTCGTCTTATGGAATACATGTATTCCTATTGCTATTCTATAAACCGAACGTTCGGTTTATAGAATAGCCATAGGATTACATGTATTACATAAACCGAAAGTCTATAAACCGAACGTTCGGTTTATAGGCTTTCAGCATTTTACTACACGGAGACAAAGTCTCCATTCATAATTTTATGAATGGAGACTCTGTCTCTGTATAGTTAAATGCTGACAGCCTATAACCGAACGTTCGGTTTATAGACTTTCGGCTTATGTAATACATGTAATCCTATGGCTATTCTATAAAACCGAACGTTCGGTTTATAGAATAGCCATAGGATTACATGTATTCCATAAGCCGAAAGTCTATAAGCCGAACGTTCGGTTTATAGGCTGTCGAAATTTTACTACACGGAGACAAAGTCTCCATTCATAATTTTATGAATGGAGACTCTGTCTCTGTATAGTTAAATGCCGACAGCCTATAAACCGAACGTTCGGTTTATAGACTTTCGGCTTATGTAATACATGTAATCCTATGGCTATTCTATAAACCGAACGTTCGGTTTATAGAATAGCAATAGGATTACATGTATTCCATAAGCCGAAAGTCTATAAACCGAATGTTCGGTTTATAGACTTTCGGCTTATAGAACACATGTAGTACTTTTGCCTTTCTATGAACCGAACGAGAGCCCCATTCATAAGAATTTCTTATGAATGGGGCTCTCGTTCGGTTTATAGAAAGCCAATAGTATTACATTGTATTCTATAAAGCGAACGAATTAAAATTAACGAAATGAAAATAATGAACGAATTTCGTCTGAAACGAATGCAGTAATGAACGAAATTCATTTTAGACGAAATAAATAACATTTTTGTCCGAATGGACGAAAACGAAACGAAAATTTTAGTTTTGCACATGTCTAAAAATCACACTAATAGTGTAATACAATTAAACCATGATGTGACCACAGTGATAGATTGGTAATGCATTCATAAACAGTTTGTAGATATACATTTTTTGTTCCTGATGAAGCTGTGACTGTAGTTCCGGCAAAACGCGATGGGATACCTAGAAACTCCATTGCTGCTATATCCAGCTGTCATCAAACATCAAACATCTCTTGTCCTCTAGCAGTAGTTTTTTTAAGACTGATTCTACATGCACTTTATTTTACTGCACATTGTAAGTGTTTCCCTGGTGGGGGTCCAGCATTCGTTTAAACTGGTCCTGCCCATGGATGTTTTTATTCTTTTTACAGATTAAAGCATCATACCTATTTCAGCTATAATCCTGAGAGTCTCGTTTTTACATCTGTTTGTGAGTGCATTACCTCTCCCTCACTGTGGTCAAATTGTTTTTTTTTTTTTATTACATATTTTTTTAATTTTCAAATGTAAAAAAGACAATACATATACATACAGACATTTAAAGTGCATAACTCGTTACATACAATAGGTACACATATACTCATTTCAGGGCAGTGATTCCATGCAGAATTAGGGGATCAAGTTTGCCAAAATGCATCTCTGCTTTACATATGTATTTCGACTATCCGACCCAAGTTCCTGCTATCCTTATGTTCAACTTGTTTCTGTGCCTCCATGATCCCCCCTGTTTACCTATATAATGTAGCACTTTGGAGAGTGTAATAGGGGTCTGCGTTCAAGTTGCCAGCAAATATTATTGTCATTTTCGTTGATCGCGAAAACCGCTCTGATGGTGCTGGTCTATTGTGTCGATATTGAGGCAATAGCCAGCACCGAAATTTGGTCTCTGGGGTACCCACGATCGCCACACGGAGCGATCGTGGGCACCATATTGACAGAGCAGCATGCTCTAGGATTAGGGTTAGATGTAAGGGATCTCAAAAGGGTTACATTTAAATTAGGGTTAGCATAAGGGATAGGATTAAAATTAAAGAAAAATCGAAATATATTAAGGGATAGCATAAGGGTTAGAGTTGGGGTTACATTTAGGGTTCGGGTTAATTTTAGGGTTCGGGTCAAAAGGTCAATATAGTGAAAACCCAAAAAACACTATTTTTGTTTTTTGCCCCATAACTCGCAAAAAAATGCAGAAAAACATGGAAACATGCATATTTCTGAACTCGGGACAACATTTAGAAACTATTCGTCATATTTTATGATTTTTTTTTTTAGTAAATTATAAGATATGATGAACATAATGTTATCTAATGAAAGCCCTTCTTATGACGAGAAAAACAACATATAATTTGTGTGGGTACAGTATGTGAGAGAGAAGAAAATTACAGCTAAACACAACGACCCCAGAAATGTAAAAGCAGCACTTGTCACCAACGGAAAGTCAAGGTCAAAATGTATTTCACTAAGAGGTTAAATGGACACTGGACATCCCACTTAAGGTACTCTAAGGAATCCTGGGGGCAGATGCTGCTTGGCTATAGCCTCTCTGGGGCCAGGTTGGGAAGGTGCCGCTCTGGGACCAGGCTAGGCAGGTGCCACTAAGGACAGGGACTTTGGAAATGCCACCACTGTGGCCTGGAACTAGGACAGAACGGAAAGCGCCACCATGTGGCCTGAACTGGAAAATGCCAACATGTGGCTGGAACTGAGATATGCCACCATGTAGCTGGAACTAAGAAATGCCACCATGTGGCCAGAACTGGGAATAGGAAATGTCGAACACACAAGGATAATAGGACAACAAAGAACCCAGGAACAAGAATAACAAATATGCAGTACAGAATAGCAAACGCAGAGAGGAAACCAGTGAAACTGAATACAAACTGGATAAAAGATGATCCGGCATGAGGGATGGAACCTGAGAGCAGGATGCATCCTGACACGTATTAAACTGTGGCTACAGGCCTACTTTACATTAAGGTTCTCTGCTTGTCATATTTTTCAATTTTTTCCAATATATAAGAGCACTTACTGTGCTGAAACTACTACTACTGACTAACAAGTGCTAACCTTTTGACTTTGTCATTGCAATATTGAGCATCCACCTGCATGGAAGAGTCATCAACTAGGTACTTTCAGCTGATTTTCAAAAATAAGACAAGCAGCACTTATAGTCTCAGATTCTACAAAATTCACAGCCAGAAGAACAATAAAAATATGACCTTAGAGAATTACATAATAATAGTAAATCAGAAATTAGCATTCTAATTATAGCGATAGCAAAATTTTTCAACAATGCACATCAAAGCGTATATGTTAAGACCTACAAAAATGGTAAGATATCACTTAATTCAATGTAACTAGTACTCATCCTGTCCTTCTGTCTACTAAATTATGTTTTCATTGAAAGGCTGAAAAATAATAATAATAATACGTAGAACTTCAAAATACAATCTCTTGACCTTGCAATATTGTCCTTTGCTGTAGTGTTTTTTAAAGACCCTTTAAACTGCTGGCTATGTAAGCTTTGGAATTAGAATTGTCAAAAACAACAGCTTGATGGGCCTTAACTCCCAAGTGGCATTAGCAAAACTGAACTTAATCAACTTACTTCTGAACTCTTTGTATGTAAATTGATAAACAAATAACAGATATCCTATAATTGCTGCTTTATACCAATTACTGCGCAAGTTTTCAAAATGTGCCATGTCATCTCGTCCAAAAGACATGGGAGACTTATTGGGGCATGTACCAAAAACGTACTAAAAAAATTCAAATATATTTTATGTGCAAAACTATTTTTGCACTTTGCTCCTTTTGCAATGTACTAAACATTTAGCACACACAGTAAATATGAGCAAATTGCAAATAAAAACAGGCAGGTTTGCGAAAAAAATTTCTGCCTTTTTCATTAGCATTTGCTAAAAGTTGGTGTAATTTTAAAAAATTCTCTAGCATGTGCAAACATAATCGCAATATATTAGCGCAACCGGAAAACTGCACGCTATATAAAAATAAACAGAAGAGGCGTAAATAGGGGGGGAAAAAACGCAAAATGTAACAAATATTCGCAAATTTCTCATTACTCATGTTTTACCTACTTTTTCCCCAATGTTCTTGTTTAGTACATGACCCCCATAGTTTAGCTATGGCATTGCGTTTCTCCCCCAATCACCTATTTACCCTATTCACTGGCAAGTATAGTATATCATGCTAATGTAAGTATAGTTGTATATTCAGGTTGAGCTAAGGCTTGTCTTATTTTTAATGCACACTCAAACATAAAAACTATACTATATTTGAGCATGCAAAAAATAAAAGACAGAAATGCCCATTTAGCTTTCTACGTAAACAATGTCACGTATTCCTACTTAGCAGAAATTGATACAAAGTTAATTGCTTGTCAACCGCGATGCTCAAAAGGTTAAATCAAATATCGTATTTGCTTGAATATAAGACAAGGTTTTTTTTTCAGAGCAAATGCTCTGAAAATCACCCCTCGTCTTATATTCGAGGTTGTCTTATAATCTGACCTCAAATCTGCGGGGGACCTGGATCCCCCTCGCTAACAGACAGTGGATATCTACGCAATGCACGCAGACACCCTCCGCTGCTGCTCGGTGCATCCGTCGGGACTTCTATGATGAAGTCCTTCCGGCTTCATCATAAAAGTCCCGGCGGAAGTGCGGAGGATGTCTGTGCGTATTGTGCAGACATCCTCCGGCTGCCCCGACTAGCCACCAGGGATATTTGGGCAGCCGGGGGATGTCTGCACGATAGTGCAGACATCCTCCATGCTGCCTGACACTTCTGTCTATTAGGACCGGCTGTCCGTCATAATGGACGGAAGTGTCGGGCAGCATGGATGATGTCTGCACGTATCGTGCAGACATCCCCCGGCTGCCCCCACTAGCCACCAGGGAGAGACAAGGTGAGGGGGAGTGAGGGAGAGAGAGATGGGGGCAGAGAGAGACAAGGGGAGGGAGAGGGGGCAGAGAGAGATAAGGGTAGGGAGGGGGGCAGAGAGCGATAAGGGGAGGGAGGGGGCAGAGAGAGGCAAGGGGAGGGGGCAGAGAGAGGCAAGGAGAGGGGGCAGAGAGAGACAAGGTGGGAGGGGGGCAGAGAGAGACAAGGTGAGAGGGAGGGGGGAGAGAGAGAGACAAGGTGAGAGGGAGGGGGAGAGAGAGAGAAAAGGAGGGAGGGAGGTGGAGAGAGAAAGAAAAGTTTTGGGGGAGGGAGAGACAAAGCTGGGGGGAGGGGGAGAGAGAGGCAGTATTGGCACATAAAAGGAAATAAAAACAAGAAATGCATTTTTTTTAATATCATCATTTTTATTAAATATTAAAAAGCAATTTACATGTGAATATATACATGTTAAACTTTTTTCCTATGTGGTAGTCTTCCTAAAGGAATATCCAAAGTTTGGGGAGTAGTCTTATAATCAGGGTCGTCTTATATTCAAGCAAATACGGTTAATGCATTTCTCAGTGTTTGGCAACCGACTGGAATCAATTCAGGCCAAGTCTTCTGAGCCATTGTCAGAATACCATGCAGCAAAATAATATATAATTCGAACACATATATACCACTTCGAAATGGCTCTTAGCCTGCCAGGGACATTGTAACTGTCCATTAAAAGCACTAAACATGGACATTATGTTTATACAAGTGTACTTTGTGCATGTACATACTGTGAAGTATTATCCTTCCTAAAAATGTCTCCCACACATAGATAGAGCAAGGCCTGCAAACTACCATTGTATAAAAATGAGACTATAAAGTACATTCTGGTACAGAAATAAAATACATGAAATAAAAGAAAATACAAACCAGATTTTGTACAATTTTAAAGTTGGTAATGAACACATAAAGAGAAATGTGGCATTGACACAAAATATTGGACTCTGGGAAAACATTTTGTTTTCGCTTGTTAAAGTGCAGGACGCTAGACTGGACTAGTTATTCAGAAACATTCAATGAATGTAATTTTTCATATTCACAGTTTCATTTTTGACAGTGCAGGTCCTTACCAGATTTGGTTTCGTTCTTTCTTTTATAAAATGTATTTTTCTTCTCAGCAGAGAGGGATTGATGTTAAACAATATACATAGTTACACATAGAAGTTTAGGTAAAAAAAAAGCCCTGGGTCCATCAAGTTCAATCTTTTTCCTATTCTTTGTTTACCACTGTTGATCCAAAGGAAGGCAAATAAAAAATCCTTCTGCATTCAGTGTGTGGGGTGTGGGGGGGGGGGGGTAATCCTTCTTGACTCCAAACACAGAATCCAAATTCTACTTTGATCAACAAGCATTAAATAAAGATTAATGTCTATACTAACATGCATATCCCTCTATTTTCTAACTCATTATAAAAGTATTCAGGCCCCTTTTGCATGCATCTATTGTATTCGCTAGAACCACCTGTTCAGGCAGCGAATCCTTTGTACTGTTCTGTTAATGAACAGGTCTTTAGAAGCCCTTTTATGGTCCCTGTCCAAATTTATAAAACATTACCATATCCCCTCTAAGCTGCCATTTCTCTAACATGTACAAATTTTACTTTTTCAGCCTTTCTTCATAACTAGAACCTTCCATTCCCTTATTAGTTTTGTAGCCCTCCTCTGCACTTTCTCTTGTTCCATAAGATCTTTTTTTTAAAAAGGCGACATTTTGGTATAATTATTTTGTATTGTTAGCTACTAGAGTTGAGCGGACACCTGGATGTTCGAACTTTTGGCCACTAAAATGCCTCTAAAAAAGTCCTGGAAAGGGCTAGAGGGCTGCAAAATGAAGTAAAATGTGGGTGATTGTCCCCATTCATATGAATAGGTCAATTGACCTATTCTTATGAATGGGGACTCTATTTCTGTTTATAGAAAAGCAATAGCATTATGTACAATGTAATCGCCAAACCCCGAACTCCAAAACGAACATACAGTGAAATGTCCGTGTTCGGGTCCGGGGTCAAAAAAACGTAAAGTGCGGTTCGGGTTCGCTCAACAATATTAGCTACTTAATTTATATGAAAGCTCACAACCAGTGACTGCATATACATGTAAAATAATAATGTATTCAGGTTTAACTAATAACTTCTAACAGCTGTGTTAAATAGACATTATTTTACACAACACTTTTACTTTTACACCACTGCTATGGTTTTGAAGATTTTAAAGTGATCACTGGGCATGATGTTCTAAAGCACTTGCCTGGACTAAATTTTATTTTTCAACTGTGCTTCAAACCTAGCAGCACAAGTGAAAGTTAGTTGTCCCTAGTGTGAGGATAAACTGGCATTGATAGCACATGCCAGTTTATCCGCTGACCAGCAGCTGCCATGCTTCCATGAGAAGCAGGGAGCCTAGTCTGATTGTCAACTTGCTCTCTCTGCTAGCATGAAGAAAGTCCCTCATTTTTGCATGGGATCAGCAAAGGAGCCTTTATCTAGACCTCCACACTCTGCAGACCCAGATCAGACTAGCAGGATAAGCCCCCGGTCTGATTGGCTGTGTATGCCCAGACACTTTTTTTAATGGGCAGCGGGGGCATGAGGGGTCCTTGCCACCCTGGTAATTCAAACTAGCCCACTAGAGCAGCAGCAAGGGAGGGAGAAGCAGTAGGTTATTTAGGGTAGGTAAGCTAGACATAGAAAGCAGGAAAATACCTGACAGGCAGAGGAGTGTAGCAACCAAGCTTTTAATTATACACCCCCTTGCTGTCAGATTGATTTGGTCTGCTCTCTTCCTCTGCCGGTAGCTGGCCTCCTCTCCATTCATTCTAGCTGTTGCGCTTGCCATGCATAGAGTCCAAGGCAGAGGTACTAGTTGCAAACACATTGCTGCAAACACAATGTATATGGTGTTAATACTTCAAGTGTTGATGCTGCATTTCCCATGACTCTCAGCAAGTCCGGACATTGCAGAGTATAGCTGTTATATCATTATGGATTGGTACTGCAGCTATTGTGGAATGCACAATTTTGCATCCAAGCCTTAAAGTCACTTTTTGTTACACTCTAACTACCCTCTTTTTTGTTATAACTCAGAATGTTTACACTACACTGCACAACATTAACTTTTGTTAACTGCAACTCACATGATATTGAGCACACAACAGTGCAAGTTTATTATTATGGAAATAGTAGCAAACCTTGGCCTTAAGTTTGAAATTCTCACCTCAATTGCCTGCAATTCTCACTTTAATAAATAAAGCCCTTAGTTTTGTTAACTTCATCTACAATAATACTCAGCCAGCTGAACTTCATGGGAATCGTAGTTTTAGACTGGGGTTGTGTGTGGTGTGCTAAGTGGTTGGCAAGGCCCTCTCAACAGTCAAGGATTTAGGGATTACCCAGTTGTATCTATGGTATTTTGAGCCTGGTCTGGGAACCAGTGGCCTATACTACACTACACACTAACTTTTGTTGTTGTTGGCTGTATCCAGGGCTGGCCCAAGACATTGTGCTGCCTGGGGCAAAAAACTAAATGCTTAAAAAAAAAAAAAAGAGTCATGATAATCAATCAAACTAAAATTAAACTTATCTGGAAGTAATAAATTAATCAAGAGCACCTTTCTATATGCAAAATTATATGGAGCGAGTATTGGCAGGCCATGATTAAAATGTGTACCCTAAATGTTTGAGCATTTAAACTTAATGTACAATGTTTGAGTCATGTTATAGGTCAGTGGTCACATATAATGTTTAGGGGAATTGCACAGCCTATTTTCTTAATAATGTTTGTTTTTCCATTTCTTTCATTTCACCTCATGGGTAGAGTTGAGCGGACACCTGGATGTTCAGGTTCGGCCGAACTTCGGAAAAAAGTCCGGGTTCGGAGTCGAACTTGACCCCGAACTTGACCCCGAACCCCGTTGAAGTCAATAGGGACACAAACTTTTGGGCACTAAAATGCCTCTAAAAAGTCCTGGAAAGGGCTAGAGGGCTGCAAAAGGAAGTAAAATGTGGGTAAGAGTAGGACAAGTGCCCTGCAAACAAATATGGATAGGGAAATAACTTCAAATAACATAAAATCCATACAAATTAAAAATACAGCTGAGCCATAAAATAGCACTAGATGGAATCTTTGATTTTAGCTTTGGAAGAACATAAATCTAAATCTAAAGCATGGCTGCCAGGAGGATCAACAGAATTATCCATTTGAGAGAGAGTTGGAGTGCAGGGTATTCTCTTTCAGTTTATACTAAGTGACCCATAGTGATCAATTGACCTATTCGTATGAATGGGGACTCTATTTCGGTTTATAGAATAGCAATAGCATTACATGTATACTATAAACCGAAAGGCTATAAACCGAATGACTTTCGGTTTATAGACTTTCGGTTTATAGCCGAACCTCGAACTCCACCCCTAACATACAGTGAAATGTTCGGGTTCGGGGTACGAACACCGTAATGTTCGGTACGAACCCGAACAGTGCGGTTCGGGTTCGCTCAACACTACTCATGGGTGAGCTCCTAGAACACATTTTTTTTATTTTTATATGCCCACTAAAGCACTTCTTATATACATAATAATATACTGTTTTCAAAGAGCTCACCCATAAAGTGAAAGGAGAGTAATGGGCTGTGCAATTCCCTAAAACATATTGTGACCAGTGACCTATAACAAAATCCAGATAGGTATAGTCAGTGTTAGACGAGTTAACCCCTGGATGGCTAGACAGATATAGGCAGTGTCAGAGGTCTTAACCCCTTGGTGGCTAGACAGATATGGGAAGTATCAGAGGAGTTAACCTCTTGGGTGGCTAGGCAGATAGAGGCAGTATCAGAGGAGTTAACCCCTTTATCCACACACACATACACAGACAGTCTCTCACTCTCACTGACATACACACACACTCTCACTCACACTGACACACACACACACTCACTCACACCAACATACACACTCACACTGACATACACACACTCACACTGACATACAAAAACTCACACTGAAATACACACACTCACACTCACTGACATACACACACACACACTCACTCACACTGACATACACACACACACACTCTATGGCACTTATAGACTGTGGTAGTTATGGCTAGTCTTTGCTATTATAAACTTAAGTTCTCATGTAGCACAGGTGCATGTTGGTCTGTTAGCTACTACTACCATAGGAATATTGTTTTCCCTCTTAATGGTTAATTAAGGGGGCTATTCACTAAAAGGTGAGTTGCAGGTGTGTTGAGGTGAGATAAACATTTAATCTCATCAATTTAACCATACATTTTGCCTGAACAAACCTAGTGAGTTTAGCCTGATAAGAAAACTCTTCCAGGGTTGTCCCTGCACAATGTGTAGCTACATTTGTGAGATTAAATGTTCTTTTCACCTCAACTGCCCCTTACATTTTCCTCTATTCAAGAAACACTCTCTAAGCCAACAAAGGTAGGCAAAGAGGCTAAGGTATGGAGGTACTGGAGTGGGAGAAAGGAAAAGATATTCCTCCCATCAGATAAAATATTGCAGCCCCTGTGGACAGGAAGCATGGCATCTGCCAGTAAGTGGATAATCTGGCATGTACTATTAAAAGTACATGCTGGTTTATTATCATATTAGGGACACTGATTTTTTTACTTGTGCTTTAAGTTTAATTAGTACAATTGAAAATAAAAGTTTACTTGTTCTTTAATGGTAGTTAACTATATCAACGTTTGCTGACACTTTTGGTTCTGAATCCACAATTTGTGTGGGACACTGTATTTTCTTTGCCTAGGGTATAATTCTAGAGCCTTGTAGTCAGTGCTTTAAACTTACCAATAAATACTCATTAAGTACCTGTAAATACTTAACATTGGACTTATCAATAGGATACAACACCAAATAGTAAAACCACTTTAATAAGCAAATAACACTTTAGATCAGTGGCAAAGACAATAACTTCATGTTTGCTGCAATCAGAAAACAAACAAGTGATGACATGGAGGATCATACAGAAGAGAAATATGACCTTTATAATCATTGATCTAATTCAGAACTGCTTTACTTTGATGTATCTGTTATTTCAATACTACCCAGAAATCAATAATCAAGCAGTACCCTATATAGGGTGAGACCGACAAATCTCAAATCTGAATTTGATGTAACTCCAAAAAAGCTGGTTACATTATTTATGAGCTATTATTAAATGTAAGGCTCCTTACAGGGAGTGCACAAAATATTCTTCTTACCCATAAAGTGATGGAATAATAAATAGAAAACCACAATATTTAGGGATACACAGGTCAACTAAAATATATCCACATGTCTGTGACAAATCTGTCCGTAAATTTCAATTTTATGCCTGTCACTTTACCCACTGTGCCTCTTACCCCTGGCAGAGGGATTATGGACCATGTCCAGGAAGAAGCCACAAGCTCCAGAAGGAGCTATAGTCACAAACCCTGTTCCCAACCCTTCTGTGCCCCACTACCCATGCCCAGGCCCGCCATCAGGGGGTGACGGGCGATTCTGGCGTACCGGGCCCGGTGGGCCCAGGTCACGCCAGCAAAACATTTTTTATAAAAATTTCTCTATTAAGCCGGGCCGCGGCTGTGAGGGAAGCGTTGTGCGCTCCCCTCCATCCGCGCGGCTTCAATAAAGTTTGTTAACAAAAATGCCACCAGAGTAACTCTGGTCGCATTTCTTTTTTAAAACAAACTTTATTGAAGCCGTGCGGCTGGAGGAGAGCACACAATGCTTCCCTCACAGCTGCGGACCTGCAGAGCAGAGCACAGGGAGACAGCAGCAAGGAGGTAAGTACGGGGGAAGGGGGAGGAGGCTGGCACATAACGAGCATACTAAGTGGCTAAATCCTGTCATATTAAGTAGCAAAATACTGGCATATTGAGGGTCAAAATCCTGGCATAGAGTGGCAAAATCCTGGCATATTAAGTAGCTAAATCCTGGTATATTGAGTGGCAAAATCCTGGAATACTGAGTGGCAAAATCCTGGCATATTGAGTGGCTAAATTCTGGCATAGAGTGGCAAAATCCTGACATATTGAGGGGCAAAATCCTGGCATATTGAGTGGCTAAATCCTGGTATATTGAGTGGCAAAATCCTGGCATATTGAGTGGCTAAATTCTGGCATATTGAGAGGCAAAATCCTGTCATATTAACTGGCATAGAGGGGCAAAATACTGGCATATTAAGTGGCTAAATCCTGGTATATTGAGGGGCAAAATCCTGTCATATTAAGTGGCAAAATCCTGGCATATTAAGTGGCTAAATTCTGGCATATTAAGTCGCTAAATCCTGGCATATTGAGGGGCAAAATCCTGGCAGATTGAGGGGCAAAATCCTGGCAGATTGAGGGGCAAAATCCTGTCATATTAAGTGGCAAAATCCTGGCATAGAGTGGCAAAATCCTTGCATATTAAGTGGCAAAATCCTGGAATATTAAGTGGCTAAATCCTAGCATATTAAATGGCTAAATCCTGGCATATTAAGTGGCAAAATTCTGGCATACTAAATCACAGTGCATCCGGTGCTATGAGGAAGAACAAAGTGCCATGCCTCCAGCACAACGTGGTCTGTGAGACCACTTTCAACATTCCTTCTGGCAGAGTGTTTCTGTTAGTGTGTGAGTGTGTATGTATGTATGCATGTATGTGACTGACTACCTGAGTGAGTATGACTACGTGTGATTTATTGTAGTCTATATTTTTTTGCTGGTTCCTTAAAATCTGTTAAGTTTGTCAAGCCCTGTTAAGTCCTTTAGGTGCAATGTGGGTGCAGAGGAATGGAATAAAACCAAGAAATGCAATTTTTCAATAACCTTTTTATTACATATGAAAATAGTTGAATATTAAAAAAAATCATAATCAAATAAGTATAAATGCAACTAATTGTCTAATTGTATTAATAGATATCATATATATCATATATATATAGAGAGAGATGTGTGTATAGATAGGCTTGTGATATGTGTGTAAAAATATATTTTTGTTGTTTTATAATTGTACTCTAGATGAATGTGGCCCGCAGTCACCTCACTGGGCTCCCGTGTGTGGCATATTTATTGGGCTCCCATGTGTGGCATAATTAAAGAGCTCTGGTCTGTGGCATATTTTTTTTAATATATATTTCTTTATTACATTTTTCCTTATCAGAATATAAATTTCAGTAATAATTTCATATATAAAACTCTTCACTTTTACAACACAAACAGTAATCAAAGTTTGATACAGCAGGTCTTACACATTAAAACAATCATACTAGGTTAAATCCTAGGCCGTCCTGTTGCCTTTTGTCCCCAAGGGCAATCTTCCATATGATCTCTTCACGTCTCGCTCCTCCCAGGCCCCTCCCCTCCGGTAAGGAAAGGGAAAAGACGAGGGTGGAGAGAGGAACATGGGAGAAATATAAATGGAAACTAGAGAGTAAGTGTCCAAAAGAAGAGAAAGTTAGCGAGAACGGCTCCCTGGGGAGTAGTATGTTGTATCGAGTCTAAATGCCATCCAATTCCACAGTCTACTGTCCACAATCAAAACCACAATCATACATCATTCATTCAGCCAGGTGTATACATCTATGGGGTCACGTGAGTCCTAGGACTACTTTCAGTTTCTTGGATTGGGGGAAGCCAGAGCGGTATGACAAGGGTAGTATTATATCATATTTATATTTATATTTAATGGGGTTTTAGGTTATATTTATGTTTTATAATTTATAATTTATAGGGGGCGCCTCCTGTCTCTTCCGCCAGCAGTCATAGGTTTCTACTATCAGCCCACGGGGGGTCTAACATTCACTTCAATTCTAGTCGATCAGAGAGAATCTCGCCCACTTTAGCCAAATACGCTCATATTTTTCCCAGTCTACAGGGTTACCTGTTCGATAAAAATAACCTTCAGCCCTGGCCTGGAAATCAATCTGATTTCTAACTTCTGTCCAAGTTGGAATGGTTGTCTGCCTCCAGTATCTGGAGATACATAATTTGCATGCAGCTAGTATGTTAACACATAGGGCTTTTAGGTATACATCAATAGTCGGGAAATCCAGGTGGAAAAGGAACGTATATGGGGTAAGTAGCTCGTCTCTTCCGTATATATCTCTCTATAGATACTTTCTACTTTCCTCTTAAGAGGAGTAAGTTCCTCACATTCCCACCAGGTATGTAGCTGGGATCCCACCGCCCTGCCACAGCGCCAGCATGAATCGTCGGCCTGTGTCGCGTATTTTGCCAGGCGGGTGGGGACCAAGTACCACCTATGTGTGAGTTTATAGTATTGCTCCTGGATATTAATACAGTGAATGGATTTTCTCATATCTTGCCAGGCCTTCAACCAGACCTGGAGCAGAAATGTTTTCCCCATATCTACCTCCCACTGCATAAGGGCCAAAGGCTTGACGATCGTCACCCCCTTATCGAAAAGCCCCCGGCATTCTGCAATAAGATTTTTATTACCTGCCTGGGTGAGAAATCTGTCCCAGTCAGTAATATCTGATGGAAGATGTTTAGTCAAAAATTATCTAAGTTAAATATACGTATAAATCTCTGAGGCGGGGAGATTATAGTTCTTAATTAATGTCTCAAAGGACACTACTCCCTCGCCGTCGTATAACTCTCACAGGGTGTTAATCCCTGCAGACCTCCATCTAGTTAGAATTATTTTTGGGACACATAGTTGAACAGTCTGTATCGGGGCCAGCCTAGAGAAAGTATCGTGAACCTTCATTGTCTTCTTCACTCTATAGAATGAAGCCATAATGTCGTTTATACTTTTGAGGGGAATTGACAATTTTTTATAAAATCTACGTGGGAGCCAAATCAACAACATGTCTATATTGTTACATAAGGCTCTTTCCAGTGACATCCAGCTCGCTTTATGGTGACATGAGTTCCACACAAGGACGTGTGTCATTTGCGATGCCGCCTATATTTTCCGCAGGTCCGGGTAGCCCAGGCTATGAGAATGGAGATTACATTTTAGGATCTGGCTTGGGATTCTTGGTTTCCTTTTAGCCCAAATGAACCTTGAAAATAAAATTTCAAAATCTCTAAGAGTGCTACTGAATATCTTATACGGAATAGTCCTAAACAGGTAGACTAATTTAGGCAGGATGTAAGCTTTAAGAATATTAATACGCCCCATCCAGGAAATTTCTAAATTTGACCAATTAAGGGTGAGTTTAGTAAGGTCTGTGTATAGTATGGCAAAATTTGACAAAACCGTCCTATCTACCGAGGAGAAGATATTAATTCCTAAGTAGTCAACTGAATCTGCAGATCTTTCTCTCCTTACAAGATCCCAAATTTTCTGTTGTTTTGGTGGAGATCAGTAAAGAGGCATGATTTGTGTCTTTGTCAGATTTATAGTATAATTTGAATATCTGCCATATTTATCCACCGCCTACAGGAGGGCAGGTATCGTCGAGTGGGGATTTAGCTAGGGTAAGGAGGACATCATCTGCATAAAGAGTTATAAGGTGCTCCTCCTTACCGATCCTCATGCCCTGTACAGATTGTTTTTGTCTTAGATATTGAGCGAAAGGTTCAATTGTAAGAGCGTAGAGGAGTGGGGCCAAAGGGCACCCCTGTCTGGTACCATTACGTATATTAAAGAAGTCCGAAGCCAGGAAAGGACCTATTATTCTTGCCTGTGGATTTACATATAGGGGCATTGTAAGATCGTAGAATAAACCGGTGATACCGAACACCCGGAGGGTCTCCGACAAGAATCCCCAGTCCAATCTGTCAAAAGCCTTCTCTGCATCGAGAGCGACTATGACAGAGGGACACTTCGTCTGGTGGATATTATTGATTATGTCGAAGACCCTGCGGGTGTTCTCCACACCCTGTCTCCCCGGCATAAATCCTGCTTGATTGGGGTGGATCAGGTCATGGATAACTTGCCACAGCCTTATTGCCAGGATCTTAGAATATATTTTGATGTCAAGGTTAATCAATGATATCGGTCTATAGTTGTTTACCAACTCGGGATTCTTTCCTGGCTTCGGAATAGGAGTTATAGCTACCGTCATCATTTACATTGGAAAACCTGGGCCACCCGGAATTGAATTGCACAGTCTAACTAGTAATGGTGAAATCGTAGGGTTGAGGATCTGATAGTATGCGGTCGAGAAGCCATCAGGGCCAGGAGCTTTCCCCTTTTTCAGGTCTTTTATCATGTTAACTACTTCCATAAGAGATATTGGGGTGTTAATAGAGTTCAGTTTTTCTCTAGAAAGTTTAGGTAATTCCAGAGTCTCCAGAAAGCGCCGCTGTGTCTCGGGGGGAGTATCTGGTTTAGGCAGATTGCATAATGTTTCGTAATAAGATTTAAATGCTGCCGCAATCTTTGTTGGTGCTATGCAGGTCTCCCCGTCACATACTATCTTTTTTAATTCTAGAGTGTTGGTTCTGGGATTTCAACTTCCTAGTTAGGTCTTTCCCTGTTCTATTATTGCTATGATACCATTTACTTTTTCGCCTTTGCATCGATAAGTCTGCACGTTTTCTAAGGGCTTTCCTAATTAGTTCTTGAATCTCGTGGATCTCTTTTTCTTTCGCTGGAGTGGGATTAAGTTTGTTTTTATTCTCCAGTACTGCCAGTATGGCATATAGTTCGGCTAGATCTTTCCCCTTTTGTTTCTTATTCTATGCACCTTTCTGGATTAAATAGCCTCTCATTACGCATTTCAACATACACCAGAGATTATGTTCTGATGTCTCCCCAGTGTCGTTATGTTCCAAAAAATGTTTAGCCTGCTCATTGAGCCTCCAGTTGGTACGGGTCTTATATAATGGGTTGTCCTTAATTGTCAACAGGACCGGGGCATGGTCTGACCAAGAGATTTTTCCGATGGATGATTTAGAGCAGAATTCAAGGGTGGGACCCCTAGTCAACAGATAATCTATCCTAGAATAGGAAGAGTGGGGTGGGGAAAAGAAGGCATAATCCTTATCCCCTGCATGTTGCACCCTCTAGATGTCGTACAAGTTATTTCGAAATAACCACGAGGAGAATGCCTCCGCTCTTATCCTCATACGTTCCTCATCTTTACATAATTTTTTGGATTTCCTATCTAGATCGGAGTTCGCAATGGAGTTCAGGTCCCCGCCCATGATCAGAAAGCCTCTTGATACCCTTTCGATCTTATCGATCGCACCATTCATGAATCTCAATGTACCGTCTGATGGAGCATACAGATCAACCAGAGTATACAGGACATCATTAATCCTGCATATCAGGATCAATCTGCGTGCCTCATCGTCAGTTTCGTGATAGACATAGTCAAATTTAACTCTGTCCGAGATAATTATTGCAACTCCTCTTTTCTTTCCCGTTGCTAAAGAGAAGTATACATGGGGGTATCTAGTATACTTCCAGAGATTTCCATAGGCCTGCGTCCAATGCGTCTCTTGAAAAAAAGCCACATCCACACTATCTCTCAACAGTAAATCGTACAAAAAAGCTCTCTTGTGGGCGGATTTTAGCCCCCGTGAGTTGATAGTCATCAACCTGATTGGCATTGAGGAAGTCGGCACCGCCAATCTACCCCATACCCTGTCCTCCGCGGTCTGTGGCATATTTAATGGCCCTGTGTGCGACATAATTTTAGGTCTCTTCTCAGTGTGGCATAGCTTATAAGATAAGGCCAGGGACTAATGAAAGGATTATTTTACTGAGAGGGTAGTGGATGTACAATGCAGCGAGGGAGAGGCTCACATTTCTCAGCAAGAACCATGTAGTTCTTGATGGGAAACATTAGGTGACCAGGATTATTCTTCACAAAGTTTTAAACATTATAAGGTCTGAAAAGCACACACATTTCAACATATTTATGGTAATGACAACTGCTGGCCTATAATGAAGTTCTGTTACATTGAAAGATTGCATAAAGCAAAGACATTTAAAATAGAATGTTGTAATGAAAGAACATAAAGAAAGCACCAAGACCTCTTTGCTCCATTTAGTGCCATTAGGGAGCAGGCATGTTAGAATATTTGGAGACAGATTTCTAGTTGCCCTATCATGCCTGCTCCCTAATGGCACTAAATGGAGCAAAGAGGTCTTGGTGCTTTCTTTATATTCTTTCATTACAACATTCTATTTTAAATGTCTTTGCTTTATGCAATCTTTCAATGTAACAGAACTTCATTATAGGCCAACAGTTGTCATTGCCATATATATGTTGAAATGTTTGTTTCTAAACCAACTTTCTGATGATTGTTTAATATACGCAATTAATAAATAATAATAATTTAACAATGAAACTACATAGTTGTGGGTGATTTTTGGGTGATGCACATCCATTGTGGGCAGGGTCGTGTAGTTATGGGCAGGGTCAAGGGGAGGGGCCATGGGGGGCCCCATTGGCTTGTTTTGCTCAGGGGCCCACACAGTTCAAAAGACAGCCCTAAAGGCTGTGTGTAGTGCAAGGGGGCAGTAGGCACAATGATTACCCCTTCTGATCAAGAGCCCTAATGGACTGCTGCAACTTAAGCATCCCACAGTTTGTGTCTCCCCAAGCCAATAGGGCAGATGTCCTCATCCATTCCGAACAGTGCTGGTGCAACTTCGGGGTGTTGCTAGGGGAGGGGGGCTTATGGGGCTGAAGCCCCTAGTCTCCCTGTGAAAGCCCTGAATTTTTAGTTCAGGGCTTGTTGCATGATTCGCCCCAAGTGGCAGGATGTAGGAGAGCTCCCCTACCCTGCCTCTCTATGTTCCAGCAGAAGATGGGTCACATGATCACCTGTGCTTCTGACGGGCAGAGTGGCTCAAGTTGTGAGCAGAATGAGGAGGAATCCCAGCTGCTGGCAGTGTTTATGCTGCATCCTCGGTACCATGTGTTCCCAGAGGGGGCTGAGATCAGGTAAGTGTTCCTCACGTCCTCCATACACTCCATATAAACCCTCCCTCTATCTTCTCACCCCTGCAAGTCTCTGTCTCCATTTTCTAAGCCCTGTCAGCCTCTCTCTCCATTTTATCACCCCTGCCAGCCTCTCCCTCCATCTTATTACCTTATTATCTTATTATCCCTCTCCCTCCATCATATTACCCTTCTCACCTTCTCCCTCCATTGTATCACCTTTCTCACCTTCTCCCTCCATCTTATCATCTCTCTCCCTCCCTCTCACCCTCACCAGCCATGTTAACACCCCTTTCACCCTCTCTCTATCTTAACATTCTATTTCACCCTCTACCTCCCTCTCTTCCTTCTTCTCATCACCCCTTCTTCCTCCATCTTATCACCCTTCTCACCCTCTCCCTCCATCTTAACATCCTTCTCACCCTCTCCTTCCTTCTTCTCACCCTCTCCCTCCATCTTAACATACTTCTCACCCTCTCCCTCCTTCTTCTCACCCTTCTCACCCTCTCCCTCCATCTTAATATACTTCTTACCCTCTCCCTCCATCCTATCACCCCTCTCACCCTCTCCCTCCATCTTTTTTTATTTGTTTATTGTGTCACCACATATTTAAATGTTGCATTAAAAAAAAAGCGCATTATATGGAGAACTCAAGTAGCTATATTTTACAAGTTATTTTAATGTATAAGAAAGAGGAGGCAGTAGGTTTAATTAATGGACACACAAAGCAAAAAAACACTTTCATTTACTTTTTACGATGTCTATGACTGGGAGGGTGAGAGAGCTCTCCAGCAGCTGTGGAACTACAACTACCATCAATACACAAAAAGAATAGTGGGAGTTGTAGTTCCACAACAGCTGCCTGCTAGCAATTCCTGGCCATATTAGAATACAGTTCAGCACAGGGCCTTATCTCTGTGCCATCAGCATGGACTTTAAGTAAATTCTGTCTCTACATCTACAAGTGCATCAGTTGCAGAGGCCATGTTGGATATAGCACCAGGAAACTTACCCCAGCAAATGTATACATTAAATGATTATAGCTGAACACATTTTGTAATGTAAAGGGCAACGTGTTAAAATCTATTTTCTCCCTCCATCTTAACACCCCTCTGTCAGGGTTCTATACTGACCTTCTGACTCATGTATTTCAAAGTCCTAAGTTTTGTTTTTATATACAACCTGCCTCCTCTAGAGGACTCCCTACCTGTGTTTGCTTGTATTTCTTCCCCTCTGTTTGGTGGGCTCATTACCTTTGGCAACACACCCAGGATAAATAGCTGCATTAGATTGCAGACAGTGCTTTTGCATTGAACTTGGATGGATGCCTGCCTTCTGAGAGCTGCTGTTTCTGTTCCTGATCCTTTGCTTAAAGTTCATTTGAATTGTGACCCCATCTAGGAACTGGGAAATTGAACCTGGGTGGCTCATCCAACCTGGGGGATGTTTTTCAGCATCTCTTGAGACCTTCTGGCTACAGAAATATTTCTAAGTATATACATATATGTATTGTTTTACAGATATTTTTGTTTATTGCATGATTTTTATGCACAGA
Organism: Pelodytes ibericus; assembly: GCA_036172795.1. Classification (NCBI taxonomy): domain Eukaryota; kingdom Metazoa; phylum Chordata; class Amphibia; order Anura; family Pelodytidae; genus Pelodytes; species Pelodytes ibericus. Next base: position 131,886,178 of record CM069860.1, on the reverse strand, counting down.
TTTGTTTGTGTTTGATATTACTAGCACTTTACTATTATTTTCACAGGTTGTTTCACTTGAAATATCACTTGTCTATTCATTTATAACTACTATATACAGATTTTTTTCAAGTGTCTATGCACTGTGCGCCAGATTGTACACTTTTTTTTTGTACAGAAATATTTCTTCAGCTAAGTTGTTCCCTTAAAGTCACTCCTGCTCAGTCCTCACCTTCTCTAGGGTGTTACCCCTAAGTCACCCTCTCGGGGGTGTTCCTCCTTAGTCACCCTCTCTCAGATGTTCCTGTTTAGCTACCCTTCTCAGATCTCACCCTCTGTAGGGTATTCCTCCTGCTTAGTTTCCCTTCTCAGTCCTCACCCTCTCTACGGTGTCCCCTTAGGTACACTCTCTAGGGTATCCCCCCTTTAGTCACCCCCTCTAGGGTTTCTTAGTCGACCTCTCTAGGGTGCTCCTTGTTCCTGTTTAGCTACCCTTCTCAGATCTCACCCTCTCTCAGGTGTTCCTCTTTAGCTTCCCTTCTTAGACCTCACCCTCTCTCGGGTGTTCCTATTTAGCTACCCTTCTCAGACCTCACCCTCTAATGTGCTCGTACTTACCATATTTTCCGGTGTATAAGACGACTGGGCATATAAGACGACCCCCAACTTTTCCAGTTAAAATTTTGAGTTTGGCATATACTCGCCGTATAAGACCCACCCTCTTCCAACAAGCATTTTCTCCTACAGTGACATTTACACACACACCCTTACACTAACACAGTGACACACCTACACACACACCCTTACACAGAAAGTGAGACACTTACACACACGCAGTGACACCAATAGACACATAACCTGAGACACACTATTTTGCCCCTCAATATGCCAGTATTTTGCCACTCAATATGCCTTTATTGTGCCATTTAATATGCCAATATTTTGCCCCTCCAATATGCCAGGATTTTCCCCTCAATATGCCAGGATTTTGCCCCTCTCCTACCCCCTTCCCAGTACTTACCTCGTTGCTGCTCTGCAGGTGCGTGCGGCTGTAAGGGAAGCGTTGTGCGCTCCCCTCCAGCCGTGCAGCTTCAATAAAGTTTGTTTTAAAAAAATGTTTAAACAAACTTTATTGAAGTTGTGCGGCTGGAGGGGAGCGCACAACGCTTCCCTCACAGCCGCGCGCACCTGCAGAACAGCAACGAGGTAAGTAAAAAGACTACACCCGGCGTATAAGACGACCCCCGACTTTTGGGAAGATTTTCCTGGGTTAAAAAGTAGTCTTATACGCCAGAAAATACAGTAGTTACCTTTACCTAAGGCCTCACCCCTTGTGTATCTCTCTCTACTCCTACCTCTGCTTTGTCTACATTCCCTGCTGTAGCTTTGTTCATACTGCAGTTCCTACTCAAACCCTTTTCCAGTTCTGCAGTTCTTTGCTAAAGTTCCCCTTTGTCTCTCCTTCAGTCCCTATCTATTTGTTTCTATTATCTGTTCTCACCCTGCACAGTAAATAACATGCAACCAGACACCTCCTCTATCCCTGCACTAAAACTCCTACCTGACCTGGTAAAGGCCCTGACACCCTCTCCATCCATCTTATCATCTCTCTTTCCCTCCATCTCAGCCTCTCTCTCCATCGTATCACCCATCTCTCCCTCCATCTCACCCATCCTTCCATCTTATCACCCCACTCACACTCTAGTTTATACCCTGTCTCCAGAATATCACCCCCACCCTTATCATATTACTAGTGTTGAGCGAACCCTGACCGCACTATTCGGGTTCGTACCGGACATTTCACTGTATGTCCGTGTTGGAGTTCGAGGTTCGGCTATAAACCGAAAGTCTTTAAACCGAAAGTCATTCGGTTTATAGACTTTTGGTTTATAGAATAGCCAATAGCATTACATGTATTCTAAAAGCCGAAAGTCTATAAACCGAAAGACATGTTCATATCACTTCAACTCATCTGCAACTCACCTTTTGGTAGTGAACAGACCCCACAATATAAAACTTTTAAAACTATAGAAAGCACAATAGAGTCTGCAGGTGAGTTGCATTTCATCTCACTAATAGTACAATGTATTGTGCAGGGCCAAACCTCATCAGGTTCTCCTACCATAAGAAATCAAATAGCCATGGACAATGCATTATTAAATATGTAATAAGTCACCTATTTCATAATGCACTATGCAGTGCCAAATCTGTTCTTCTTGCAGGAAGAACTCACTTGGTTTGTGCCTACACAATTCATAGTTAAGTTGGTTAAATTAAAATGTTCATCTTGCCTCAGTTCTCCTTGCTATGAATACCAGTACAAATAAAAACAAACAGAAATAGGCTTTAATAAATATTTAATCTTGATTTCATCATGATTCATCAATAATAAAAATACTATCATATTACAAGATTAAGTACATTCATTGTTTTATGGGTTATTGCATTTAATAGCCTTGATTCATTTATAGCCATATTAACAATGATGCATGTGGTAAAATAAATCCAGGAGTCTGCAAAACCATTACATCAAAGCATTCTAAAATAGTGTAGTCACCGTTTAGGTGACTTTAGTGTGGACCTGTCATCTAAGAAAACTTTACATTAATCAACATGGCAACAAATGCTACCTTATTTGCACAAAGAAACATATATTTAAGTAACAAGGTCATAACACTGCATGTACACCATAAATAAATATCTGTTTTTCTTCTGATTTCTGCACCAGTTAGAGATGTTACAAACAATACTAAATGAATGTCGAAGAAGGAAGAGGAAGCCAGGTGCATGCAGGGAAATATATTCTGCAGCAGAAGAGTCAAGAAACAAAAGTGCAAGTGTTATACTAAAACTATTTCTAAAACTGCTGAACTGTTTTTAAAAATGTTAATATGACAGACAGTTTTATGCTCCTTTAAATAATTAAAATTTCTCAGAGGAGACAGACCCCTTTAATATGCCATTTATATGGCATTAGGGCTGCCAGATCAGTGCTATGCAGGGGCGTTGCTAGGCTCAAAAATGATCTGGGGCTATAGCCCACAGCTTTAATAATACTTAAAATACAATGATGTCTCATGATCGATAGGTAGACAGACAGAGGTACAGAATGCATAGGTATAGATATAGGATAGATGTAGATAGATATAGGTACATGATGATGCATGAGTACATATATGATACAGATGCATATATAGATAAAGATACAGGATGCATAGGTACAGATTTAGGCTATATGGACAGGTACAGGATCCATAGGTATGGATATAAGCTATTAGGACAGACACAGGTGCAGGATGCACAGGTACAGATATAAGATACAGGTATAGTAATGCATAGGTAAAGGTATAGATATAAGATAAAGGTATAGGATGCATAGGTACAGGTGTGGTCAGTCTTAAATATCCTAATATCTAGGATAACCTTATACCTATCCCATGCATGCTTAAACTTCTTTGCTGTATTAACCTCTACCACTTCTACTGGAAGGCTATTCCATGCACCCACCACCCTCGCAGCAAAAAAATATTACGTTTATAATCACAAAACAAAACTTGTAAAATATTAAATATTTCCAGCCTTTTCAAAAGCTTGAGGTAGACCCCAAATAGATGTATATAACTAGTTGCATTTATGCCAGGGCTTGACGAACTTAACTGAGTTTTAGGAGCCAGTAAAAAATCTAGGAGCCAGACAACAGCACATACACACAATCACATGCAGTCATATACAGAGACACATACACACTCATACATGCAGTCAGTCACATAGACATACACACTCATACATACAAACAGTCTGTCACATTCACTCGTACATGCATACATAGTCTGTCACATACACTCATACATACAGTCTGTCACATACACTCATACATACAGTCTGTCACATAGACACACACTCATACAGTGTCAGATACACACTCATACATACAGTCTGTCACAGAGACACACTCATACATACAGTCTGTCACAGAGACACACTCATACATACATACAGTCTGTCACAGAGACACACTCATACATACAGTCTGTCACAGACACACACTCATACATACAGTCTGTCACACAGATACATACATACATACAATCTGTCACATAGACACACACACTCATACATAGTCTATCACATACATACGTACAGTCTGTCACATACATACAGTCTGTCACATACTCTCATACATACACACACACATACAGTCTGCCACATACACTCATACATTCATCAAGTCTGTCACATAATCATACAAGTGGTGTATTTAAAAAAAAATTAAAAAAATGTTGCTCAATATGTCCCCCCTCCCTGCTGCTATATCTCATTGCAGGGAAGGGGGCATTTCCGTTCCGCACAGACCATCACTAACCATCATTTGTCAGGGTAAATTTCTCCATCATTTGCCAGGGTTAATTTCTCCATAATATGCCAGGGTTATTTCCCCACCATTTGCCAGGGTTAATTTCCCCACCATTTGCCAGGGTTAATTTCCCCACCATTTGCCAGGGTTAATTTCTCCATCATTTGCCAGGGTTAATTTCCCCACCATTTGCCAGGGTTAATTTCCCCACCATTTGCCAGGGTTAATTTCCCCACCATTTGCCAGGGTTAATTTCTCCATCATTTGCCAGGGTTAATTTCTCCATCATTTGCCAGAGTTAATTCATATATCATTTGCCAGGGTTAATTCATATATCATTTGCCAGGGTTAATTTCCCCACCATTTGCCAGGGTTAATTTCTCCATCATTTGCCAGGGTGAATTCATACATCATTTGCCAGGGTTAATTCATACATCATTTGCCAGGGTTAATTCATACATCATTTGCCAGGGTTAATGTATCCATCATTTGCCAGGGTTATTCTGCCCATTAATGTCACCCTCCCTCCACCCCCTTCCCCAGTACTCACCTGTTGGTGATATTTATATAAAAATACATAGAGATCCTACCTTGTGCAGCCTGTTCCTGGATGGGAGGTAAGTGGCAGGTCATAGAGGAGGCTTTTTCTGCAGCCCCTGGAGCAGAGAGCAGCCTCTCCACAGCAGCACAGCATCCCTCGTGGTCTGTGCTGTGAGGGAGGAAACGTGGGTTCCTGCCAGTCACATGGGTTGGGGGCGGGGTTATCATAGTGACAGAGCAGGAAGCAGGGGAAGCTTCACAGACTCGGGGCTATGGTCAGGAGACTCGGGGCTCCAGCCCCAGTAGCCCCCCCCCTAACGAATCCTCTGGTGCTATGTCACAAGACATTTTTCCACTTTGCCATGCAGAATGTAGAACTTATTTGTGTTGTGAGGGAAATCAATTAATTAATTGAGGCCATTCCTTTGGGTTCCTTAACTAATTAATTCCCTCTGGACACATATGAATGTTACATTCTTCAAGGCAGCATGTAAAATGTATTTTTTGGGTAAAAAAAAAAAAGGCTGATCTGGCAAACCTATATAGCATTTCAGTAGGTACAACAGGGCAGCCATATTTTTGGACCGGTATTAATACAACACCTTGGGATGTGCTTTGACAGGGAAATGTTCATACCAGTTTCTAAGTATATTCACTTAAAGGGGATGTTTTGAGAAATCATCATGTCCCTGCAAATATTAATTGTGGATTGTCTACACATCCATTTTCTGCCAAGACTTCATAAAAACTCTGGTAGGGTCATATAAACCAGTCCAGTGCAGATTCCAGGATGTTGGCAGGTGTTTGCATTTTGTTTGCCAAAATCACCTTATTCATTGCCATATTCTCATTTTTTGCCCTCTCTGTCTCTGTTTTAAAAAGCATTAACAATTAAGCAAACTAAACACTAGTCTCAATTAATACTAATCCATTATCTTTAAGGTTATATTATACTTTCAAATTTAGCTTTTTTTCTGTTTGTTTGCCTATTTTCTATTGCTGCTTAGCAAGATAACACCACATCAATCTGAATGGTATGGCTTTCATTGTCGGTTGGTTTTGGCATATCCAAACTCATTAAAATCACAAAATCAGTACACTATTTATGTTCTCTATGCTTCAGTGACCAGAACCAAATGAAATGAGCAAAAATAAAAAGGTAAAAGTGAATAACACCTAGCATTGTGGATTATTTTTTCGAAATTCAAGCAATTCACTTTCCCATTACAAATAAGTACATTAGATTATGTGTTCGTAATGGCTCTTAATAAATAAAATTAAGAATATTAAAACATATCCTGTATTTAACATTAGTTTCCTGTGAATTCTGCAGGGGCTTTCATTTAATGATTTTATTATCTAAAGAGTAATTTCACTAAAACGAATTTGCTTTTATTGCCAATTTATAATTGTTTCCATTATTTTATCCTAACAGATGGCGCAATTGGTCTGACAAAAATGGCTCATCCAACTGTGCATGGGTTAAAGTCACTGACAGTAATGCCATGGACAAATGGCACCACTATAAAGGAAAAAGTACCAGGTGCAAGCATGGATTATCTGTTCTTAACACTGTGTGATATGGATGGAGAGGAAAATATTTCTTGGTATGGCTCAGTGAATCAGAAACTATGAGCCAGTTCGATTAAATCTGTTAAGGCTGGGATTTGAGTCTCCTTTACCATATAAACCCAGAAATCAGGAAACTAGAAACAAAGGCATATATTGTATGAAATTTAGGATCATCTTAAATAAAAATAAGTACAGCGCCTAATAAAATCAGCACTGTGATAAAAAAGTTAATTTTATTAAAAAAATAAAATTAATTTTCAACATATCCTTTAAACTGGGTACATGACAATATCAATATTTGGCCACAAAAAAAGCCTAAATGGTAAGAAAAGACAACGTGGTAACTAAATAAAAGATTATAAGATTATATACATCACTGGACTACAATATTATTTTATATATATATATATATATATATATATATATATATATATATATATATATATATATATATATATATTCAGCACACATAATACATACACAAATAATAAAATAACTAATGTATCTGCGCATATAGGAATTCATATATCTATATAAAAATAATATCGACGTACATAAAATGTGCTTTTTGAATAATTACTGGGATGACCAGACACACTACTAAGTAGTAAAAATTCACCAGCCATCGTTTATAAAAAATAAACTTATCTGGGCAAAAAAAATCTTATTCTTCTGGCACATTTACTTAAAAAAGTAGATCCCAGCTGAGAATCAAAAATAGAAGTTGCCTTTACATTGCAACACGTTTCAGACCAAACGGTCTTCAAGCTGGCATTACTTCTACTATATAAGTCAAAAAGAACTGTCATTATAAGTTACAAATAAATAGCAATGTATGGAGTCCCTCTATCTACATTTCCCCAGTAATACAGATACAAAAAGTTTTGTATAGAGAAACAAAGTCCATAGTATACAATATACAGTTATAAATAATTTACAGGACAGAAGAATCACTGGACACGGATGTACCCTTTCTTGTACAATCTGTTTGTTGGTATAATATAGAAAGGGACATTGCTTGGTTTATAATCTAAATATTCTAATAAAAACTGATTCATCCAGAGCTATGATTAGTGATTACACTTACGGTTGAATAGGGCATCCAGCAGCTACAGCTGTATACCGCTGTGTGGGGAATACGCTCAGTTCAGTGGCATTACGTATTGAGCTGATGCATTTCACTACACTGGGTTATTTCAGCTTGAAGTTCTCAAAAGTTATGTAAGAAAATGATGGAAGATAACTTGGCATCTTAACATTAGTATTGAAGGTTATATTGTATAACATTTTCCCTTTTCTCCTCACAGAATATTTTACACCGCTACTTTTTGATTTCAAAAACTAAAAATCAACTGTTGGACAGTATTTTCTGCTCACTTTCTGGAAAGTCACAAATTGTATGTTCTTAGAACACGCTCAAACCTTTAAACAGGGAGCATTTGCAATACTTGAGTGTTGTAGATTGATGCCAATGTGATCTAAAGAACTGTTCATCTAAAGAATTGTTCATGAAAAACTAAGAAAGTTAATAAATCATTTTAAAGCACGTTAAAAAAAATTATACTTATAGTTTATAATTACTGCACCTAAAAAACGCCCTGAACTCACAATGAATATTACCACACCCATTAAAGAAAAACTAATAATTACACAGGAAACGCATGTTAATCACCACGCTACAACTGATTTAAGAGATGAGGTAACCATTAACGGGTTCGTTAATGAGAAATGTAGCTCTTTTAATTAATGCTATATAAAACAGGACTTAACTGAACCGATCTGCATTATAAAACATTAATGCAGACAGAAAAGTTAAATCAAACACTTAACACATGCGCTAATTGAACAAATCAAAACAATTTAACCTCTTTCAGTGCTATATGAAATGTTACTGATAATATTAAAGGGACTGTATCACCTAAACGTTGTTCTTACTGTGAATATAGATCGCAATAACTGATCTATACAAAGTGAAATTAGAATACATTGTTATGTAATGTTGTTATGTGTTTGTAATTGTTTATGTATGGAAATTTTCTATATATTTTTTGATACTTTCATAAATAAAAGAAAAATAACAAAAAGAGAATTTAATGTAAATGCATATATCAGAGACATATATGTATTGAAATGCCTCTGTGGAGTCACCTGCAGTTCAGAGGAATAAGAGCTATACAGAGGCAGTTATTGACTTGCATTTGTATAGTTTCAGTTTCTTCATTTGAATGGATCTGTTTTTTGGTGCGTTTTTTTTACAATTGGAATAATGTGCGGTACAGTAAATGTCATGGGAGTGGTATTTAATGGGGGCCATAGAATCTAGCCCATTTTGTTGATTGCCATTAAGTAGTGCATACATCTGACAATTAACTCTTTGATATGTGCATTTTAAAACCAACACGACGCAAATAACTGAGTTTCAAAAAAGGTCAAATAGTCAATGCCTGATTTGTAGGTGCATCAGTCACAAAAAAAGACAAAATGATTTAATGTGACAAGGGCAATAGTGCCAAAAATCATGACAGCATGACAAGCTGCATTATGAAAGAGGTGACATTTCAGAGCTCAATCACAGGAATAGACTGACACTTAACAAAATGACCAAAGAAGAGCTTCAAAAATTAACACAGAATTGAATTAGCACCTTTGTGACCCATTCTCAGCAAAAACTGTACACTGTGAATGTTACAACAGTGAAATGGCATGGCTGCCATTCAGTAACAGCATGCATTCAAGACCAATGCACAATGGTGCATACAAATTAGGAAAGTCCTGGACCCCTGAACAATGGACAAAAATAATATGGTTTGCAAAGAAATGGATGGGGGGGGGGGGGGGTTCTTGAAGAACTGAACTGTGCAATTTCAAGACCTAAAGTCAGCATTGCACGAAGGATTGAAAACAAACGGTGTTCTTACTCCTTTTAACGTTGATATTAATGTATTGTTAGTTGTTTCTGTTATTTTGTCCCCCCTCTGTAGTTTTACCCTGCTTTTCCCTGCCAAGCATGAGAAACAGAAACAAAAAAAAAATCCTGCTCAGTAAATATATACTTGCAGTGTATTATAATGACATTTTTTGAGCACCATTGCTTTTGTACTTAGGATTTTTACTGCCATTTCCTACACAAACTTTATTACATCCACCTGCTGTCTATACACAGAACTTCTGCTAAAGATAAATTCATGTGGAAGATTTATGCAAAATAAATAACAAGCTCCTTACATTAACATTCTAATTACGAAACGTGTTTGTTTAATCTGCAATTCTGCTACTACTGTAATATAGTTTATGGAGCTAAATTATTGCTCGCATGACAATCTCCTACACATTTGTATACTAATGCATAGATTAGTACAGGCTACTAACAGGCCATCAGAACAGAAACTAGGTAATAACAGGGTACCGGATGTTAAAATACCTGGTAATACAAAAATATGCACAGAACACGTGGAATATGTTTTATTTGCACAGATCATCAGCACTCATTAACTTCTCCATAGCAGTATTCAATTAGACAGAATCCCACTTCAGTATGATTAAAAGGGCTTTTAAGGAGCAGCATTCAAAAGCCATTCACATTTATTTTGTAAGTCCAATGAGACTTCCAGGTTTATGTGCCACTGTGCCACGTAGCTCATGACAAAGCAGTTCTGATTAGTGTTTGGCACCTTCAACTGGTATGATTCCTATTTTTTACCGATATATTTGGACTCCTCTAAATTTCCACTTGTCTCTTCAATGTGGACCTTGGATATGTCTGGTGATAGCTGCAATGCCATGTCCTAGAGAAACTGGATACCAGGGGATAAAGTTGGGATTGCAGGATAAAACAAGTGGCAGGTGTGGCGATGTGTTCACGCTATAAGTTAACAACCAAGGATACTTTATTTATCATAGGGGTACCTAGAGTGCACATTGTCTATGCATGGGACTTTTCACATTCTTTATTTGTACATTGTGATGCCTTACTTGCCCTGTGTGCTTAAAGTCAACAGATATTACTCAGGAACAGAATATTAGTGGAAAATAATACTGTTAAATTCAAAAAAAGTGGAGAGTTTATGATAGTATCGATTCTTTCAGCAGACAGTGTATAATTCATGTAGTGCCCATTCTTTCCATATTTCTTTAATTGTATCTGTTGTGCCATTATGATGAAAATCACCATTCAATATGGCTTTTACACTGTAAAATGAAGGGTGACATGAAATTAAAATAGTGGTCTAGCTTGTGTTAAAAGGTTTTTGTGGACTGTCTGTTATGTCCTATTCTAGAGGAAGCTGAAACATATTTTTTAGGAGCTTGAGGTTTAGGAGTGCTGGGTGGGGCAGCATTCTAAGAGGAATACGGTGATGCACAGATGCTTACTAATGCCATTACAATATAGTAAATCATTATTCAATCTGAGCACGATATGCACAATGGCAAGTCAAAAGAGATTCTTGCCGTATCATCCCAGCTTTTAAACGTATACATGATGTCACGGACGGCTGTGCCAATAAGGTCTGGAGTCGCGGTGCAGTGGTAGTGGGTGATTCAAGGCCCTGCGCAGGGTGAGAAATCTCCACCTGGGGTGGAGCCCCAGGCTTTGAATGCCTACATGCAGAGGCCTTGTTTGGTTTCCCACGAGTCATAACCAGGCAGGGACAAAGCAGGGTCTAGGATCAAGCCGAGGTCAAAGGACTGGAGAGAGCAGGATAGTCAGGATCAAGCCGAGGTCAAGGGACTGGAGAAAACAGGGATGATCAGGAACACGATGAACATGAATCAAAAACACAAGCTAGCAGAAAATAAATGTACCAGCTCTGATTGCTGGGAGGATGGGTTTTATATAGCTCCATTACTACAAGGACCTACACCTGTGCGTAGGTAAATAAGAAGACAAAGTCAGAGAGATAGCTACTACTGCTACATGAGGAAATAGAACCAGCAGGTGGCGTCTGGAACAGGAGCAGGGAAACAGGAACCACAGGAGTCAGGATATGAATCCAGGTGGATAGTTACACATGATCAGCAAGCAAGAGATCAGGGCCGTCTTTAATAGTGATTGGACCCTGGGCAAGCATTTGCTTGGGCCCCCTGGACCCTGCCCCCTCCCCTGCATGCAATCCCGCCATCCATCGCAATGTTACCCCCCCCCCCCCACACACACACACACATGCCATAATTGTTGTGCCACTCAGATGCCAGTAATATTGTGCCTTTCAGATGCCAGTAATATTGTGCCATTCAGAGCGCAGTATTATTGTGCCAGTCAGAGCCCAGTAATACTGTGCCAGTCAGATCCCAGTAATATTGTGCCAGTCAGAGCCCAGGAATATTGTGCCAGTCAGAGCCCAGGAATATTGTGAAATTCAGACCCCAGTAATATTGTGCCAGTCAGATGCCTGTAATATTGTGCCAGTCAGATGCCTGTAATATTGTGCCAGTCAGATACCAGGAATATTGTGCCAGTCAGATACCAGGAATATTGTGTAAGTCAGAGCCCAGGAATATTGTGCCATTCAGATACCTGTAATATTGTGCCAGTCAGATACCAGGAATATTGTGCCTGTCAGATGCCAGGAATATTGTGCCTGTCAGATGCCAGGAATATTGTGCCTGTCAGATGCCTGTAATATTATGCCAGTCAGATGCCTGTAATATTATGCCAGTCAGATGCCTGTAATATTATGCCAGTCAGATGCCTGTAATATTGTTCCAGTCAGATGCCTGTAATATTATGCCAGTCAGATGCCTGTAAAATTGTGCCAGTCAGATGCCTGTAATATTATGCCAGTCAGATGTCTGTAATAGTGTGCCAGTCAGAGCCCAGTAATATAGTGCCAGCCAGATGCCCAGGAATATTGTGCCAGCCAGAGCCCAGTAATATTGTGCCAGCCAGATGCCCAGTAATATTGTGCCAGCCAGATGCCGAGTAATATAGTGTCAGTCAGAACCCAGTAATATTGTGCCAGTCAGCCCCCCACCCCCCTTCCCAAGTACTCACACTTCACTGCTCCGTGTCCCCCGCCGGATGTCTCCTCCGTGCAGTCTTCTCTCTTGCACGGAGGAGGGAAACAGTAACCGGATGTGACGCGACGTCACATCCGGCGTCATTTTTTTTTTTTTTCGGCCGTCGCATCCATCGGATGCGTCTTGCCGGAAAAAAGCGTTCACAAGCGCAATGCGCTGTGAACGCGGCAAGCAGGGCTGGGGGCCCACGGGACAGCTGCCTTGGGGCCCCCCAGGAGTAAATGGGCCCAGGGCAGCTGCCCCGCGTTAAAGACGGCCCTGCAAGAGATCATTAGACAGAAGTTCTGCTACTAAAAAGTTAAGTAATAACTATGGAAGTTAGTCTCTGCATAACAGGACTTAAACATTAAGTAAAAGAGACAAGTGTAAGAATTCATTGCTTTTCTAGCCATAAGCAGCACAAATGGAACCAGACAGAAAAGCTTACTTGTAGCAGTTACCTCAATGCTGGGAGCATAAGGTGACAACACATTCTTTTATCTTTTCTTTTGTACTATTTTCTTGAGTCATCCAGTGGCAAATGGCAAAGCCTTGAGTACAGAGCACAAGTTATGCTCACTTGTCATTTCACACTCTTCCTGTACAATGTGTTTTATTCCCATGGATTGTGACCTGGATACGGGCAAGGTCAATTCTTCTAAAATCTGCCCAAGGTCTAAAATTGACTCTTCATTTATCCTTCTTTTAAAGCATTAAAAAAACAAACTAAATAGAGCTTCACCATCCTAGGAAAAGAAAATGATACCATGAAGTCCTTCATCAATCAACTAGCTCCCAGCCACCGCAATATTTTCTGTTATTATTCAAGCATGCACCTGCATTTCACAGTGACCTCCCACAAATAAATGATTGTATAGCTACGGAAAAAGTTGCGCTCAGACATCGATCTTTGAAAGTTGTGAAGCGTTATGGTTTTTAATTACTGAATGCAATAATACACAAATCTCAGGAGACACTCATTGCATTACGAACTCTAACCAGAGTTGTAAACCATCATGGACAATAAACCAATGTACTCAGACCTCCCCTCTAACGTAGACAGGTTGCACACAATCCATTCAGCAGGTTAGCTGCTAAAATAGCAAAACAATTTTAAGAATAAGGTCTAGTTGCTTAGGTTTTGCTTCATTTAAATCAAGGGAGATTGGTTACAAATTGTACACTACATTTGGTATATAAAGCACAAATGGTGCCAGCTATGTCTGCAGGGATCTTAAAAATTCAGGATGCAACATGTTAAAATAAATTAATTTAAAAGCTGTTTTCATTTTCAATCACACATATATTTTTGACATACATATATCTCTCTAGCTAAATATAATCCCTTTAAATATTTTGATTCTAGAGTTTGCTTGTAGCCTTAAATCGCACCTTGTATTGTCACCTCTTGCAGTTTTGCTGCTGTGAGGCTCTGTTGTAAACTCTCACACACTGCATCCTACAGTGTGCTTTATTGCTGTGGAATTCTGTGAAATATTTTACACACTGCACATTACTGTGTATGTTATTGCTGTGGAGCTCGGCATGATACTTGGAGTTTTATTGCTGTTGAGTTTTTTTGATAACTCACAAAGTACATATTAATAATATTTATTTATTTTCGTTGTTAAGACTTGGTACTCTGTGATGTTTTCTTTGATGCTCTACAATACCGTATTTGCTCGAATATAAGACGACCCTGATTATAAGACGACCCCCCAAACTTTGGATATTCCTTTAGGAAAAAAAAAACTAAAAGCCTAAATATAAGACTACCCTATAGGAAAAAAATTCAACTTGTATATATTCACATGTAAATTGCTTTTTAATATTTAATACAAATTATGATATAAAAAAAAATGCATTTCTTGTTTTTATTTCCTTTTATGTGCCAATGCTGCCTCTCTCCCCCCCTTCCCCCCAGCTTGTCTCTCTCTCCCCCCGCTTAGTGTTGTCTCTGTCTGTCCCCCCAGCGTTATCTCTCTCCTCCTTGTTCTCTCCCTCCCCCAAACTTTTGTCTCTCTCTTCTCCTCACCTTGTGTGTCTCTCTCTCCCCCTCACCTTGTGTGTGTCTCTCTCTCTCCCCCTCACCTTGTGTGTGTCGCTCTCTCTCTCCCTTACCTTGTGTGTCTCTCCCCCCCTCCCCTTGTGTGTCTCTCTCCCCCCCTCCCTCCCTCCCATTGTGTGTCTCCCCCCCCCCCTCCCTCCCCCTCACCTTGTATCTCCCTGGTGGCTAGTGGGGGCAGCCGGGGAATGTCTGCACGTCATAATGCTAGTGTCGGGCAGCAGCATCGCGCAGACATCCACCGGCTGTTAGCGAGGGGGATCCAGGTCCCCTGCAGCTCTGCGGACGACCTGGATTCAGTCTCATAATCTGACCTTCGATTTGAGGTCAGATTATAAAATGACCTCGAATATAAGACGAGGAGGCTTTTTCAAAGCATTTGCTCTGAAAAAAACCTTGACTTATATTCAAGCAAATACCGTACTATAGCTTTTATTGTTTTAAAGTTCTGTGACATACTCTGTTGACACCAAATAGTTTGGTGTACAAGTACTTGAATAAAAATAGAGACTGTCACACACAGACTTGGTACAGTACAACTCCTATCAGTATTTAGTTAGCAAGACCCTACTGGTTGTACTGTATAGCTCTGATTAATATATAGTTAGCCAGATGTAGGTAACATTGCTCGCCTCAATATACATTTAGGTAAGCACAAATGTGGTATTCTGGTATGATATTACTGCTCTGGTCAATATATAGTTAGCCAGATGCAGGCAGTGTTGCTAACCTCAATATATAGATTGACAGACACAAATGCTGTATGGTATTACACACATAAGTACACTACATGGATAAAAGTATTGGGACACGTGACCATTAAACCAACAGGGACTAAAATAACATTGCATTGTAAATACACAGGCATTACTATGTAGTTAGTCATCCCGCCACACCCCCCGCCCCCACACCCCTTTGTAGCTTTTCCAGCTTCCACTCTTCTTGGAAGGCTTTCAACAAAAATGTGGAGTGTTTCTGTGGGAATTTGTGTCAATTCATCCAGTAGATTATGTGTCAGACACTGATGTTGGATGAGAAAGCTTGGCTTGCAAACTTTATTCCGGTTCATCCAGGAGAGTGAAGTTCTTCCACACCAAACTCATCCAACCATATATTTTTGGACCTTGCTCTGGAGCACAGTCATGCTGGAATAGAAAAGGGCCTTCCACAAGCTGTTCCCACAAAGTTGGAAGAATAGCATTGTCCATGCCTTGGTAAGCTGATGCATTAAGATATCCATTCACTGGAAGTGAGGGGCCTAGCCCATCCCTGAAAAAACAGATACCCTCCTCCATAACAATTTACAGTTGGCACAATGCAGTCAGGCACGTAACATTCTGCTGGCATCTACCCATCAGACTGCTAGACAGTGAAGACACGTTTCCGCTGCTCCAGATTCCAGTGGCGCCATGCTTTACACCACTCAATCTGACACTTAAACATTGAACTTGGTGATGTAAGTCTTGCATCCAGCTGCTTGGCCATGGCAACCCATTGCATGAAACTCCTGCCACACAGATTTGTGCTGATTTTAATGCCAGTTGATGTTTGGAACTTTTCGGCTATGCAGCAGATCATTGGTGACTTCTCTGCACCATGAGTCTCAGTAATTGATGACCATACTCTGGGCCATTATGTCGTCTTCCACTTCTTGACTGAGTTTCTGCTGTTCCTAAATGCTTTCACTTTCCAATAATACCACTTACAGCTGACTGTGGAATATTTAGCAGGGATGAAATCTCACTAACTAATCTATTGCAAAGGTGGCATCCTATCACAATACCATGTTTGAATTCACTGAGCTCTTAAGAATGACCCATTTTTTCCACAAATGTTTGTAACTGTAGACTGCATGGCTAGGTGCTTGATTTTATACACCTTTGGCTATGGGTCTGATTGAAACACCTGAATTCAATAATAAAGTGTTGGGTCCCAATATTTTTGTTCATATAGTGAGTGTGGGCAGCCAGTCATATATGGTGGTACAATATTGCTACTGTAACTTTTGTAGACTACCCTTACAATGACGGTCAGTAAGCATCATGGGACCCAGCAAGTCAAATATCCCATGATGGTGGCTCAACATCATGTGACATGTGGTGCAGCAAGGTTTTAAAAAAGCCACTTTGAGCAGCCTTACAGGTTATTAACCTCTTTATTGGACCTGCACATAAAAGGCCTGGGTAGGCTTACGGAGGCTTTCTCATGTCCTGCATTCTGACTCAAGGACAAGTGGTTCTCCATAGGGAACAATCTGGGGAGTTCATACAATATGCAGAATATACAGAGCTGTTTATGATGAAAGCAGAAAAAAATATTCTAAGGGGAAAAATCTCTACCTGAAATACTGAGGTGGTTTTAGCTCTTTGATATCTATTTTCTGATAATGGTGGTACTTCTTAAGTGTTCTGCTTTATGGTGGCTGGCTGTAGTACTGCTAGGGTTGCCACGTTTTCTTAAAAAAAATATTGGACATGCTAATACCTCCATCTACTTAACATTAACATTAATTTTTTTACAAGGCCTGTGGTCAAATATCGGCTGTGTGGAAACCCTAATTATCTGTTATAACCGTACCATATTATAATTCATTTAGGTTGAAAAAAGACATACATCCATCAAGAATGAATAAGACCTACATCCATCAAGTTTAACCCTGTGAGTGCAAACTGAGTGCTGGGGTAAATCATAAGTGCTGGAGCAAGTCATGAACGTGCAATCTGAGTGCTGGGATAGGTCCTGAATGCTGAGGTAAGTTATGTGAGTGCAATCTTGGTGCTACAGTAAGTGCGGGGCAAGTCCTGTGACTGCAATATACATGCTGAGGTCCTGGGTGCTAGGGTAAGTCCTGTGAGTGCAAACTGTGTGCTGGGATAAGACCTGGGTGATGGGGCAAGTCCTGTGAGTGTAATCTGCATGCTGGGGTAAGCTAATATATCCACCCAGTAGAAATTAATATGGGAAAAGATACTTGAGAAATTGGAAGGTGCTAGTCCTTTGAGTGTAATATGGGTGCTGGGATAAGTGGTAGGCAAAGTCCTGTGAGTGCAATCTGAGTGCTGGGGTAAGTGATAGGGAAAGTCCTGTGAGTGCAATCTAGGTGCTGGGGTAATTCCTGGGTGCTGGGGTAAGTCAGTATATCCACCCTGTAATCCATCCAGAAGAAATTAATATGGGAAAAGATACTTGAGAAATTAGAATGTGTTAAATGATAAATTAGAAGGACGTAGAAAAGGATTAAGTATTATTTTATGACTGAATATACTGTGATACAGCTACCTTGGCTGCCCCAATTTACCTACCTCTCCTCGAGCCCTTTATGTGTTGGGATATATGCAAGTGAAGCTCCTCTGATAACAATATGCTGAAGCCATGCAGTCCTTGACCCACTTACTTGTATCTAAACCAGAAACATTGGCAATTGTTTATGTCTATGTTACCCAGTAAGTATCAAGGTTATATCTCACAGATTGCCCTGATATATACCCTTGCACAGGGCAATATATGCTCCCCATTATGTACACAGAGTTATGTGTCACACAATGTGTACATACTGGGGCATATCAGAACAGTGTGTAAGATATAACTGTGTACATGCTGGGGATATGTATTGCCCTGTGCAGGGGTATATATCAGTCTTACCTATAAATAATAAACTCTTCAAATCTGCTTTAAAATGCTTGGTTTTCCCTTTTATGAACATGAAAATAATGTTATGCTATGGGGCTGGTTTTTACTCACAGTCCGGCACTGTTTTATAGTTTTTCTTCATAACCATGATCTTCTAATCCCTTAATTCATTTTGTAACCATCCTTTGCACTTTCTCTAGTTCCATAATGTCCTTTTTAAGGACTGGTCTCTGAATTTCACAGCATATTAAGAAGAGGCCATACCAAGTAAAATGATATCCTCTGTGAATAAATAACTCATTTTTTTATACATACCATTATCTTATTGGCCTTTGCAATGTATGACTGACATTGCACACTCTTGCCAAGTCTGTTGTCTATAATTATTCCTAATCTGTCTAGTTAGCTATTTTGCCTAGGGTGATACCATTTAAAGTATAGGTTGCATAATTATTTCTTTCCCAAAATGCATAACAATACATTTATTTACACTGACTCTCATTTGTCAGTTGCCTGCCTAGTCCCCTAATATTGTGGTTCCTTTGTAGACTTTCAGGATTATCGGAGATTTCATCTTAAAGAAATTTTTACGATTTGATTTTTTAACAACTCTAATAACACTTGCCTACAAAACAAACATAGACAATAATGGTAAGATGTTATGGATGAGATTAAAGAATAGTTTAAAAAAAATTCAGACTACACTATTTGAACAATCAGTTTACATCTGCAAATTATTCCTGGCATGTTGCATTAGTACATTAATGGCAAAGTGTATTAATTACTTACTTTTGCACTGGCAGAAATTGATTTCATGAGCAAGCACTATTTTTTCAGGTTATTGAGTAGGTGTACAGCAAACTTCAGTGAAAAACAAGTCATTAACCTTTGACAAGGGCAATCCCAGTTTGCACACCAAACAAGCAAGGACATTGGATATGACATTAAATTCCTTATATTTCAAAACACAATTCATCAGCTAATTTAAAATTCCGGTGTAAAGTGGACCTTTCTGCTGATTTGTAACAATAAATTAATCATTTGAAATCACTGTTAATTTATTCATGGTGAAATGATGAGTGCACCAATAATGGTCATTTATGTAGAGGCTTATTCTTGCACAGTTTATACGGATGTACATTAATAACTGCCTCTCCTCCCTGCAGTGAAATTGACTGCATATGAATTATGAACAGAGAGAGTCTGTCAAAATGTCATAAGGTGTCTTGATCACTTCATATTAGGAAAACTCTTAAGTACCCTGTCAACCATAAAGTAGTTGTCATCTGATAGCAGCTACGTTATAAAAAATAGAAAGAAGAAAAATGAATAACGAATAGATAATATATGTAAATGTGTTGGGACTACTATGTATTAAAGCTATATTTAATCGAATATCATTGAACATTTAATAATCTTCAACCCTGCCAAGGTCATTAAAGAAGCCGTAATGCCAAAATTTATAATAAATAAGAAAGTGCTCTATTTTCAACCATTTTTCTACCTTAGTGTAGGATCTTGTCAAAGGCTAATGTTCAACACCCTTGAGCTTGCCGATTTGTTCTGTATCTGGTTGCTATTGTAGGTTTTCCAAATGAATGTAATATTTTTGTTATAATCAAAGGAAAGCCTTTCTTTATATCTATCTGAATCTGAGTTTAAAGGTACACTAGAGAACCATATATAAACCATACAGAGGCACAGAGTGTCGTTTGCGGAAGTAAAAATACAAAAAACACACAATAGTGCAATATGTATACACCAATAATATTGAATAAATGTGTCGACTTTTCACTAACAAACAACGGATGATGATATGCCTCAATGAGTAAAAGATGTGAGTCAATCAGTGATTCCACAAAGTTTTTTTTTTTTTTTACTCTGATTTGTATATTTCTATTCCTGTATGTAAAACGTGCATTTTAGTCACATTTTTGTCAGTTGGATTTTAGTCATAGTTTTAGTCCTATTAACTTAGTTTTTATTTAGTTATTGTTTAGTTATAGTCACTAAAAACATGCAGTTGACGAAAAATAAATGTTTAGCCGACTAAATTATCACTGCTTGGAGGAAGGGGTTACGGTTGTTGATTGCTAGGATCTATTCCCCAGAATTTTCTGCAATAAAATGTATCCATCACAAATGATAAAAAAGAAAATTCATAAAGCCTTTTTCATATCATGAAGTAGCCTTTTAATCAAGAAAAAGACAATTGTTGCCTTTACTCCCTCTTTAAAATAAAATGTACAGAATTTATATCATCAGTTATATGCTATATTAGAAGAGTTAACTCTGTTAACCATGGAAACAAGTTGTATACTTTTATTGGGTAGCTGAAGACATTAGTGCAAAAGACCACTTAGGTTTCTTCTTTAGGCAAGCTTTAGAATATATATATATATGTATATATTTTTTTATTATTATTTTCACTTTGTAAGGGCCTTTTTCTTTGTAGGCCCAGAACTACAGAGGAAAATAGCCTATACACTGAGCTGTTTACCCGTTTGGGCTCAAAGTTTGGGTTAAATCTCCCAAACATATGTCTTCTGTTTTGCTTTTGATTACTTTTCCAAATATTTAGAGCACATGACCTATTTGCTTTCTCTATTATAAACTCCAAAAAACAAAATTGCTTGTTTTTTCTTTTGACAAGTACAAAAAGAGATGTTCACACAAGGTGAAAATGTGGTCTTTAAATGAAAAATAAAATTGATTTGATTATATTAAGATTCTAAGTCAGCATACATAAGTGGAAGTAGTATGACAGTATATGATTCCTTGTCTTGTCTATTGAACACAATTATTGCCAACAGCTGGCAGAAATGTTGTACGTCGTAGAGCAGAAATGCCTGATTAGCCTCATTTGGCACAGCATTTCGCTTTTAATCAAAGTAATGCAAACTCCAACTTCCTAATGTTTCTTTAATTTACCACGTTCTAAATGATTCTCTGTTTGGGAATTTTTTTATTCAGCTGAGTATTGATTGCCAATACTTGTATGCCGACATCACCGGTCACCTTACAGGCTCAGTTCACTGATTAACAGAACCTTGGGACTCACTCTTCCAGAGCAGCCTGAAAAAGCTCTGATTCAAACACAGTAAATACAAAAAGCTTTTCCTTTAGCCAGATCAATAAAAGTTGGAGATACAAGCCATGTTCTACATATTTACTAAGGAAAGTGCTGGACTGTCCATTTTAGTCTTTGATCAATTAATAAATTATTATTATAGCGTGACTTTCACATATGTACTTTCCAAATTTGGAGGACAATTGTGATTTGAAACCTGGAGCTTTGTTTAAACCATTATTTTAATAATAATTCTTGAAATAAATGGTGATGTAGTTCTAACTTGATAAGCTTAGTATGCTACCAGAAACCATAAACCTCTTTCTGAGAGTACCCCCCCCTCAGGAATTAAATGATTAATTCTGTCCTGATTACTGAATTGTCTGGTTGGTAATACCTGCAGTATGCTTTTGTCAATATGCTTTTTGTCAACCAAACTGACCATACATAATAATACTGATGTTAACCCCTTAGTGACCGAGTGCTATGTTGCATTTGACGTGCCTTGAAGACCAGAATTCCATTATTTTTGTCATACGTTTACTGAACTGTGAATTTCTTTCTTTGTGTTCAGTCCACCCACACAAATTATATATCATTTTTTAAAGGACGGATAGGGCTTTCATTTGATACTATTATTTTCATCATATGATATAATTTACTATTAAAAAAATATAAAATATGATGAAAATATGCCATAAAAAACACTTTTTCCAACTTTGACCTGATTTTTTATTTTACACAATTACAAATGGTAAAAAAGACCCCGCTATATATTTCTACTATTTGTCCTGAGTTTAGTAATATCAATGTTTCCTTGTTTGTCTATGTTTTATTTCACATAATAGGGCAATAAACAATATTAGTGTTTTTTTTTTGTTTTCTAACCATTTTCTTCTACAGTGATTTTTTTAACCCGAACCCTAAATTTACCCCAACTCTAAATTTAATCTAACCCTAAATTGACCCCCACCCCTTAAACTAACCCTTGTAATCATCCGAACCCCCGTTTAACCCTAATTATGACCCTATTTGTGACCCTAACCATAGATCTAAGTTCAGTAGATCAAGGGTTAGCTTTTTCCATTTATTTATTTATTTAATTTATTTATTTAATTAATTTTCTATTTTTTAACTGTAATACCGTCTAACTGCCTGTAGGGGCAGTCAAGTAGCGGTTTCGGAGCGACGGAAGAGATTTTTTTTTTCTTTCTTCCGTCGCTCTCCTCTGGGCACGCTGTATCGGAAGAGCACACACCCGCGATCACCAGGGGGGCACAGATTGTGTTGCATGATGCCTCCATCGAGGCATCATTGCAACACTTTACACACATAGGCAGTGATCAGCTTTCACTGCCTATGTGTGTTTACGCGCATACGATCACATTCGCGGTGATCGTATGCGCGCGGGGGGGCGAGGTGGGGCTCAAGGCACTCTCAGAGGCTGCTTCGGATCCGAAGCAGCCTCTGAGAGTAGCTACAGACATGTAGTGTTGCGCTAAGGAGCGCAACACTACATGAGAACGGAGGACGTATATATATGTCCTCATGGTCCTTAAGGACCATGCTTTTCAGGACGTATATATACGTCCATATGCGTTAAGGGGTTAAGCAGACCTTAGAGTCCAACAACTGAGTAAGCAAGGTCTTCTGCTAGAAGTAGCCACTTGTTACTCAGGTGGTTGAGCCCCTGAACTTTGAGTGACTGTCTGTTCTTCTGTAAAATGGCAGAGATGAGTGACAGGAACAGAATGGTAGTAAGCGTAGTCAGGCAAGTCAAGGTCAGTAGGTGGGAGAACACCACAAGGTCACATTGTCCAGAATCAGAAACAGGTAAGTAGAAGACAGTAGCAGGTGTGATTATAGTGCAGGCAGGAACCACAATAATCTGGCAAGTGTACAGTGAAAGGAAGTGGCTTTTCTAGGCATAAAGGCAGACTCCTGAACCGACACAGCAGAGGAGAGTTGGCAATGATATCAAGGCTTGTAGCATATCAAAGCACTCTAACTTGCGCACATTTCCTATAAGTGTTAGATAGTCATGGAAGTTGGCAGCTCAAATTTGTGACAATTTAGTTGCATGGGCGTCCGCAGGGGGGGGCAAGGGGGGGCGCTTGCCCCCCCCCCCCCTGGATTTTTGCAATTCCCCTTTTAAAAAAAATGTAAAAAAAAATATATATATTTTTTAATTATTATTATTTTTACTCAGTGTGCAGCCTCTAGTTGTCCCTAGGGGACTGCACACCAGTTGCTGAGGTAGGAGATGACACCCAAAGCTGTTGCTCTCTGCAACTCTGCTTGCTGTAATACTGGTCTCCCATCCACATGGGTGCAGTTCTCTGCAGCTGTCAGTCATGCTGCATGGAGAGCCAATGACAGGGGTGCCCGGGGATATGAAGTTATAGCCCCGCCCCTCAGCCCTCCATGTGGCAGCATGACTGACAGAAGAGAGCCTGCAGTGCAACATCATGGAGGAAACAGGGGGAAGATACTCAGAGACTATAGCTGAGCCTCTGTAACAGGTAGGAAGAGCTTATAATAGCTTTAAAAAACAAAACAGCCAAGGTACATGGTAGAGTGGGGTAAATCCAAGGAGGTCCCTCCCATTTCCCTGAGGTCTCCATTTGTCCAGTCTGAGCAGCTCCTCTGACCAGGCTCTGCTCACATCAACATGGTGACAAGTGGATGGGGCAGAAAAGATAATGGAGAATAAAATGATGTGATAGATGGAAGCAGATTGCAAACAAAATGGGATGACATTGGGCAGAAAAGATAATAGAGGATGAAAAGAGGTGATTGATTGGAGCAGAATACAGACAAAATTGTGACATGGGGCAGAAAAGATAAAATGTAGGTGAAAAAAGGTCACTGACATGGAGGAATAAAACACATAAAATGATGGGGAAAGAGATGGCAAACATGGAGGAATAAAACATTTAAAAAGGGGGAAAGAGATAAAGAAATGTCATGGATTTAGGAATTTTGGTGTTTAGGGAATCTGCTGCTTTGTGTTTAAATTGTGTGCTATAGTGTTGGATCTGGTGTTGTGGAGTTATATTGTGTGCTATAGTGTTGTGTCTGGTGCTGTTGGGTTATATTGTGTGCTATAGTGTTGTATCTGGTGCTGAGGGGTTATATTGTGTGCTATAGTGTTGTATCTGGTGTTGAGAGGTTATATTGTGTGCTTTAGTGTTGTGTCTGGTGCTGTTGGGTTATATTGTGTGCTATAGTGTTGTATCTGGTGCTGAGAGGTTATATTGTGTGCTATAGTGTTGTATCTGGTGCTGAGAGGTTATATTGTGTGCTATAGTGTTGTGTCTGGTGCTGTGGGGTTATATTGTGTGCTATAGTGTTGTATCTGTTGCCGTATGCTTATATTGTGTGCTATAGTGTTGTATCTGGTGCTGAGAGGTTATATTGTGTGCTATAGTGTTGTATCTGGTGCTGAGAGGTTATATTGTGTGCTATAGTGTTGTGTCTGGTGCTGTGGGGTTATATTGTGTGCTATAGTGTTGTATCTGTTGCCGTATGCTTATATTGTGTGCTATAGTGTTGTATCTGGTGCTGAGAGGTTATATTGTGTGCTATAGTGTTGTATCTGGTGCTGAGGGGTTATATTGTGTGCTATAGTGTTGTATCTGTGCTGAGAGGTTATATTGTGTGCTATATTGTTGGATCTGGTGCTGAGGGGTTATATTGTGTGCTATAGTGTTGTGTCTGGTTGGTGCCGTATGCTTATATTGTGTGCTATAGTGTTGTATCTGGTGCTAAGAGGTTATATCGTATGCTATAGTGTTGTATCTGGTGCTGAGGGGTTATATTGTGTGTGCTATAGTGTTGTGTCTGGTGCTGTTGGGTTCAGGGCCGGCCTTAAGTTTCCCAGCGCCCTGTGCAGGCTTGCCCCGTGGCGCCCGCCCCCCATCTTTCACCCCCCTATGTATGTGTCCCTTTCCTCTTCCTTGCCATGTCTGTCTCTCTCTAACTCCCCCATACCTGTTTTCTCTC
Source organism: Pelodytes ibericus (assembly GCA_036172795.1). Classification (NCBI taxonomy): domain Eukaryota; kingdom Metazoa; phylum Chordata; class Amphibia; order Anura; family Pelodytidae; genus Pelodytes; species Pelodytes ibericus. Next base: position 131,860,967 of record CM069860.1, on the reverse strand, counting down.
TCTCTCCCTCTGTTCTGTCTCTCTCCTCCCCCTCCTCTGTCTCTCCCCCACCTCTGTTCTGTCTCCCCCCCCCTCTTTTCTGTCTCTCCCCCCCTCTGTTCTGTCTCTCTCCCCCCTGTTCTGTCTCTCTCTCTTTCCCCCCTCCCCCTGTTCTGTTTCTCTCCCCCCCTCCCCCTGTTCTGTCTCTTTCTCCCCCTCCCCCTTTTCTGTCTCTCTCTCTCCCCCTGTTCTTTCTCTCTCTCCCCCCTCCCTTTGCCTGCAAATGTTGATCCAAGGAGGGTGCAGAGCTAACCGGCTGAGCAGTGTAGCTCCGCCCCCACCCTGTGAAGCAGAGCAGCGTCTGCTTCACGGGCAGCAAGAGAAAGTGCTGCTCGGCTCCCCATGCTTAATGCAAGCATGGGGAGCCGAGCAGCACTTTCTCTTGCTGCCCGCGGCTCCCCGTGAAGCAGACGTTGCTCTGCTTCACATGGTGGGGGCGGAGCTACACCCCATAGCTGGTTAGCTCCGCCCCCTTGTCGGATCCAGCAGAGGGCTGGTGAGGGGGGATCTTTTGATCTCCCCAATCCAGTTCCTCTACCGGCTCGCAGAGGTCGCACACCCCTAAGGCCGGCCCTGGTTGGGTTATATTGTGTGCTATAGTGTTGTGTCTGGTGCTGTTGGGTTATATTGTGTGCTGTAGTGTTGTGTCTGGTGCTGTTGGGTTATATTGTGTGCTATAGTGTTGTATCTGGTGCTATGGCACAGTGGATCTATATTTGGTGCAGTGAGGCTATATCTAGTGTGGTTGGTTTATATCTGGTGCTGTGGATCTGTATCTGGTGCAGGGTTTATCAACCCTTTGCATGCCTTCACTGATAATGACAAAGCTCCTCCACTTCATGATAACTTGTCAAAAAGAGGCGCGGCGCAGAAAGGATGACGGAAAAATGATGCCCCCCCCCCCTGAAAAAATTTCTGCGGATGCCCATGTTTAGTTGCACTCAGTATCTTTTTTGAGCACTTGACAAATGAACTGTCTTTAAGAGAGCACCACATACAATGAACTATACCATACCTTGTAACAGTGGTGACACAGTGATCTAGTGATTCCCTTGATCTCTTCCCCTTGTAGCAAGAATAGATTGGTACAATGTAACAGTAGTTAAAAAGGATCTTATAAATGGGCAAGACAGATATCACAGGGTGTGTGCTTGGGGCCACCACCACAAAAAGCAGGCAAAATAGTTTGAACCTGAGGCAGCTGTTAAGAACTTTGGTCAAAACAGCCTGGAGAAAGACCATAAGTTTATCCTGACAATATTTACACAGTAGCATCATTTTGACCAGGAATCCCAAAAATGTATAAGTTTATTTTCTACACAGCATATATTGAAACCAGCTACTCCTAATATTTGGGGCTTTATATAACTAAACTGAATAATTGTATGCAGTGCATTTTCACAAAATACCAATTTTCTCATTTTAATCTGTTGCTTTTGAAAAGAAAGTGCGTAAGCGTGGGTGAGAATATGCATTTGGATTAAATTCAAATGACATGATTGTGGTACCTGCTGAATTAGAAAATCCCGACCCACTGACTTTATCTAAATCATTTGATTAGTAAACAAATGTAAAAATAATTGAAAGCAGCAATGAATTAGATAACATCGTTTTTCTCTCAAGCAGGAAAACAAAATATAATTTATCTAATACAGACAGGAAAAGGCACTGCTTGGAATTGACTTCGGACTAAGTATAAAGAAACTCATAATTAGGTTATCTGAACAATCATTTTAATTAATTACTCTTGTAAAAAAAAAAATATTCAGTGGAATTCAAGGTTTCACTGTAAAGCAACAGTATAGCTTGTGAAAATGATATTTTATTCTGGTTTTGCAATGCCAAGTAGTTTTTATGTGATGTTTGATATAATAATGGAGAGGTCTCCTCTGTAATTGTGCTAGTGTCACTCGTGCAGAAGAGGTTTTCCAGGCATTTTGGATCTGAACTGCCCTTATGGGTGGAACAAGTCTGATAAGCTAATGCAGAGGTCACCTCTGTAATGGTGAAAGCAAGCAAAAACCAGTGATGCCCCTCCTGAGTAGGTTATGTCCTATAGGGCTGGCTTTGTCTGTCTCCAACTTCTTTGTTTTTGTTTAACTGTATAATTTGGTGAGGGAGACTGTCTCTGCATCTCACTTTTAGTGCTTGTCTTCCTTGTTGCAGTAAAACTGTGTATTCCACTCTTGTTGTACTTCAACTACTGTCCTATGCATGATTCGAGTAGAAGCACCATGACAGTTCACCTAAACATTGCTTTCACTATGAATGTAGTGAATAAAATATTGAAAATAATCTAAATATACTGTTAGCAAGTAAATGACTAAATTAGGAGTAATATATGTTTTAAATATGTCACCGGTTACTTGATATGTAAATTACACAATCCCATTGAAAATCCGTTAATTTGCTTATCAAGCCATAGGTGATGTCAAGAACAGGTGACTCCACAGACACTTTCAAACATATATGTATCCAATTGATGCATTTACTTTCAATCTTGATAACACTGTGTATAGTTATTTTTTTTTTCTTATCTACATTCCCACTGGCATTGGCCAGCTGGTTGGGGATAAAAGTGGTATTGGCAAGATGTTTGTAAACATATATGTCACTGTCAAGCTGTTTGTAGCTCTGGCAAGTCAGGGATATTGATGGTACTAGAAAAAGGTTTGGGAAAAAGTTCCACTGGCAAGCATTTTGGGGGCCTAGATGGCATTGGCAAGCTGTTTGGAGACATAAATGGCACTTGCAAACTGTTAGGGTACAAATAAGGCACTGGCAAGCATTTTGAGACAAATATGGCACTTTGCAAGCTGTTTGAGTACAAATATGGCATTGGTAAATTGTTTGGGGGGACATATGTCACTGACAAGCGTTATGGCGACAAAGATGGTGCTGACAAGTTGTTGTTAGACAAAATGTTCACTGAAAATAAATTTGGGGGCAAAGATGGCACTGACAAGCTTTTGAGGACAATGGTGGCACTGGCCAGCTGGCTGGGGACAAAAGTTGCACTGGCAAGATGTTTGGTGATTAAGGTGGAAAGTACAAGCTGTTTAGGTACAAAGCAGCCACTTGCAAGCCATTTGGGAACATAGATGGCACTGACAAGCTGTGTGAGGACAAATATGGCACTGGTAAGTTGTTTGGGGCAAGTATGTCACTGACCAGCTGGATGTGGACAAAGATAGTGCTGACAAGTTGATAGGAGACAAAACTACCACTGACAAGGTGTTTGGTAGAAACTATGGCACATACAAGCTGTTTGAGGACAATGGTGGCACTGGCCAGCTGGTTGGGGACACGAGTGGCACTGGCAAGATGTTTGGGGACAAAGGTGGTGCTTGCAAGCAGTTTGCAGAAATGTATGGCAGTGTCAAGCTGTTTGGGGACAAATGTTGCACTGGCAAGCTGGGGATAGAGATAGTACTGGAATGCTGTTTTGAGAGAAAGGTGCCACTGGCAAGCTGTTTGGAGACATAAATGGCACTGGTAAGCTGTGTGGAAAGATATTGGCACTGTCATGCTTTTTGGGAATAGATATGTCACTGTCAAACTGTTTGAGGACAAAGATGGCACTGGCAAAGCTGTTTGGAGATTAATGTGGAACTGGCAAGCTGTTAGGGTACAAAGAATGTACTGGCAAGCAATTTAGGAACAAAGATGGCACTGGCAAGATGTTTAAGGACAAATATGGCATTGGTAAGTTGTTTGGGAGCACATATGTCACTGACAGCTGTCTAGGTGCTGACAAGTTGTTAGGAGACAAAATTGTCACTGACAAGCTATTTGGGGTCAAAGATGGCACTGACAAGCTGTTTGAGGAAAAAGGTGGCACTGGCCAGCTGGCTGGGGACAACAGTTGCACTGGCAAGATGTTTGGGGACAAAGGTGGCATTAGCAAGGTTGTCAGGCTCCAGGCCCCACTACCCGCAGGCATCAGGGTCCCCTATCTCCTTCACTCACCTCCAGAGCTCCGTCCTCCTATGTTGTGGGCACGCAGTTGTGGACTAGGCCGCATCCCCGGCCTTGAGTAGCGCTTGACTTCCGCAGAACGAGTACACGCGTCCTCCTGCCGTCTTGGGGTGTGGCTTCTCGGCCAAGGGGCGTGGCTTCCCAGACAAGGGGAATGGCCACTCCAACACAGGACTAGGTAGAGGGAGGAGATTGGGTGTTACCTTTCCAGCACACCTACTATGCAGTGAATGGCAGAGAGAGGATACTGAGAGCTGAGGGAAGGGGTTCTGGTGCCTGACTCTCTATTTAAACCCTGCTCAGCTGCCATTCTGTGCTTGTTTATTCCCAAGCTAGGTTCTCTCCTTGTGAAGTTCCTGTTACCTCTCCTTACTATTCAGTATTGTATTTTGAACCACCAGCTACTGACCCTTTGGCTTCTCTCTTGTATACTGCTGATCTCTCCTCTCCTGACCTCGGTTTCCCAAACTCGTTTTTGATGTTAATCTGCCTGCCTCAACCGTCTGGACTGGCTTTGACCTTGTCTTTGCCTAATCCCTTTGTACTTTTGCCTTTGGATTTACCTATTGCTGGAGCTCCCCTGTGCTATGCTCCTGACTCCCAGCCTCACAGAATAAACAAGCCAACTATGGAGCCTGCAGGGATAGCTGAGGCTATACATGCGCTCACACAGCAAATTCTGGTCCTGACTCACACCGTTCAGATGTGCAAGAGCACCAACAAACCCTTCAAGCCCAGGTGCAAGCTCTAGAGGTGGGCCAACCACTTCCCCAAGCTGAGGAACACCCTCTAGCTCTCCATGCCATTTCCCCTCAAGAAGAAGGGGCTGCTGCTCCAGAACCCCAGGTTCGATAGTGATCGAAGTCAATACAGATCCTTCATCACCTTGTGCAAATTACTGTTTGTTCTTAAACAATGCACATATGCCACAGACTTTATCCAGGTCCGGACAGTTATCTCCCTACTAACAGGAAGTCCCATTGCATGGGCTCATCACATGTTGCAGATCAATCATCCATCCCTTCAAAATTGACAGAACCCCTCCTCCTTTACACGCGACCTCTGGGTGTGATTGGAGGCCGGCCGACCAGGATGAGCCCGGTGAAAAGCTTGTATTTTGAACCACTGGCTATTGACCCTTTGGCTTCCCTCTTTTATACTGCTGATCTATCATCTCCTGACCCCGGCTTCCCAAACTTGTTTTTGCTGCTAATCTTCCTGCCTCGATCATTTGTACTGCCTCTGACCTTGCCTTTGCTTAATCCTTTTGTACTTTTTCCTTTGGATTTACCTACTGCTGGAGCTCCCCTTGCTACACTCCTGACTCCCAGCCTCACAAAATTATTTGGGTTTAAGGTGGGACTGACAAGCTGTTAGTGTACAAAAAAGCCGCTGGCAACCTGTTTGGGGACAAAGATGGAGCTGGTAAGTTTTTTGGGGTCACATATGTCACTGACCAGCTGTATGTGGACAAAGATGGTGCTGACAAGTTGTTAGGAGACAAAATTGTCACTGACAATTGGTTGTGGACAAAAGTGCCACTGACAAGATGTTTGGGGACAAAGGTGCACTGGCAAGCTTTTTGGAGATTAAGATGGAACTGGCAAGCTGTTTGGGGACAAATGTGGCAATTGCCAGCAGTTTGGAGAGATATAAGGCACTGTCCAGAGGTTTGGTGGAAAGATGGGGATAGAGGTCGTACTGAAAATCTGTTTTGGGAGAAAGGTGCTACTCGCAAGCAGCTTGTGGTCAGAGATGTCACTGGGAAGCTGTTTGGAGACATAAATGGCATTTGCAATTGTTTGGGTACCTAGGTTGCACTGGCAAGCTGTTTGGGGATATGGATGGCACTGGTAAGTTATGAGGAAACAGAAATGGTACTAGTAAGCTGTTTGGAAACAGATAGGGCACTGACAAGCTTTTTTTATTTTATTTTTTGGGTTTTGCACTTCTTTAATTTTTTTTCTAATATTAGAAACATGGTGTATAAGGGGGGGCACTACTAAAGACTTAAAGCGTGCTGCAAATACATGCTCGGCACACTAATGCATACTAGAAGGAATTAGCATATGTAAAAAAAAAACACATCAACAAAACACTTTATCAGTAGGAAGTTATAAATAGCACTCAACACAATAGTTAAAATCTTCTTAGCCTTTAAAGTCATTAAAATCATTTTCTGGCAAGTTGCATGCAGGTAATGTGCTGTGCTTCCAGCAATAAATATTTGAATTGCAAATAGTAGAGCATCTACATCTACATTGTATTGTATATTCCACAATATTAAATTACCGTGGCAGTCCTGGCATATTTGTTTACATCTAGGTCAAGTTTGCCTTAAAACATGTTTACCAGTGAGATGGCCTATAGGATTTAGAAAGATATTGGAATGTTTCTTTATGTTAGTTTATGTAACCTATACTGGTACAAAGAAATCAGGGAATATTTTCTTAATGTTCAAAGATAGAGCTATATGTTATTGATCTCTTCAGCCTAAGATTCCTTTTCAAAGTTTTCGATTCTGCTGTATTACCTCATGAAATGAATACTGTCCGGAGCACTTCTCATAAAAAATTGACACTTAACAACTCACTAGTTGTGCCTTGAAGGCTGCTTGTTTTAACCAGTGAGTGTTAATGACCTCATCTCATCACAAGCTTCACCGAAATATTGCCTACCTATAGCTAGGGTTGACACCTTTTCAATTTTCCTATCAGATTGAGCTTCAGGCTCATCAGTTCAAGTACCGTTTGTCTTGAGCTCAATTCCCATTCTCAATTATGCATATACTTCTAACTGGAATGATATATATATATATATATATATATATATATATATATATATATATATGTAAAAAAAAATGTACAAATCCAAAATATGATGCACTCAGCTTTACGTGGGTAATGCAGTAACGACCCGGGTGCTGTGTTGCTCCACACAAAGAAATCCAAACAGATACATCCACTCGCGGGGCTTGGTAGAAAAAGTCGATGATGTAATCACTTAATGGGCAAATATGCTATCACATGAGTTTCCTATCAACGTTTCGGTCCACACTGTGGACCTTTTTCAAGTCTTTCAAGTCTTGCAAAAGGTCCACAGCGTTGTGGAGCTTCAGCAGCATGGCGGACATGCACAGTGCACACTCCACATCCACAGGTGCAGTGTGCTTCAGCAGATTTCAATTACACAGGTTTGTGACAGGCTCTGCGAGTGGCAACCGCTCTGCCATTCTGAAAAAATATATAAAAAACGGTTTTGCATTGCCGGTATATAGCTAACACTGGCACCGACTCCATCAATCTTTTCATGTTCCCAGGAAAGTCTTGCTTTATCCTCAATCCTCTAACTGGTAAAATAGAAACATAGAATGTGTCGGCAGATAAGAACCATTCGGTCCATCTAGTCTGGCCAATTTTTTTTGAGTACTTTTATTAGTCCCCCGTTCCCGGTCTTATAGCTAGGATAGCCTTGTGTCTATCCCACGCATGCTTAAAATCCTTGACTGTGTTTACCTCTACCACTTCTGCTGGCAGGCTATTCCATACATCCACTACCCTCTCAGTAAAGTAATACTTCCTGATATTACTTTTAAATCGTTGCCCCTCTAATTTAAGACTATGTCCTCTAGTTGTGGTAGTTTTTCTTCTTTTAAATATACTCTCTTCCTTTACTGTGTTGATTCCCTTTATGTATTTAAATGTTTCTATCATATCCCCCCTGTTACGTCTTTCCTCCAAGTAAAAGCTGCCAGCAGTGGAATCTACCTCCTATAATTCTAACACAGAAGGATGCCTCTTTATAGTGCAGTAAGACGTTTTGCACAACTGAATGATGTATCATTTTGTCATCTAGAATTTTGTAAAACTATGTTGATACAGGAAACTATACACTTACTGCTTTACCATACTTACTGTCACTGACATTTCAAAGTGTCATATTTGACTCCTTTAAACCTGCAATGTATTTTTGATCGAGGAAATTACAGAAACATTGTTTTGTCTTCATGGTGAGTGAGAACCCCAACACCCATGTTTCTCAACTACTGGGTCCTGACTAAAAAGTGGGTCACAAGCTGGTGTGGCGTGGGACATGTGCTTTATTGGGGGGAGGAACGATGATATGGTGAAGCACGTCTGAAGCTGAGAATCGTGGCGTTTTTTTCAATAGTGCCGCTGATATCACTTCCAGTAATCCCCCAAGGCTTCACTTTTTTCTTTAGGGATACAATTTCAAAATTTACCTAAGATAGGTTGAGTGAAATTTGAGTTTGATGCAACAGATACATGGCAGTTAGTGTGTAATGTACTTATCTTTGTGAGAGTGGTATCTCAGTTCTGGCCCATCTGAAGACAAATTATGGGAACATCACAGACTTTGAGACACGTATCAGGAGGAAAAAGCATCCCTATATTTATCATTAATCTTATTAATTATAAATAGGCTCATATGTTTTAATGTATTTTTTTATTTTGTTGGGTTTTTAGCTCAACAGCACTTTCATTTTCACTTGCACTCGATTATTGCACTATTCACTGTGAAGAAGCCCTGTTTTTTGTTTATTTCATGTTTTGAACAGTACATACCGTATTTGCTCGATTATAAGACGACCCTGATTATAAGACGACCCCCCCAAACTTTGGATATTCCATTAGGAAAAAAACTAAAAGTCTGAATATAAGACTACCCTATAGGAAAAAAGTTCAACTTGCATATATATACATGTAAATTGCTTTTTTAATAAAAAATTATGATATCAAAAAATGCATTTCTTGTTTTTATTTCCTTTTATGTGCCAATGCTGCCTCTCTCTTTCTCTTGCCCCCAGCTTTCTCTCCCCCCCCCCCCTTAGTGTTGTCTCTCTCTCCCCCTCCCTTTGTCTCCCCCCTCACTCCCCTTGTCTCTGTCTCTTCCCCCCCTTGTTTCTCTCTGCCCCCCCTCCCTCCCCTTGTCTCCCCCGGTTGCCCGATTCTCCCTGTTGGCTAGCGGGGCAGCAGAGGTTGTCTGTGCGATGTGCGGAAGTACCCGGCTTCATCATAGAAGTCCCGGCGGTCGTGCCGGGCGGCAGCAGGGGGAGTCTGCGCTCATCGGGCAGACATCCCCTGCTGTTAGAGAGGGGGATCCAGGTCCCTTGCAGCTATGCGGGGGGCCTGGATCCCAGTCTTATAGTCTGACCTCAATTTGAGGTCAGATTATAAGACGACCTCGATTATAAGACGAGGGGTATTTTTCAGAAAAAATATTCTGAAAAAAATCTTGTTTTATAATCGAGCAAATATGGTGTATATATATATATATATATATATATATATATTCTCAAATACTGTATTAGTTGATAAATGTGGGATAAATTTTATTTCTGAAATTATTTTTGTGTCGTGATTTAATGATTAAGGACAAATGTGGGTCCTGAGGTTAGACAGGTTGAGAACCACTGCCCTACGCTGTAAAAAAAAAAAACGCTGGTTTCCTGTGTTTATGTTCAACAGAAATTGTTAATCTGTACTGTACTCTCATTTTCAGTTTGTAGGCTACTGTCCACCATTATTTTTGTATATCTGTTCTAATATCCAAGAATAAACTTGATCAAAAGTTAAAATAGAAAAAGAAGGGAACTCAGGAAGGCCAATTACTGGAAGTGGTGTGAGTAAGACAAAGTGCAAGTCGTCTTCCTTGGAACAACGGTTGCAGCCACTGTTAACACTATGTAGGTGATAGCAAAGCCAGTCCTTTTTGTTTTTTGTTTTTTAAGAGAAGGCGGTAACCTTACTAGAACCCATTTACTCTACAGACCGGCCACTCAATTCACCTGAACATGCTGCTGTAATCTGTTTCATCTTTGCTCCTTTAACCTTTCCATTTGCCATAGGTTAGGGCTAATTCACATGAACGACTCCTGTTTGCAAGACGTACCTTGCTCTGACATCCTCTGCCTTCACATTGACAGACTGAGAAGAATTTGAAATTAGACTGCATGATGCTCCTATTGAACAACAAAATTATTTGTCTGAATTCTATCAGGAAAGGGCATAAGTACAGTCACAGGCAAGTCATGCGGTCTAATAGCATTTTAAAAAAACGGTTTGCTCTCATGCAAGGTCTTACCACTCTTTTTGTAATAAAACACTTTCAGGTGTCAGCAGCATCAGTTAAATGAGAAATTTGGAAGCAATGTGAGTACTTTGAGTTAAACCATTGTGTAACAGCTGGGTAGCTTATTCAGCAGAATTCGTGTTAACCCTTTCAATTGCAGTAGGGAGTGCAAATTATTGTGGTGTGGTTCTTTGTAGTGGAGTTGAAAAAGTCTCTACTACTATTAGAATAGTCTTCGTCAAATCACTAACACTATGCCTTACACTATGCTATGACATGTCTGCAGACCTATACTTTAATAATGTTTATATGGTATAGATTGTACATTACTGTTTAGTGAGCTGTATGTTATTTATACTGTTTATCTAGCACTAATATTTTAATAATCTATATGGAAGTTAAGTAAGCCCAATTTTTTTCACCAACTAGATCTCCTAGATTTTGGAAATTTTTGGATGGTGCTCCATGCGGTCCTCGAGTTCCACAGGAGTGCCCTAATAGGTATTTTTTCACAGATTTGAATTTGGTATTCTGTAAATGATAAATGTATATACCATGTATCATTTGTATACTGTATGCTTCATATGAAGGACCAAAAATGCATACATGTAACAAAATGTTTAAAACAACACAAAATCACTAGGTAGATACGTTAGCAACTACATCCTTTATTTAGCTTGACTCGAATGAAACAAATCTAAAACTTATTAAACTAGGATGATGGAGTTGACTTTAACATCAAGGTTATTGGTACTCAGTCTCATGCCTGTCATTAACCCTCAGGTTAATGTGCTTACAAGTTTATGTTATAATAGAGACACCCTGGTCAACATTATCCATATAATTTTTTACTCACCCACAGCAGTTTCGGTCATTTTGGGTGGCTGGTTTGTTACTTCATAAAGCCATACATCTGCAGAGACTCTTTTAATCCGGCACCCTGCCTTCTTATGTCATGATCCTTTGTTCTAGTAGTTCTTATATATATGCTTCGCACCAGCACATTTGTTGGTGAAACTTTCTAACACCTCCCTTCCCGTTTCCTTTTATATTTCATACAAAGGAGACATCTACTGAAGGTTACCAGTGAGATACATGTTAGCATTCATCTTTCAGGTTTAGAAACTGCATAACATGGAAAATGAGTTACAATATTTCTTCTAGTAATTAATTTTCTTATTGATATTTTCAATTCAATGTGTGGACTCAGAGCATTAGTAGTTTCTGAACAAGAATTTATGTCTACATCCATTCCTACAATTTAGAGATAATCAACAAACCCTGAACCTCAGCCTTTTGGAAACCAAAAACATATTTTTGATCTGTTCTAAAATTGTATTATCTGGAAGGGAAAGCTTTATTCATTTGTACAAAACTGCAGTTTTAGCATTTCCTTCATAGATGACTAGATATAATGTTCCTGGTAATTATACCTTAGACACAGATATAGCTGACAGCTTGTACATTCGTAAATGTGATTTCATGTTTGATAATATGTAAAAAGAGCACAGTGGAGAGGCTGCTACTGTTTTATCAAGGTCTTTTGTATTATAGAGGAATTCATATAATAATCTTTTTTTTGTTCTCCCATATGTAGAATTTTTTTTATTTGTTTTATTCATGTATCAGTTCTTAAATATTTCATAACAAAAGTTGTACAGTAGACAATTCCTTTTGTCAGTTAATTTGTGTTTTTTGTAAAAATAAAAATTAAAAAAAACATTAAAACAGAAGTAAAAGGTTACAAAAATCTATTTTCTTTCTGTATAAAACTGTAAAGGGGACAAAAGTGACTGCATATATATATATTCTCTAAATCAGCAATTGGAAAATTACAATAGGCTATTAAAGAAAATATGGCTTTGATTAAATAAGCATTTTGTTTTGGGTTTAATGTTTTATAGCCAACGCTATTCAAGTGATGATATTGTCTAAGTAAAATGCATAAGCATTAATAGATTTTTGCCCATTGAAAATATCTCACTATGAACCATAATCATGACATTATACAATTTTATTCTAAAAATATAATGTAACAAGCTCCCATTTCTTCTATTTTTATGGTCTGCTTGTTCAATACCCTGCAATTTTGAAAATGACCTTATTATCAGAATACATGTAACAAAAAAAAAACAGGCCTTTCCAATTCTATAAGAGTATAGTGAGTACGTAAGTGGATCTTTTATACTTTTACCTAAATGTACCTATGAAATATATTTTATACACTTTGGAAACATCAAATCAACAAGTAGGAACTGCACTTCTAATCATAAAATAAATTATACAGACTCAAACTGACCATAGTATTATACATCAAAAACATATGATTGGTATATTCAATTCCTTGTGCATCTGGAGTATGTTTTTTCAAAGAGACCTGATGCATTTTGCAATAATTAATTGGCCTGCTCAGAGGTATAATTTGCAGCAAAAATATATTTTACACAGTTCCTTAAAAATGTGTGTGCGTATCCTATAGTGCATTATTCATTCATGAAACATAAGGGGAAACCTTCTCTCTCCTTGTTTTATAAAGAAGCCAAATCAGGTGTCCATGCTGTATTTTCCAGGGGAGCTAAGGTAATACAAATCAATGCAATCTCCTCAAAATACAGCTGACAGGCTCTCTTTGCCTGAGATGCCAACTCTTTCTGGAACTCCCTTCCACAAAGCATCCAGCTCTCTAGCTCTTTCTTAAACTTCAAATGGTTCCTCAAAACTCATCTCTTTAAGGAAGCTTGCTACTAGACTGCCTAATAATTAACCTCTAGCCAATCCCACCTAGCTCTCACTGTGCACAAACAATGTCAGGAATATGAAGCGTACAACTACAAAAACTACAACACACATAATTACCGTATTTACTCGAATCTAATGCGCACCTTTTTTTGCAAAATGGCTCCAAAATATGAGTGTGCATTAGAATCGATGGCACATTAGATTCGTGTATGTTTTATGTTGCACCTTAATACAAAGCCCCCACAATTTTGCTATTAACAAAAAGCAAAGCACAATGCAATAAAGACAAACTGCTCATGCGTACTACCCTCATCTACTTATAGAATTTACATAATATAGTCGTATAGCAGTGTAATTTATAATAAAACTATCGTAAGTTGGTAGCATAAACTGATTTTTATAAAAAATTACTTCTTGTACAAATGTGCATTACATTTGCTGGCGAAAAGTTTTTTGCCTTCAAGGTGCGCATTACATTCGATGGTGCATTCGATGATTCACATAAATACGGTAATCTGTGGCCAAACCCACCCGTGGCGTAACACCAGATTAATATAAAATATAAAAATGAGTCCATATAAATTAATAGATATTTAATAAGAGACAAAAATAGTAATGGGGTCAATGGGGTAATAATACCCCATTGGCCCTGATCCTGGCTGAGGGTCAGGAGTACAGGGATGTTATCCACACAAAGATATTGGGGCCAAAGCCCAACTGTTGTAGAACTTCTAGCATGAAATGCCAACCCAACCTGTCACTTTCCAGCATCTGTTGACAGGAGGATTGTGCCAGTATCTGACAATCTCGTTTCACTCATCTCAGGGTCCCTACTGTCTTTGCAGCAGAATGGGCATGTGGGTGAAGGTGTGACCCCTCAAGGATATCATTAAAAACCTGTACAAAACGAGGGCCAAGGATATCCAAACATTTTTTAAAATAGGATACTGGGAGGCCATCTGGGCCAGGACATTTACCTTTTTTCGTGTTCTTAATTGCCCATGCTAGCTCCTGGAGTGTGATCGGGTGTTCCCCTATGGAAAGTTTATGGTGAAGATGTGTATTTAAGTATTGTCTGATCTATGATTTGTTGTGGGCTACCATGTCAGGTAGAAGAAAAGGGTTCCCGTTAGGGAGTTGCCGGCTCCACCTGAAGATATATTAGGAAAGTTCTCCAATAATACCTCAGGCTGTGTGGTGCTCCGTCCGTGCTGTGATAGCAGCAAAATAATAGAAGTGAAGCAAGCAAATAGACATAGGCACTCACCAGTCGACTTATTTTACCTCATTCGGACTGGTGAGTGCCTATGTCTATTTGCTTGCTTCACCATGTCAGGTGTCAAAAAGGGGGTGAGATTGTACAGTTGGGAATAATAGGACACAAACTCCTGCTAGATCTCTAATGGAAGGTGGTGGGGTGGGCGTACCCTTCTGATACTGTATTTTAGGGATGTAGAATTGTCTGGCTAGGTATTTGCCTGGTTTGTCCCCATGCTCATAGTATAGAACCTTGAGTTTGGTGAATGGTCTGTGGGTTTGAAGATTAAGGATAGAGTGTAACTCTTGTTTCAGTTTTGTCAAATTTATATATATTTTTTTGAATTTATATATTCTTTTGAATTTATATTACCGACCTGCGCAACACTTTATCACTACTATTACTTTTGTTTTGTGTCACCCTGGGGGAATTACACTAGTGTTTGCAGCACGTCAAAATTTATTTATTTTTACTTCTATTTTTATTCATTTTTATTATAATAGCGCCTATCACTTAACACGTTTATATTCCAGTAGTATTCTATGCCTCGGCCTTATGAGCCTGTAAGGTCAGGTCAGATAGGTCTTGATAGAAAGAAACCACAATGTTGTCATTTGTCCACTGGCCTTCCAAAGAACCGCTAATCGGTGACACAGCAAATTATGCCACAGGGGGTGCTGTGGCTGGGGTCACAAAAGCTTGATGTGCCCTGCCCATACCAAATGCTGTGTCCACCCTCCAAGAAGGGTGTTGCAGATCGATGCCGCTAGGCTTTCCGTGTCTTCCACTCCAGGGGTTGGAAGGACTCATCCTTCCTCCAAGATATACATGTTTTAATTATGACATAAAGATCTGAATGGAGGTGCCCAGCTTGTTCTGCCTGACATTACTCATTTTGAGCGATTTCTGATTCAGCCAAAACCTTTGTTAAATGTAATAGTACAAGCATATCTCTATGCAAAAAGTAGATATGATGCAAAATTACCTCTGTGCACAAATAAAAAAAATTATGGCAAATGCAGACTTGTAACATATCTTTTATTCTCATTTATCTTATTAAAAAAAACTGCTGAGCAAATTGCTTTATGTGACACAAACTGCTGTTTGGTTGGGCAAAGAAAATATCTGATGACTGGTCCAACTATTTTGTTTTCATTTGTATCATTGTTCAGCAAAAATACTTTACTGGGGCTAAAAATCTACTGTATTACTGTTGAGGGCTTATTTGCAGCATTCTTGTGAAAGAATCCAGGTCATTTGGACCATGCAAGCATTTGATACATTCCTTATTTGTGATCACTTTAATACACTTGTCTTTAATATGCTCATCTTCACCTAATAACACAAGTATTCACACTAAAGCCAAAAAATAAAATATATGCTCTTAAAAATGTAAAACAAGCATGAGATTTAATACTGCAATATACGTCAAAATAAAAATCACCTGTAGTAAAACGTTCACTATGTATGGCTTTATGATGTCTCCGTTCATTCACTCCATCTCTCATTTAAGTAATTAGACATTAAGTTATTGTGATGATATAACAAAATAGATGATCAGAGTATTGTGATATTTGTCATCACCTGTAAGATAAATGTCAATCTCTAGTCAATATGCTTCTTTTATGCTAAACTATTCCACTAGGTTAATTAATCAATTTAACATTCAAAGCTTAATGAATCAGTCCCATTGAATAACCTGGCACAAAGAGATCTTATCTCAAACTAAGGTAATGCATATATTGGTGTAATCTACTGAGGTAGATCCTACAGGGAAACAAAATACATATGCATAAGCCAGTTATATGAGAAGACCTTTTAAGTAATTTTAGTTTCTCAGTGACAGTGACCAAACGAGAAAAGAAACAAAAATAAAAAAAGGTCCAAAACATGTGTCTTTCGGTATCAATAGATGATATATTTTACAGTGATCCCGGATTTGATGGGTCAGGCTCGATTTTACAATCAATTAATTCCTGCATAATGATAAGGAAAATAAATTGGTCAGGAAAAAGAAACTCTACTGAATGGGACATTGAAAACGTGGGTCTCAGGAGTATATGAACCTGTTCTGTTAATCTGTTTATTAAGTCACAGGTGATGCGATAAACAGGAGACAGCAGAGGTGCGATTTGCGGTAAATTCAAGGAAAACAGTGATTCGTGGACGTTAAAGCTATTAAAAATACTTGGCCCTAACATGAAACCATACAGTAATTACCGCATAAAAGTAGATGAATGTGTTTTAGTCATACAATAGATCTAGACTGTGCAAAGGCAGTTAACCATAGACAATATTTGCACATTAACCCTTTCCATGCGTGGTATATCAGCAGATTAATATATAAATATCACAAAGGTTCGTCTACAAAGGTTCGTCTACATTAAAAGGTATTTATTACAAGTCAATACTACACATTTATCACAAACACACGCAGCCAATCCCCACAGAGCAACAGACCCTTTAACCTCTCTCTATATCTATCATATAGTAAACCCCTTCCCCACACGTTTGATCTCACCCACGGTTAGGCCTCCACATCTAGTAATGGATCACTGCTGCAAGTTCAGGCTTACCACCTCCACCAAGGAAGAAAAGAAACTGAATGATTCTCTGCCTGGCTATAGCTTATAAAACCTTAATTGAGATGATGTGGTTTATATCATATCCTGGTTTCCAGTGTATTCATGCATCACTTCCTTTAAGCACAAAAGTGGGAGGGAGGGAAAGCTTCTTAGCCCTCCCACCTAGGCCTGTTTACTTTGTTTAGCGAGATCCTGAAAGCAAGAAAAGATACCCCATTCCCTCACTTTTTATCCTTCTATGTTGCTCCGTTATCTAGTTATCTCTCTAGTACAAGAGAACCTAGTTGGAGCAAAAACCTGATATACAGGTGAAATTCAACCCACCATCCCTCCGGAATAGTTCCCTCAGCAACATTAAGTTCACCTGTACTTTCCTATGACTATCAATTCACATATACAAAGTGTCACAAAAAACTTATATACTGTAGATAGTTTAGGTTAGTGTGTGCGATACTTACCTGAAGCAATGTATGTGAAGAGGCATTAAACTTTGTGTTTAGTACAAATAGTAACTATACTAATAGGCACTAAATTGTAGTAGCAATATATTTTGTGATTTTTTTTTTTTTTTCATTTTTCAATCTTGGCCTGGTCTGTGTTTGAGGGATGGTAATGGTAAGGGCCTATTCCTCCTTGTGGAGGTATCCTAAATATCTTAAATATTGCACATTTCTTTGTAAATTTTCTTTCTAAAGATTTTACACTTGAAAATCACAATTTTCTTTTATACAGCCATTTAGATAAATTTGCTATTGACCATGTGTGAGGCCTAGTAAAACACAAGGCCCTATGCCATTGACCATGTGCTACACTTGGTCTATGTGTGAAGCCTAGTGTTAGCAAGGCCCTAAGCCTCATGGTGAATACATCTGCAATATGTAATCCTAATGGTGGCTTATTTTGTTTTTGATATTTTAGACATTTTGTTTAGTTTTGCCTGAAAGTAATAGATGTAGTCTTACATATTCTATTTTGCAATCATTGACTTTCTTTTTGAGTCTTTCTATTTCCTCGTTGTTTATGTCTCTCATTTCAGGAAAGGCCATCAAGGGGAAGCTTATCTGTAACTCACCCTAGTTAACATATCAGCATTGTTAGCACTATTTAAAGGGTGTTTCATTTGAATTTGTTTTTGGGGATTTTCCTTTGCTAAATTTTACATTTTAAAATTTCCTGTTTAGCAATTCTATATTTTTAGACAGTTTCTAATGTTATTTATTTATTTATTTTTGCTTGAAAGGAGAAACTACAACAGTTAGATGTATTCACTACCTATTTTAAACAAATTTCCTTGCTATTTTAACTGCTATTTGAATTTTTCTTTCACCATAGTTTGTGTCTCTCATTTCAGGATAGGCCATCAAGGGGAAGCTTATCTGTGTTTACCCTAGTTTACATATAGGCATTGTTAGCACTGTTTAAAAGGGGTTTCAATTTGATTAGTAATTTTTACACTTGAAAATTTCCTGTTTAGCAGTTTTCTTTGCGATTTTTCTTTTTCCTCTCAAACCCATTACATCTCCAAGACCTTTATTACAAATGGTGGCTTATTTTGTTTTGAATATTTTTATTAGAGACATTCACTACCTTTTTCCATTGCTATTTGCAATCATTTAACTCACCATTGTTTTTTCCCTCTCATTTCACGATAGGCCATCAAAGGGAAACGTCACCCTAGTTAACATAAAGACATTGTTACCATTGTTTGCACTATTTGAATTTGTTTTGGGGGATTTTACAATGGCACTCCCAGGTGCTAAATATTTTTCTGTGGAAGTGAACAATTATTTTAAGACTTATATTAAAAAGCATACATGCTCCCAAAGGCAACAGACTCAAACTGTGGCAAATATGAAGGCTTTGTGGATGGTTTGACAAACATTATTAGAACAAAGCTTAGTGCTAAGAAAATAAAAGGTTTAATAGCCCAATCAGTACTGGCTACAATTGGAGGTTTGGCAGATATGGTACAGGAGGTTAACAAAAGAGAATATAAAGTTAGCAGACAGACTGGAGGAATCAGACGAGAAAAAAGACTGCATTATGCTAGCTGCCTTAAAGACCACCAATATGATTGAAAAATTACAACAGGAATTAAAAGACATAGAGGAACAGAGAGATACGTATTTTGTTAAAATTTCAGAACTCCAGAGCATGGTAATGGAGTATAAAAATAAAATATAACTTGAAAAATCTAGGAGAGAGACACGTGATATGCCTAAACTGTATTTACTACGAGCACCAGTAATTGTCTCAGAAAGTTTCAATGTCCAAAAAATGCTAATAGGTTTCTCTACTCAGACACGTCCGTTGTCTATGGCTGAGAAGGATAATTTCCAAAAATGGTGGGGAAACATGCCAGCTAGTGATTTTAACAGCTTTTCACATTGGTTTAACAGGAGAACAGAGAGAGCTAGAAAAGGAGGCTTTAACTGGAAAGGACAGAGCTATTGGAGTATGCCATGGGCCCCAAAGCTAGTATATTACTGGGATTTAGGGGCAGTGTGTCTAAACAGGCATAAATAATTGCTGCAACAAGTTTCCATTTACTCAGTGTAGAGAAAGAATTAGCCAGCATTAGCATGAGACAAACAGACGGTCCTAGAGAAGTAGCTCAGCGCATATTGTTCTGGTGTACACTACACCAGCCCCAGCAGCCGATGGTGTTGGGTTTTTCAGCACACATATCTAGAGTGTTGGATGCTATACCCCAGGAATGTCAGGAGTTTTTTAGGCTCTTTGAGCAAACACCCACAGACCTAGAACTGCTGCTAACTAGAGCAGACAAGTGGTGGATTGATGATCCTCACACGGAACATGCAAGAATAATTGGAGAAACCATGAATGGGAGGAGCTTCAGGGAAATCATAGAAATAGGCTTGGTCAGAACTGGAGGAGGAAAGAAGGAAATAATTGGAGAAATCAGAGATTGGGAGACCATGAGAATAATGGAAGAAACAGGGATAGTGGTAACTGGAGGAGAAATGAAAAGGAAGATACACGAGTACAAATCTGAGATAGGAGGAGCCAGAGAGAGACAACATATTTCCTGGGAGTAATAATTGGAACACAAAAAGGATAGATAATAATTTGGTAAAACAGAGATGGGATGAGCCACACAGAGATACCAGCTACAGGCAAAATTGTAATTGGAGCACTAAAGGGAGAGAGGGTAACTGGTGATATAAGAGATTGGAGGACCTCAGAGAAATAACAGAATCAGGCAAAATGATAATTGGAGGAGGAAAGATGGGGTGATGGACTACAGGGATCCAAGTAAACAGACTGAGAGAATGAAGGGTAAGGTAGAAATATTGGGAGAACAGTTCAGGGAGTTAGAAAAGGCATTTAAGAAACAGGAAGATGAGAATAACAAGTCAGAATTACTATCAGTAAATGCATCTGACATAGATGATGACAAATCAATTTGTTTCTCAATTTGTTCAACCAGCTCACGGTATGTCACGGACTGGGTAGAGTACCGGAGGATAGGACCCGCAATGCGATGACCTGGTAGCTACTGCAACAAGTTTGGAAACAGAACAGTGTTTATTCCCCTGAATGGTATTATATCCTATGGTTGAGCCTCAGGCAAATGACCACCCAGGACTTGATACACTGACTGCAACCGCACACTGAAGCAGAGATCCGCAGTACTGGATGAGAAGAATAGTCGGCAGGCCGGGTCATACACGAAACAGGAAAAAAATACAACGTAAGGTATCAGAAGGCAAGGTCACTGGACAGGCAAAATGGTCGAGGCAGGCAGCAAACATCGGAGTCAAAATCAAAGCAGGAGTCAGAACCGGAAAATCAATAACAAACCCTGGATCTAGACACAAGGAACTATCTCAGGCAAGGTCTGAGTAGCAACTGAAGGGTTATATACAATCCAAGAGGTAAAACCCACCCCCAGGAGGTTCCTAAAAAAGTGTAAGTATAGCCCTTTAAGGCTATGCTAATTTTCTGTGTGTAGGGACACTGCGCATGTGCGCAGTCTCCGGCTGCCGCGCGTTCGTCGGCAGACTGGAGAAGATACAGGTAGCGCGTCCGCAGCCCAGGAGGGCTGAGACGAATGGAGCCTCCGTCGCCCACCTGCCATGTTTGTTGAGGCCACCTTGTGGCACCAGGTAAGTTTTTTCATTACAGGGTAACAAAGTTATATGAATGAAGCGTATTCTGAAGAAAACTCTTGAGAGGGCAGAACAAACCCAGCACATCAACTTTTCCTTGGGTCTCAAGCTAGACACTGACCCCACCCTACCCCACAACAATTATATTTTATCTTACAGGGCATCTGAAGGTGGAGCATAAAAAACAGTGATGATGGACCATTTGATAAAACCATGACAGATCTTACAGCTCTAATCCTAGACAACCACTTCATTTAATTGATGCTTATACTAGTAATATATTACGGAGTGACAGTGGGCTGAATTTTTGCCTATAAGATTCTTTGTTCCCACTAGGTTTTCTGTGTTAGAGTGGGGATAGCTAGAACATGTGCAACACAATAGAATTTAATGCTAGGGAATGTGGTCAATGCTCCTGTACAACATTTGTTTTTTTGATATGTTAATGAGGGCACACCTCCAATGACCTCACAAGCCATTCAATATACTTGTTGAATGAACAATCTGAATTCAGTCTCTTCCTGCCTTGCCTGCCTCCTGCATGCATAGGGCAATCTGTGATCTGTGATGGGTCTTTTGGTTGAAAACTAGGATTAAGGTTAAACTTGGGAGAATGTGGTATTGTGTGTTGGGCTGTCACTAATTATTGTATGTTACTGTGTTTTTGTCTCTTATTAAATATCTGTTAAAGTAGATGGACTTATATATATATATATATATACATGCTGTAGGGAACACAAACAGTGCCCCTGTTCAGCACTGACAGGGTTATCCCTACAATAGCCCTACAATCCTCTAGACCCACATAGTAGCTGGGGGTTCCTATAGGTGCTCCCTCTCTGTCCTTGCCTTACCACTGATAAAAATCCTCGGGCTGAGGACTGCTGAAATAGCCCTTGGCCCACCTGATGATGATGGTGTGGGTTAATGGATTTATTTTTAAATAATGATTTTGACTTAGTGCTAAACGAATGCTCTAATACACGGTGAACTGTGATTCAAATGAATCGCATGCTATTCTTTCGATAACGTGCAATAAAAAAATATTGTTCTTTTTATCAGTTAACAAGCATCCTTAAATAGACCCCATTTTATCTTAATTTATGCATATGTATGCAATTTTGCAAACATAATATGTAGATCACGTAATATTCTCTACATTCACAATATTACAATGTTTAGGTGATATAATCAATTTCATATTGCTAATTAGTAACTGTGTGTAACCATGCATTGCAAGGTATAGTTTAATATTTAAACACTGCTTTAAATGCTTGCATGGCAATTTTCACCAGATTCTGAACACTAGGACAGTGGGATCTGTACTTGTTTAAGTTTTTGCCTTTATGTACATATTTAAAATACTGTGGTGTTACAAATCTTATACATTTAAGTAAATCTAAAAAGAAGACAGCTTTTCTGATTCTCCCCTGATTTCCTTAATTTATCTATTTTTAGTAAGCCTGAATGTGGACAATTTTGGATGTGTAATTCAGGTGCATTAGCTGAACATTTAGTTGAAAGTAGCTTACTAAATGGCTTAATGACAAATGCTTTTGTTGTTTGGCCATTTCAGTATATTCAAACTACAGTGCATCAATCCTCTATTAAGTATTTAATGCCTTTTGAAATTGACAATTTAAAATCTAAACTAATAAGGTGAATCTGCACCAAAGGAAATGCATCTGAACATACCTGAATAATTCCCTAACAGGAAAGCCAAAATGTACTATACTACTATACTATCTATAAAATATAGTATACTTCCCTCACTGGAATAGAAGCAGTGGCTTCATAGTCCAATGGGCACCAAACCTAAATAAGCAAGCGGATTCATTTTTGAGCATACAAAAAATAGGACATTATACAGCCATCTCACAAATAAAAAACAAAAAAAATGCAATTTTACAGAAACATGCATGTTAGCTATGATTAAATTGAGTTGAAAATAATAAATGTATTAAAAATAGAAATTTGTGTAAGAATCTCAAATTAAAAATGACAACCCGAAGACTTTACAGAGGTTGTAAATATCATTGCAGCCCCTGGCAATGACTAAGGTTATTTACTTACCCAACCAATGGGAATATCTTGTGTCAGTCTTTTGTGAAAGCGGAGGGACTTGCATACTATATCTAATTCTTTAAGTCAGCAGTGGGTTTTACAAGTCTAGCAGTGTCTGTGTTAATATTCATAATGTTAATTTGCTACTCTTTATGTATGATGTACACATTAACTTCTCCAGGTTTGAGTAGCAGGCATAATTTGTTGGATTATTAAGAAAAAGTAAAATGTTTGGCATTTTGTATAAAATACAGAAGAAAGGAATCTGGACATGTAATGAAACTGAGGCAATCA
The DNA here is from genome assembly GCA_036172795.1 of Pelodytes ibericus. Lineage (NCBI taxonomy): Eukaryota > Metazoa > Chordata > Amphibia > Anura > Pelodytidae > Pelodytes > Pelodytes ibericus. The sequence goes on along the minus strand of CM069860.1, from coordinate 131,837,784 downwards.
GTATTTACTGAAACCAACTATAATAAATGACTGTTTCAAAATGTGTCACTTTTCCCTAGATCTAGTGACCTGTACATTACTTTATCATCATTATCTGCCAGAAAGTTGTTTCTGGGTGGCGTCTCCTATTAATGAGGACTATAGATTGACAAACTAGTGACCTCGGCTCAACACCTAAAATCCATTCACAGAGTTTTCCCTCACTGCTCATAATATAATCATATCAGGGTAATATTTGGCTTTCCTTTTCATTCTTTATCTATACATACAGTATAAGCATTTGCTAAATATGTTCACATTTACCTTCAAGACATCTCCCAATGTATCTTTATTTTTTTAGTCAGAGATCAAATAGAACCAAAAGTTGAAATGTACTGACACTTGACTTGTTTCCTGCAACATAATATTTTCTTTTCCATTCTGACTTCAGTCAAACCCATCTTAAATAAATCTACTAGACTTCTATATCTTATATACAGTCAAGCTATTTCATTGTTCTGGATGGATTAATTACATACAGAATCAAAGCCCAAATCTTGACTTAATGCTACAAATCCCCAAGTAACCCTAAAGGGCTCAATACCAAATATCTACACCACCCATTATTGCAATCACCAATGAACCACCTGTTATAAGTACTCCTTCATCTGCCCACATAATATTATCTGTTTCATACCTTTTCTACTGAATTTATTACATCAGCTGCTCACTCACACTTCCTAACTCTAAATGTTTTCTAAAAATTACCTTGCACATTACCAAAGCCACCCAACTTCATTGTTAATATTTGTGCCCTATCAGGGGTCTTTTCTAAGTTTCATAGGCCATTGTTAAAACCCTCCTAGCAGTCCAATCAGCTCTTATACTATATGCTCTTACAAGAAGGACGATCATCTTATTCAGTATTAATATGAATCTCAGGGTTGCATATACTCATGGGGAGTTGTAATTAAATTAAGGTGGACCATGAAGAAAGCTGCAATATTGTTGCATGCGCCTATATTTTTGAAGAAATACTGGCATAAAAAACAAGCACTGAAAAGTGACAGGAGTGACAGTGCTTCATTCGCACACATGAAAGTTTCAGTATGTATAAAAGATGCAATCTTCATTATACATAAAGTTTTATAAACTTCCCAATACTTTCATGTGTGTAACTTTTTTTGTTGTCAATAATTCTTATTATACCATTTTGAATATAGTTTTTGAATCATTTATGAATTGCCATCACAGTGTGAGTGTCATAAAGCAATCACTGCATTGCACAGCACTGTAGCACAAGCGGCTCTGCTAAAGGAGTTATGATCTCTACTCTAGGTTTAGAGCTAATACAATAATCATTACTGATTCTCTTTAAAATATATTTCACACTTTTCTGTAACTGATTTTAGTGCACAGAAACATAACTCACAAAGGTGCTTTACAAATTTGGGTTGGCTTTTTAAGGGGCCTCAATTTGTTTCACATTTTCCACTGCATACAATTTTTAATCTGCCTCCATCATTTCTATTTGTAAAGCTGAATTTATCATACATCCTTATATCTATTTTGCCAAATATTTATAGACAGACAAATAGAAACAGAGATACAGATACTCACATGCACACACAGATCAAATACTTTGCACAAGGCGATCAGCACACAATCATTCAAAAATACCTTTAATATATATTATCGTTTAAAGTTAGTTTACATTTTTTAAAATCTCTTATTTTAATTTTATAGAGTTATTTTAAATCCTTTACTGCATAGTTCAGTAATATAAGATTGAGAAGGGCATATATTTTAGGCCATGAATCCTTTTTGATTCTTATTTAGGAACAAGTTTTCTCTACAAAAGAACATTTTGTTATATCATTTAAAATTCTCATGGAACCAATGATGGTATGATGACTAATATGATATATAAAAAGATTAGAACTGCCTGACAGGTGAGATGTGAGGCTCCCAGGACTATAGAAAATCAATGACCATCCTCACAAGAATTTCTCTAGCCAGAGTAGATAAAGGTCTTATCCCACTCTAGTGTTAAGTAATGGCTGAGCCAGCTATATTTATTTCTGTTTACTATTAACATTAATAAAGCATCACGGTAATTCAAACTTTTAGCTTATTTAACTACTTAAAGCCCTCTACTGGGCATATGTCACATTCAAGACAGAGGACCAGAGACAGAACAGAGTTAATTTACCTCATGCCATTGAATAAATTACACCATAATAAAAAAAAGTGGAGATAAAAACTATTGATAAGGGATATATTATGTCTTTGAATCCTAGTGTGTCTGTTTCTTTAAAAAAAAAAAAACTCCCTTCAAGTAACATTATATAATACCAAGCAGTACCAGGAATAACTTGGTACATACAAATTATGGGGGTAAAAGGGTATGCTTTTTATATACAAATATGCACACTTAAAAAAATACCCAGTCAATCATTCCTAGATTTGTGTGTATAAACTTCCATATACCCAGATGCTGCTAGCAGACAGCAGATATCTATCTCCCCAGTGTAATCATATTAAGCCTACATAGCCATCCCTGGTGAATGATTTAAAACTAATTGCATCTGATGGAATTTGATTAACTTTTCTGAATCCTTTTTTGATTCAATAACAATATTCTTTATTCAATAAAGATTCATTTATTAATAGCCAAGGTTCACTTCTGACTCTGTAGTTACTGAAATAGTTGAACTAATAAGAGAATATCTAGAGAAACATGACCTGTCTTATATAACAATGCTTTCTGATCATTGTACATTATAAGTACAATACGAGGACTTTAGGGTTTTGATGAATATTAACCCAGACTGATTTGTTTTCATAGAAACAAAGATAAAGCCAGACCAAAATCTAACAGGAGTGTTGCAATGTTTGGCTTTTGGTTTAATGCTCAAGAACATAACTTTTTGAATTTCAACCCACTGGGATCTGCTAAATGAGATCTAAGGTTGCTGAATACTGTAAGACTGTAATTGAACCAGGAGACCCCCGCTTACCCCGCACTGAGGGACCAACTCCAGGGCTGCATCTGGCACCCCAGGGTAAACTCGCGGTGCGATCTTTCGGCATCCCCGGTCTCGAGTTGCAGACGTGCAGTGCTTGGTTGGCGCACGAGTTCCGACAACTTTTTTTGCCTCCGGTTAGCATCACGGGGGGGGGGGGGGGTCCAGTAGGACCAGGGAGAGGGGGAGTGGAGTTTCCTCCACCTCCTCCTCTGTATAGTTTATGAAGGGGGGGCAGATACCCGGCTCTAGGAGGCGGGAATATGGGAGGTCAGTCCCTATATAAACCCCTCACTTGCTACACTCCTTGCTTACTTGTTGAGCTAGTTGGTGTACCATCTTAGTCTCCTTCTCTATTCCTCAACATTTATCCTCTTATCTCCTGCCCTTGGACCTTGGCCTCTCTCCTTGTTCTCGATCCTCCGCTGCCTGCCTCAAACATTGGACTGTCTCTCGACCACTCTTTTGCCTATTCCTTTATTGCCTTCTCTACGCTCCACCATCCCTTGGTGCACGACAATTAATATGTCACATAGGTGGTACTAACTTCTGCAATTCACAGCTCCAACAATGCAAGAAGGTAATTAGAATTGGAGACGGACAAACTACTATTTATTATAGCTACATGACAAAAGCTGGTATATGAATCAATATATTAAAGGGTGAGCTGTCAGCTAAATTTGCTCAGCTGACATTTCCCTCTGTTTGTGGACATTGTCCTCTGTTTGATCAGCTCAGATTTGCACCTTTCTTAAAGGACTCCTCTGACATGAAAATGATTTACCTTTTTTATGCACATGAAAGTTCAGTAATAATAACTATATTTTTATTCAAATCTGTCCTCCTTCTCTAAAATGTAACTGGAGCCAGGGAGGGAAAAAAAAAAACAACATTTAAAATGTTTCTGTTACAAATTATTCTATACTTGCATTGCACAGGAATATGCAGGGAACACACATCCAGAGGCTTTTTTCACCAGAACATATAAGAACACAATTAAGTTGGATAAAATGAAAAATTAGAAAATGATTGCAAGAGAAAGTAATATTATTATTACTACCCCACTTGCTGGACCCAGCACAAAGGAGAATCAGGATGAAGAAGAAGGCCATTAGCTCATTGCAACTATGTTGTAGAAAAGTCTTTGTTTATAGAATTGCAAAGCATTTTATTCAATAGGGCAATTTTGCCGTTAACACCGATCATGGAATCAAGCTCCTCATGGAAAAGTTTAGTACAGGAATTTAAAAAAATAAAGATTTGAAATTTTGTTTGTATCACCACATGATATGTCCTATGTATTTTTATATATTAGTTTCAGTTATCCATTCTTATTCCACATTCTCTTTAGCCCCACTATAACTTTTTGAGAGACTTTGTAACAACATACATATTTTTATCTGCACCAAACCACATGTAGTCTCTAGAAATAGTTGCAATCAAAGCGTTTAGGTATGAAAAAATGTGGTCAGCATCCATACATTGTAACAATATGTTTAATAAATTGTGAACAATTGTTATTGGTTGGCCTATAATATACTTAAAATATGTTTTAAAAAAGGTCAAAAAGATCACACACAATAAAGTTAGGGACTTCAGTCAAAGCATTTCATGTGGCTATGGATTATTTCAAGATAGAGGTGGAAGATGTAAAATGATGTTTATGGTTTTTTTTGAGTAATCATTTAAATACCTTGCTAGTAAGAGTGTCCAAAGAGGAATTATTTGGGTTCAGGAGCTCACACTTTCCTGGGGCGTTCAGGGCAATGTTTTTTAGGCATAACTGACAGGATTTGGAAAGGGATTACATGTGGGGACAATAAGATTATAGATTGATTGAAATAGCCACGCTTTGCCATAATTACAAGATATTCGGTTAAAAAGCCTTAACATCAGGAAACCATCTAACATCTCACACATCTTCTCACACACACATTTTGGACTAGTAGTAATGTAGGGTTTAAATTGTAGGTATACAGTGCTTCAGAGAAATACTTGTGTGGCATGGGATACCTTCTCTTGATCCATGGTAAGCCATAGCATCCAGGTCCTGCTCCAAGTCTGAGCTTGCTGCCCTAGGTGTATGTGAGTTGGTTTTGGACCATGTGTGCATTTTACCATAAAAGGGTATGCATCATGCCTTGGGAGCAGGTCGAATGGGAGAATTTTTCTAACTCAGCTAATTTGGCCCTATGTTTAAAATTCCCATCTCAATTACCTACAATTTTCGATTTATTGAGTAGACCCTTTAGTGCAGTGGGGTCCAACATGAAGGGTGCTGGGCTGCTTTCTTGTTTGTATTCCCTTCTTCTGCACCCACATTGCACCTATTGCACCTAAAGGACTTAACACATCACCATACAGTACCTACAGCACTTGACTTGCACTCATAGTACACCCGTATGATTTGGCATGCGACAGTGTCAATTTGACCCACAGACCATCCCACAGTGTCACTTGACCCCACAGTACATGTTACCCCACAGAAGATACAACAGCATCACTTTGCCAATTAAAATAAGCAACAGTCAGGTACCAATTAACATATCACAGTCACTTTGCCATAAGTATATTCAACAGCCAGTTTGCCAATTAAAATATGCCACTGTTTGTCCATTAAAAATGCAACCATTTGTCCAATAAAATCGCCACAGTTTGTCCATTACAATATTCCCCAGCCACATGCCCTTAAAATATACCACAGCCAGTTTGTATATATGCCACTGTTAGTTTGCATATTAAAATATGTTTGTTCATTAAAATGTACCACTGTTTGGCCACTAATATGCCACAGCCAGGTTATCCATTAATATGCCACCGACATTCTGCCCATTATATGCCACAGCGAGTTTGCCCATTAATATGTCATGGTTAGTTTGCCCATTAATATGCCACTGTTAGTTTATCTATTAACATGCCACAGCCAGTTTGCACATTAATATGCCATTTGGAAGGGTTTTGAGGGCGCAGGATGTCACACAGGAAACATAAAATAAGATAAAAATAGAAAACAAATATAGTGCAATAAAGTTTAAAACAACAGTGTATTTGAGTGGTGTATATTTGAAGCGCACTCACAAATATCTGGAATAATAAGCCTTTAGGAGCAGAAGGGTTCCAAAAAATGTTCTTATTTAATTCTGCACCGTAGGAATAAAAACATAAACAAACATAGAGTAGTAAAATAGTGGAGAGAGTGACCTGCACGTGAAAGTTACACTTACAGACTCCACATTTCGATAGGCATGTAAAAAAGTCCACAACAAGGAGTTACTTCCGATCTGGCTTGCTGTAACACAATAACTGGCTCAACGTGTTTCTCCAGGTGAGTCCTGGCTTCATCAGGAGCAATAGTGATGATGATGAAGCCAGGACTCACCTGGAGAAATGCAAATCAAAGGACAAATAAAGACATAAACATACATATACATAAAAGGGTTGACACGTGCCTGACTAAAAGTGCAAAGTGCAAATCAACCATCCTAAAAATGGTTACAGGTTCGAGAAGAGAAAGGAAAATAAAAGAAACAGAGGAAGAGAGAGAGAAAGAAGAAAAAAAGGAGAAATACATATAAATACAAATAAAGTCCCACTAGGATCCATCCTGTCCGTCCCACATCAGTCCGCCGCCTACCCCCACAGAAAAAAACACAATCGAGTTAGGCACTAAAAAGTTAGCATCCCTCCTTCCCACAGAGCCCATATCTCCTCAAATCTCCTCTCCAGCCCCCTCGATAGATAAAACATCCTCTCCGCTGTCAGCTGGAATTCAAGCTGTTTACAAATATCTACCCATGTGGGGTTGTCTTGCCTCCTCTAGAGGCATGCAAGGGAGAGCTTTACTGCCATAAGTATGTTAATTGCAAGAAATTATTTTGGTGATCTACCAAAACCTAAATTTATGTGAAACAAAAAAGTTTCAGATGTTAATGGAATATTTCTTTGAAAAATAGAGTTTAAGATTCGTGAGACTTTACTTCTAATAGGAGTCAGACAATCACAAGACCACCAGGTGTGAAAATGGGTACCCTCTTCTCTGGCGCATCTCCAACAAAGATTTATGGAATCAGGAAAGAATTTATTAAGTCGTGATGGAACAAGGTACCATCGATAGAACACCTTATAAAATAACTCCTGTAGATTGACCATGTAAGGCACCTCTGGTACTGTGACATGTCTGATTCCATACTTCCATAGGAAATGTTTTCCCCAGATCCAATGAAGTATAGAAATAGGTTTGTCGTGTATTAACGAGTCCTCCAGCAGTACCCGTAGCTTCGATATAGCTCCAGACCTCTTAGGAAAAATCTATCTAGAGGAGAGCTCTCCACCGAAGGATTAACATCTAAGTATTTTTTAATTCTAATTCAGTTAAACATTGAGAACACAAATAAACTTGATGAGGCGCGTAGTTTCATGTGGAATGATTCCCCCCCCCCCCCACCCCCCCAGCATAATATCCGAGATTTTTAAAAAGCCTAAGGAAGACCACTGAGTGATGTCCTAGTCTGGAACACCAATTGTGAGAGCCCCCATAGGAGGAAGTCTAGTTATACCATATACTTCAGAAAACAGCTTCTTAAACTTGAACATACCTCTAACGACATCTAAAATTATAGGATTAGAGATTTTCAGTTTGTTAAATATATGTTTTTTTGTCCAGAAAAAGTAAAAAGGATTAAGGCCCAAACAATCCAGGGTCTTAATTTGACACCAGACAGTGTCATGAGGTGACTTATGTTTCCAGGCCAAAACATTTGTAAACAAACATATTCGTATTCTGTGTTGAAAATTACACCAGCTTTTAAATAAAATAAAAATAAAAAGTCCGAAAAAAATATGGGCAAACATGCCCATTTTTATTCACAAATTGTGAGGGTTAAACTTTAAGTAACTTGTAAAAGTAACAAGGTGCAAAAATAGTTTTGAACGTAAAATGTATTTGCATTTTCTTAGTACATGCCCCCGTGTGCATCATGTGAAGACCGATACAGTGTAAGGAAGTAATGTAATTTCCTATACTGTATAAGTCGGAGTTACAGTGAGGGAGAGCTGGGAAGAGATCATCTATGTGTTCAATATCTAAATGAATGATGTGTGCTTCTTCGTGCCACTAGCTGCAGTTTAACAACACATTCAGTGTTCTTACTGATAAGATTCCTAGAACATTAGCACCTTAGTGCACTTTCATTTCACAAAAACACAGATTAGATTTTTTGCAAAATGTATAGTTTTGGCAGTAATACATATTGAATTTCTAACTCCAGATAAGTGGGTAATTTCATTCATTAGGTTTCATTTATTACAATGTTCTTTTATAAATATAGATTTACCTCAAAATATATTTTTAAAAATATAAAGGATGTCAAAAGTAACAGCAGGCATGGAATGTTGAGTAGAGTAACATGATCTGTTCACTTTCTCAGATATAACAAGCTAGTGAACATTCTATTCCAGTTCAAAAGTACTGTTCATTTAAACTGGGCAGAATTGTGCTCAGGTTTCAGGCAAGTGAGGCTAGAGGACCTGGGAGAGGCAACAAGACTATAGAACTAAAAATACAACAGATGTTTTATGCCTTTGCAGCACTCTCAAGCAACTGGTGATGAAGAAAACTTAATTCAAAGCCTAAATTCCGATTTTCAAGTTTGTTTTCCGCAAGCTTGAGAATTGTAGATCGGTGTTCCCTGTCAATGTAGAATATATTACACATCAATTTCATTTTCAGACACTGAAATGGCTAATTACTCTAGCAAATTCTATTTCTTAAACATTCTCAAAGTATGCCAATTGAAAATGCTAAGTTAGGCAATGCATGTGTTTCCAGAACTGTCTTATATACAGAAATGGTCCTGACGTAATGCTAAATGACTCAGCAATTATCCCTCTGGTGAGTGTTTACTTTATTCTCCCACAAACCTTGCAGCTTGTATATCCTATTTGATCCATTAACCATCTAGTGTAACAGTTTACAGTTATGGTCTAGAACATGCAGAAAACCCGGGGGTTTATTCAATAAATAGGGAATTGAGAAGGGAATTACACACTTAAGATCAAAGTAGATGAGTTGGAAACATTTTCCCACTCAACTATACTTCAAACTCTGCTATTCTGGTTATAGAGGAAATGTGTCACCTAAATATTGCTTATACTGTGAATGTAGAGAATAAACATTGATTGACATTTCTATGTATATTATGTTAGCAGAACTAAAAGCAAATAAGGACAAACATGATTTAAGATCTGTGGTGTCTGCTGTTTCTGATGTCAAGCTGACACCTAGATATACAAATTATACATTCTTCATTGGAATGTTAATATGCATATCAGGCCACAGGTATGAGACTCCACAGACACATTTAAAACACATTGTCTCTAAATTCAGGCATGTTTTGCTAACACAATGTATAGATCATATTGAATCATTTTGTAATCTCTACATGCACAGTAAAAACAATGTTTAGGTGATACAGTCCATTTAAGTACTCAAAATGTTCTGATCTGACCTTATCTCAGGCTAAATAGGGTAATAAAGCCAAATAGCAACATACACATTAGTACCCTATAGTCATATGTGCAAATACACATCATACTGTACTTTTTAAAACACTGAAATATGTTCTGTTTATGATTTTAAGAAACTGAAATACTCTCGCTCATCCACTGAGTAATTAAATAATTGGCATGATAAGGTGCTGACAAAAGATGTATCTATCATTGGTCCTAAATACAGGCTTTTGTTCAAAAACCCTAATTCTATTACTTTCCATAAAACATTAGTTTGGTTGAAACTTATGGACTTCAACACATTCTTTCTTGACCCAGTTTGTTTTAAATCACAAATATCCCCCAGTTTCCATTGTTGAATTCCTGATGAATTCAATTTGTGAAAATGTTTAGCTTTCCTTTTAGAGACTTACAATGGCAAATTCATTATATACCATGGTGCATATAAAACAAACAAGATAAACAAACAAATGAATGCTAATCATACAAAACATACACTACAAAAGAATCACAAATTAATGCATTATACACACTGTTTATAAACAGATTTAAGTGTTTTTTGAGATTTGGCAATAAACCAATTACAGTCATGGGGAAAATAAAGTACACCCTCTTTGGATTCTATGGTTTTTACATATCAGGACATAAAAACAATCATCTATTCATTAGCAGGTCTTAAAATTATGTAAATACAACCTCACAACCTGACCAACAACACATGACTTATTAACTTATTATCTAAAACTCAAAATTTGAGAGAGAGAGAGAGAGAGAGAGAGAGAGAGAGAGAGAGAGAGAGAGAGAGACACTGTCTCTGTGTGTATGTGTGAGATTGTGTTTATGATTGCATGATTTATGTGCTTTTGCCTGGCTGTTATAAGTGGGAGGGGAAAGGGGAGGGGCAAGGGGAGGGGCAAGAGGCAGAGCCAAGGGGCAGAAAAATGAGGGTTTGCCTAGGTTGGCAAAAATCCTTGCACCGGCCCTGTTTATAATTAAATGTGCTATATATAAATTTGTATAGCTCTGCTGATTAGACTAAACCTGAAACATAAACGCGTTCTGGACTCATCCTGCAATTTTATCCTATATGCTGTGCACTCTGTATCCTGGTTTCACACTTTTGAAAAATACTACTACATGCTGAAAAGAGACTGCTGACGGCCGTGTGGCGCCCACTTTGCTTGTTGCAGTAAACTTACATGTAAGCAGATACTGTTTTTCTATTAAATGTGATTGTTACATTTTACTAACTGGATACTTTGTGGTCATGTCCCTTTGAGTCTACTCCATAGATGAATATCAGCTGGAGCTGACGGATGCTTTATATATATCTCCTGCCTAAAAAGGTGTTGTGAGTGTATCAAGATTTTTTCTTCTGTAATAGTTTGAGATTATCTTCTCACTGATCATTTGATATTTACCACAGTTTGTTTTAAGCGCACTATCTGTCATTTTTGTTTAAAATTGTATCTTTTGGTGTGATTTAGGGACACACTGTCAAAGTGCTGCTAAAAGCTACGAATACAGCTCTGGGAACACTTTTGTTTTTATCCAGAAAAATTAGAATATCGTTCAAAAGTTCATTTATTTCAGTAATGCAACATAAAAGGGGAAACTAATATATGAGATGGATGCATTACATGCAAAGCAAGATAGTTCAAGCCGTGATTTGTCATAAGTGCGATGATTATGGCTTGCAGGTCTTGAAAACCCCAAATCCACAACCTCAGTAAATTAGAATATTACATGCAATTAATAAAACAAGGAGTGTACATAGAACAATATCGGACATCTGAAAAGTATAAGCATGGATTTGGACTCAGCACTTGGTTTGGGCCTGTTGCACTGCTGAGGTGTTATGGAAGACCAGGATGCTTTAATAGCGGCCTTCAGCTCTTCTGCATTGTTCGGTCTCTATGGGGTTCAGGTCAGACGAGTTTGCTGGCCAATCAAGCACAGTAATCCCACGGTTATTGAACCAGGCTTTGGTGCTTTTAGCAGTGTGGGCAGGTGCCAAGTCCTGCTGGAAAATGAAGTCAGCATCCCCATAAAGCTCGTCTGTGGAAGGAAGCATGAAGTGCTCGAAAATCTCCTGGTAGACGGCTGCGTTGACCCTGGACTTAATGAAGCACAGTGGACCAACACCAGCAGATGTAATGGCTCCCCAAATCAACACAGACTGTGGAAACTTCATACTGGACTTCAAGCATCTTGCGGTGTGTGCCTCTCCATTCTTCCTCCAGACTCTGGGTCCTTGGTTTCCTAATGAGATGCAAAAGTTGCTCTCATCACAAAAGAGGACTTTGGACCACTGAGCAACAGACCAGGTCTGTTTTTCTTTAGCCCAGATAAGACACTTCTGACGTTGTTTGTTGTTCAGGAGCGGCTTGACAAGAGGAATACAACATCTGAAGTCCATGTACAGGATCCGTCTGTGTGTGGTGGCTCTTGATTCACTGACTCCAGCCTCAGTCCACTCCTTGTGAAAGTCCCCAACACATTTGAATGGCCTTTTCCTCACTATCCTCTCCAGGCTGCGGTCATCCCTGCTGCTTGTGCACCTTTTCTTCCCCACTTTTCCCTTCCACATAACTTTCTATTAATGTTCTTTGATACAGCACTTTGGGAACATCCAACTTCCTTTGCAATTACCTTTTGAGGCTTTCCCTCCTTATGGACGGTGTCAATGATGGTTTTCTGTCAGGTCAGCAGTCTTCCTCATAATTGTGATTCCTACTGAACCAGAATGAGAGACCATTTAAAAGCTCAGAAACTCTTTGCAGGTATTATGGCTTACTTAGCTGATTAGAGTGGGACACTGTGAGCCTAGAATATTGCACCTTTTCACAATATTCTAATTTACTGAGATTGTGGATTTGGGGTTTTCATGAGCTGTAAGCCATAATCATTGTACTTATGACAAATCACGACCTGAACTATCTTGCTTTGCATGTAATGTGTCTATCTCATATATTAGTTTCGCCTTTTACATTGTATTACTGAAATAAATGAACTTTTGCACAATATTCTATTTTTTCGAGTATCACCTGTATGTTGTATTTACTGGATTGTAATAGAAGAGTGTTATCCAACTTATTTAATGTGAGGAGACCAAACCATGCAAAAGGCTTGGGGTCTGGACATATTTACATACAAAAGACCCAATGGGGTTTTTAACAACAACATAATTAGAACATTGAGGTCCGACTGGTGGCCCACGGGCCAGATGTCTCTCCCAATGGGTTTTCACCTCTCTGCCTGACAAGCCAATAGGTTCTATTGAACTGAATTGGATAATTTTTCCAACTCAGCTACTCTGGCCTTTAATTTCAACTTCCCTTCTCAATTCCGGGCAATTCTATCTTTCATGAGTATAGCCTTTAGTTTACATTAACATTTAATATAATAGCACCTGGTACAGAGCATAAAACTTATTTACAGAACAGATTTTTATGAACAGAGACAGACCAATGGATAAGCTAGAGAGCCATGCTTGCAAGCTTACAATCTAAAATAAATAATGTTCAGCCCCCCTATCCTAGGTCTCTGCATGGAATGTGCTCCTCCACATTTAAAACTAAACTAACACTGTCTTATAATAAAAGCATTAACTGTCATGTTATTATATAAGGTTTTGATTGAAAACACATTAAAAACACATTGGGGCTACCCATTTACATGTCAGAGCATCACATTAACTGACTTGTGTTATATTCAGTCCTTCTGTGTCTCTAAAAAACATGTAATTTAAAAAAATATTGTTTTACATTAGTGAAGTAGGTAATTTGTGAATCCATAATGTTGATTAAATAAATCCAAAGAGCCAAATTAGCTTACAATTTGTTAAACACATTTTAGAATTTTAGCAAGACAAGATAATGTCAATTAATTTCCATTGCAATAAAAAAAGTGGCTACATCAATTTTATTTAAGAGATTTTCAGCATGTAGTGTTTGTACGTTAACAGTAATCTGTCCAGAAGAAAAGTTAAATTGATGTCTCTGGTGTTTGTGGGATGATCACTGAAACGTTTACTTATGGCATTTACACAATAGCAGCAAATTAATTTGAATAAAGCACAGTTAGTGTGGGACGATACATAGAAATATCAACAGACAAGAAAAAATTGCTAATTTATCCCTCTGTGGCATGCCTTTTTAGCCATGAGTTACCCTTGGTGACATGGTCTGTTTTATCAGTTCTGCGGTGTTTGTGTTTAGCTGTAATAGCTGTACTGTTTTTAATGGCAAAAGAAGGGCTTTCTTAGGATACCATTACTTTCATCATATCATACAATTTACTACAAAAAATTATAAAATATGGTAAAAAAAAACAAAAAAACTTTGACCTACAAAAACAAAACAAATGGTAAAAAAGACCCTAAATATTTTCAACATGTTGAATATAGAAATATGCCATGTTTACATGTTTTTCTGTTGTGTTTTTGTGTGTGCATGCTATAAGGCAATAACGAAAAGTAGCGTTTTTGATCCTTACCATTTTTTCCTACATTGACCCCAGTCCTAACCCTAAACCTAAATCTAGAGCCCTAACTCTAACCCTTATGCTAATGCTAATGTTAAGACTAACCCAAGATTTATTGCTAATTTAGCCTTTTTGATTTTTTGTATTGTAATGTTGCTCTAGGGGCATTCTAGCAACAGCAACAGAGAGAGGGAAGTGATAACTGATCACTTATGAAGCTCTTTCCCACAACAGGGCAGCACCAAATTGGAGTGGCATGCTGTTCTCTAATAGGGTGCCCACTCTCGATCACGAGTAAATTCAGCAGGGAATTTAGGTGTTGCTTAATGCCTCGACAACACAGCCTAATTGGTGTTAGCGAACACTGAGCGCTAACACCACTCATTCCACCCCAAGACATGCCATGCACAACCTATGTTGAAAACGTTTGTGCCTGACATGTCCAAGGGGTAAAAACTATTCTTAAATATCATCTTAAATATCATCTAAAAAATTATAACTTTTTCACATATAGCAATATCACCTAATCAATATGCCCATTTATGGTTGTATTCTCCATTCTCTTGATCCTATATGTATATTTGAAACATTACCATGCTCCTATTGGTGTTCATATAATGCATCCAATGAAATTGTATGAACTATAGAGGCTTTTGTGCCCAAGTGAATATGTTTGAGAGACTGCGAGACAGTGGTGGTCCCAAGCATGATATGGCCATTTGGTGTGACTAAATGTCCAAATTGAGGATTTAAGATCATGTATTGTGTACTCATTTTTTTTTCAATTCTTTATTTATGTAAGAATTTTCTTTTTTTTTCACTCAATTATTGCAATTTAGAACACAAGTAATCATGTACAGTCATGTATCACAAAAAATAATTAACAGTGACAGCTAATACGGGGCCACTCTGTCCCAATATGTTTCGGATATTATAACACATATCACAAAATAGTTCCGAACATATCATAATATATACATTCTATTAACTTTTGAACTTTGGTATCCCTTTATCGGGCGACTCAATTTTGCAGTAGAAAACCACCTGGCACACTTATGAAGAATAAAATGGTTCTAAAGTTAGATCCAAACTGGGACTTATTTACACCTCTTGTCTCGACCTATGGGCATCAGTTGTTCCCTGGGATCCCTGGGGCTTCCTACTCTCTCCTGCCATTCCCATAATTGGAAACACTTCCATCCATGGACCCCAACGTTTTTGGAAAGGGGTGGGGGCCTTGTGAACCAAGGCCGTAAGGTAATCCATTTCAACCACTTCTCCTGTGAGCTTGAGAACCCTGGACATGGAAGGTACCGAAGGGTTATCCCACACTTGGGCTATGGCCCTGCGAGCTGCTTGGCCTATCCTGGCCACTAATCTATTTTCATAGGTCGTTAGAGTATCTAACTGTTTGGATAAGAGAAAAATATATGGGTCTAGCTGTACTGGTTTCAGTAAAAGTCTCGATAGGAATTGTTGGACATGAACCCATAGCTACTGTACATGTGGGAACGCCCACCAACTGTGGATATATGTGCCTACCGCTCCACATCCCTTCCAACAGCCAGGAGTTGTAATTGTACCCATCATGGCCATTTTAGAGGGAGTTAAATACCATCTCATCATAGTTTTATAAGCCTGTTCTTTATGTTGTGTGCATATTGATAGCTTGGCTGTGGCCTCCCAAATGCCCCTCCAGTCTTCACTATCTATGGGATAACCTAGGTCCTTCTCCCAAGCTTTGATATAAGTTAAGGGGATGGCTGATTTGGGAGAGGTGAGATCCCCATATAATTGAGAGATCAACCGTTTTTTCCTGGGGGCGTCCATGCATTGTCGATCGAACCACGATGGGGTAGTTGTGGCTGCTTTTCTGATTTCAGGGCGTTGGACCAGATCCCTAAGTTGCATAAATCTAAAAAATTGTGTACACATTTTGATCACTTTAGCAGCAAACCTTATTAAATCTACTGTTGTCAAGTAACCAAATTTATTTATCTGGCTTTGTGCCAGAACATTGTTATACAAACCTAAGGGCTCATTCAGCTAGTTTTATATTAGTAACACAGAATTGCGACATTTATCTCACTTAAAGTTACTGTCTGGTAAAGTACACTGTATTCAAGGTACACAAGGCTGAGCACCGTAACAGCACATATATTACATTGTAACTGTGATATGTAGTATTTATACAAAAGTTCCCAATAGAAGTTGTGATACAAATAGACCCTTAATTTTGCTACATCAGTCTCTATGTCTGGTTCAATTATAAATGCTATTTAGCATTTTCAATATCCAGTGGACTGTGATAATATTGAGGTGTAACTATATCCATAAAATATACACACAACCATTTCTTAAATGTATCATTACTTTTTAATCTTTAGTGTTTTCTTTTAGTATGAGCAAATTGCACATTTTTGTTTCATAATATATTTTATTCATCTTTGATCTATCAATGAATACCTGGGTTACCCCTAAACTCCCATTCTATTGTTGGAAGATTATCTCCTTCATTGTTTATTATATGTATTTCCATACCTTAAAGGGCAGATGAAACATTAAATCAAATTTAAAATAATGTGTTTTGAACTATAATTGCAGCTTGCACAGAGAAAATCATCACCACTGGGTGAAGTCCTCACACTACTATTTCTGATGCCTCTTCCATGTAACTAAAAAGCCTTATGAGTGGTAAAGTGATGATGGGTAAATTCCCAAAATGCAGCATAGATGCAGTGTAAAAGAAGCACACAGAGAGTAAGTGGAGAGATCCCTCCCACACACTTTCCCAGCTTCCACTGTTGACTTCCCAATGGGCAGCAAGGACAAAACCATAGAAATACTTATACCACTTGTCAGTGTAAATGGATTTGAAAATGATCTTGTTAATTTGAATAAATACCTGTGTACAGAATCAATTACTCTAAAACAATGACGATTCTGTAGTGAATGTGATATATGTGACTTGTATAGTGGTCCATCTGTGGGTAGATTCAAAATACATGGCAAAGTGACAATTATGTATAAAAATAAATTATTGGGCAAAATGTGAAAAGTAGAGCAATCCCCGTAGAAACCTATAAATGTTTTTATTGATTGCTGCACTTTTATAACTTTGCCCATAAGTGTATTACACATAATTCCCAGTGTATTTATGTGTTACACAGAGAATAAGAGAGGGGGCAGAATGTAGATGGGAAGACAAGGATCCTTCAAACCCTGACATAAAATTACACATTTGAGAATCACTGATAGAAAATCTTTTACACAACATTAGTAAACATTAACATTTTGATTAAATCAGGATAATTAGGAATATAATAACTCTGTACTATGAACATTTTTTAGACATGCCTTTTTTGTGATTTATATTTTCTTCAAATGACATACACAGTGACATTTTCAGAGTGGCAATGCCAGTGCTGTTTGTATTGCTTTTGAACCTACCATATTGCAACAAAGATAGTACATGCCAATCATCACCCCCTCACAGTTGTCAATAAACATCTTGTATGGGGAATATAAACTCAAAGAAGAAAACATATCCACTATAAAGCATCTGTTTGTACTGTATATGTTTTCTGTGTTATAAAGAAGATTTTTTACCATGCTGTATTTTGATGGGAGACTTATCTAGATGATCATTTATCATAACTCCATTTAGTAATCAAAATGTTCCTACTCTAGTCTGCCCTGTTATTGTACAGCTAGAAGTTAGTAGTTACAGAGAAAAGTAAAACACAAACAAACATGCTTTAGAACACATTCTAATTACAAGACATTATAATAATCAAGCCAGTGAGATTATAAAAAAAAAATTATAATAGCTAAAAAAAAATGTTTCGTATTATGTCTATAATAGTATTGCAATATTTAAATCTGTGTTTCCAAATATAAATATGTGCACGTGCAGGTAGTTGTGCTTTACCCCCTGCATGCCTCAAACCAAAATACTAATTCGCAAATGTTTTCAATGCATTTTACCCCGAGGTCAAATCATGTTTAACTGATGACGTTGCAGCCCCTCACATTCTGAAAGTGGAGGAGAATACAAATGTTGTTAGTAAATTGAAGTTGAATGGAACAAGCACACCTCTAATCAAGCAGCCTTGGTGCTGAAGACAGCAGTGGAACTGCAATCCATACCATTGGGCACTGATAGTTAACATTTGTCAAGCCCACTCCCACGATACTCAGCCAGTCGCAATGTTAGCTGAGCATCAAGGGAGTCCACAGCCAAAGGTTAGCCATCGGTGCTATGTAGCACAATGAGCAGCCCACTGCATACATCACTATACCCAGACAAGGGATTAATGGCTAAATGGTCTTTACAACACGCGTCTGATTTGTAGTCTAGCACAGAATTTAACAGAAACATCACTATTACCAGAACTGATGCATAATTCAGCAGTTAAATGTATAACCAAGAAAGTCAATATTAGGAATACTAACAATCAAACGTCTCTTATTTACAGCAAACAAATGATCAGTCTTGGTATCTGCACTGCACATCAACATAATTCCATGTAAATTCATTTGCATAGAGCATCTGAATGTCTGTCAATGCTGTGTGTGTGTTAATACTAAGTGCTAGGGTAAGTAATGGGTTTTTCGTTTTAAAAGCACACTCAAAGTAAAACATTGGCATTTTATTGACTATTTAAAAATGCGAACATTTAGATGAAAAAGGGTAAATGATGATAAAGAAACACTATTTATGGTCTGAATATTCTTCAGTCACCAACCAAGATGCACAGTCAGTAGGACAAAACTGATGATTTTCTTTAGATTTGATTAAATAGTTGTAACAATGAAGAACATTTTTTTAAGTACAGTTTAGTCACAAAACAATTATCAATGTTCAATTGGCTACATGCAATTGCATCAGATAGATTACTGACAGATGAACGAGAAGGATTACCCTCAATCAGTAGTACTTGTTGTTTTGCTTGTTCAAGCAATGCATTTGTGCTGATCTTGTTCCTAAACTCACTGATTGTCTGCCTTAACGAGGGTTTACCGTTGGCATGCCAGCTTTGGATAACTACTTTTCCTGTGATGCTCAACCAGCCATGCGGATACCGATTTACTTCTTTTATTGCCAAGTGGTTGGCTGAGCCTCAGGAGCAATGCAGTCTACAACAGCCGGAGTGCCAAAGGCTAGCCATTAGTGATTTTTTTTGTCAGCAGTAAAACTAGATGTGATGCTAGCTAATGAAACAAGAAAACTAATTACACGAAAGATCATCCATCCTTCTAGTTTCTCTTACCTTTAGAGAATGCTACTGCCAAGCCGAAAATCAGAAAGGAAGAAATGTACAACATATTCCTGCAAGCAGATCTCTGCATCCTTAGATCCTGTGTGAAGTTGCTACCCCTTGACACTTAAAGAAAAATCAGCCAAATAAATTATTAAAAGCCATCTCAACAGAGCAGTCATCAAAAATCACGTTAGGGTTTGTGCTTCCTGTTAGGTTTTTCTCTTCTTCCCTTTATAGTTGAGGCGATTCTGTGCTTGCATATGTATACGTTTAATTTGTTGAACATGTATTTTTTACCTAGTAAAGCTTCCACAAGTAAAGGAGAAAAATAAATCCAGGATGCAAAGGCTGTGGATGCAAAACAAAGAAAGCATGGTATTGTGATGTTGCAAGCTACAGCAGATGCAGCCTGATCATCCTCTGGCTGTATTTGGAGTGCTGGAGTCTCAGTGTTGGGGCAGATTAGTAATGCATGTTGATGCTCCAAAGTTTCCTGGCATGGTGTACAGCCCATCATAAAACAGGGCAGTAGGATCTTCCCACTGCAGGGGCGTTACTTGGACACAGACACTGGGCGGGCTCCTGTGCCAGCTGGTCTAGAGATGTGCCACTATCAGGTGCTAATTCACCGATCGCTAACCTTTGGCACAGCAGCTGTGGTACACTGCATTTCCCATGATGCTGGCTGCATTTTCTATGATGTTCAAACAACTGGCTGAGCATTATGGGACATGCAGTGTTCTGCAGTTGGGATGCCAGAGGCTAACCATTTCTGTAATAACTGCATTTAGCTGCATGTAGCTACATGATAAATGGCGTTTAAGAGAGACATGGAAATTTAGTAGTGTTAGCAGTGTGAATGTAGCGTATATATTTCTTAGCATTAGAAATAAATTTCATAGAGAAACGAGAAAATTGTGTTATATTTTTCTCTACCATCACTTGTTTAGGACACATTCTATATTTTTAAAGCTTTGCATTCCCACACAAATAATGTTTAAAACGGGTCACAGATGACACAGTTCTCTCAGAGGGAAAAAACATAAACAAATGCAAGGCTAGCTTTCAATCCTCATTGTAACATATTATTACTGAGATGATGAGATCTGATGGATACAGATTACTTGTTATTGTACTGTTACCATATCGCTGGGTTTTGCTATGTGTTTAACACTTTCAATGCCGTTTAGTGAGCGAGGCATTGCCAGACTCAATATCTTTCTCAATTACTCAATTCTTTGGCAAACAATTTGTTAAAATGCATTGCTAACTATGGCTAGTGTATACAAACAATATAATAATAACTATACCACTTCTTGTTACAAGAATAATTACTTGTATTAACCTTATGTGCTATGACTACATAGTAATGTGATTTATTATGGGTTGTGTATAAAAAAAATAATAATTGTGGGACAAAGTTCTAAAAGTGGAGCATTTGTGTTCATCTGAGGTTACTATTGATTGATTTATTTGTATTTTAAGGTTCCAGGATGATATCTACCTACTTTTCTGCCCATCTAATTGCATTTGTGACACCATTTAATACCATTTAAGGTATGCATTAACCTCCATTCTCTTAAACTGGCAAAATCTTTTTTGTGTGTAGTTCCTTCTTCTAGGTCCTTGTCCTGCAATTGGACCTATTAAAAAAAAGCATCCAGGCCCCTTTCAAAAACATCTAACGTATTTTGCTAGCACCACCTCTTTGGGCAGTGAATTTCATACCTCTATTTTCCATAAAAAATCCCTTCAGTTTCATTCAGATACTGATGCTTGTGAAAAAAAAGCATACTTCGGGAGCTGAGTAAAAATAAGTTCAGTGCACTGTCAAAATTATACTTATTACAGGCCTGTTTCCTACCTTTTAAACTGTGCACAAATTTAAATTATGTTTATTTGAAAGATTGCATCAGCTGGATGCATTTTAAATAGAGATGCTATAATGCATAATAGAAATATAGCCCTCTTTGCTGTGTTTAGCTCTTTTAGGAAGTGGACAATTGGGTTCAGAAGGAAGGTCTAAACAGGTCTGCTCCTCCGATAGAGATATTTGGCTACAAGGTACTTTACAGGTGATACTCGAAAAATTAGAATATCGTGCAAAAGTTCATTTATTTCAGTAATGCAACGTAAAAGGGGAAACTAATAAATAAGATAGACGCATTACATGCAAAGCAAGATAGTTCAAGCCGTGATTTGTCATAAGAGCGATGATTGAAGATTATGCTAGCTTTAGTGTACTTATAATCTTAATTTTAGTAATGACAGGAGGCGACTATTTTGCATAATCTCTCTTTACTAACTCCATAGCAGCAAAGAAAAAACGTTTGTAACAAGAACCAATCAAAATGCAATAATAGGTATAGTGTCCCCTGTGATCAGGCCCCTCCCCCTCTTTCAGCTAGCGACATCCCAGACGGAACAGTTCCAAAAACGATGAACAGTAATCCACATTGATGCCAACGGGCAATATCCACCAAACGAATAACAAAGAACCTCTGGAAACGTGAGGCAATTCAGACATGTCATCCTTGGAGGAAAGGGAGTCCCATCTGGAATTAAACTGAAACGAGAGTGTGGGAGAGTTAGGAACACATCTTGAAACTAAACAAAGCAAGGAATAAACCTTGTTGACGTAAAAAATGATAAAGTAATCATGGCAATCTAAATTGATAACTACATAATTAATAGAGTAAGCAAAAATATCAACATAGAAATGTAAAATCTAAACGTTATGACAATATATAGAATTTCCATATATAGAAAACACCATCTGATTAAGTGAGAAAGTAAATGAAAGGCAAATGAAAGACAGAAAAGCAAAAGTTAAAGCAATAGGTTAGCGAAACCAAAGTTTCAGAGACCCATATAGAAATAACACAACCCCATGGGAGGGAAGGGTGGGAAAATAGTCGCCTCCTGTCATTACTAAAATTAAGATTATAAGTACACTAAAGCTAGCATAATCTTCAATTTTACCACATGACAGGAGGCTTCCTATTTTGCATTTTTAACACTGATGAATAAAAGAAAAAGCCGCGTTAGAGACCGGTCTAAAGTAGAAGGTTCGAAACATGGATTCACGAGACCAATCTGCCGAACGGAGGATATCTGACAACGATGCCCCGGCCGTGAAAGCCGATGAGGCAGCTGCACCGCGAACAGAATGAGCTCCAAACGAAGCTTCCACTCCTGCCAGGGACAAGAGCCAATGAACCCATCTGGCGAGGGTAGTAACCGAAACTGGGCTATGGGGTTTCACATAAGAGACTAGGAGCTGTCCCGAGTGAGAAATTCTGAGAGGGGCTGTAGCCTCCACATAACTCCGAAGGGTAGAGACCACGCATAGCTGAGGGTCCGCGGGAAAGAAAGGGTAGAATATGGATGCAGAATTAGACTTCGTGCGACGAGATATCTGAAAAGTGACCCCGTCCGGGGAGACCGAAAAAGCTCCGACGTCCAAAGCCCGTACGTCTGAAACACGACGAAAGGAGACGAGACAAAGCAGAATGGTGAATTTTGCTGAAAGTTGATGGAGAGATAGCCTGTCGTTGGGAGGCCAGTCTCTTAAAAAACGAAGTACAACTTCCACGTCCCATAAATGTGAGTATTTGGGTCCCGGGGGGCGACGCAAACGGATGCCTCTGAGGAGACGACATACCAGAGGATCCTTACCTGCTGGAATACCCTGGAGTGGCACGTGTGCTGCCGAAATCGCCGAGCGGACTACATTAATTGCCCGATAAGAACGGCCAGAGGAGAACAGGGACGATAAGAAGTTCAAAATAGATGCCCTAGGGGCTGTAAAGGGATCGAGATCCCGTTCCATGCACCAAGCGGACCAGGAAGCCCATGCAGAGAGGTAACAACGTCTCTTCCCTGGTGCCCAGGAATCCCATAGAAGGTCCTTAGCAGTCTGCGATAGTCCGCCGACCTGCCAGGCACCCCGGAAAGAGTCCAGGCCACCAGGGTTAATCGATCGTCCAGAAGCAGAGGGTGAGGGTTCCCTTTCGGATCCGTGAGGAGAGTTGGATATGATGGAAGCAGGAGTGGATCCGCATGGGACAATGCTAGGAGGTCCGGGAACCACGGTTGACTCCTCCATAGGGGAGTGATGAGCAGTAGAGATATCTGATGAGTTTTTAGATAATGGAGTGTCCTTGCTATCATAGCAAAGGGGGGAAATGCGTATGCCCCGGTGTGTGGCCATGTTTGCAGGAAGGCGTCTACTGCTCTGCATTCCGGATCTGGGAGCCAGCTGAAAAAATCCGGCGTCTGTCTGTTGTTGCGAGAGGCAAATAGGTCCAAAAGAAAGGGGCCTCTCTGGTCTGAGAGGGTTTTGAATATCCGAGGATCCAGCATCCAGTCGCTGCCATCTCGCCAGTGTCGGGAGAACCAGTCCGCTGTGAGATTCGTCTCTCCCGATAGGTACTCCGCCTTGAGGGAGATGTTGCGAGGTAAGCAAAATTCGAAGATTTCTTTCGTGATTTCTGACAGAAGCCTGGATCGAGCTCCGCCTAAGCGGTTGATATAACGGATTGCTGAGATGTTGTCCATCCTGAGAAGGATGCAACAATCGGTCCTGTCTCTCGCTAGGCTGCGTATGGCGAAGGAGCCTGCCAGGAGTTCCAGGCAGTTGATGTGGAGGTTGAGTTCCCGAGACGTCCAAACGCCTCCTGTTGAGTTGTTTTCCCTCGTTGCTCCCCAGCCCCATAAGTTGGCGTCCGATTCTAAGATGAAATCCGGATTGGCACCGAAAATGGCCCGGCCATTCCATGCATGCATACTGTCCAACCACCATTGCAATTCCTCTCTGACCTCCTCCGTCACCGGAACCGGTTGGTCGTAGGTCGGGTTCTGACGAAGGAATGATGCTTTGAGGCGTTGCATCGCCCGGTAGTGGAGAGGTCCTGGGAAGATGGCTTGGATGGATGCGGAGAGGAGGCCCACTATTCGAGCGAGTCTTCGGAGTGGAATGGTGTGGCAGCGTATGCTTCTGCGCAATTCCTTGCGTATGGCTGAGATCTTTGATGCCGGTAGGCGTAGTGTGCTTGTCCTGGAATCTATCTCGAAACCCAGAAATTGTATTGTTCGCGAGGGAATTAATGCTGACTTCTGGTGGTTCACTACGAATCCCAGAGATTCCAAGAAAACCACTGTGTATTGAGTGTGTTGTATCAGTCTGAGCTCTTCGGAGCAGAACAGTAGGAGATCGTCCAGGTAAATAATGCATCGAAAACCTCTTTCTCGAAGATGAGAAACCACTGGTTTGAGTAGCTTGGTGAAGCACCAAGGGGCCGAACTGAGGCCGAAAGGAAGGCACGTGAACTGCCATGGAGAGTCTAGCCACATGAACCTGAGGAAACGTCGACAAGAGAGGTGAACAGGTACTGAAAGGTAAGCGTCCTTGAGATCCAGTCTGGTGAACCAGTCCCCCTCTTGTAAAAGGTCCCTCAAAAGGTGGATTCCTTCCATCTTGAAGTAGCGGTAAACCACGTGGGCATTGAGTTTTTTCGTAGATTTATACCCGGACGAAAATCCCCAGTCTTCTTCTTCACCAGGAAGATGTTGCTGAAAAATCCCTTTGGGAACTCTGGAGCGGGTTCGATCGCGCCTTTTATGCGGAGTTCCCGTAGTTCGTTGTCGATGAGAAGACAATCGTATTCGGAGCAACTGATGGGTCTGGGGGGTTCCGATTGGAAAGGAGCTCCGGTGAGGTCTATGATGTAGCCCCGTACGGTTTGTAGAATCCACGCATCCGTGGAAATGTTTGTCCAAGCCTGAAAGAAATGGGAAATACGACCTGCAATACCGAAATGAGTTTGAATTAAATGGTAGCTGACCTGCCGAGAAGCGTGCTCTGCCACGACTTCGAGTTCCGCGACCTCTATCGGATCCCCTGGAATAGGAGAAAGACTGTCTGTGGCCTGATTCTGGATAGAATGGTTGGAGTCTGGAGGAATGGGCACCTGATGGCCAGAAACGGCTGGCCGCACGACCCCTGAAGCGACCAGCCCGTCCAAAAACTCCTCTCGTAAGGTTACCTCTAAAGACCTTCCTTAATGAGGTTTGAGCCTTGTTTAAAGAAGTGAAGACATTCACATGTCTGTTTAGTTCTTTTAGAAATGCATCGCCAAATAATTTGCCCTGTGCCATAGGTCCAAGCTCTTTGGTGCCCAAATCCACCAAATCCACCAAAGCTGCTTTACGCCTCTCCGAAGAGAGAGCCACATTCGTGTTTCCGACCAAACAGAAACATCGTTGCGCCCATTCACGGATGTCGTGAGCCCATTCTCTAATAGTGCTAGTATCAAACTCTTCAGCTCTCATAAAGGCGTCGTCCGCCAAATACAAAATACGAGATAGGGGGCCAATCGAGTCCAAAAGTTTATCCTGGACCCCTCTAAATCCTTTTTCCACCCCTCTGCGGGGTCACGCCCGCCCCTTGTCATAAAGGTGGACATGACTTGGTCGAACTCCGGGGTCTGGGCAACATTGTCAGGTAGAGAAGGGCGAGGGCATTCTGACCTCAGTCTGTTACACACTGCCTTATCAAGGGGTTTGCGTAACCAAAGATGCATACATTTAGCCAAATGCTCTGGGGGTGTCCAGTCCCCAGATCTAGGGTGACGAATGTTCCTTGGATCGAAAAGCTTCTGACCCGTCGGGTCTAGGATGGCGTCCTCTTCCTCTAAAGGGGCAACTAAGTCCCCAGTGATCTGAGTTTCCCCCAGAACGGTTTCTATACCCTCAGGGGGGTGAGATTTTGAATCAGATCACCATGAATCGTCATCAGAAATTGCGTTCCATTCATCTAAAGTGGCCATAGTATAGTGTGGCCCCTCATCCTCCTCTGAGGAATAGTCCTGCTGTGGGATAGGTCTAGCAGCTGGAGCAGGCTTATGTCTTTTAGCAGGTGTCTTGCCCTTGCTTGTAGAGGGTTGCATTTTCTCACCCTTCCAATGACGTTTGTCATGGTGGATTTCACCTTTA
The DNA here is from genome assembly GCA_036172795.1 of Pelodytes ibericus. Taxonomy (NCBI): domain Eukaryota; kingdom Metazoa; phylum Chordata; class Amphibia; order Anura; family Pelodytidae; genus Pelodytes; species Pelodytes ibericus. Next base: position 131,811,527 of record CM069860.1, on the reverse strand, counting down.
GCATGGTATTCTGATTTATCAGAATCTGAGTCATGACGTATAGATTTTGAGGGTAGGGTCTGATCGGTTGAGACCGTCATAATTTTAGCCAGAGCCTTTTCCATGGAGGGCGATACGGCCGCATTAATCATAGCCTGGAAGTCCACAGGGGAATTCTGGGAATCTTCCATGATAAAATATTATAGAGCATATGGAACAGGGTATAACAGTGTAATAGACAGAGCTGTAGGTTTATAAACAGTACCAGCAGTACCAGTAAAAATAAATAACCCCAGCAGGGTATGATAGCCTGGATAAAATATCTCAGCAAAGTACCAACAGTACTTTATGATCTATAAAAATAACCCCAGCAGGGTATCAGTACTTTATGACATATAATATTAAATATGACATATAATAATAACCCCAGCAGGGTAAAACGGCTGTATTTGGGATTTTTAACCTGGGTTACAACCAGGGATAGAGGTTGTGAAGTATCCTCTAGTCAGCAGCGATATCAGGTGCTTCACACCAACAATGCATAGTGTGATGAGCCCTAAATGCAGACTACAGCTGTCAGAAAATACAATAAAATAGAAAAATATCACCTGGGAGACCAACGGGACTGATAGCAGTGGGAATAGCCGACCAAACACTGAAAACTAGCGTGTGGAAAACGCGGGTGCTCTAAAATGGCGAGGAGACGCGAAAATGGCTTTAGAAACGGGTATTTCTGTGGAGAAGTTCCCCAGAGAGGTTGGCCAGCTGGAGAGAGTCCAAAAGGACCTTCAGGTACAAATTAAAGATAAAATAAACAGTGCCTAACTGCATAAAGGAGTTAGGTGTAGCGCACATATGACAGAGATAAACTCTGAAGTAAAAAACAAAGAAAAAACCAGCAAATATCAATGCAATAAAAGCAAAACATGAGTTAATAAACAGTCACATAAAATTAATGATAATCAATAGTCATAAATACAAATAATCGTCATATATAATTAAGAAATAAGAAGAGCCAAAAAACTCTGACCTGTCTGCTGATGGAGCAGCAAAGAAAGAGGGGGAGGAGCCTGATCACAGGGGACACTATACCTATTATTGCATTTTGATTGGTTCTTGTTACAAACGTTTTTTCTTTGCTGCTATGGAGTTAGTAAAGAGAGATTATGCAAAATAGGAAGCCTCCTGTCATGTGGTAAAATTATGGCTTACAGCTCATGAAAACCCCAAATCCACAATCTCAGTAAATTAGAATATTGTGAAAAGGTGCTCACAGTGTCCCACTCTAATCAGCTAAGTAAGCCATAACACCTGCAAAGGGATTCTGAGCCTTTAAGTGGTCTCTCAGACTGGTTCAGTAGGAATCACAACCATGGGGAGGACTGCTGACCTGAAAGTTGTGCAGAAAACCATCATTGACACCGTCCATAAGGAGGGAAAGCCTCAAAAGGTAATTGCAAAGGAAGTTGGATGTTCCCAAAGTGCTGTATCAAAGCACATTAATAGAAAGTTATGTGGAAGGGAAAAGTGTGAAGAAAAAGGTGCACAAGCAGAAGGGATGACCGCATCCTGGAGAGGATTGTCAGGAAAAGGCCATTCAAATGTGTTGGGGACTTTCACAAGGAGTGGACTGAGGCTGGAGTCAGTGCATCAAGAGCCACCACACACAGACGGATCCTGGACGTGGGCTTCAGATGTCGTATTCCTCTTGTCAAGCCACTCCTGAACAACAAACAACGTCAGAAGCGTCTTACCTGGGCTAAAGAAAAACAGACCTGGTCTGTTGCTCAGTAGTCCAAAGTCCTCTTTTTTGATGAGAGGAACTTTTGCATCTCATTTGGAAACCAAGGACCAAGAGTCTGGAGAAAGAACGGAGAGGCACACACTGCAAGATGCTTGAAGTCCAGTGTGAAGTTCCCACAGTCTGTGTTGATTTGGGGAGCCATTTCATCTGCTGGTGTTGGTCCATTGTGCTTCATTAAGTCCAGGGTCAACGCAGGAGATTTTGGAGCACTTCACAAGCTTTATGGGGATGCTGACTTCATTTTCCAGCAGGACTTGGCATCTGCCCACACTGCCAAAAGCACCAAAGCCTGGTTCAATGACCCTGGGATTACTGTGCTTGAATGGCCAGCAAACTCGCCTGACCTGAACCCCATAGAGAATCTATGGGGCATTGCCAAGAGAAAAGATGAGAGACATGAGACCAAACAATGCAGAAGACCTGAAGCATCCTGGTCTTCCATAACACCTCAGCAGTGCCACAGGCTGATAGCTTCCATGCCATGCCGCAATTGAGGCAGTAATTGCTGCAAAAGGGGACCAAACCAAGTACTGAGTCCATATGCATGCTTATAATTTTCAGAGGTCCGATATTGTTCTATGTACACTCCTTGTTTTATTGATTGCATGTAAAATTCTAATTTACTGAGATTGTTGATTTGGGGTTTCATGAGCTGTAAGCCATAATCATCACACGTATGACAAATCACAGCTTGAACTATCTTGCTTTGTATGTGATGCGTCTATCTCATATATTAGTTTTTCGAGTATCACCTGTATATGTATTCTTTTATAACAGCAATTGTATTTAATAAAATAAAATTCCAATATATGCAATCTGTTAATTAAACATAACTTCATTTTTTTCCTCACAGTTGTCACAGTTGCATCCTAAATCAAAATAATGGTCAGATATCACCTCTAATGGGAAGCATGAGGTAGACAAGGCAAGTGGCTAGGGCGGCACTTCACTTCTCTGCCTGGGGAACACAGCAAAAATTGCCTCTCCTTTAAAAAAAAATCACTTGCCAGAAAAGACAATGGCTGGGACCATCAGAAGATCTCCCCTCCCCAGCGCTCTGCCTATCGTGCTCACCGCATGTTTTGACTGGTGAGTGCCAGCAAGTCACATGACCCACAAGTTGCCCCTGTACGTCAGTCTGATGACTACAACCTTTGCACCACAGTATGGACTGCTAGACCTATCAACTGTATCACAGCTCAGCCAGACACAAGAGGTCTTGGTCTATAATCTATTGGTTGTTTCTCTGGTTCAACAAGACCTTCTAGTCAGAGCTATAAAAATATGGGTACCATATTGATGTTAGCATTTAACAATAATAGATTCGCTGCTAATTTTACTCTTTTTTTTTATAGTGTAATTTATTCCCTATTTATTGCTCAAAGCTCAAATATGAAATTACTTCTTTTTCATGTGCTCTGTTTTGTGATGTGTTGAAAAAAAGGTGTTGTTTCTTTAAGATTGTGTGAAATATTACCATTACTAATGCAGTTTAAAGTGCATTTTACATTACCAACTACTGTTCAGATTTATGGAATTCGCTGCCCATATAACTATAAGGTTACTATAGCTCACTTTTTCTTCTTGTGATGCTAATGTACATAACAGGACTGCAGTAAAAACACTGAATCCCTGAATGATGCATTTTAATGAGCATCCCTGATTAAGAAGACAGTATGGTGGCCAACTCATAAACAGCAATTATGAGTGGTTTTACATGTGCAGGTCAAGGGTAAAATTTGAGGTGAGTGTGCAGTGCCTGGCAAAGGTTGAAAGAATGTACAAAATGTGTACTCCATGGGTGTAATCAGTAAACTATCTGCAACCTTCATTTTACAGAGTGCAGACTTAAAGTATGCATTTTTTTTAATTTTTTTTTTTACAACTGTCCATTAATAATATGGCTATGTATAAAACTTTCTATACCTAGGATATAATGAGCTTTAAACAGATTCTTAAAGGGATGCCATCATCTGAACATTGGTTAAACTGTGAATGTAGAGAAAACAAAAAATTAAAAACTCATATATATCAGAGATGCATAAATTAAGAGAAAAATGTGTGTTAACTGTGTCTGTGCTGTCTCCTGTTTGTGACATCACCTGTTGTTTCATATTCATATTAACTAGTATTCCAAGGGGTAGATATAATTTGCATATGAAACCATAGGGTCATAAGACACAGCAGACACTTATAAAACTAATATAGACATCTGCCTACAATTCTGCTAACACAATATATATCTCTTTATTATAATTTTAGATTTTCTACATTCACAGTACACATAATGTTCATATGTCCAAGAACTAGGGTGACCATGTTGCTGTTTCATTCCAATGTCAAATGTTTCAGGGCTGCATGTGCAGAGTGCCCTGGAGAATCCATTTGTTGTATGTGTCCCTTAATAAAACTGCAGTGTGGTCCCCTTAATAAGATTAAAGGTTGCTAAGTGCCATAGAAACTATTCTTCTATCATCAGAAATAATTTTAAAAAAATTATACAAATGAATAAATCTCAGTCTCTCAAACAACTAAAATTAGTACATTCCACAATTAGGATTGACGAGATATGTACATGTTAAAATTAACGTATCCCTAATTTACACACACAATTAACCCCTTCAGGATAATTGGTTTTTTTTTTGGTGTTGATGTTCATTTGGCACAAGAGTCAAATGCTGTGTTTAAATAGAAGTGCACGCTTGCTTTTTAGATGAACCCCTACATATTATATATTTTGTTTTTTTAAGGACAGAGAGGGTTTTCTTTTGAGACCATTTTTTGAGACTTAACCCTTTGTGTATGGCAGGGCCGATCCTAGGGTCACGGGCACCTGAGTGCAGGTTTGATCGCCTAAAGGTGGGCTTGGTTATATTATGAACTCCTCCCCTTTAGACATGTCTGTTCCAGACATGCCCATTTCATTTTTGCTGGTTAGCAGAATGAGTTTTAACTACCATTCCCATGATGCCCAACCAGCCAAAGTCTGGCTGAGCATCACTGGAAAAGAAGTACACAAGGAGTGAAAAATAATATTCCACCATGCTCACCATGTCAGTCACTCACGTGTCTCTCTCTCTCCCCATGCCCTCATGTCTTTCTCTCTCTCTCCCCATACCCTCATGTCTTTCTCTCTCACTCCCCATACCCTCATGTCTGTCTCTCTCTCTCTCTCTCTCTCTCCCCCCATACCCTCATGTCTGTCTCTCTCCCCATACCCACATGTCGGTCTCTCTCTTCCCATACCTACATATTTGTCTCTCTCTCCACTCATACCCACATGTCCTTTTCTCTCTCTCCACTCATACCCAATGTCTGTCTCTCTCTCCACTCATACCCCATGTCTGTCTGTCTCTCTCCACTCATACCCCATGTCTGTCTCTCTCTCTCTCCACTTATACCCCATTTCTGTCTCTCTCCACTCATACCCCATATCTGTCTCTGTCTCCATTCATATCCCATGTCTAAAAATAAAAAAAAGGTAGATCCTAAGCACTACTAAAATTAACCAATTATTAATAAGAGTGCAGCTCACTTTTCAGTGGAGAAATTACCTCTATTTCCACCCAAAGATAAAGAAAAAAATAAAAAAGGAGCGCAGGTATATTGTGGAACAAATAGACAATCTGTGTAAAGATAATTCAATGTGAGAAAAGCATAAAAAAAATACTTATATTTCTTGTGAAAGGGTATCACATATAGTTTTTGATTGAAGGTCTCAAGTGGATATGTAGTACCCAAAAAGAAAAACAAACAATAGTGGTCTCTGTTGTATACAATATTTGGACATCAACGGATGATAGGAATTTTACTCACAAATTCTGGAGCAGTTCACTGCTCTCTATATAAACAAAAAGGAGGTCCCCAGGGATTAATAGGGAACAATGGCGTTCTTTTTGAGGATTTCCTGGATATCACATCTCAATATGCATTCATGTGTATAGAGAAAAAGACACCACCATAGTGAAATACAGTATAAAAATTATTTTAATACAAAAAAGGGAGAAGGCTTACTTAAAAACTGTAGGGAAATACAAAGGTTATGGAACTTAGTTTTTTTAATTCTAAGGGAAATACTCCAGATAGACATCCCACTATCTCCAGTGGTAGCTTTATTACATCTAATAAATTTGGGGGGGGGGGGGGGGTGAAGAGATATATACTTATACATATGTTAATAGCAAAAAAATATTAATTGCAAGGAACTGGAGGAAAAAAGAAACACCAAATTGGGAACAATTAAAAAAACAGGTAACATATCAATTCCAAATGGAAGATCAGGAAAAACCAATACAAAGCAATGGATTGAAAGAATGGTTACATTATTTAAATTAACGTAATATTCAATAAAACCAAATTTGGTGAAAACCCTGAATGGAGACATTAAAATGGGGCTGTATATGGTTGTCGTCTCTTCCCTCTGCCCCCCCCCCCCCCCCCATGCGCTAACTGTTTTGGCGGTCGTGGCTTGGGGCAGGGGATATGAAAACTCAATGGGCATGAGTGATATGTTGTGTTGTTATATGTAACAGATACATGTGGGATATGTGGATTGAGAATACAAGGAAACAAGGAAAGAGTGGGAAGAAGACCATTTAAGAAGTGGGCAGGAATGTAACAACCCACATGCATGGGAAATGACTTTCAGGATATACATGGGTCAGGAGGATTGTGTGATATTTTAAGTGTTGGACATGAGATTTTGTCCTGTTATGATATGACCTTTACATATATATCCCCCTGCATGTGCATTCGACATTTGTTAATTATTTTATTATTGATCATATATATTAAAAGCTTTTTAACGTATCTAAAAATCTACTTTGCAATTGTAGCTTTTTCAGCATACCAGCGTATATAGTGTACATACCTGCTATCCTGTTCAGATCCACAGGTAGTTGCTAGAGCCATAAGGTTGCAAAGCACCAGCTCAAACTCCCTGCGGTGGGATGGGTGTTACTGTCCCACCCCTGCCGTCGTGTCTTTTTCATATTTTTCAGTTACTGTGTCCTGATATCTGAGTATCTGCAGTATAACAGCAGGGCATGATGTAAATCATAATGCAGACATGTGGCTTTGTCAGACGACTTATGTTCACTCGAATAACAGATGCATGATGTGAAGTGTTTGTTATATGTGGACAGGAGTGTGTCATGTAGCCTGTGAAGAGAAGAATGTTTCTTTACATTGATCTGTCCTTCATTTCAACTGTGTTGACATTCGTGTGATCATTTTCCTGATGGTAACAATTAGACAGTTTCCCAATTAACGCTGTATTTTCATCAAAAGTATTGTTTTTTGGCAGTTTGCATTATTTAATTGAACACATTTTGATATCAACAAAAATTATGCAGCTGACGTGCAACAATCATATATTCAATTGGAATGCAGCTTTCTCCGGGGTTATACTGTATTCTTGTTAGCTATTTGCTGCGTATAGTTTTAGACCTTCAAAATGTATCATTTTGCTGCAAATATGTGCATTTCTGTTCCTCCTTTGGTTTCAATTTGGATTCACTTCTGGACTTCCAGGCTATTTTTGGTGCATTTTGGGAATATTTCATCTGCATTTGAATTCGGAAACTATCACTCTGTAATCAGCTATAATGTCTGAATTGCGAAGGTATTCAGTGACACATCAGGGAATATCGGGTAACTCGTACTTCTGTTCCCAAGATGTCCCTGATGTGTCCAGAATAATTCCAGACTTCAGAGCTGGAAATTGGCACATATTGAGTAGACCCTAAAGTTTAGGTGATGGAATCCCTTTAAAAAGTAACAAATTATGCAGATACAATTTATAATGTTGTAACAGCAGACTGCTTATTTCATTGGTATCATTAGAAAAGGACTCTTTTTTTCACTTATTGTGGTTTCAGTGTATGCATTTTTTGTTAAAAGTATGCCTGAAAAAAAGAGTAATTTAGTCACCCTATTCAGATATGTTTGTACATTCCTGGCTAAACTGCTAAATAGCAAGCCTGAAATGGGGAATTAAAAGAAAGTTGGTAATAACAGCATATTTATTTTTTAATACATGCATGTGAAGCAACATAAGTCAATTCATTCATTACGGTGGTGTATTTGGGGGGTACACCACTCGAGTGGTAGCTGCATTATCACAAATATACACTCCACTTTCAGTTTTTGTAACATATTTCAATGTTTTATTGTACCAGGAAAATCACAAATTTAAACAGCAAATATTCAACCTGGTTATTGATTTTTTTTTTTGCACATAGAGGAATTTTGATTAACTTTACAATTGTATTGAAGTTGCAATCAAATGTAATTATTCTGAAAATGTACAAGGAAGGGTATTTATAGAGAGAGTTTCTACCCATCAAGAAGCACCTTGAGGCTTTATCTACTCTTCAAAATTCACTTACACTATTTACAGCTCACTAGTCTACAAGTTCAGAGCAAAATACCGTATTTGCTCGAATATAAGACGACCCTGATTATAAAACGACCCCCCAACCTTTGGATATTCCTTTAGGAAAAAAACAAAAGCCTGAATATAAGACTAATAGTAGTAAAAAAGTTTAACTTGTATATATTCACATGTAAATTGCTTTTCATATTTAATAAAAACTTATGATATAAAAAAAATGCATTTCTTGTTTTTATATAGCTTTATATGCCATTGCTGCCCTACCCCCCAGACTTACCCAATGCTCCCCCCAATGGTGTCTGTCTCTCCCCTTCACCCTCCCTCCAACGTTGACTGTCTCTCTCCCCCACCCTCCCTCCCCCCAACGTTGACTGTCTCTCTCCTCCACTCTCTCTCCCCCCAACGTTGACTGTCTCTCTCCCCCACCCTCCCTCCCCCAACGTTGATTGTCTCTCTCCCCCACCCTCCCTCCCCCAACGTTGATTGTCTCTCTCCTCCACCCTAACGCAGTGGTGTATCTTAATTTTGTGCTGCCCTAGGCAGACAAAATCCGGGCACCCCCCTACCCAAGCTGCACACCCACGTTACACACCTAAGACATGCCCCATCACCTCCATTACATGACCCCACATCACACATAACATTCAGACTCACATCAAGCTCATACTTCCATCACACTCAGTCACACACACTGACTCCCATCACACACACTCTGACTCCCATCACACTCAGTCACACACAGCCTCACATCACACTCAGCCTCCCATCACACTCCGCCTCCCATCACACTCAGCCTCCCATCACACACAGCCTCACATAGCCTCACATCACACACAGCCTCACATCACACTCAGTCACACATCACACTCAGTCACACACTGCCTCGCAGTAGATACACTACTGCATCTCTCATTCCACTGGCCGTGCATCATGGGAAATACAGTCATAAACATCAGGAGTGGAATGGTTAGCCATCACTGTTCTACAATAATTTAATCTTATTTGAGATTCCCAACATATGTATATTTACTAGAACTATAGCGTTTATATTTCTGAATTATGACACTGCAGTTTTTATAATGACTGGTATTATTAGAACCTATGTGATGGCTGGCTGCTATATGTAGAAAACTGCAGTCTCTGGTACATTTTATCACACTCAGTCACACACAGCCTCACATCACACACAGACTCCCATCACACTCAGTCACACACAGCCTCACATCACACACAGACTCCCATCACACTCAGTCATACACAGTCTCACATCACACACAGACTCCCATCACACTCAGCCATACACAGCCTCACATCACACACACTCTTCCATCACACTCAGTCACACACAGCCTCACATCACACACTGACTCCCATCACACTCAGTCACACACACTGACTCCCATCACACACACTCTGACTCCCATCACACTCAGTCAAACACTAACTCCCACCACACTGTCACACTCTGACTCCCATCACACACAGCCTCACATCACACACACTCTGACTCCCATCACACTCAGTCACACACAGACTCCCATCACACTCATACTCACAACCACCGTTTTCCATTTGAACCAGCTTACCTTCTGCTGTACTGTGACAGGCAGGGGGCGGAGACTTTACACTGGCGCGTGTGACGGGACACGAAGGGAGGGGAAGTGAGGGAGCCCCGAGCATGACAAGCAGCACCGGGTGAGGGGAAGACTGAAAGGAGCGGTGGGGGTGGGAAGGGGAGGGGGTGGGAAGGGAAGAGAGAGGGAGGGGAGGGGAGGGGGTAGGAAGAGAGAGGGAGGGGAGGGGGTAGGAAGAGAGAGGGAGGGGAAGGGGTAGGAAGAGAGGGAGGGGAGGGGGTGGGAAGAGAGAGGGAGGGGAGGGGGTGGGAAGAGAGAGGGAGGGGAGGGGGTGGGAAGAGAGAGGGAGGGGAGGGAACAACTTTTAACAAAACGGAGAAGAAAGTTAAAATCTTCGCCGCACCAGAAGTGTTTAAAGCACCAGTGTGCTTTAACAACCTCTGGGAAAGTGCCGCCCTAAACAAGGCGCCGCCCTAGGCGAGCGCCTTGTTTGCCTCGCGGTAGATACACTACTGCCCTAACGTTGACTGTCTCTCTCCCCTACAACCCCCTTCCCCCAATGTTGTTTGTCTCCGTTTCCCCCCTCCCTCTCCACAACATAGCCTCTCTGGTGGCTAGTGGGGGCAGCCGGGGGATGTCTGAACGATATGTGCAGACATCCTCCATACTGCCTGACACTTCCATCTATTATGACGGACAGCCAGCTGTGTAGACATATCCCGGCTGGCCAAATCTCCTGGTGGCTACAGGAGGCAACCGGAGGATGTCTGCGCAATACACACAGACATCCTCCGCTGCTGCCCCGCACTTCCGCCAGGACTTTTATGATGAAGCCGGAAAGATCACGGCTTCATCATAGAATTCAGACAGACGTGCCGGGCAGCAGCAGAGGATGTCTGTGTGTATTGTGCAGAGCTCTGCGGGGGACCTGGATCCCAATCTAATAGTCTGACCTCGGTTTGAGGCCAGACTATAAGAGCACCTTGAATATAAGACGAGGGGTCTTTTACAGAGCATTTGCTCTGAAACAAACCTTGTCTTATATTCAAGCAAATACGGTAATTAGCTACTTTAAAAGGTAAAAAAACCTGTGCCACCAGTTCTGCGTGAATCCCAAGTGCGCAGGGCCGGCCCGGATAATGGGGCAGAGTGGGGCAGCTGACCAAGGCGGCACTTTGTCAGAGGCGGCACTTTGCTGCTCCCTGCAGCCGTCTTTTTCTTTTCTTCTTGTGTCCAGGGGACCCTGATTGAAGGAGGTTAGTGTGTGTATGTCAGTGTGAGAGAGTGTGTGTATGTCAGTGTAAGTGAGTGTGTGTGTGTGTGTGTATGTCAGTGTGAGTGAGTGTGTGTGTAGGTGTGAGTGTGTGTATGTGAGTGTGTGTATGTCATTCTGAGTAAGTGTGTGTATGTCATTGTGAGTGAGTGTGTGTATGTCATTGTGAGTGAGTGTGTGTATGTCAGTGTGAGTGAGTGTGTGTGTGTCAGTGTGAGTGAGTGCGTGTGTGTGTCAGTGTGAGTGAGTGTGTGTATGTCAGTGTGTGTGTATGTCAGTGTTAGTGAGTGTATATATGTCAGTGTGAGTGTGTGTGTATGCCAATGTGAGTGTGTGTGTGTGTGTATGTCATTGTGAGTGAGTGTGTGTATGTCAGTGTGAGTGAGTGTGTGTGTGTCAGTGTGAGTGAGTGCGTGTGTGTGTCAGTGTGAGTGAGTGTGTGTATGTCAGTGTGTGTGTATGTCAGTGTTAGTGAGTGTATATATGTCAGTGTGAGTGTGTGTGTATTCCAATGTGAGTGTGTGTGTGTGTGTGTATGTCAGTGTGAGTGAGTGTGTGTGTGTGTGTGTGTGTGTCAGTGTGAGTGAGTGTGTGTGTATGTCAGTGTGGGTGAGTGTGTGTATGTCAGTCTGAGTGAGTGTGTGTATGTCAGTGTGAGTGTATGTATGTCAGTGTGAGTGTGTGTGTGTGTGTGTGTGTCAGTGTGAGTGAGTGTGTGTGTAGGTGTGAGTGTGTGTATGTGAGTGTGTGTATGTCATTCTGAGTGAGTGTGTGTATGTCATTGTGAGTGAGTGTGTGTATGTCATTGTGAGTGAGTGTGTGTATGTCAGTGTGAGTGAGTGTGTGTGTGTCAGTGTGAGTGAGTGCGTGTGTGTGTCAGTGTGAGTGAGTGTGTGTATGTCAGTGTGTGTATGTCAGTGTTAGTGAGTGTATATATGTCAGTGTGAGTGTGTGTGTATGCCAATGTGAGTGTGTGTGTGTGTGTGTATGTCATTGTGAGTGAGTGTGTGTATGTCAGTGTGAGTGAGTGTGTGTGTGTCAGTGTGAGTGAGTGCGTGTGTGTGTCAGTGTGAGTGAGTGTGTGTATGTCAGTGTGTGTGTATGTCAGTGTTAGTGAGTGTATATATGTCAGTGTGAGTGTGTGTGTATGCCAATGTGAGTGTGTGTGTGTATGTCAGTGTGAGTGAGTGTGTGTGTGTGTGTGTCAGTGTGAGTGAGTGTGTGTGTATGTCAGTGTGGGTGAGTGTGTGTATGTCAGTCTGAGTGAGTGTGTGTATGTCAGTGTGAGTGTATGTATGTCAGTGTGAGTGTGTGTGTGTGTGTGTGTGTCAATGTCAGTGTGTGTATGTCATTGTGTGTGTATGTCAGTCTAAGTTTGTGTGTGTATGTCAGTGTGAGTGAGTGTGTGTGTGTGTGTGTGTGTATGTCAGTGTGAGTGAGTGTGTGTGTATGTCAGTGTGGGTGAGTGTGTGTGTGTCAGTGAGTTTGTGTATGTCAGTGTGAGTGAGTGTGTGTGTCTGTGAGTGTGAGTGAGTGTGTGTGTGTTTCAGTGTGAGTGTATGTGCATGTAGGTGTGAGTGTGTGTATCAGTGTGTGTATTTCAGTGTGAGTGAGTGAGTGTGTGTATGTGAGTGTGTGTCAGTGTGAGTGTGTGTATATCAGTGAGAGTGTGTGTGTATATCAGTGTAAGTGAGTATGTGTGTATGTCAGTGTGAGTGTATGTGCATGTAGGTGTGAGTGTGTGTGTCAGTGTATGTATGTAATTGTGAGTGAGTGTGTGTCAGTGTGAGTGTGTGTGTGTGTATGTCAGTGTGAGTGAGTGAGTGTGTGTGTGTATGTCAGTGCGAGTGAATGTGTATGTAGGTGTGAGTGTGTGTATGTGAGTGTGTGTGTGTCAGTGTGAGTGAGTTTGTGTATGTCAGTCTGAGTGAGTGTGTGTGTGTCAGTGTGAGTGAGGGTGTGTGTGTGTCAATGTCAGTGTGTGTATGTCAGTGTGAGTGAGTGTGTGTGTGTATGTCAGTGTGAGTGAATGTGTATGTAGGTGTGAGTGTGTGTATGTGAGTGTGTGTATGTCATTGTGAGTGAGTGTGTGTGTGTGTCAGTGTGAGTGAGTGTGTGTATGTCAGTGTGTGTGTATGTCAGTGTGAGTGAGTGTATGAATGTCAGTGTGAGTGTGTGTATGCCAATGTGAGTGTGTGTGTGTGTGTGTGTGTGTGTGTATGTCAGTGTGAGTGAGGGTGTGTGTGTGTGTCAGTGAGTGTGAGTGTATGTATGTCAGTGTGAGTGAGTGTGTGTGTGTGTCAGTGTGAGTGAGGGTGTGTGTGTGTCAATGTCAGTGTGTGTATGTCAGTGTGAGTGAGTGTGTGTCAGTGTGAGTGTGTGTGTGTGTCAGTGAGTGTGTATGTCAGTGAGTGTGTGTATGTCAGTGTGAGTGAGTGTGTGTATGTCCGTGTGAGTGAGTGTGTGTATGTCAGTGTGAGTTAGTGTGTGTGTATGTCAGTGTGAGTGAGTGTGTGTGTGTCAGTGTGAGTGAGTGCGTGTGTGTGTCAGTGTGAGTGAGTGTGTGTATGTCAGTGTGTGTGTATGTCAGTGTTAGTGAGTGTATATATGTCAGTGTGAGTGTGTGTGTATGCCAATGTGAGTGTGCGTGTGTGTGTGTGTATGTCATTGTGAGTGAGTGTGTGTATGTCAGTGTGAGTGAGTGTGTGTGTGTCAGTGTGAGTGAGTGCGTGTGTGTGTCAGTGTGAGTGAGTGTGTGTATGTCAGTGTGTGTGTATGTCAGTGTTAGTGAGTGTATATATGTCAGTGTGAGTGTGTGTGTATGCCAATGTGAGTGTGTGTGTGTGTGTATGTCAGTGTGAGTGAGTGTGTGTGTGTGTGTGTGTGTCAGTGTGAGTGAGTGTGTGTGTATGTCAGTGTGGGTGAGTGTGTGTATGTCAGTCTGAGTGAGTGTGTGTATGTCAGTGTGAGTGTATGTATGTCAGTGTGAGTGTGTGTGTGTGTGTGTGTGTGTCAATGTCAGTGTGTGTATGTCATTGTGTGTGTATGTCAGTCTAAGTTTGTGTGTGTATGTCAGTGTGAGTGAGTGTGTGTGTGTGTGTGTGTGTGTGTGTGTATGTCAGTGTGAGTGAGTGTGTGTGTGTCAGTGTGAGTGAGTGTGTGTGTATGTCAGTGTGGGTGAGTGTGTGTATGTCAGTCTGAGTGAGTGTGTGTATGTCAGTGTGAGTGTATGTATGTCAGTGTGAGTGTGTGTGTGTGTGTGTGTGTGTCAATGTCAGTGTGTGTATGTCATTGTGTGTGTATGTCAGTCTAAGTTTGTGTGTGTATGTCAGTGTGAGTGAGTGTGTGTGTGTGTGTGTGTGTGTGTGTATGTCAGTGTGAGTGAGTGTGTGTGTATGTCAGTGTGGGTGAGTGTGTGTGTGTCAGTGAGTGTGTGTATGTCAGTGTGAGTGAGTGTGTGTGTCTGTGAGTGTGTGTATGTCAGTGTGTGTGTATGTCAGTGTGAGTGAGTGTATGAATGTCAGTGTGAGTGTGTGTATGCCAATGTGAGTGTGTGTGTGTGTGTGTGTGTGTGTATGTCAGTGTGAGTGAGGGTGTGTGTGTGTGTCAGTGAGTGTGAGTGTATGTATGTCAGTGTGAGTGAGTGTGTGTGTGTGTCAGTGTGAGTGAGGGTGTGTGTGTGTCAATGTCAGTGTGTGTATGTCAGTGTGAGTGAGTGTGTGTCAGTGTGAGTGTGTGTGTGTGTCAGTGAGTGTGTATGTCAGTGAGTGTGTGTATGTCAGTGTGAGTGAGTGTGTGTATGTCCGTGTGAGTGAGTGTGTGTATGTCAGTGTGAGTTAGTGTGTGTGTATGTCAGTGTGAGTGAGTGTGTGTGTGTCAGTGTGAGTGAGTGCGTGTGTGTGTCAGTGTGAGTGAGTGTGTGTATGTCAGTGTGTGTGTATGTCAGTGTTAGTGAGTGTATATATGTCAGTGTGAGTGTGTGTGTATGCCAATGTGAGTGTGCGTGTGTGTGTGTGTATGTCATTGTGAGTGAGTGTGTGTATGTCAGTGTGAGTGAGTGTGTGTGTGTCAGTGTGAGTGAGTGCGTGTGTGTGTCAGTGTGAGTGAGTGTGTGTATGTCAGTGTGTGTGTATGTCAGTGTTAGTGAGTGTATATATGTCAGTGTGAGTGTGTGTGTATGCCAATGTGAGTGTGTGTGTGTGTGTATGTCAGTGTGAGTGAGTGTGTGTGTGTGTGTGTGTCAGTGTGAGTGAGTGTGTGTGTATGTCAGTGTGGGTGAGTGTGTGTATGTCAGTCTGAGTGAGTGTGTGTATGTCAGTGTGAGTGTATGTATGTCAGTGTGAGTGTGTGTGTGTGTGTGTGTCAATGTCAGTGTGTGTATGTCATTGTGTGTGTATGTCAGTCTAAGTTTGTGTGTGTATGTCAGTGTGAGTGAGTGTGTGTGTGTGTGTGTGTATGTCAGTGTGAGTGAGTGTGTGTGTGTCAGTGTGAGTGAGTGTGTGTGTATGTCAGTGTGGGTGAGTGTGTGTATGTCAGTCTGAGTGAGTGTGTGTATGTCAGTGTGAGTGTATGTATGTCAGTGTGAGTGTGTGTGTGTGTGTGTGTGTGTCAATGTCAGTGTGTGTATGTCATTGTGTGTGTATGTCAGTCTAAGTTTGTGTGTGTATGTCAGTGTGAGTGAGTGTGTGTGTGTGTGTGTGTGTGTGTGTATGTCAGTGTGAGTGAGTGTGTGTGTATGTCAGTGTGGGTGAGTGTGTGTGTGTCAGTGAGTGTGTGTATGTCAGTGTGAGTGAGTGTGTGTGTCTGTGAGTGTGTGTATGTCAGTGTGAGTGAGTGTGTGTGTGTGTTTCAGTGTGAGTGTATGTGCATGTAGGTGTGAGTGTGTGTATCAGTGTGTGTATGTCAGTGTGAGTGAGTGTGTGTATTTCAGTGTGAGTGAGTGAGTGTGTGTATGTGAGTGTGTGTCAGTGTGAGTGTGTGTATATCAGTGAGAGTGTGTGTGTATATCAGTGTAAGTGAGTATGTGTGTATGTCAGTGTGAGTGTATGTGCATGTAGGTGTGAGTGTGTGTGTCAGTGTATGTATGTAATTGTGAGTGAGTGTGTGTCAGTGTGAGTGTGTGTGTGTGTATGTCAGTGTGAGTGAGTGAGTGTGTGTGTGTATGTCAATGCGAGTGAATGTGTATGTAGGTGTGAGTGTGTGTATGTGAGTGTGTGTGTGTCAGTGTGAGTGAGTTTGTGTATGTCAGTCTGAGTGAGTGTGTGTGTGTCAGTGTGAGTGAGGGTGTGTGTGTGTCAATGTCAGTGTGTGTATGTCAGTGTGAGTGAGTGTGTGTTTGTATGTCAGTGTGAGTGAATGTGTATGTAGGTGTGAGTGTGTGTATGTGAGTGTGTGTATGTCATTGTGAGTGAGTGTGTGTGTGTGTCAGTGTGAGTGAGTGTGTGTATGTCAGTGTGTGTGTATGTCAGTGTGAGTGAGTGTATGAATGTCAGTGTGAGTGTGTGTATGCCAATGTGAGTGTGTGTGTGTGTGTGTGTGTGTGTGTATGTCAGTGTGAGTGAGGGTGTGTGTGTGTGTCAGTGAGTGTGAGTGTATGTATGTCAGTGTGAGTGAGGGTGTGTGTGTGTCAATGTCAGTGTGTGTATGTCAGTGTGAGTGAGTTTGTGTCAGTGTGAGTGTGTGTGTGTGTCAGTGAGTGTGTATGTCAGTGAGTGTGTGTATGTCAGTGTGAGTGAGTGTGTGTATGTCCGTGTGAGTGAGTGTGTGTATGTCAGTGTGAGTTAGTGTGTGTGTATGTCAGTGTGAGTGAGTGTGTGTGTGTCAGTGTGAGTGAGTGCGTGTGTGTGTCAGTGTGAGTGAGTGTGTGTATGTCAGTGTGTGTGTATGTCAGTGTTAGTGAGTGTATATATGTCAGTGTGAGTGTGTGTGTATGCCAATGTGAGTGTGTGTGTGTGTGTGTATGTCATTGTGAGTGAGTGTGTGTATGTCAGTGTGAGTGAGTGTGTGTGTGTCAGTGTGAGTGAGTGCGTGTGTGTGTCAGTGTGAGTGAGTGTGTGTATGTCAGTGTGTGTGTATGTCAGTGTTAGTGAGTGTATATATGTCAGTGTGAGTGTGTGTGTATGCCAATGTGAGTGTGTGTGTGTGTGTGTTTGTGTGTGTATGTCAGTGTGAGTGAGTGTGTGTGTGTGTGTGTCAGTGTGAGTGAGTGTGTGTGTATGTCAGTGTGGGTGAGTGTGTGTATGTCAGTCTGAGTGAGTGTGTGTATGTCAGTGTGAGTGTATGTATGTCAGTGTGAGTGTGTGTGTGTGTGTGTGTGTGTGTATGTCAGTGTGAGTGAGTGTGTGTGTGTCAGTGTGAGTGAGTGTGTGTGTATGTCAGTGTGGGTGAGTGTGTGTATGTCAGTCTGAGTGAGTGTGTGTATGTCAGTGTGAGTGTATGTATGTCAGTGTGAGTGTGTGTGTGTGTGTGTGTGTGTGTCAATGTCAGTGTGTGTATGTCATTGTGTGTGTATGTCAGTCTAAGTTTGTGTGTGTATGTCAGTGTGAGTGAGTGTGTGTGTGTGTGTGTGTATGTCAGTGTGAGTGAGTGTGTGTGTATGTCAGTGTGGGTGAGTGTGTGTGTGTCAGTGAGTGTGTGTACGTCAGTGTGAGTGAGTGTGTGTGTCTGTGAGTGTGTGTATGTCAGTGTGAGTGAGTGTGTGTGTGTTTTAGTGTGAGTGTATGTGCATGTAGGTGTGAGTGTGTGTATCAGTGTGTGTATGTCAGTGTGAGTGAGTGTGTGTATTCCAGTGTGAGTGAGTGAGTGTGTGTATGTGAGTGTGTGTCAGTGTGAGTGTGTGTATATCAGTGAGAGTGTGTGTGTATATCAGTGTAAGTGAGTATGTGTGTATGTCAGTGTGAGTGTATGTGCATGTAGGTGTGAGTGTGTGTGTCAGTGTATGTATGTAATTGTGAGTGAGTGTGTGTCAGTGTGAGTGTGTGTGTGTGTATGTCAGTGTGAGTGAGTGAGTGTGTGTGTGTATGTCAGTGCGAGTGAATGTGTATGTAGGTGTGAGTGTGTGTATGTGAGTGTGTGTGTGTCAGTGTGAGTGAGTTTGTGTATGTCAATCTGAGTGAGTGTGTGTGTGTCAGTGTGAGTGAGGGTGTGTGTGTGTCAATATCAGTGTGTGTATGTCAGTGTGAGTGAGTGTGTGTGTGTATGTCAGTGTGAGTGAATGTGTATGTAGGTGTGAGTGTGTGTATGTGAGTGTGTGTATGTCATTGTGAGTGAGTGTGTGTGTGTGTCAGTGTGAGTGAGTGTGTGTATGTCAGTGTGAGTGAGTGTATGAATGTCAGTGTGAGTGTGTGTATGCCAATGTGAGTGTGTATGTGTGTGTGTGTGTGTATGTCAGTGTGAGTGAGGGTGTGTGTGTGTCAGTGAGTGTGAGTGTATGTATGTCAGTGTGAGTGAGTGTGTGTGTGTCAGTGTGAGTGAGGGTGTGTGTGTGTCAATGTCAGTGTGTGTATGTCAGTGTGAGTGAGTGTGTGTCAGTGTGAGTGTGTGTGTGTGTCAGTGAGTGTGTATGTCAGTGAGTGTGTGTATGTCAGTGTGAGTGAGTGTGTGTATGTCCGTGTGAGTGAGTGTGTGTATGTCAGTGTAAGTTAGTGTGTGTGTATGTCAGTGTGAGTGAGTGTATGTCAGTGTGAGTGAGTGTGTGTGTGTCAGTGAGTGTGTGTATGTCAGTGTGAGTGAGTGTGTGTCAGTCTGAGTAAGTGTGTGTGTATCGGTGTGAGTGTATGTATGTCAGGGTGAGTGTGTTTGTCAATGTTAGTGTGTGTATGTCATTGTGAGTGAGTGTATGTCAGTGTGAGTGAGTGTGTGTGTGTCAGTGAGTGTGTGTATGTCAGTGTGAGTGAGTGTGTGTGTGTGTCAGTCTGAGTAAGTGTGTGTGTATCGATGTGAGTGTATGTATGTCAGTGTGAGTGTGTTTGTCAATGTCAGTGTGTATGTCATTGTGAGTGAGTGTATGTCAGTGTGAGTGAGTGTGTGTCAGTGAGTGTGTGTATGTCAGTGTGAGTGAGTGTGTGAGTGTGAGTGTATGTGCATGTGCATGTAGGTGTGAGTGTGTGTGTCAGTGTGTGTATGTCAGTCTGAGTTAGTATGTGTATGTCAGTGTGAGCGAGTGTGTGTATGTCAGTGTGTGAGTGTGTCAGTCTGAGTGAGTGAGTGTGTGTGTGTATGTCAGTGTGAGTGAGTGTGTCTGTATGTCAGTGTGGGTGAGTGTGTGTGTGTCAGTGAGTGTGTGTATGTCAGTGTGAGTGTGCGTATGTCAGTGTGAGTGAGTGTGTGTGTTTCAGTGTGAGTGTATGTGCATGTAGGTGTGAGTGGGTGTATCAGTGTGTGTATGTCAGTGTGAGTGAGTGTTTGTATTTCAGTGTGGTTGAGTGAGTGTGTGTATGTGAGTGTGTATGTCAGTGTGAGTGTGTGTATGTCAGTGTGAGTGTGTGTATGTCAGTGTGAGTGTGTGTGTGTCAGTGTGAGTGTGTGTGTGTGTGTGTATGTCAGTGTGAGTGAGAATGTGTGTATGTCAGTGTGAGTGTATGTGCATGTAGGTGTGAGTGTGTGTGTCAGTGTGTGTATGTCAGTCTGAGTTAGTGTGTGTATGTCAGTGTGTGAGTGTGTGTGTGTCAGTCTGAGTTAGTGTGTGTGTATGTCAGTGTCAGTGAGAGTGTGTTTGTATGTCAGTGAGAGTGAGAGACTGTCTGTGTATGTGTGTGAGTGAGTGAGTGTGTGTGTGTGGATGAATGGGTTAACTCCTCTGATACATCCTATATCTGTCTAGCCACCCAAGGGGTTAACTCATATGACACTTCCTCTATCTGCCTTTCCACCCAAGATGTTAACTCCTCTGATACTTCCCATATCTGTCTAGCCACCAAGGGGTTAACGCCTCTGACACTCACTATATCTATCCGGATTTTGTTATAGGTCACTGGTCACATTATGTTTTAGGGACTTGCATAGCCTATTATCATAATAATGTTTTACCATTATTCTCTTTTCACTTTATGGGTGAGCTCTTTGAAAAAAAAAATATTATTATGTATATAAGAAGTGCTTTAGTGGGCATATTAAAATCAGAGAAATGTGTTCTAGGAGCTCACCCATGAGGTGAAAGGAAAGAAATGGTAAAACAAACAGTATTATGAAAATAGGCTGTGCAATTCCCCTAAACATTATATGTGACAACTGACCTATAACATGACTACATTTTAATCAGATTTTCATTTTAGTTTGACTGATTATCATGACTGTTGGATTTTTTTTTTTTTGGGGGGGGGGGGGGCAGCATTTAGTTTTTATCACCAGGCAGAACAAGTGTGCTTGTAAGTTTACTCTCAGCTCTGCCTCTCAAGTTCAGACAGAGCTGGAACGGCTACTGATCTGCAATCAGATCAGAGGTTCACCACTAGATTCTGTCGGGATCTGATTAAACCTAACTGTCACTATTTAATTGATATATAACTTAGAAAGTACATGCCATTTAATCTCCATACTAGGCCACTAGACTATTTAAAAAAAAAAGGTTAGTGGCTCTTTTACATATGCCTAAACATAGATTTCGCATCAAGCACTCAACACAGTTACATAGTGAGAGGGACCAGGGTAACATTCCTGCAGTTTCGTTTAGCTTTAGTTTAGTGGCTCTTTTACATACTCCTAAACATAGATTTTGCGTCAAGCACTGAACATAGTTACATAGTGAAAGGGACCAGGGTAAAATTCTTGCAGAATCCAGGATGTACAAGATTATTTGACCTTTCTAACTCATAAGTAAACAGCACAATATTTATTATAAAAGATTTGTAGACTTCAATTAATATTTTGACCAAATTGTTGTATACACAAAATATCATCCAACAGTCCAATGATACATCATTGTGAGCCTAATGATCAAGGGTTGGGTCGGTAAACATTATTCCTAATATTATTATTAGTTATTGTATATAATGAGTATTTTTTAGTAATTTTAATTTGTTCCCATTTGTTATTTTCAGTGAATATTTTCTAATCAAAGCAAATGGTTCAATTACATTATAATTCAACCATTAAAAAAACAAAAAAGGGCACAATTTATTTGACTTCATAGAAATGAATGAGTGTATTTATCAGATGCCGTATCTTTCATAGCGGTAAAGTATTCGATTTATATTTTAACATTGGGGTAAGAGATTTTTAAAATGTTATAATAATTTTATTTTAAAGACTGCCATTGGTTTTCTATACAAAAGCAATCTTCTGAAATGTATTCTTTAACTCTGACTTTTCTTGTGTGTAATAACAAGGGTTGAAAGTGATTTAAGGATAGTGCTATTTATCACATAGAGTCATATTTTCATTCAGGACATAATAGAGCATATGTATGCGCTCAATTATTTGTAGAGAGGTACCTCTCTACAAATAATGCGTTTTGCCAAGCAACAAATCAATCATCGCTAAACACTTTAATAGTTTTGCTTATAATCATCAGAAGAATACAATTGTTCAACTTCATATCATTTGGAATAGTAGCAGAAGCAAGTGCACTTCTGTGAAAAGGATAGAAGTGTTCCTTAGAGGGGAAAAAAACACACAGATCTTTCAATTATTAAAAAAATCCCTGGAACTCTTTTGTGTTCACAACTTCAGTCTGTATCTCAAAATGATGACCTGAACAAGAATTATGCTGTCCTATCGCAGACTGAACAGCTCCTATTTATTGGTTGTCTTGAAATTATATGACCATCAGAAAGCTCTCTGAAGTTAGGAAATGCTGCTATGGATAAATCTCACCAATGGTGCTACTAACCCATAAAAACCAATGACATTCAATGTTACAATCTGGCCCAAAGCCAATAAGTATATATATATATTAAATGAATAGGACATACCATAGAAATAATGGGTGTTGAGTATAAAGGAGGAACACATGGGATAGGTTTTTATAGGGGTGCTATATTTCTGCACCAATGTATAATGTGTACTATGTACAGGGAGTGCAGAATTATTAGGCAAGTTGTATTTTTGAGGATTAATTTTATTACTGAACAACAACCATGTTCTCAATGAACCCAAAAAACTCATTAATATCAAAGCTGAATATTTTTGGAAGTAGTTTTTAGTTTGTTTTTAGTTTTAGCTATTTTAGGGGGATATCTGTATGTGCAGGTGACTATTACTGTGCATAATTATTAGGCAACTTAACAAAAAACAAATATATACCCATTTCAATTATTTATTTTTACCAGTGAAACCAATATAACATCTCAACATTCACAAATATACATTTCTGACATTCAAAAACAAAACAAAAACAAATCAGTGACCAATATAGCCACCTTTCTTTGCAAGGACACTCAAAAGCCTGCCATCCATGGATTCTGTCAGTGTTTTGATCTGTTCACCATCAACATTGCGTGCAGCAGCAACCACAGCCTCCCAGACACTATTCAGAGAGGTGTACTGTTTTCCCTCCTTGTAAATCTCACATTTGATGGTGGACCACAGGTTCTCAATGGGGTTCAGATCAGGTGAACAAGGAGGCCATGTCATTAGATTTTCTTCTTTTATACCCTTTCTTGCCAGCCACGCTGTGGAGTACTTGGACGCGTGTGATGGAGCATTGTCCTGCATGAAAATCATGTTTTTCTTGAAGGATGCAGACTTCTTCCTGTACCACTGCTTGAAGAAGGTGTCTTCCAGGAACTGGCAGTAGGACTGGGAGTTGAGCTTGACTCCATCCTCAACCCGAAAAGGCCCCACAAGCTCATCTTTGATGATACCAGCCCAAACCAGTACTCCACCTCCACCTTGCTGGCGTCTGAGTCGGACTGGAGCTCTCTGCCCTTTACCAATCCAGCCACGGGCCCATCCATCTGGCCCATCAAGACTCACTCTCATTTCATCAGTCCATAAAACCTTAGAAAAATCAGTCTTGAGATATTTCTTGGCCCAGTCTTGACGTTTCAGCTTGTGTGTCTTGTTCAGTGGTGGTCGTCTTTCAGCCTTTCTTACCTTGGCCATGTCTCTGAGTATTTCACACCTTGTGCTTTTGGGCACTCCAGTGATGTTGCAGCTCTGAAATATGGCCAAACTGGTAGCAAGTGGCATCGTGGCAGCTGCACGCTTGACTTTTCTCAGTTCATGGGCAGTTATTTTGCGCCTCGGTTTTTCCACACGCTTCTTGCGACCCTGTTGACTATTTTGAATGAAACGCTTGATTGTTCGATGATCACGCTTCAGAAGCTTTGCAATTTTAAGAGTGCTGCATCCCTCTGCAAGATATCTCACTATTTTTGACTTTTCTGAGCCTGTCAAGTCCTTCTTTTGACCCATTTTGCCAAAGGAAAGGAAGTTGCCTAATAATTATGCACACCTGATATAGGGTGTTGATGTCATTAGACCACAACCCTTCTCATTACAGAGATGCACATCACCTAATATGCTTAATTGGTAGTAGGCTTTCGAGCCTATACAGCTTGGAGTAAGACAACATGCATAAAGAGGATGATGTGGTCAAAATACTCATTTGCCTAATAATTCTGCACTCCCAGTATGGCAGTCCCGAACCTCTGGGTTGCCCTGAAGCTCTGGGTGCTGCCACAACCCATCTAGTGTCTATTTACTTATATTTGTCAGCACTCTTGCACCAAGGATCGCTCCATCCGCATCCCTTGATATTTGGACTGTTTTTACAAACCCCCAATGTGTTCACCCACCAGAATGTTAGGGTGGTATGAACAGTCATTGGTGGTTAAGGGTTTAATATAGGTAAAACAATTGTTATTTTCTACATTTCCCCTGATTTATGTATATTTTTTGGAATAATATTTCTGTGAAGTACCATTCAAGATATATCCCAAAAATCTAAATTGGGAGAATTAATTTTATGAACCTGCTGCCTCACTGAGCCACTTGAGCCACCATCATTTGTGTTTGAATGTCGATTATGCAAGCTGGGAGGGAGGAGAGTGTTTGTGAATAGGAATATGAATGACAGTGCAAAGGACATTGCTAAGGAGAATGCTAACTATAATGCAAACCTGTGTTGAGGCTAATGTGAACACTTAGGAAGAATGACTGTGAAGTAGGAGGAAGCAGGAAGACAGTCAGAAGAAGGGGAGGCATTACACAAGATGTCAGCACTGAAGTAGAAAAGGGAGCATTGGCCTTGTGTAACTACGGGCTCCAGGTGACATAGAACCCTGAGTGCCCAGTGATTGTATACTGGATGTCACAATGCAGATATGGAGACACATAACCTGGTGCAGGGGAATCACGCTTCCCGGAGGACTTTACCCCCAGGTTGGTGCTGTACCCTAACCAGGGTCCTGAGGTAGCAGCTGCTGTATCTAGTATATGACAGGACAGGAACTGGATATACCCTGCAGTCACCATGGAGCAAACATGGATATACCACTGCTGACAGAATAAGCAGGATGCTGCAGGCAGAGTTTAATAAAAAGACAGAACGCAAAGACAGAAAACAGGTTACTGGACTAAAGGACAAAACACGTATAGGACATAGAACCATAGAAACATAGAATGTGTCGGCAGATAAGAACCATTCGGTCCATCTAGTCTGCCCAATGACTGAGGCACTGTAGGCACTGAGGCACTGTAAGACAGGAGCAAGAGTAGGCTAAGGACTACAGGCAGGGCTGGCCTTAAGTGTTCCGGCGCCCTGTGCCGGCTTCCCCCGCGGCGCCCCCCCCCCCCCCCGTCTCTTTCACCCCCCCTATGTATGTGTCTCTCCCTTCCCATGTTTGTCCCTTTCCTCTTCCTTGCCATGTCTGTCTCTCTCCCCCCCTGTTCTGCCTCTCTCCCCCCCCCACCTTTGCCTGCAAAGGTGGATCCAGGGAAGGGGCGGAGCTAACCGGCTCAGCGGTGTAGCTCTGCCCCCACCCTGTGAAGCAGAGCAGAGTCTGCTTTACGGGGAGCCATGGGCAGCAAGAGAAAGTGCTGCTTGGTTCCCCATGCCTAATGCAAGAGCATGCCGAGCAGAGGGCTGGTGAGGGGGGATCTTTTTATCTCCCCTAGCCAGTGCCTCTACCGGCTTTTTTTTTTTATTTTTTTTTATGGGGCGGGCAGGCGCCCCCTAGGATGTTGCGCCCTGTGCACATGGTCGCACATCCCAAAGCCTACGGACTACAGGTCACAGAGATAAGACAGGAATACAGGTCAGAGACAGATATGGCCCAGACAAAGTGTATGATAGCAGAACTAAAGGAGACATACAAAACAAAATCAGATAAACAGGACTAGTCTAGAACTCTAAGAAGGTAAATGGTGGGGTTTAGTTACCCCAAATAATCATTAAATAAAATGCTTGCCACCAGCGTCAAAAGTTTGCTAGCACTAACCTTGCCTACATAAAACTAAAACTATGCTTAAACAAGAAACATAGACACCAAGACATACCTATGTAACGGTATGGATGGTGGATCTACAATGCAGAACCTGATTGGGTGAAGGTGAATGATTTTGTAGGCAAGGCATTTGAGAAATATATACACTGAGGTATTAAAATGAACTGCATGTGTTTTACAATTTAGGCACTGTTACACAGTTAAATGAGCAAGCCTTTTTGCTAGCAATCTATCTGGACTAAATGAGATTATGAAATATTAATTAATTAATTATATGATCTAGTAATTAATACTTGCTCATGGAATTTTAGAATGAAGGGAATTATAGTTTGTGGTAACCAATTACACATATAAATACAAAACAGACAAGCAAGAAACCCCTCAATATTAAAACTTAACTTCTTAACTTTATCTACATTTTTGGCTAAAATACTTTAAACCTTTTTTTTGAAACTAGGACAATATCAGATCATACCAACCTCCAGGCTCTGACTCAGCTTCCTCTAAGTAAGCAAGGGTTAAAAATGTTTTTGTTGTCCTCTAACTAATAATATTATTAAATATTTAACTTTTAATTACATGATTAGCTAAAATAGTTTTTAGTAATAATTACGTTTTAAGTGGTTTCTCTCTTAGTTCTTAATGAGCGCCGATCAGGAAATGTGTGACATAACCTAATACAACCTATCTAGGAAACTCATCAATACTAAACTGATTTTCCTCCATGGCTGTTTGAAGTTACCATTAAAAATGTCTAATAATATTGCATTGTAATTATCTCTCAGTTCTGTGTTCAATTAACCCCTTTGCTAATAAACTCTGAAAGGCTAAATAAGGAGTAAACTTTAGCTCAAAAGTAAATTCTACTTATTGGAGAATAGTGGCAATGTCTGCATTTCATGGAGATTCATGGGACAAACGTGGCTAGGAATCAGATTAAAAGTTCAAATTTAGAGTTGAGCGGACACCTGGATGTTCGGGTTCAGCAGGTTCGACCGAACTTCGAAAAAATGTCCGGGTCCGTGCTCGAACTTGACCCCGAACCCCATTGAAGTCAATGGGGACACGAACTTTTGGCCACTAAAATGCCTCTAAAAAAGTAATGGAAAGGGCTAGAGGGCTGCAAAAGGAAGTAAAATATGGGTAAGAGTAGGACAAGTGCCATGCAAGCAAATGTGGATAGGGAAATAACTTCAAATAACATAAAATACATACAAATTAAAAATACAGCTGAGCCATAAAATAGCACTAGATGGAATCTTTGATTTTAGCTTTGGAAGAACATAAATCTAAATCTAAAGCATGGCTGCCAGGAGGATCAACAGAATTATCCATTTGAGAGAGGGTTGGAGTGCAGGGTATTCTCTTTCAGTTTATACTAAGTGACCCATAGGTTGAGGAGGCGGTGACCGTGGTGGTGTAGGTGGAAGCGGCGCTGGAGGAGGAGGAGGAGGTAGCGAACACTGTTTTTTATTTGTATTTTTTTGTTTATTGGACTGCAAATATGCACCGCAAGACGTAAATGTACTATTTAGCACAACAATTATAATTTTTCAAAGTGCGCTGTAAGCATAGTATTGGACTTTTCAATTTGGCTCTCAGATATGAAGTGCAGGCCGTAAATGTACTATTTAGCACAACAATTAGAATTTTTCAAAGTGCGCTGTAAGCACAGTATTGGACTGTTCTATTTGACTCTCAGATATGAAGTGCACCGCAAGACGCAAATGTACTATTTACCACCCAAAACTATTAGAATTTTTCAAAGTGCGCTGTAAGCACAGTATTTGACGGTTCTATTTGACTCTCAGATATGACGTGCAGGACGCAAATGTAATATTTAACACCAACAAATTGCAGTATTTAAAAATGCATAGATGTTGCCCACTGAGCTAACAGAACAGGATTAAAGTCATGTGCCTGGCACACATGCAGTTGCAAGTGCACTGTACTCTCTGTGGCACTGGGCTCAGTGCAGGGTAGAAATAAGTAGTATAGCACCCACTAAAATAATCACTGTAATTTGAATAATCGCTGTCGTTTGAATAATCGCTGTAGTTTGCAGATGCAACACCATCTCCCTACACTAAGAAGAGCTCATGTGATGTGCGTGTACGTGACTCCAGCTTATAGCGTATTTGCTCGATTATAAGACGACCCCCCAAACTTTGTATATTCCTTTATGAAAAAAACTAAAAGCCTGAATATAAGACTACCCTATAGGAAAAAAAAGTTTAACTTGTATATATGTAAATTGCTTTTTAATATTTAATAAAAAATTGATATTATACAAATGCATTTCTTGTTTTTATTTCCTTTTATGTGCCAATGCGGCCTCTCTCCCCCTCCCCCAGCTGTCTCTCCCCCCCCCAGCGTTGTCTCTCTCTCCCCCAAACTTCTCTCTCTCTCTACCTCCCTCGTCTCTTCCCCCTCCCCTTGTCTGTCTTCCCCCTCCCCTTGTCCCTCTCTATCCCCCCTTGTCTCTCTCTATCCCCCCCTTGTCTCTCTCTATCCCCCCCTCCCCTTTTCTCTCTTCCCCCTCCCTCCCCTTGTCTGTGTCTCCCCCCTCCCTCCCCTTGTCTGTGTGTGTCTCGCCCTCCCTCCCTCCCTCCCCTTGTCTGTGTGTGTCTCCCCCTCCCTCCCTCTCTCCCCTTGTCTGTGTCTCTCCCCTCCCTCCCCTTGTCTGTGTGTGTCTCCCCCTCCCTCCCTCCCTCCCTCCCTCCACTTGTCTGTGTGTGACTCCCCCTCCCTCCCTCCCCTTATCTGTGTGTGTCTCCCCGCCCCTGTCTCTGTGTGTCTCCCCCCCTCCCTCTCACATTGTTTCTTTCCCTGATGGCTAGTGGGGGCAGCCAGGGGTTGTCTGCACGATACGTGCAGACATCCTCCATGCTGCCCGACACCTCCGTCTATTATGACGGACAGCTGGTCCGTCATAATAGACGGAAGTGTCAGGCAGCATGGAGGATGTCTGCATGTATCGTGCAGACATCCCCCAGCTGCCTGATTCTCCTGGTGGCTAGCGGGGCAGCGGAGGATGTCTGCGCGATGAGCGAAAGACCCGGCTTCATCATAGAAGTCCCGGCGGTCGTGCCAGGCGGCAGCAGGGGAGGTCTGCGCTCATCGCACAGACATTCCCCTGCTGTTAGAGAGGGGGATCCAGGTCCCCTGCAGCTGTGCGGGCTACCTGGATCCCAGTCTTATAGTCTGACCTCTATTTGAGGTCAGATTACAAGACGACCTCGAATGTAAGACAAGGGGTATTTTTCAGAGCATTTGCTCTGAAAAAAACCTCGTCTTATGCTGCACTGGCCAATCACAGCCAGGGCCGGACTGGCCCACCGGGATACCGGGAAAAATCCCGGTGGGCCGCCTGCCCCGGGGCCGCCTTGGCCACTTAAAGTGAAGCGGCGGCGGCCGCCACTTTAAGAGTTCGGCTGCTGCCGCATCCGGCGGCAGCAGACGAATTTCTTAAAGCGGCGACGGCCGCCGAATTGCTTAAAGTGGCGGTGGGCCACTTTAAGCAATTCGGCGGCCGTCGCCGCTTTAAGAAATTCGCCTGCTGCCGCCGGATGCTGCAGCAGCAGCAGTTCCGGCGGCGGGATGGGGAGCAGAGAACGCAAGGTGAGTGAGACATAAAGGGCAGGGGGTGAAAGACACTACAGGGGGGGAAGGGGGGGTGAAAGACACTACAGGGGGGGAAGGGGGGGTGAAAGACACTACAGGGGGGAAGGGGGGGGTGAAAGACACTACAGGGGGGGGAAGGGGGGGTGAAAGACACTACAGGGGGGGAAGGGGGGGGTGAAAGACACTACAGGGGGAGGGGGAAGGGTGGGGTGAAAGACACTACAGGGGGGGAAGGGGGGGTGAAAGACACTACAGGATATGTCTCACACACTGCCCTGATATATACCTCTGCACAGGGCAATTCATATAACTCTGTGTACATACTGGAGGTATATATTGCCCTAGACAGGCTTATATATCAGTCTTATCTATAAATAATACACTGTTCAGATGTGCTTTTTAAAATGCATGATTTTCCCTTCTATGAATAAAAAAATTATATTATGCTATGGGCTGGTTTAAAAATCTTATGCGATGGGGCTGGTATATAAATTTTTTCCAGGGCTGGTTTTTGTTCCCAGTCCGGCCCTGATCACAGCCATGCCATTAGTAGCCATGGCTGTGATGGCTTCTAAGTGCAAACAAGTCAAACGCTTGTTGATTGGCTGCCCTGCAAGTTTCATTCTGTTTTATTCGTTCGTTTTATAGAATACGTGTAATACTATTGGCTTTCTATAAACCGAATGAGAGCCCCATTCATACATGTAATTCTATGTATTCTATAAAACGAAAGTCTATAAACCGAACGACCTTCGGTTTATAGACTTTCGGCTTATAGAAAATGTTTAGTAGTATTGTCTTTCTATGAACCCATTCATAATTCTTATGAATGGGTTCATAGAAAGGCAATACTACTATACGTTTTCTATAAGCCGAAAGTCTATAAACGAACGTTCGGTTTATAGACTTTCGGCTTATGGAATACATATAATCCTATTGCTATTCTATAAACCGAACGTTCGGTTTATAGAATAGCAATAGGATTACATGTATTCCATAAGCCGAAAGTCTATAAACCGAACGTTCGGTTTATAGAATAGCAATAGGATTACATGTATTCCATAAGCCGAAAGTCTATAAACCGAACGTTCGGTTTCTAGACTTTCGGCTTATGGAATACATGTAATACTATGGGCTTTCTATAAACCGAACTAGAGTTCCCATTCATAAAAAATTATGAATGGGGACTCTGTTTTGGTGTATAGAATGCTAAGAATTTGAATGAATGAACGAATGGTTTAATATAAACGAAAATCATTTGTCCATTCGTGCTATAGTATTGGCATTACTATAAACCGAAATAGAGTCGGTTTATAGAATTCCAATAGACTTACATGCATTCCATAAACCGAAAGTCGTTCATTATGTCGGTTTGTGGAATGTAGTGTACAATGCTATTGTATTCTATAAACCGACTCTATTTCGGCTTATAGAATGCCAATAGTACCACAAATGGACGAATGAACGAATGATTTTGGTTTATTAACCATTCGTTCATTCGGCTTCCGTTAGCTTAGCATTTTCGTTATTCTTTTTTCAAACGAATGAACGAAAATGCTATTTTCGTACGAAAATGCATTAGTCCGAAAACGAATGCACATGTCTACTGCATATGCAGACTCGGATACTCCACATGCATGCTCAGCCACTTAGTGATATGCTAATTAAACTGCCAAGCATGAAAGTGAAGTATCAAGCGCGTTAGGGCAACTTGATGAAAAAGCTATTGGAGGATTACTCCTTGAATTTCCGTGGTCACAAGGATGCTTTTTTTCTTTTTTTACTTTGAGGTGGGACATTTTGCTTATCTGTGCTCTCCTGCTGTTGTTGGACTATGATTGTTGTGATAGATAGTGAGCCTTTCCCATAGGTTAGTTGTCTCGCAAATTAAATATACTTTATCTCACATAAGATCCTTTTGTTGTCTTGTTATTCAATGTTATCAAATCATCAATGTATATAAATATGTAAATAGCCACACAAATTACCTAAATATAAGTGTATTGCCGTGAAAGGTTTAATAATTATGATATTTTGAATTATTTGTAACAGACAACTTCTAATGAAGCATTTTCAAGATTCCGTGTAACCACTACAGAATTCAGAAACACTTAATATAGTTAATTTTAATAGTAATATTGCTCCATAGCAGCTTGGTCATCAACATATAGAATAAATGCCTACATTTAATTTCAGATGAAAATAAATTTGGGGGCCACCATACCCAGACGAATATCACCTTATTAATCAGACGCATATTGACATTTAGAAGGATTGCCATCCGTGTTATCAGTGAGTCCATATAGAGCACAGGTGGCCAACATGCAGCCTGTTTGACAGCAAGGTGGGGTCAGCATGACTTAACTGCGCATATTCTCATTATTTCTATAAATGCATACTTTTGTTTTAATAAAGTTAATTTAAATTTGTTTTGAACTGCTTTTTTATTCCTATTAAAAAAAACTAATATTTTTCTATGTCTATCCTTCACCATTACTGTAAATAAAAAAAAGCACATGCATTTCTTATTATGCAGCCCACCTCAGAAAAAACTTGGACTCCCCTAATATGAAAGGGTGTGGTGGAAATGCTTCTTCTAGGTGTCTTTAAGATTTTCAAGTTAGGCATGACACTGTAATTCGGCACAGAAAAATCAGGTTCTCAGAACAGATAATGCATATAATATGAGGGCCAAAATTAAGCCTGACTTTGTTAAAGAACTGACAAATGTTTTAATATTATATTCCCAATTCATAATAATCAAACGGTAAATTCTGCATGCCAAATTTTTCTTGAATCATTTTCAGTAATAAATCATATTTTGTCACCTCTTTCACTCATTACAATCATTAAAATGTGATGTTTCTGTTAATGTCCTGCTCTATCACCATGACAACTTCAATGAGTTGCGTGTCAGGTTGACAGCAAATGTTGTTTTAAGGTTTTGTCAAGTAAGCCAAAGTTATTTGCAATCGGTGTAAATCTTCAGGCAATACATTCCCAAATATTGCACTAATATAATTATGTATATTTTCATTTACAGAAAGTGAATGAGAATAAAATTAGTTGATGGCACATTTTTAACTGGAATAGAATTAACCCAATATAGACTGATCAGATGGAAACACATAAAAAATAGAAAAACAAAAAAGTTAATTCATAGAGTTCTTGTCTTCTGGGTTATACATTCATAATACTATGATTAGTACATTAAATATACAGGTAAACCTTAGCTGAGAATACTTTAATTTTAATCCATACAAAGCTTTCACCTAAAACAAGCAAATTGGCATTACTATAAATTATTAAAGAGCACACTAGGTATAAGACAGCATGATGTGAGTATGAACCAGCCATGCTACATCTAAGTGGCAAAAATGTATTTTACATAAGTGAAAGATAACATTAATGTAAGGATTTCCTTAAAATTATTTCCTATGATTTATTTTTTTGCTGAAATACTAAGTGTTTACTGCAGAACTTTCCTATACTTGCAGGACTTATTTTGACAGATTTTAGAGCTGTGCTTTAAGGATACAGCATGTGACAATTGACAATGTTACTCTCCCAGTGACCTCTTCATGTGTCAAAATTCACAATTTCAGCTGGAGGCATATCTAAGTTTCAACAGACTGTTGTTCACATATTACATTGTATAGGCCTTTTTTAGATGCAAATGCACCAGTGAACTGGAGCTCTAAATATTGAAACAATAGAAAATGTAGTCTCCACCCGCACTGGAAAATGCATAAAAATAATTGAGACTCACTCAGCTTGAGATCTCCAATCAAAAACCCATGTGAATTCATCTGTTGCTCATTGTAAGTATTTTTGAGGATTTTCTTATTCACACAGAACTATTTATTTACACTAAAACTATAATATATTCACACCTGTGCTCCTTTCTTTCTTTTACTATTCTTCCTTTATAGGTGGAAATAGAGGTAACTTTTCCACCGCCTGCCCCGGGGCCATTTGGCCAGTTAAAGTGAATTGGCGGCGGCCACCACTTTAAGAAGTTCGGCTGCTTCATCAACCGGCGGCAGCAAACAAATTTCTTAAAGCGGCAATGGCCGCCAAATTGCTTAAAGTGGCGGCGGGTCACATTAAGAAGTTCGGCTGCGGCCGCCGCTTTAAGAATTTTGCCTGCTGCTGCCGGATGTTGCTACAACAAGAAACCGGAATGAAGCTACAGAAAAGAGAGAGAATGAAGCTACAGAAATGTGAGAGAGAGACGCTACAGAAATGCGAGAGAGAGAGAGAGACGCTACAGAAATTAGAGAGAGAGACGCTACAGAAATGAGAGAGAGACACTACAGAAATATGTACACAAGGATATGTCTCACACACTGCCCTGCTATATACCTCTGCACAGGGCAATTCATATAACTTTGTGTACATACTGGAAGTATATATATTGCCCTAGGCAGGCTTATATATCAGTCTTATCTGTAAATAATACACTGTTCATATGTGCTTTTAAAATGCATGATTTTCCCTTCTATGAACAAAACAATAGTATTATGCTAAGGGGATGGTTTAAAAATGTTATGCTATGGGGCTGGTATAAATTTTTTTTCCAGGGCTGGTTTTTGTTCTCAGTCTGGCCCTGTTGCTCAGAGATCAGCATGTACCTGTGCTATGACTGGAGAGGTAAAAATTAGCCACAGCTATCCCAGCCTACCACTCCTATGGTGTTCAGCAAGTAATGGCTGACTTTATACCATGGAAGCTGCAATCAACAGGAACAAAGTTAGTGTACAGTGTAGCACAGGCCACCATTAACCCAGTCTATAACTACAATTCCCATGAAGTTTAGCAATTTGGCTGGCTGAATATTATTGTAGATACCGTCAACATAAGTTAGGGCTTTAATGTGAAAAAGGGAATTACAGGGAATTGTGAAGGAGACCAACTACTAGAGGATGAGAAAGATAGTAAACCAAACCACTCTGACAGGAAAGGGGTATCTCTGCACTCATGCACTCCCCTGCCTGCTAAGTTTTTTTTCTGCTCCCAATGTCTAGTTAATCTATGTTAAACAGCCTACTGATTTACCCTCTTTTGCTGCTTCTCCAGTGGGTCTCTATAACCAGTATGTATATTGGTTTTTTGTGCATCTTTTGAAATATTAAATTAGATTAAACAAAAACTCAAGTTTAAGACTATGGTTTTGTACTTTGGATTCTAGTATTGTGTACACTAGATATTAGAATGGTTCTTGTGCCTGAGTCGTAATTAAACAAGTGAAACATACCCACAGATGTATCTGGTAAACATGAATCTCCTTCTGTTTAGTGATTCTTGTAATGATATCAAGAGTTTTGCTACACATTTTTCCATTTTGAGGTATTTAGAGTTACATTTCACGTGCTGGCATTTTTAAATGCCAGCATTGTGTGTGAGTTGTCAGCAGCAAACAGTAGCATAGGCGTTTTTTTGAACGGAAAATCTTGCAGCTGTTAAAATATGTGTTCATTTCCAGGATGAAATTTGCAGACAGCAGTAACCTTTTGTGTAGCTTGTGGCGGAAATTATATATTTCTGCTTTGCATAGTATAATTGCTGTCACTTCAGCCAGGTTCAAAAGGGTTATTTTCCTGAAGGGACGGAAAACCTTATCTGTTAATAAGAGGAGTGGTTCTGGGGAAAGTCAATGGAATAATACCTACCATAGTTTTTAGCACCTTCCATTCATATCAGTACTTTCTCTGTGTATTTGTTTCAAAAGGTCAACATATCTAGTGTATATTAAGGCAAATGTTATTGACCTTATTTTCATGTACCTACCCAGAATCCTTTGCGGTGGTGATAACACAGTAAATTGGGAATTTCTGTGGCATAAATAGTTCTTCTGTCTGGTCTGGAGTTTCCAGAAATGTGTTTATTAATGCCTCTGCTACCCACTGAATTTTAAGTGGGGTAGCAGAGGGGTTTTACCATTACCAGTACACACCATAACTTATGTTTAACAATAAACATTAACTCTAAATGGCTCCCAACCATTTAGAGTTATTGACAATTAACTGGCAATTAGGTGGTGTAATGCATGCAGACCCATGTAAAACTACAACAATATGGGACTATGTACAAAGGCCAATTTTAAGTTTACCAACCAGTAGAAGCGTTCCATTAGACTTTTGGCAAAGAATTGCACTTTTACAGATAGAGATAAAAATCAGTTGCTTAAATATATTAAAATAGGTACTTTGGAGGAATAACTTGACCCTTCAGTTTTCGAAGTTTAGAATTGATAACAACAATTCATTTTTAAGCCAAAAGGCATTTCACATAAACCAATTATTTCCCATTGTAAAACATGTGCAAATTGATTTGGTGTTATCTCAGCTTTTAAGGACTTTGCAAAAAAAGGCAACTTTTGCTTGTATCAAAATGTTAAATAACAAGTAATCAAAAAAATAATAATTCAAATGTCATTCGTCTTAAAAGACATCATACAATGTTTGATATACCTGGCAGTGACTAACCTGTACATTGTACAAATTTGTTTTATTTTTGCATTTCAATTCATGCAGAAACTTCTTAGCATTCACTTTCAAAGCTTCCTTCTCTAGCCCAATTGTTTTTACAGACATTGCAAGAGGATTTACAGAACAAGTATCAACCCTAATATACTTTTTTATTATTATTTATATAGTATGGTCTTACAAGTGTATGTTATATGCTTTTCTTTTAATATTTTAGATCTAATGTTGATGACAGGGAAACATTTGCAGTGTACTGGATAATTATTTTGGTCCACTCCTGGAATGAAACTGCAAAGGTTCTTTAATTATAAGATGGTTTATTTTGTATGCACATGGAGAAAGCAGGCAATAAAAAAGAGCAAGCAGTTCTGATTTGGCACTCCAAAACAGTGGTTTCATACACTTTTTTAATATGTAAAGTGAACAGCGCTGAACGGTGGATCAATACAGAATATACTCAGAAAAATATAGTTAATAACATTTTAAATAATTATAAATAAAACAAATATAAAGACTCACACAAAATAGTAATGCATAAATACAGACATACAAAAAAAAATCTAATTTGGTATGTTTATCTCTATGTCCAAATGGATTATGCAGTAATGTTGCAAAAATATATATTTTTCTTAAATAGCCTCAGGAAAAATATATTTAGCTTAGGTGGCAGCAGAGAATAAACATTATAACAAATAAAAGTCCAGAGAAAACATCTTCACTCACAGAGAAGAAAAAGGAAGATTTATATATTAAAAAAAATAAACACTGTATACATATATCCCAAAGAAGCAAAGTGTTTCAGTGCCCTGTTAAAAAAAAAACAAAAGCAATGCATATTACATAGTTATATAGTAGTTTAGGTTGAAAAAACATCCATTAAGTTTAACCCTTTTGATTATCCTTGTTTACTGCTCTTGATTCAAAAGAAGGCAAAACAAAAAACTTTCAGCAATTTTGAATTCTGCTTTCAATGGGGAAAAATTCCTTCTTGACTCCAAATGGCAATCATCAAGCACTAAATAAATATGAATGCCTTTACTAACATACATAGCCCTATATGTTCTGGCTCCTTAAAAAATATCCGGGCCCCTTTTAAAGGCAAAATGTATTTGCTAGCACCACCTCTTCAGGCAGTAAACGCCATACCTTTAAATAGCCAAATGCTAACGCAGAGAATGATCCATACAGAGGCGGAGACTGAGGGTGCTTCAGTTTGGGCAGTGTCCTCCACTTTAACAGTCACACAGAAATTAAAATAGATAATGCAGAGAGAAAGTAATATAAGTGAGAGGTGTTAAAAAGGCCTTGCAGCCTTAAGCAGGAATACAAGCATTTAGAGACACAAAATGGAATCTGGGTGGCTTTCGTCATTCCCAACAATAACTCCTAAAAACAATTTTAAGTGCTATAAAGAAATACTAGGTCTTGCTATTTTTCTTTTGTAAATATTTTTGATTGTCAAAAAATAAATAAAAAACAGCAGGCATTTGTTTGAACAAGAACATTCCAGGAAAAAAAAAAAATCATTTTACTCATTAGGAAGACTAGAAATAGCTTTCAATATTGCATAGTTTTAATGTAGACTCCAAGTATTTCATCTCATCAATGGCTCCAAATACTACTTTTATATATCAGTATAGTTAAAACAAATGGGTGCAAGATTTGCAAAGAAGTATTCATCAAAAGACTATTTATAAAGGTCAAACACTTCAAATAATTGAAGCAGGCTGAAACTGTCTGTTAATCCACAAATTCCCTTAAAAGTGATTTAGGAAAACACCATAGCACAATACAAGCAAATTAAATGACTGACTGCACAATTCATGTATGTAATTATGTAAATTGGGAAAATTGAGTAGCAATCAATGGTTAATTTGGTACAGGAAGTTGAATTAGCTTTCCTACCATGGCTTATATATATATATAGTGTTACTACCCTTATTTACCAAATTTGTATTCAAATCGCAAATACATTAATTAATAAGCAGTGGAAGATGAATATCAATTTCACTGCAAATAATGGTGCAGTACTTATTAAAATGTCAATTAATATACCAAACTGAGTTTGGAAGTTGCTGGAATGGTTTCGGTAAACAACTGAAAGAGAAAAAAATGAACATTCCTTACAAAAAGATGAGTTTTAGAAAGACATTGCACCTATTCTTGATGCACCTTAGACTATGTGTTGGAGTGTATAGCAGAGCTTGACATCAAGAGCAGGTATTTCTACGCATGAAGAAATAATACTGATATAATTATATTTTTAAATACTTTGCACCTTACATGCACTCCCATGTCAGAAGTTTAAAAACAATTATTCCCAAAATTCCATTTTCCTCCAAAGATTTCCTTACATGTGCCTGATTAAAACACTTTTAGAACAGTTATCCCAGTATGCACAGTTTAAAAAATGTACAGACGTTTAACAAAAGGCTTCTAATCAGCTACAGTTAACTGACACATTAAGCACACTTTGCCTGACACATTTAGAGGGATTGACATGCCCACACATTTTTGCGTCAGCATTTATTTATCACTTAACCCCATATTTCGTTTTCTCAGATCAATTGGTGACTGTTTTAAATGCATCATCTAATACATTTTGTTATGTTTTTAAAATTTCTACTGTTCGATTAACATTTGCCATCCCATGTCTTCATCTTCGCTTTATATTTACTAATTCAGGTTGACCCCATTATCCTAAGTTTATTTAGCAACCTTTGTTTGTAATCCAATGTCTCTATTGGAAATCACTATGCTATAAATATATCTGCAGAATATGACAACTAATTATATATGTCCATAAAATAACATCTATTTTTTTTTTCATACTGCAATAAAAGCATGTCTTGGCATTCCAACGTAATGATGCACAAGTGATCTTCCGCCTGATTAAAACTGCTTTTTCGGTTCAGTCCCTCTTTACCCAGCTCCTTAGCGCTTATGCTAAATTAGGCTGGCGAAAACGTGTTGCTTTGCATCTTAAACCCCTATACATGGATTTTAGCTTTCATAATATGTATTTTTAAAAATAAATAAATCTGGTGATGTGATTGTGATCCTCATAACTTTAAATAAGCACATTATTGTTTATATGATATCAAGGAGCTTGTTCTAAATTGTCCATCTAGCAGACATCTGCATGCTACCTTGCCAAAACCATGTTACTAGAAATTGTTTTCACTGTGTATACAGTACATTTGTAAGGGTGTAATATTTGCTGTAACCACAAAAGAAATTAATTGGATTAGTTAGCAAATGCAATTGTTGATCTTTGTAGGAAAGAGTGTGTTTCAGCATGAAAATATTGCTTCTTTTCCTCATCTTTTCCCTCACTGTAGTAATTGGTGCAGATGAGCTAGGTTATTGAAGTGTTATTGAAACACACACAGGCTTTATTCTTCAATTCACATTAGATGTTTCTTGTTTCCAGCATAAGGCTTGGCTTGTGAATTGATGAAATGATTTAAGTCAGTAGACAAACTGTGCAGTTTGTTTAATGCTTTATATGAGACATCCACTTTCATTAAAAATCTAACATAGCATAATGTATTGAAGTTAAGCTTTTTCCTTACTCAGCACAGCTTGTGTAATTGATATTGGGAGGATCACATTATAGCGGAGGTTATATGGTTTGAATTATTACATAGAGCCAGTTAAATCATGAAATGTACTGATATGTGGCATGTTACAAAATATTCTTATGGAGAATTTCTTAAATTATGATAATTGGACTTCTTTAAAATTATATTTACAAAGTGGACTAACACCTGCACTATGTTTGATTTCTTTCAACAATGGTTTGCAGTATACCCTTTGAAAACGACACACTGTTTATGGCCTCTCAATATAGTGTAGGTTTTGTTACAGCTAGTGCTGAACGGACAGCTCCCTGATTCTCAAACACATCCTTGCTTCTCTTATTGTATATAATCTCTTATGTACTCCTTATTTATTGGGTCCCACCAAAACTATTATTACAAGCATGCAATCTTCTATTATTGATCACAGAAAGGCCACTATGTATTCTTCTTGTTCTCAGATCTCGCTGCTGTTGAAGATGTACTTCTTTGAAATTCTCATCTCTGTTGTAAAATGATGTAAGTAAATGATGGAAATTATGTCAATTGGTATTGTTCCTTTAAAACAATATTTCTCAGCAATGCCATAAACACAGTTCTGCATTGCACAATTACCAATGCCTAAAACATGATGTTCTTCATTGTACATTCTATTATGATCAGAATTCCATTAGGTCAACAATTACCTGGTGCATGAACCAAGCAGTCATCTCTCAACGAAAGGCAGAAAAGCAATGCATTTTACTCATACCCAGCAGGAGGTGAAATGGATAACATTTTACCCTTTCCAATGGCAGGTGTAGTAGAATTACACGTGGAGCACATTATCTTTTAACCTTGCAATTTATTTTTAGTGTGATGAAGGGTTCACACCATTACAAATATGGAACTAAATATTGTTTTTTTATTTCATTACAACATTCCTTTAAAATATGCACCTTATAAGATTGCAGAAGGCATGATAACAGATATACTTTTAGTTGGAATGCTTTTATCGCAGTATGAAAAAAATAGATGTTATTTTATGGACATATAATTATTTGACATATTATGCAGACACTTAGCATAGGGATTTCGAATAGAGATATTGAATTACAAACCAAGGTTGCAAAGTAAACTTAAGATAACGAGGTGAAGAGGTAGACAATGGATGGCAAATAGTGAAAAAGTAGCAATTCTAAAAACAAAACAAAATGTATTAGGTAATGCAGATAAAACAGTCATTAACTGATCAGAAAAGGAAGTATGGGGTTAAGTGCTGACACAAAAAATTGTGTAGATGCCTAACCCAATAAATAAACGGTTACAGGCTCAGCCAACTGGGAAGACTGTCACTTTTATAAAAGTACTGATAAATAATCACTGGTCTGAGTTTAAAACGCAAAAAAAAAAAGCAAATAGATAAATGGAAAAACATGTGTTTCACAGCTAATGCAGGTAATAGAGTCTGCGATACTTATATTGTTGTAGAGATACCGTGCTTGATGTTTTTGGGTAGCCACTCTACACTAGCTGCTGATTTAACATATATTTTTTTGGTTTCATATATGCTGAAAATTTCAGAAACATATACAGGGAGTGCAGAATTATTAGGCAAATGAGTATTTTGACCACATCATCCTCTTTATGCATGTTGTCTTACTCCAAGCTGTTTAGGCTCGAAAGCCTACTACCAATTAAGCATATTAGGTGATGTGCATCTCTGTAATGAGAAGGGGTGTGGTCTAATGACATCAACACCCTATATCAGGTGTGCATAATTATTAGGCAACTTCCTTTCCTTTGGCAAAATGGGTCAAAAGAAGGACTTGACAGGCTCAGAAAAGTCAAAAATAGTGAGATATCTTGCAGAGGGATGCAGCACTCTTAAAATTGCAAAGCTTCTGAAGCGTGATCATCGAACAATCAAGCGTTTCATTCAAAATAGTCAACAGGGTCGCAAGAAGCGTGTGGAAAAACCAAGGCGCAAAATAACTGCCCATGAACTGAGAAAAGTCAAGCGTGCAGCTGCCACGATGCCACTTGCCACCAGTTTGGCCATATTTCAGAGCTGCAACATCACTGGAGTGCCCAAAAGCACAAGGTGTGCAATACTCAGAGACATGGCCAAGGTAAGAAAGGCTGAAAGACGGCCACCACTGAACAAGACACACAAGCTGAAACGTCAAGACTGGGCCAAGAAATATCTCAAGACTGATTTTTCTAAGGTTTTATGGACTGATGAAATGAGAGTGAGTCTTGATGGGCCAGATGGATGGGCCCGTGGCTGGATTGGTAAAGGGCAGAGAGCTACAGTCCGACTCAGACGCCAGCAAGGTGGAGGTGGAGTACTGGTTTGGGCTGGTATCATCAAAGATGAGCTTGTGGGGCCTTTTCGGGTTGAGGATGGAGTCAAGCTCAACTCCCAGTCCTACTGCCAGTTCCTGGAAGACACCTTCTTCAAGCAGTGGTACAGGAAGAAGTCTGCATCCTTCAAGAAAAACATGATTTTCATGCAGGACAATGCTCCATCACACGCGTCCAAGTACTCCACAGCGTGGCTGGCAAGAAAGGGTATAAAAGAAGAAAATCTAATGACACGGCCTCCTTGTTCACCTGATCTGAACCCCATTGAGAACCTGTGGTCCATCATCAAATGTGAGATTTACAAGGAGTGAAAACAGTACACCTCTCTGAATAGTGTCTGGGAGGCTGTGGTTGCTGCTGCACGCAATGTTGATGGTGAACAGATCAAAACACTGACAGAATCCATGGATGGCAGGCTTTTGAGTGTCCTTGCAAAGAAAGGTGGCTATATTGGTCACTGATTTGTTTTTGTTTTGTTTTTGAATGTCAGAAATGTATATATGTGAATGTTGAGATGTTATATTGGTTTCACTGGTAAAAATAAATAATTGAAATGGGTATATATTTGTTTTTTGTTAAGTTGCCTAATAATTATGCACAGTAATAGTCACCTGCACACACAGATATCCCCCTAAAATAGCTAAAACTAAAAACAAACTAAAAACTACTTCCAAAAATATTCAGCTTTGATATTAATGAGTTTTTTGGGTTCATTGAGAACATCGTTGTTGTTCAATAATAAAATTAATCCTCAAAAATACAACTTGCCTAATAATTCTGCACTCCCTGTATATACATATTTTTTTTTTGCAATAAGCCAAAAACCCTCTTTCTACAAATAAATGTATTTAGCTCTAAGCATTTTTTGTGTTTTATTCTGCCTTTTGATTTTCATACAGTATTCTAATGAATGTGTTTGTTGCTGAATGAAAGAAAAATCTGTTTTATGCTAACTGATGTATAAAGCAGATGTGGACACTTTTTATCTGTTAACATCTGTCAATAAGCTTAATAGGGGCAAAGTATCAGTCCAAGATTTACTGGGCCAGAAGTATTTTATTTGCATATTTTATTGAGTAGTCTATTTTAGAAATCATTTACAGCAGCTAGGGTGCATATGACTGTGAGTTTTATTGTATTGAAGGACTACACTACACACAGGATGAAAACTCAACTCAGATTGTAGAAAACAGTGAGAAAAATACAGCACAAAGGAATTCAGGTCCCAAACTGTCCAAAAATGTATTGTTACAAGATATGCACATGCATAATGATGATGGATACGTCTGTAATATATATATATATATATATATATAGATATATATATATATATATATATATATATATATATATATATATATATACACACATAGAATAAATACCTTTATTTACCTGTATAGCTTATAAAAAAAAATCTCCCCAGTGCACGAGTGTTATTCATTTTGATCATAGAGTTTTAGTGACCCCTAGTGATGCAGTTCATACTAGAGCAAATGAATAACCAATTACTTGCTTTCAGTAGTGCTTGCTTTCAAAAGTTAGCTATTATTAATAATCATAAAATAACACTGTTCTCAGCTGTAGGACCTACAACAAATGAAGTGCGTATAATTTACTGAATGACCCAGAGAGAGCCAGGATTAAACATAAACCTGACACTCTGCATTAAACGAATTGTTATAATTGCCGGAGATTATCTTCTAAACATAGGGAGGAGTAAAACAATCTATGAGGCAGATGTAAAAATCCTTTTGTGCGGTGAAATGCACATATTCTATTTATCGTATTGTTTCCCTGAAATCCTCTTGTGGTGCTAATTAATGGACTTTAACAGAATGTTTCACCATTTGCAAAAATTTTGCATCTATTAAGCAGTGGGAGTGAAAAGGCCATGGAAAATGACATGGAATTACTGGGCTGTTTATTCTCAAAAGTGACACTGGAGAATGAAAAATGACTGTTGTTTAGTTGCTTCAGTTTACTGTAAGCAAAAGTATTGATGGCAGAATATTTAATTGGTTGCAAGAGAGAAAAAAATATTTAATGCTAGTGTATATTGACATGTAACTAGGAACAAATTGATATAGCCATTTATAATTACTTGTCATCCTGTGAAAATATTTATAGCGAAGATCTGATAGGCATGTTGCATTGAATCATTATGTTTTAGGTGTAGGTATGTCTATGTCTGACCATTTATACATTGCATATATATGTTATGTATATATGTCATATACTATGCTGCATATATATATATATGTGTGTGTGTGTGTGTGTGTGTGTGTATATATATATATATATATATATATATATATACACACACACACACACATACACATATATATATATATATATATATATATATATATATGCAGCATAGTATATGACATATATACATAACAAACACTATATATATATATATATGTTTCTCTATGTACAGATAAAGAGATGGTCAAATAAATAGAGCTATGTAAAAAATGGTATTACAACTATCTTCCATTATTGGTCAAACATTCAATTTGCAGGATTGACTTTTGACAATCACAAAAATGAACCATTTTAACCAAAAACCAAGATAGGGTTCAAGTTTGATGTCACTGTGATGTTGAGAATGAAAATATCGATGTGTAAAGGTACCATAGTTGAGTAAAAACTATTGAAATATCGATAGCTCTCTACATTCACGTTAGGATTAGGGTTGTTGGTGAATAGGGAGAGAGTTGAGTATTATTTCATTGGAAAGTTATGAAAGGAT
This sequence comes from Pelodytes ibericus, assembly GCA_036172795.1. Lineage (NCBI taxonomy): Eukaryota > Metazoa > Chordata > Amphibia > Anura > Pelodytidae > Pelodytes > Pelodytes ibericus. The sequence goes on along the minus strand of CM069860.1, from coordinate 131,767,322 downwards.
ACATACACACACACACAAATATTTGCAGTTTTAGTTTGAATAATTTTCTAAATAAATAAGCTGCAATTCAGTGCCATTGGTACACATGGTATTTAGTTTTATACACATTGGCGGTTATGTATAAAACTTCCTGTTAACTGTCAGGAAGTGAAAAAAAGGCACATTTGCCATTAGTTATAAATCAAAAAAAAATGATGTTTTTTAAAATTTATTTTGACATTTTACAGTGCTGGAGGGAAGAACCTCCTCCAAACAGTGACTCTCCAACTATAACTGGGTGCTTTTCAAGGCATGATTCTTTATACACTCAATGTGCCTGACATCTCTTGGCAGTCTGCTTTATTTGTAGTCACATCTGTGTGCCCACATTGTTTATAAATAACTCACCATTTCTCATAATAAAGCATAATGGTGCTAGTGAAAGCCCAGCTATGTTTTATTTCAATTTATTGCAAGTGCAGTGCTTCATTTTCTAGAACACCCTTTAAAAATGTACAGATCCAACCTACATAGCTGAAAACGTCTCCCAAAGCACTTTCTGTCAAGACCTTCTTTTGCTGGCTTTTCCAACCCTTTATGAATATCTTGCCCCCCTCACTCTAGCTAGTAAGCTTGTGAGCGGGGCTCTCTCTATGTCATGTATTGTCCTGTCCCTGTATCTGATTGAGTGTGTAACTTCCCTTCAAGTTTTACATACCAAGTTCTACATCAGTTGTTAGCGCTATATAAATAAAAGTTAATGTAATGTAATAATCAGATGGATTTATTATGGACAAAAACAGACCAATATAAGCCTCCTGTTGTGAATTCTTTAGGATCCCCTGGGTCGTTTAACCCTTTAACGACAATCCACGTATATGTACGGGCTCCCAATGTAATGCATTGGGAACAATGCCCATACATGTGCGGGCTGCGGTTAAAATAGCGCAATCACAGCATTTTTTTGCCGCAATTCGCAATGTTTTCGGCTTTCCTGGATGCTTCATGAGTCTTAAAGTGACAGGCCAGTGACAATAGTGACTGACTTGTCAATCACGCCCCCTCACCCTATGCAAATCTGGTGAGGGGTGTTTCAGACTTCCTCTGATAGAGGCAAGTCTGAAACACCCAGAAAAGGGGCTATCTTACCTGCAATAGCTGAGACAGCCTGTCACTTTGATCTTGTATCAGAGAGAGAGAGAGAGAGGAAAGATTTATTCTGTGTCCCAGAAAAAAATACACTCTTTAATTAAATCTATACAGTACACAAAGGTTTGTTTTTTTAAATGGTCTCAAGTGATAGCCATATCTGTCCTTAAAAAAAAACTGTATATGGTATAAGGGGATTCATTGAAGAAGCAAGAAGGCACTTTTATTTAAGTACACACATAGCCAAAGTTGTAAAATAGCTATTGTCCAGATGGCATAAAAACAAAGAAAAACATTATCCCGAAGGGGTTAATAGGTAAATCTATCATGCAGCTTTTGTGACATTTTCAAGATGCTTAATCTTAATTGCTAAAATGTTTGCAACTGCATAAATTGTTTTACATTGATTAATGCTAATTATAATTTTTTAGCATGAAGAGCCAGTCGCTAGGGCATTCAAATTAAGACCCTAGTGTTTGTAGTTGTTGGAAGGAAATGGAATGGAAAAATAAAATGAGCAAAACTGATAAAAATTCAGAAAATGATCTTTCCAATAAATTCTAAGTAATAAAAAATCTAGTTTTTAAATGGAAAAAAAAATATTATTGACCAATTTGGAAAAATGATATGCAAATTTTAGCTGAGAATTATTTGTAGTTTACAGTTATTAAATAGTTGAGGTGAAGATTAAATTGATCCCCTGTGTTAATCTAAAACCTGCCACTCAGACAACTATAGAATATTAATTGAAAAATATATATAATACAGTTCTTACCTAACAAAAGAATGCAAACCACTCTCTGTTATCTTTCTAAACACATCTGATCTATTTGAACAATAAATGTCCAATTAAATATAAGCTATTATATATATTCCAGGTCACAGTCGCTTAGCACAAAAAACAAAGTTACTGTCTTTTTGGATCTGCTAAATAATCTTCTCTGATGTTCTTTAAAATAGAAATCTAGATTTGTGGAAAGGACAAGGTTATGTAAACTGGGAATTGTCTTCTAAAGTGCTGTTTCTGGGAACATCTGATGTAAGATTGTATAATGTATTGTCTGAACCTAGTAACCTACAAAGAAAAGGAAATAAAAAAGAATAAAACACATTAAATAACACAATAGGTCTTCTGTTTGTGGATTTAGGTTTTCATTCAGGGTTTTAAGTCCTATGTAAGACTGGACCATCAATTTCTGAGTCATTCATACACAACTTCCCAGCACCAGTGTGTGAGCAAAAATAATCCCCTAATGTTTGTCAGACAATAAATAATTCCACTGCACCCACGATTTTGTAATACTAATTCATTTTTTTTACCAGCTGTGCAAATGAATAGATTAAATCGAACTTTGATTTTTCTTTATATCTGTGAGATTTGTAAGTATATTTGGCACTATTACTCTTTTGTTACTTCATGATTATTACTGATGAGATATGGATTATAAATAACCGGTGACTTTATTTATGATGTTTCGTTTCAGAGGTTTAAGATAACAAGAGGTGGACCTAAAAATGGCAGACTATCTATTGCTAGTGAAATTACATTACTCATCCAGAATGCTAACAATTATTTACACAGCATTCTGGCATTTGTGTTAGATGCATGTGGGTAGTCATGAGCAATCTTCTTGAATGCAGTATTAGTTGACATTTTGATATATATAAATATTTTTCTTCATTCCACAAGATACAGGGATAAAATATGTTATATTTAACAAGTCTATGGGATTCTTGGGATTCTTTTTAAACAGCAAAAAAAAAAAATGTAATTAAAAAATGTTTACATGGATAAAAATAAAACAGCACATAACAATTGCACTTACTTAAAATTATAATAAAATGTTCTATGAAAACAAATTAGAATTTAAAAAAAAAATTATATTATTTAAACTTATTTTTTTGAATATGTCTTGTTTGTAATGTAAATCCACACCTCATACACTAGCATTGTTTATAGCATCCTTTGATTTCCCCAGTGGAAAATACTGCACTGCTAATCAATGTTGTCATGTACTACACGTTACACAGTGGGAGAGGGTACACATATCCTAACAGCTGTTAATGATGATCAAAATCCAGTGATGTGATGTCCCCATGGGGCAGACATGACATCACTGGTATTGTTCTCCATCAGCAGTGCATATTACATATGGATGTTGAAGGTATGAAAATGGGAATGGTTCAGTTCACTCTACTAGCAGTGTACAAAGGTAAAATATCAACAGGAAAAGAGGGAAGACATCAACAGGAGAAGAGGGAAGACATGAACCACCATGCTACTAGTGAATCCAGCTTTACTAACATCATCTGCAGAAGTGTAAATTTGTTCCAGACAGAAAATCAGAGACTGATATCATTTTCACAGTGCATGCTATGATTTAATGGTACATTGACAATATTTAATGGCTAGCTGTATGATATGTCTACATGATGTGCTTATCTATCTGGTTGTCTACTTACATTGAGGTGCAGGTTCTGATTTCCTCATCCACATCAGGAAATATATCATATACACCTATAATCCTAATGCTATGTCATTGAATATAACAATGAATATTGTTAATATTGATATATATGCATATTTATGTATGAGCATCGCTTCACTTTATTGAGGATACTTACTGACATTTGTGATACACATGGAATTTGTTCCATATATGTTCATATAAAAACAACTATATTTTATAAAAAATTATATTAAGGCATATGTGTAACAATTTCCATATGTAAAAAATGCTGGGGAATTGAAAAGGACACATTTTGCACATTTCAGCCAAATTCCTTCCTTGTTCAGCATTAATCAGCGCTTTTGAAGTAACCAAAATCCTATACTTTAAACAGTGAAGTTTCCTCGATCTGAGCTACGATTATGAGCTGCCAGAGCATGAAACGCATAAGGTGGTCAGCCTAGTTATAATGTATGTACTCCCCCCACACCTTGTGTCAATGTATGGTGGATTATAAATAAAGAAACGATAGACATTGGAACAGGAAGTCTTGTTGTCTGTTGAGGAATTCCCTGATCTGAATGTTTCCAATGTGTCGGCCGAGTTTGGCTAGCATAGTCAATCCCAGCGTGATCTCAGCCAATTTCCAGACTTTGGCATTTTTCAGACAAGATTGTGCAACATTTAATAGACCCTTATGTTTAGACTAAAAACCTCAAGAAAATGTGTCTTAATGCCACAGACCTGTCACTAATAATACATGTTTTGAGGACATATTCACTCTTCAAAGTGAAGTGTAAGTCACATTAGATAGGGAAGAAACCACTAGGGAACAAGCCAAGTATGACAACACTTCCTCCAGTGTCTGTTTTGGGTCATGCTGTGTATAGGTGCTTTCCAACTATTTTGCAAGTCTGACATCTTGTTCACTGAACTCCATTGACAATGGCTTGATGTTGAGTGATCCTCTCATGATCCTTGTCCATCTTTTTCCAAGTTTAACAAATTGGCCTGCTCAAAAGCCTCCTTTGGTATACTCTGTGGGGTAAAGCCTCACCTTGGGCGCTGAAACATTAACAGCTGGCTCACAGCCTGATTAAAAGCAGAAACAGAAAAACGCCAGCTGATCATCCAAAGTATGGAGCGGAAATGTCTACTAAAAATACCAAACTTGAATTCATGTCTGTAGACAATAAAAAAGACAGCAGCGTAGAGAAAAGGAGAGCTGGACATGCAAGACGCGTTTCGCACCAGTAATGGTGCTTTATCAAAAGCAGTCAAGTCATCTTTTTACAAGACCAAACTTGCTTAGTATAATCAGAGTTATCTTTCAGCAACAGTGGGAGATTTTCTTTTTTTGGTTGTGCATCATTAACTGGTAATGGAAAAAAGTTACATTAGATGGTAAATATCCAGTCAACAAGTAACTTATCAAGTGATTTATAAAAAAAAATCATCTAATGCTACTTAATAATTTAATTTATTCAATTAATTTAAGCTGTAAAGGCAGGTCTATGAATATATAAAAGGCAGCTATATGAAGGTACAGACTCTGTATCCACAAGAGATTGCTTCCCCAGCACTAGATTCACAGTAAAAAATACTCATATTATATACTATCTGCAGAGAAAAAACATTTAGATATGGTTCCTGGAAGAGCTGAGAAGAATAAAACGGACCTAAGATGTTCAATAGAAAAGCCAGGACTGGGATCAGTCAAGTATAGAAAGCAAGCATAACTTCTGGGGCACCGAAAATGATGCTGACGCCAAACAGTATGAAAGAGGAGCGTACAGAATTCAGCACTCACTGTTAAGCGAATTTATCAGCATGAATAAAACAATGACTGTTCAAATCATACAGAGTTTAATTCTTCATTTATAAGGCAATAGAGTGATTAAAGTGTATTGAAATAGTCACTGTTCTTTCCCGTTACTACTATTTTATTTGTTATTTTTAGATCAAAAATATCCCAGTTGCTGAGTTAATGTAATAATTCATACAACATTAATTCAAACAACACAATTTAGTATAATATTTCATATTTACATTTTTGTAACTTCGTTTTTGGAGTATATTTTAAAGACCATTTATAGTAAAGCTCCTCTATGTTTGAAAAGACAGTGCACCCAAGAGCTGGTGCCTTAAACGATTGCCTAGTGTGTCTCTTGGTAGCGCCAGGTCTGACACTACATAATTACTATTGCAGTTTGCATATGTTCCCAACTGGTGTGTAGTGCCTGTCACTATTTATGCAAAAATATTGATATTGCCAAATGGGAACAATACATGCACACATGACTACGCCATTTGTAATTATTATTTGTATTTCAGTCATGGGGTTTGAATAGAGTTGTCAGCATCCGTTTTCTTTAATTTTAAATAGTTATTCTTTATTACATTTTTAAATAGATTGTCTTAATATATAAGACAATAACATTTCCAAAATGCAGCATCATTTTTAACGTTCTTCTAAGCTTACCCTAACTCTTTCCCATGCTGCAATTATTCCAATAAATTATATATAGGGGTCTATTAGCGTAGCACCAAAATGCTATTGAATTTACTTAATTCAGGTATAATAGCCAAATTACAGGATAATCCACAGTAGTGCTATTCTGTATGATGCATTTATGTTTTCATACCCAAATTCACACTGTCAATTCGGTTCACACAAAAGGTGAAGAACTTGTACTAAGAAGGCATAGAATTTACCCTATTTCCCTAGTCTTGCACAACAGGCAATGAATGGGTCACTTGTGCCAGTTATTGCTTGTCTTGTATAAGGGCCAAATTGTGGAGAAAGTTTGACTTTATTATTTTGGCAATTTTTGCAGGGTGCTTAACTCAGTACTACAATTTAACCCCTTCATGACAACAGGCATGTCCTGCGGTGGAATGAACGGAGTGATCGTAGGCGCCATATTGGAGAGAAGTATGCTCCTCCAATATGGATGCTGCCCTCTTGTGGGTAGAGCGTCGGAAGTGAAAAAAATCACTTCCGTCGCACTGATGCTGTTGCTTGACTGCCCCTGCTATGGGCTTTCTATAAACCGAAAGTCTATAAACCGAATCTGTTTCGGTTTATAGACTTTCTGTTTATGGAATACATGTAATGCTATTGGTATTCTATAAACCGAAAGTCTATAAACCGAAAGAGATTCGGTTTCTAGAAAGCCAATAACATTACATGTATTCCATAAACCAAAAGTCTATAAACCGAATGTCTTTCGATTTATTGACTTTCCGTTTATGGAATACATGTAATGCTATTGGCTTTCTATAAACCGAAATAGAGTCCCCATTCATACTAATAGGTCAATTGACCTATTCTTATGAATGGGGACTCTATTTCAGTTTATAGAATAGCAATAGCATTACATGTATTCCATGAACCGAAAGTCTATAAACCGAAAGACATTCGGTTTATAGACTTTTGGTTTATGGAATACATGTAATGCTATTGGCTTTCTATAAACCGAATCTCTTTCGGTTTATAGACTTTTGGTTTATGGAATACATGTAATGCTATTGGTATTCTATAAACCGAAAGTCTATAAACCGAAAGAGATTTGGTTTGTAGAAAGCCAATAGAATTACATGTATTCCATAAACCAAAAGTCTATAAACTGAATGTCTTTCGGTTTATAGACTTTCGGTTTATGGACTACATGTAATGCTATTGGCTTTCTATAAACCGAAATAGAGTCCCCATTCATACGAATAGGTCAATTGACCTATTCGTATGAATGGGGACTCTATTTCAGTTTATAGAATAGCAATAGCATTACATGTATTACATAAACCGAAAGTCTATAAACCGAAAGACATTAGATTTATAGACTTTCGGTTTATGGAATGCATGTAATGCTATGAACCAATGAACGAATGGTTAATAAACGAAAATCATTCGTCCATTCGTGCTATTGGCTTTCTATAAACCGAAATAGAGTCGGTTTATAGAATACCATTAGCATTACATGCATTCCTGCACTTCATATCTGAGAGTCAAATAGAACCGTCAAATACTGTGCTTACAGCACACTTTGAAAAATTCTAATAGTTTTGGGTGGTATATAGTACATTTGTGGCTTGCGGTGCACTTCATATCTGAGAGTCAAATAGAACAGTCCAATACTGTGCTTACAGCACACTTTGAAAAATTCTAATTGTTTTGGGTGCTAAATAGTACATTTGCGTCTTGAGGTGCACTTCATATATGAGAGTCAAATAAAAATTCTGGCTACCTCCTCCTCCTCCTCCTCCAGCGCCGCTTCCACCTACACCGCCGCGGTCACCGCCTCCTCAACCTATGGGTCACTTAGTATAAACTTAAAGAGAATACCCTGCACTCCAACCCTCTCTCAAATGGATAATTCTGTTGATCCTCCTGGCAGCCATGCTTTAGATTCAGATTTATGTTCTTCCAAAGCTAAAATCAAAGATTCCATCTAGTGCTATTTTATGGCTCAGCTGTATTTTTAATTTGTATGTATTTTATGTTATTTTAAGATATTTCCCTATCCAGATTTGCTTGCAGGGCACTTGTCCTACTCTTACTCACATTTTACTTCATTTTGCAGCCCTCTAGCCCTTTCCAGGACTTTTTTAGAGGCATTTTAGTGGCCAAAAGTTTGTGTCCCCATTGACTTCAATGGGGTTCGGGGTCAAGTTCGGGGTCAAGTTCGAGCACGGACCCGGACATTTTTTCGAAGTTCGGCCGAAGCTGCCGAACCCGAACATCCAGGTGATAACTCAACTCCCTTAATAAGCTAAAATATAGGGTTAGAATAATTGTTAGGGTTACAATTGAATTAGGGTTATCTTAAGGGATAGGTTTACAATTAAATTAAAATTATAATAAATTAAGGGTTAGCATAAGAGTTAGAGTTAAATTTAGGGTTTGGGTTGGGGTCAAAAGGTCAAAACTTTGTTTTTTCCCCTATAACTTACAAAAAACTGCAGAAAAACGTGGAAACAAGCATATTACTGAACTTGGGACAAAATTTGGAAACTATTTAAACAGGGTCTTTTTTAATGTTTGTATTTGTGTAAATTATTTTTTAGGTCAAATTTAGAAGAAAAAAGTGTTTTTTTTCCATCATATTTAATGATTTTTTTTGTAGTAAATTATAAGATATGATGAACATAATGGTATCTAATAAAAGCCCTTCTTATGATGATAAAAACAACATATAATTTGTGTGGGTCCAATATGTGAGAAAATTATAGCTAAACACAAACACCAAAACACAAAAACAAAAATGTCAAAATAGCCATTGTCACCAAGGGAAAGATGGGGTCAAAAGGCCATGTCACTAAGTGGTTAAACTTGTTATACAGGGCTCCAATTGTGGTAGAACGATAGAGAATAAAAACACCATTTGATAAATGTGTGATATCCATGAGCAGGCATTTTAAACAACCAAGGCTATTTTTTGTTCACATTAATTCATTGAAAAAGATACAGCAACATTAATGATTAATATCATCAATTAATGATGGCTATGGATAAATATATTAACCATAGCTTGGTGGTAAAATCTTGTATTTGAAAAAATGTATATGTTGGATTAAGAACAGAAAATTTACCTAGCATATCTTGTGAAGACGCAAATGAAAATGTTACATAAATATTTATATAGCCAATGTTAATGTGTATTTTATTATGTTTTGCACTTTTACTGCTCTGAAACAGATAATTTTTCTTCAAATGGAATGGCTTCCAAGGTGAGCCCATTCTGAGCAAAATTGTGAATTCCCTCCCCTAGATTGTAATAAAAATACAGCCTCAGATGCTCACAATTATGGTTAATCATAAGTATGTCCCAAAAGTCCTAACAATTCTTTTCAATTGGCATACGAACAGACAGACACTGGTGGGCAATTACATGAAAATCTGTTGAATATCTAATAGCAAGACTTGTTGGTTTCTTTGTTAAAATGCAATTGTCACATGAACAGACAGACAATGGTGGGTAATTACATGACAATCCGTTGAATATCTGAGAACAAGATGTGTTGGTTTCTACTCTAATATTGAATATCTCTGGATTGGGGGAATTCTAATTAATAGCTTTCATAAGACAACTTAATGTAGGGGTACATATATAGGAATAATTTACACGGAAGAGCAGAACTAGTTAAATGGGGAACCAAATATGTATAAAAAAAACCTTTAAGGAAAGAGGTAAAGCTTCAAATTAATATGGCTGCCTAAAGTTGGAGCTCTGTGGCTTTAGGATCTCTGGTTTCTGATCATATCCCCTCATCTGTGCTGGTACCCAATGTTAGTTGCTACTGATTATACAATCTAATGCATGTGAGCTGTAAATCATAGAGATGGAGTATCTATAGAATTCATCTTCAACAGGATATGTGCTGTTCAGAACCTAGTGGCCTGAAGAATAGCAGCATTATTAAATGAATAAAAAATCCTGGCGGTTGATGCATTCTACTATAAGGCCAGCTTGGAAACATCCAAATCTGTACTAAACATTTAAGCTTCCACTACTCCCAAACAACCCATGAACATACATGTGGTTCTCTTCAGATAGCCAAGGGCTAATAATATCCACCAACTCTGTGGTTTTCGATATGACATATCCAATGCTTTTTGAGCACCATTTATCCTGTCAGTGGTGCTCAATTAAGACACTGCACATTCCATGGCTTTCACATACTCACCTGTTCATTTATTGATTGACACAACGTTTTCTCTGTCTGTGTGTATAACACACACAGACAGAGAAAACGTTGTGTCAATCAATAAACGATGAAGGGTTAGAAAGTAGGCTGTTTTATAGAAACTTTGGTCTTAATTTAGTGTATATTAGGGATAGATCATATCTTTTTATTAGTGTTTTATGTAGATTAAATGAAGGTTATATTTTAATACATACTCAGTTCCCCATTTAACTAGTTCTAATTTATTCTATCCATTTTTAAAAAAAATATTTTTATATTTCTCCTTCTTAGAGATAGGAGGAGGGACAGATAGCAGGTCTCTCATAGAGGTTATATGTTGCTGAGTGCAGCGCTAAACTTTTTTTTTTTTAATTTAAGGGGTGCATCCTTTTCTCGTCTAGAGTATCATGCTTGGGTAATACCTTAAAGGCAATGTATATTTTGCACCAAATTTAAACGTGTCTATTAATGATTATAATGATATTATAATGATTCAGGTATCATTAAATACATCCTAAAAATAAAAGGCAAGTCTAATTGGATCATAATATTACACAATTGTTTTTAGCTCTAATATATCTATAACAAGCCTGTTGCTGCTCTTAGCTTAAATAAATGTTGATAGTAGCAACGAAATGCTATTTTTCTCAATTATTTGTAAAATAAACCATGAAAGACCCCATCAAGAGGCACATTATTTTAGTAAAACCTGTGTGGGTTTAGAAAGCCTACACACTCCATGTATAAACATTCTTTAGACAAATATATTTAAAAGCCTCTTATTGCCAGATTAACAACCTAAAATCCCATGTATTAGATCTGTGTTTACATTTCAAACATTTTTAAGCAGACAAACTTATAAATATTATATTTTGATTCTGTATTCATGAAGGGGGGAATTACACAGTACTGACAAGGGAATTGCAAAGTTAAGGCCAAAATATAGCTGATTTTTTTCCAACTCAGCTGCTTTATCCTTAATATTGAATTATATATTTTTTTTGCAGTGAATGTGTTTTTATATCAATTTGTGTAGATACAATCCTGTATTCTTATTCTAAATTACTAATAATCTGTTAACAATTGGCTATAAGGTCAATTAAAATGATCAGTAGAGCCCCAATCATCGCACAATTCCAGTCACTCCCCTCAAAAAACCTCTTGGACCATTTGAAATATGATGGAGGTATGTCCAGCATGCTCCAAGATGCACATACTTAAAGTGTCTTTGTCACCTAAATATTAATTGTTTTGTGAAAGTAAAGACTAAAAAATTATGAAAAAGTATCCACATGTTGTGTTAGCAGAACAATAAGGAAAATAGGTTTTAAATGTGTCTGGGGTGTCTCCTGTTTATGACATTTTCCCTTTGATAAGACAATTCCACTCTCTGCTGTGTCTCACAACTGAGACACAGCAGTTCTTTGTGGTCGTGCACTGGCAATGTCAGCAATGTCTGGCAATGTGCTTAGCTAATCAGAGTAGGGCTCGCCCTTCTCTGTCTGCAGAATGTGGGGGTCTCTCACTGCAAGCGCATTTTCACATGGGATCAGCAGAGGGACCTAGTTAGGGTCCCCCCTCCTGATCCCATGCAAAAACGAGGGTCTCTTTCTGCCCCCGCTTCCTATGGAAGCATGCTATCTGCTGGTCAGAGGATAAACTGGCATGTACTATCAGTACATGCCAGTTTATCTTCACACTAGGGAAACCTAACCTTTCACTTGTGCTTCTTTATTAGAAGCACAAGTGAAAAGTAATATTTAGTGTCTCTTTAGTACCGCACAAATGTAATATTGTATTTAGCAGCCCATATGTCAGCTTTTAGATAACATATACATTTCACTACATTTGTATGTAATGTATATTAATATATTTTAAAAAATGTTACATGTGAGTCACAAGGCTTTATTTTTGTTATACTTAGTATTACTAGTCTTAATATTATGATTTCCCTTTGTATATTATATAAAAATATCACTTTTAATTTGTTCAATTAAGAAATCCATTTGTAAATGCATAAATACATAACTGAATTTCAGTACACACAGGGCATTTAAATAATTAGCACACTGATAGAAAAACAGCACTAAAATGTCTAAATGGATTTAGGTAAAGGTTGACAATTTTCAGCTACAAATATTCATGATGACTGGTGATAATTATCTTAATAACAGTAATATGCTATTGTGTATGTTCCATTAGCCTTCCTGAGAAAGGTATAATATGAGTAACCCTTTAGGTGTAGGCAATTGCTATGATTAAATATGCCAAATATATTATCAAAATGATACTATTAGCCTGCTCGTGTGAGATACTTGCTCTTGTTTTTTTTGTGTTTTTTTTATAGAACAGTGTATATTATTGTATTGGAATATTTTCAGCATTGCTAATGGTTAAGGGAAGCAGAAGAAGAAGGCAGCTGCCATTTTAAGAATCAAATGCTTGGCAGACATAAACTCGATATGAGTAGGCCTGAGGAATCATCGAGTGACTATTCACTAAATACACTGGCCAAAATCGCAAACACGTGTAACTAATTATAACAAGTTTGAGGAATCAAGCAATAGCACCTCTTTTCCTCATCCTTTTTTTCCAAATCCTTGATTTTTGATGCACTAAGTTTAACTTCTCTAGAGGGAGCAAAGAGAATATCTCCACATATTCACTGCATCATATTTTGTTCCCTAATTTCCTGTTTCAGATGACAACCAAGAGGGCCCTCATCCTATATCAGGCACAGCCATAGAAAATTTGAATGTGCACCTGAGAGCTGGATCCAGGGGGCACCCGATGGTCATCATCACCGGGCAACATTCTAGCAGGATCCGAATTTGGACCATGGGTGGAAGGGTTAACACAGTAGCAGCAGTAGGTGGAACCTGTTCTTGAACCCGACAAATAGAACTTTGGTCTGATGCAACCAGTTAGTACAGTCCGGACTGGTAGCATTGATCAAAACTGGACCACTGGTATCCATAGCAGAAGAAGATTGCCAGGACATTAATGGATGACAGCTGATCCCTCCAAATTTAGATGGGACAAAGATGCAGCAGAGGTAAGTTTCAGAGCTACAACTGTACCCATAATGTGCCCCACATTGCTCACAAGTGGTGATTAGGACTGTGAAGTGAAAAATTTAGGAAGAACAAAGCCACTGGAGTAGTTCATCATATCCAGAATGCTGGGTTCCCAAGAAATGGAAAGCACAGATCTGTACCTGCCAGACACACCCACTGCCAAAATGATTGACGGTAGTCCTGGTAAAATCAGCTGTAGGCCTGGCAGACTCCGACTGTGCCACACCCATATCAAAGCCTCATGTGTGATCACATGACCCACCAACTTCGGCAGTGATCGCACCGACGTGACCAGATGGCTGCATCACATATATTGTGTGCTGGTCATACGTTATGGCCTGCTCAGAGTGAAGCACTGCTAGCCATCAACTTGGAGGTCCTGAATGTACACTCAGGTTTCAAAGTATGATAAGGAGAGAGGTGTGGGCCCAGATGTGCAAAAGCACAGACAAGCTCTATGAGGTTGAAGAAAAATGCTGAGTTCTGAGCCCAAGCGCCTCCATGAATGAGAGCTGCATTCCTCAATTGGGACATTATCCCGAACTCATTCTCAGTTGGTAAGCATGAACAACATTTTTTTAAAGCAAGAACAAACAGAAAAGTTGTCCAAGTTTTGACAAATCAGGGTGAACACAAAGCAGCCTGTGGCTATCTTAACCTCATCTGGTGGGTGGATGAGACCTCCATCTGGTGGGTGGATGAAACCTTATGGCCCTGATAGGCCTATCTGTAAAAGGTGTCAAAACAGACAAGTTCCATGAGGTTGAAGGAAAATGCTGAGTTCCGAGCCCAACCGCTTCCGTGAATGAGAGCTGCATTCCTCAATTGGGACATCATCCCGAACTCATTATCAGTTGGTAAGCATGAACAACATTTTTTTAAAGCAAGAACAAACAGAAAAGTTGTCCAAGTTTTGACAAATCAGGCTGAGCAGGAAGCAGCCTGTGGCTATCTTAACCACGAGTCACGAGTGGCTGTATCATGTAATCCACACTACAGTCAAGATGTTCCAGCAATATTTCTGATGTCTCCATGTCTTGGCTACATTGGCATCAAATGTAGGAGTGTGGCATTTGAAGTATTTTTTCCTAAATAGTTTGAAAAGCAGAATCAGGAGATCTCTTGTTAAGTGGGTGTTGTGAGTGTGCTAAAAAAAAATGTACCGCGCTTTCAAATCAGAACAGTAATAAACAATAAACAGGCGTTGTGGAGAGGAGGAGACTTGCTGGGACTATCTGAGGACATTGGGACTTATTGTATTCTACATATTCCTGTTGGATCCTATTTACTTTTAATGTAAGATCTTTTACACTTTATCTACAATAAATTTTATACCCTTACTAACGTCTCTCCTCTGCTCTCTCATCTTCTGGGATACGCGTGGATCATCTACCCTGCGTGGGCTCCCATGAGGCTTGATATACTGAGCAGTATACTGCTCAGGGATATGTGAGTGTATTTTCACTTTTTCACATTCCCTGGTTTTGCACTGAAATACTACACTATATTATCATTATTTTTCTGTTTTTCCCTCCATGTATTTACCAAGAGGATTTCTACCATATTAAGGGTAATCCCTTTTTTGTTGTATATTAAGTGTTGGTTAAAGCGCACTTTTTCACTATTTTTGTTATTTATTGTACCGAACCAGGAGTGAAACACTGGTTGATTTAGTTGCTGCTATTACTATCACATTTTGGCGCAGTGTATTTCTTGTTTTTCTCAATAAACAATATATATCCAGTACCAAGATTTGGTATAAAGGTCTTTTCTTATTATTATTATTAATATAATAATATATAAAATTACAGCATAAAAACACATATAAAATATAAATAAATCACATATATTTAAGCAAAAATAAATAACAGAAAAATACAATTATATTTTTAACTAAATATCACCATAATATTGTATTGCATATTAACAATATGGCTTAATAATTTGTAAACAACCATAGTATGCGTGTATATATATTCACTTGAAGTAAGGAAAGAAGTTACTTTTAAATTAAGAGGATTTTATAGGACCCAGCCAGAAACACCACAAAATCTCCAATAGAGTGGTCACACAACGCCCCCAATTTAACACATTTTAGCCAGCTGTAGACATTTATCAAGTGGGCATCCAGGATGTGAGCAAACTTTTCTTACCTACAAGTGAATATTAACTAGCCACATGCTAATTGGCACACCATCCCAAAACGGATTCGGCACCACGGACATTGCCTACGTGAGGACCAATCAGCACAGTAAGTATGCAGATCCAATAAGTGCTTATATCTTGATTTTTGTGCACATACAAATGGGATTCTATGTTTTTGTAAGTGATAGATAGCATTTAAAAGATCTTGGATAAAAATGAATTTTACCTATGATACGGCTTCCCCGCTACATGGGGTTAATCACAACTGTTTTCTATTGTGCTGCCAATGCCTTTGTGGGTTGGCTGTCTGCCTCTCCACTATGCCGGCAATGCGTCAGGGCTGACTGGTCCTCAACCATGGAGTGTCCATGGTTTTACCTCTGTTTGGGGCCAAATAGCTTTTAGTTACTTAACCCCTTAGTGACTGAGTGCTCTGCTGCATTTGATGTACCTCGAAGACCAGAATTCCATTATTTTTGTCATATGTTTACTGAACTGTGATTTTCTTTAAAGGACCAATAGGGCTTTAATTTGATACTATTATTTTCATCATATGATATAATTTACTATTAAAAAAATATAAAATATGATGAAAATATGCCATAAAAAATGTTTTTTTTCTAATTTTGACCTGATTTTTATTTTTTAAACAATTACAAATGGTAAAAAAGACCCCATCTATATATTTCTAATATTTGTCCTGAGTTTAGAAATACCAATGTTTCCATGTTTGTCTATGTTTTATTTCAACGAATAGGGCAATAAACAAAATTTGTGTTTTTTTTTTTGTTTTCTAACCATTTTTTCCTACAGTGCCCTTTTTACCCCAACCCTAAATTTACCCTAACCCGTAGTCTACCCCCACCCCTTAATCTAACTCTTGTACTCACCGGAACCACACTGTAACCTCAAATATAACCCTAATTATGACCCTAACCCTAGATCTAGGTTTAATAGATCAAGGGTTAGCTTTTTCCATTTATTTATTTTATTTATTTATTTATTTAATTTTCTATTTCTAACTGTAAGATTCTTAACTGCCTCTAGGGGCAGTCAAGCAACAGTTTCATAGCTACGGAAGAGATTTTTTTTCTTTCTTCCATCGCTCTCCTCTGGGCATGCTGTATTGGAGGAGCATGCTTGCAACACTTCACACACATAGGCAGTGATCAGCTTTCACTGCCTATGTGTGTAACGGGCATACGATCACATTCGTGGTGATCGTATGCGCACTGAGGGGGACAAAGCACTCTCAGAGGCTGCTTCGGATCCTACTTAGCACAACACTACATGAAAACTGAGGATGTATATTTACGTCCTCATGGTCCTCAAGGACCATGCTTTTCAGACGTATCTATACGTCCTTATGCGTTAAGGGGTTAATATTCACTTGTAGGGTAAGCAAAGTTTACTAACTTTCAGAATGTCTGCTTGATAAAGACTTACAGCGGGACTGAAATGCAGTGAATAGGGGGCAGTGTTCCCAACCAACTCCTATAAAATCCTCTTAATGTAAAAGTTCTTTCCCTATGTCCAGTGAGAGGATATATTAGTATACTTTATGGTTGTTTACAAATTATTAAGCCATATTCTTAATATGTAATACAGTATATTGGTGCAATTTAGATATATGTATAATTGTCTTTTTCTGTCATTTTTTTTTGTTTAAATATAATTAATTTGTATTGTATTTGTGTTGTATTCTGAAATTTTATATAGTTCAATATTATTTTACTGTTTCAGATTAGTAAGCACTGTCCATTTTTTTTATCATTTTCTCATCACCAGATCTATTAAAATGTGTAGTTTCTACTTCTATGGTTGTATAAAGCTTTTTATCTCCTTATGCATGGACTAGGAACATTTTTGAAAGACTCATTTGTATTTTTTATATGTCACTCTCTATTAGGGGTTCTTCCTTTATTGTTATTAAATACATTTCTTGTTCAGTGGTGATTTTTTTGGCACTATACTCTAGTATATTAAATGTAATAAAGACTACATATTCTAAAATAAAATACAGATATGTAAAACTAACCCATCAGGAAGCTAACACTAATGTAATTAGTTAGTAAGTTAGTGAGCATATTTATTAGCCAACATTAATTGAAGAAAATTGCCATAAAAAGATCAGCTGAAGCACATTGCACCATCTGGACCAAAGTCTACTTCCTTTCATCTAATGCTTTAGGGAGCTATTAAATGAGAGAGCTTGTCCTTCCTGGGATAGAGACCAGGAATTTATGATGCTAACCCTGAGCAGTCATGTGGTATACTTTAGTACTTTAGCCACATTTTTATTCAGGAGCAGACTGCACAGAAAAACGTAGTCTGTAAATGAAAATTTTCATCCAAAGTATTCATTCAAATAAATTATCAGGTATTTATCCTGCTTTATTGATGCCCAAAAGTTATTACATATCACAAACTAGAACTTTTCTCCTTATTAACCAGACACCTCCTCTATCCCTGTACTGGAACTCCTACCTGACCTGGTAAAAACCCTCACACAGCTGGTGCAGTGGTTCTTCACACTGCAGATCAACAACAATTAAACTGAACTATGTTGAGTATATTGTTGAGCGAACCCGAACAGCACTGTTCGGGTTTGTACCGAACATTACGGTTTTTGGACCCCAGACCCGAACACGGACATTCCACTGTATGTTCGTGTTGGAGTTCGGGGTTCGGCGATTACATTGTATGTAATGCTATTGGCTTTCTATAAACCGAATTAGAGTCCCCATTCATAAGAATTTCTTATGAATGGGGACTCTATTTCGGTTTATAGAAAGCCAATAGCATTACATGTATTCCATAAGCCGAAAGTCTATAAACCGAAAGACATTCGGTTTATAGACTTTCGGCTTATAGAATACATGTAATGCTATTGCTATAAACCGAAATAGAGTCCCCATTCATAAGAAATTACATGTATTCCATAAGCCGATGGAATGCATTGTTCACTGTATGTATATATCTATATATATCTATTTATATATATATATATATATATATATATATATATATATATATATATATATATATATAT
Source organism: Pelodytes ibericus (assembly GCA_036172795.1). NCBI lineage: Eukaryota > Metazoa > Chordata > Amphibia > Anura > Pelodytidae > Pelodytes > Pelodytes ibericus. The sequence goes on along the minus strand of CM069860.1, from coordinate 131,748,783 downwards.
ACAAATACTAATAAATGAGTGCAGCACACAATAAAAAGCAGTTTTTGCTCCTGCTTATATTACAGTAGTGCATCCAATATGGCACCCACGATCACTCCACAGAGTAATCATGATGCCCTCTGGGACAACATTTTATGAGATGTGCATGAGATGTGCTTTCCTCGTGCTGCTGTGATTTTAAACATGCTGCAATAAAGGAATCTTTTTTACATTTACGTCATGGATCTACTTCAATTTATTGATTATTTTGAGTCTCCTGAGGTGACTCATCGAAAATGTAAGAATATAACAATGTCAAAATCATAGAGACACAAACATAATCTAGCTGCCAAATGACATCAGACAGTTACCCCAACAAGTGTTTAGTATCTCCGATGTAACTTTCTAAAAAGATAACCAGAGGGCGTAAATGGTGATCAACATATTTAGACAGATTCTCACCCTTTGAGCCTATGCTATAATGGACTGTACTGAGTGTGTGGGGGGGGGGGGGGGGGGGGGGGGGGGCTTGCATTCTTGTGGACCTTTTGGCAGATGGTGGAAATAAGTATTATTGTATTATAATAAGTATTATTGTATTATAAGTATAGGTTTATCTACATAAATTATCTGCCCCCAAGCATCGGCCAAAATGCTCAGTAAACTCGCCTTGGATAAATTGGTAGAATTATTTCTAAATTTCATGTAATGATCAGCATCTTGTAGCTGTCTTACTACCTCCTTGCAATTAGGCATGCCAATCTGATGATTGATACAAAGATCATAGATGATACAAAGATTTAAAAAACAAAGGTGTAGGATCCATCTCAGCGAGAACGGGCAAAAGCTGAAACAGCCGGCCCTATAGGTTGTAACCTATTTTGGAGAGGAATCACCATTTTTTGCTCGCTTGCACCATTACAGAGGAAACCTCTCCAGATCTGACATCTAAAAAAATGGTGATTCCTCTCCCGAGTAGGTTACAACCTATAGTGACGGCTATTTCAGCTTTTTCCCGTCCTCGCTGAGAGGGATCCCACACTTTTGTTTTTTGTCTCCATGAGTTAACAGGGTATGCACAGACGGGGGTCCCTAGCTCGCTACACCTAGAGGGATACCAGCCGTACCACACTGACGAGGCCAATGAAGGCCAAAACGTACGTCTGTATTCTTCGTCTGCTCTCATGGGTAGAGGTAAACACAGTGAAGGAGTTTTAGCATGTGTGGGATAGGCACAAGGCTATCCTAGATATAAGATAGGGAACTGGGGACTATTAAAAGTATTTAGAAAATTGGGCAGACTAGATGGACCGAATGGTTCTTATTTGCCGACACATTCTTTGTTTATATGTTTCCATCAAAAATTACCACACAGTTCCCTTGTTAGCATTACATGTATTTCATCTGCTATTAAGTTCATACCCATAGTTGTTTTAGTGCATTTACTCTCCAAATCAAGGAATTCCTATTCTATTACATTCTGAAACAAATGTATGCTATATCCCCTGAATTGTATGGGGTAAAACCTAGATTTAAACCTGAATGTATGCTTAGTCTCAGGGGCTGATACACTAAATATTTAATCACATTACAGATACAAGGATTCAAAAGTAGTTATCATACAATTCTCCTGACACGTTATTTCTTCTATACCACCACCAGCCCTTTCTTCATTATAATAATGGATATATTAGACAGAGCAGAGCCATTGCTCTTCTCATTATATTAATCAAATATACCAACATTGACTGCCTGGGTCATAAAATACATTTTTAACATGATCTTTCTAATAAACTACATCCGTCAGAGATCTGGCTACTAGATAAAGGTATACTGGATACATTCATCACATTATTATTTAAAATATCAGCATTGACAGGGTCAGCTGGGCCTTTATGGCAGAGACTCGGAGTGCATTTGGAGTGAGGGAAGATTTTTTGATGCCATCATGGCCCTGTACTGCTCCCCGATGGGAAGAGTGATAGGTTCTGGGATCTACAATGGTTCAGGATAACAAATGGTACAAGACAGGGTTGCCCCCTGTTGCCATTATTTTACATTTTATCGTTAGAACCCCTGGCAAGAGATATTAGAGCCAATGAAGAGTTTAAGGGTGTAAGCAGGGGCGTACCTAGAGCATTTGGCACCCGGGGCGGACCCTGAGTGTGGAACCCCCCTCCCCCCCCAATAATAAAAATGTAAGAAAACACCCACAATTTTTTCAATGTTTGAAAATTGTACAATTATAGATACCAGGAATAGTGTGCCAGTCAGATACCAGTAATATTGTGCCAGTCAGATACCAGGAATATTGTGCCAGTCAGATACCAGTAATATTGTGCCACTCAGAGCCCAGTAATATTGTGCCCGTCAGATACCAGGAATATTGTGTCAGTGAGAGCCCAGTAATAGTGTGCCAGTCAGATGCCTGTAATATTGTGCCAGTCAGAACCCAGTAATAGTGTGCCACTCAGAACCCAGTAATATTATGCCAGTCAGAGCCCAGTAATATTATGCCAGTCAGTGCCCAGCAATAGTGTGCCAGTCAGTGCCCAGTAATATTGTGCCAGTCAGTGCCCAGTAATATTGTGCCACTCAGAGCCCAGTAATATAGTGCTAGTCAGTGCCCAGTAATGTGCCAGTCAGTGCCCAGTAATAGTGTGCCAGTCTGTGCCCAGTAATAGTGTGCCAATAAGTGCCCACTAATAGTGTGCCAGTCAGTGCCCAGTAATATTATGCCAGTCAGTACCCAGTAATATTGTGCCAGTCAGTGCCCAGTAATAGTCTGCCAGTCTGTGCCCAGTAATAGTGTGCCAGTCTGTGCCCAGTAATAGTGTGCTTGTCAGTGCCCAGTAATAATGTGCCAGTCAGTGCCCAGTAATATAGTGCCAGCCAGAGCCCAGTAATATAGTGCCAGTCAGATACCCAGTAATATAGTGCCAGCCAGAGCCCAGTAATATAGTGCCAATCAGTGCCCAGTAATGTGCCAGTCAGTGCCCAGTAATAGTGTGCCAGTCTGTGCCCAGTAATAGTGTGCCAATCAGTGCCCACTAATAGTGTGCCAATCAGTTCCCACTAATAGTGTGCCAGTCAGTGCCCAGTAATATTATGCCAGTCAGTACCCAGTAATATTGTGCCAGTCAGTGCCCAGTAATAGTGTGCCAGTCTGTGCCCAGTAATAGTGTGCCAATCTGTGCCCAGTAATAGTGTGCTTGTCAGTGCCCAGTAATAATGTGCCAGTCAGTGCCCAGTAATATAGTGCCAGCCAGAGCCCAGTAATATAGTGCCAGTCAGATACCCAGTAATATAGTGCCAGCCAGAGCCCAGTAATATAGTGCCAGCCAGAGCCCAGTAATATAGTGCCAGTCAGTGCCCAGTAATATTATGCCAGTCAGTGCCCAGTAATATAGTGCCAGTCAGTGCCCAGTAATATTATGCCAGTCAGTGCCCAGTAATATAGTGCCAGTCAGTGCCCAGTAATATTATGCCAGTCAGTGCCCAGTAATATAGTGCCAGTCGTGCCCAGTAATATTATGCCAGTCAGTGCCCAGTAATATTATGCCAGTCAGAACCCAGTAATATTATGCCAGTCAGTGCCCAGTAATATAGTGCCAGTCAGTGCCCAGTAATATTATGAAAGTCAGTGCCCGGTAATATTATGCCAGTCAGTGCCCAGTAATATAGTGCCAGTCAGTGCCCAGTAATATTATGCCAGTCAGTGCCCAGTAATATTATGCCAGTCAGATGCCCAGTAATATTATGCCAGTCAGTGCCCAGTAATATAGTGCCAGTCAGTGCCCAGTAACATTATGCCAGTCACAGTCCAGTAATATTAAGCCAGTCAGTGCCCAGTAATAGTGTGCAACTCAGAGCCCAGGAATATTGTGCTCGTTTAAACCCACCCTCCTCCCCCCCTTCCCCATCACTTACCGAAGCAGGTAAGCGGGGGGGGGGGGTGCTGGCAGCACCGGTGGCACCCCCCTACTCAGTGGCACCCGTGGCGGGCCGCCCCCCCGCCCCCCTCTTAGTACGCCACTGGGTGTAAGGCATAGAGCAACAGAAGATCAAACTTTACGCAGATGATATTTTATTAACCTCAGAAGACCCAAAAAGGTCGGTAGAACAAATTATGAACATTATTAAAGAATACATTAAGCTTTTGAACTATAAGCTGAATATGGGAAAATTAACCAACATATTCTGTATGATCCCCTTACAGACCCCAAGCAGTTGGATTAAATTAATCCAGGATTCATTTACCCGTTTTATCTGGGGTGGGAAAAAAACAAGACTAAATTCCCAATTAGTATCTAAGAAGACTACAATGGGAGGACTGGGGATCCCGGTGGTGGAGGAGTATGCAGTGTCAGCACTATTAGCACATGCCTTACATTCACAAAGTCCCCAAGTGGTAACAGAAAGCTGGTACAGAAGGAAAAGCTCCCTAGAATGAACATATCCCAGTCTGTAGCCTCTGTTTTGGCTAGATAATAAACAAGTTTCCCTCAGGATTAAGGGGTGTAAAGTTCTAGTTTTAAGAGATATCCTAACTATATGGTCTCAGTTAAAAAAGGAGATAGGTTTGAAAGACAAGATGCTTCCCTGTCTCCCGATTTCAATTATTTCACACAGGATGGAAGATCTCAACCTAGACAAGTGGAATAGACAAAATTAGTGAAATAATGGATAACAATAAAATTAAATCATTCCAACAGCTAAAATTAGAGTTTGCGCTTCCTGAGAAATAACTTTTTAGGTACTTGAGAGTTAAGAGTTTTGTTCTTAAGGAAGTTTTTTTTAAATGAACACTCCCCATTGTCAGCACAACCCCAACCTCAAAGATTTCTATAATCTACAGCCTTATATGCCCAACTCTAGATCTGGAGTCCCAGGGTTCAGACATGCATTCCTGGGCGGCAGACATCCCAGAGTATAATTTAGTACAACTCATTGATCTCACTAACCTAGCCTCCAGAACCCTGGTGTCCAGATCTTATAGTGAAATATTTTGGAAACTATTACATAGTGCTTATGTGACACCTAAACTATGAATGCAAATTGGTTTGGCAGATAATTCTAATTGTCATAAATGTACACAATCGAATGCCGATCTGTTACACTGTCTTTGGTCTTGTACTCACATAAAACATTCTGGAAAGAAATCCACACATGTTACCCAGCAATTACATATCCCGTTTCACCTATCCAAACAGTGGGCCTTATTCAACACACCTTTCTCCGAACAGGACTGTATCTTTCCATTCAAAATGAAAACCATGTTGTTAATAGTGTCTGCCGTCTCTAAAAAAGGAATCCTATCACAATGGGTTCATTCCCAACCCCCTTTGTTATCTATGGCGTTGACTAGACTTCAATACGTATTCCAAATGGATTGGTTGGAATCCTCACTTCATAAGGAAACCAAAACAAAGGCATTGTTTACTAAATAGTCCCCTTACACCAGTACCTTGGCCAATCTAGTCCAGTCATCACTTTTGTCAACTTTCCAAACCACCAATTGGTTCTCCTCACAAATTTTGTTGGGCCGACATCCTATCCCAGGAGCAGCCACCTCCACTTAATCTTTGTCTTGTATATAATATGTTTTGTTAAGGTTATGATACAAAATATGAACGACGCATAAGCGGGTGTACAACGCCAGAAACAGTGGTCAGTCATTGTATGTATTATTATATGTTTCGCTATTAATTTTACTCATTTTGACTGCTATGAGTCAGGTATCCTTGTTATCTTTGTTATGTATGCACTCTCATGTGAATAAAGAAAAAAAAAAACACTCCCGCCCTATAAGAACGTTAGCACAGATAATTAATCTTCAGGATTACAGAAGTATTGTATCAAAGTGCCACGGACTAATTAGGACAATAAAAAAAAGAAGCAGTACCATCTGCCCTGATAAAATGGGAAAAAGACCTGCACAGTCAGATTTCGGTAAGGGATTGGTATGCAGCATTAAATCAACAATACAGAGCAGTACACTGCCTAACACTAAACAAAATACAATAAAAGCTTTCGAACAGATGGTACTTAGTACTGACTAGTATATCAAAAATGTAATCGGACGTGCAAGAAAATAGCTGGAGATGTGGGAGATTAAGTGCTGATTTTATGCATATGTGGTGGAATTGTCCAAGGATTGTCCCCTATCGGAATTTAATCATAAATATTATACATCAATTATATGAGACTGAAGTGCCCATGTGTCCCGACATAGTACTCCTCCATCTGAATTTCCCAGAGTTCATGAGAAAGGAAAGGAGGATACTGGTTCACCTCCTTACTGTACCTTGTCTCCCGACATAGTACTCCTCCATCTGAACTTCACAGAGTCCATGAGAAAGGAAAGGAGGATACTGGTTCACCTCCTTACTGTACCGAAGCTAGATATTGCCAGGAATTGTAGAAGTTTGACAGTAGGGACCTGGGGAAATTTGAAAGACCACTTAGTTAACCAATGTCACATGGAAAGGGGAATAGTGACTCTCCTCATGTGGAAACAAGAGGAGGTTAACCCCTTGAGTGGCTAGACAAATATAGGCAGTGTCAAATGAGTTAACCCATTGGTTGGCTAGACATATATAGGCAGTATCAGAGGAGTTAACCCCTTTCTCCACACACACACTCACACTGACATACACACACACACTCACTCACACTGACATACACACACACTCTCACTCACACTGACATACACATACACTCACACTGACATACACACACACACTCACTCACTCACACTGACATACACACACATTCACACACTGACAACAGTCAGTTTTTAACTTACCTGATGCAGGCATCTCTTTGCTTTGAGCTCCGTGTGAAGGAGGTCTCAGCCAATCACGGGAGGCTTCTGAACTCTCATCCAATTAGGAGAGTTTAGAAGTCTCACCTGATTGGCTGAGACCTCCTTCAATCTAGCAGCCCCGGACACAGGAAAAAAATAAAGAAAAAGACCTGCGCATAGAGCAGCAAAGTGCCGCCTTTGCCAAGGTGCCACCTGGGGCAGCTGCCCCACTCGGCCCCAATAAAGGACCAGCCCTGCCAAAAGTAACATAACAACATTCAATAACACCTCCTGAGAGACTGGAGTGTGAAGGGCAGGAGACAATCTCAACCTGGGAAACACAATAGCTTAGATTACATTTTGAGTGAATTAGCCATCACTTCTCTCCAGGAACCCCAGTGATGGAGGGTTCCGTGACACTGCGAACACGATCATCCAAAAAGTCTTCTTAATAGATTTAGTCACAAAAGGTGATTTGGGCAACTTAGTAGTATTATTCCAACCGATACACTAGTACATCTGTTATGGTCATCAGTAATCTTCGGTATGAATAAATACAAAAGGTGTTCCCAGCGCTGTATTCGTGGTTTTTAGCAGCACTTTGACAGTGTGTCCCTAATTCACACCAACAGGTACAACATAAAGTAAAAAATGACAAAATAGTGCTCTTTAAAACAAACTGTGGTAAAAAAGATCATTAAGAGAATATTCTCTTACTGATCTTTTTTACCACAGTTTGTTTTAAAGCGCACTATTTTGTCATTTTTTACTTTATCTTCGGTATGAATACCTTCTTAAAATCACCTCTTAAATCAATTGCTTTATTTCTAATTCAGAGTGTAAAAGTAACTAAGCAACTGTATATTTTGTCTATATATTGTACAATTTATTTATATACCAACAATAGTGCGAAGAATGAGCAATATATGTACTCCAAATTTGTTATGCTTTATGCATATTTTATATATATGGAAATATATGTATGCTGGGTTAATAATATACCTGGATGGCAACCCAGATAGATTAAATTAATTTGACATTAATAAAGACAACAAACATGCTTTTATCTGTCTTTTTACTTATAAAACTTTATTTTAAAAATTATTCGATGTGTCAATTTTGTACAATTCTAATTTTAACAATTCCCACCTTTTAGTTGATTATTGTTGAAATATGTATCTTTTGGGCACTGCTGAACAGTTTGCCGTCAAATAGTATCTACGATTAAGCCATGATGGCTAAACGCGTGAGATGTACTCTCCTCCTGCCTCTTTGATTTTAATGTAACAATAAAATAATCTTTACATTTACATCATGCATCTACTTCAAGTTATTGATTATTTGAGTCTCCTGAGGTGTGCTGAGTTCTACACTTGAAAAACTCCCTTTTGGTCATATAATCTAACTTTGGTTTTCACCTCATTTTCAAGCTTTAGAATGCCAGAAGGTAAAAAAGGAATGAATAAAAAATTGAGCTTAATCAAGCACCACCGTGATAAGCTAGCATGGACACCAAGTAGAGGCATACTAATGGGATTGGACCATCTAGATGCCAGATAATCATGGGGTGCCATTATGTGCACCAACAAAGCCCTCAAGGTAGAGGCAGAATAAGTGTGTTAACAACAATTCCCCTGCACCTGTTGACCTAATACGTTTTCTGAACCAGGGAGGGAGGAGTGTGATATCTAAAAGGCACCCGAGGCAGTACATTCTTGGTGACTCCAAGGATTGTTATGTTCATACTTGCGCTAGAAGCTCCATATCTATGGCTTGCAGAATATTTATCAGACGTACACAGAGGAAAAAATATTTAAATATCAGTTATGTAACATGAACACAGTGATCTATCTGCCGGTTTAACAAAGTCCAAAGGCAATTATAAACTTGATTTTTATAGTTTTTTGCCATTAAAACAAATATCAAATGATATTGTTCATAGAGAATGTGTAGTGCTTACTAGACATGTGCATTTGTTTTCGGACGAATGCATTTTCGTCCGAATATAGCATTTTCGTCCATTCGCCTGAAAAACAAATAACGAAAATGCTAAACTAACGAAAGCTGAATGAACGAATGGTTAATAAATGAAAATAATTCGTCCATTCGTGCTATTGGCATTCTATAAACCGAAATAGAGTCGGTTTTTTTGAATACCAATTGCATTACATACATTCCATAAACCGACATAATGAACCACTTTCGGTTTATGGAATGCATGTAATGCTATTGCTATTCTATAAACCGAAATAGAGTTGCCATTCATACGAATAGGTCAGTTGACCTATTCCTATGAATGCGGACTCTATTTTGGTTTATAGAAAGCCAATAGTATTACATGTATTCCAGAAGCCAAAAATCTATAAACCGAACGACATTATAGACTTTCGGTTTATAGAATACATATAATGCTATTGCTATTCTATAAACCGAAAGTCTATAAACCAAACGTCATTCGGTTTATAGACTTTCGGCTTATAGAATACATGTAATACTTTTGGCTTTCTATAAACCGAACTAGAGTCCCCATTCATAAGAAACAGCATTACATGTGTTCTATAAACCAAATGTCTATAAACCGAACATCGTTCGTTTTCTAGACTTTCGGCTTATGGAATACATGTAATACTATTGGCTTTCTATAAACCGAACTAGAGTCCCCATTCATAAGAAATTCTTATGAATGGGGACTCTAGTTCGGTTTATAGAAAGCCAATAGTATTACATGTATTCCATAAGCCGAAAGTCTATAAACTGAACGACGTTCAGTTTATAGACTTTCGGTTTATGGAATGTGTAGGTCAATTGATTCGTATGAATGAATAAAACGAAACGAAAATAATGAACGAATTTCGTCTGAAACTAATGCAGTAATGAACGAAATTTGTTTAGATGAAATAAATAACATTTTCGTCCGAATGGACGGAAACTAAATGAAAATTTTAGTTTTGCACATGTCTAGTGCTTACATTTTGTAATATGAATGAGATTAACAACCAGAATCCAGTTTATTTCACAGGATAGTTTAATAGCATTTGAGGAGAAAAAAAAAACGATATATAAAGATTCACTGATAATGTTTGCTTGTGATTCTTGTGCCAATGTGGTAATATTGATAAAATAAATTGTAAAGCATAATATTATTTTCTAGCATTTTCTTTTTGTATGTGGCATTTAACGTTGTGCCCTAAACACTTGTATATCACAGTACAACACAAAACTTTTCAAACTAGACTGATAAGACTTGAATATGAATGAACCATCTCAAGCCTGTATTTGTGGTTTGTATTATCAGCTAACTGCAGACCTCAAGACATTTGCAATACAATTTATTCAAAGAGAAAGTAATGCCAGAAAGAAGGGGGACAATGACCCGTGTGTCAATACTCCAAACATGATATTAGTATTTTCAGTTTTGAGAACCAATTATTAACAAAAAAAAATATTAAAAAATTAAAATATGCTATCTACTATGAAGCATGGTGATACAAGTCTGAATTCTGACATTTTGTTTCAAATACTTACTTTTTATAAAAAATGTAACATGTCTTGCCATGGCTTGAATGGCCACATTTTCAGCTGACTTAAAAATGAAAGCAATCCGTTAGCAAAAGACAGAATTACCTATCCCACATGATTTTCAGACAACGGGTCATAAGGTTATTTACCTTAAGTTCCGAATAACTGATTGGGTACTAGCAGTGGCGTAGCGTGGGGGGTGCAGGGGGGGCCGGCCGCACCGGGCGCAATATCTGGGGGGGGCGCACTAGCCCTATGCGGCCGCGTGGCCGCCAGGGTCGTCTTTAACGCGGGGCAAACGGGGCAGCTGCCCTGGGCCCATTTACTCCTGGGTGGCCCCAAGGCAGCTGTCCCGTGGGCCCCCAGCCCCTGCTGCCGCGTTCACAGCGCATTGCGCTTGTGAACGCTTTTTTCCGGCAAGCCGCATCCGATGGATGCGACGGCCGGAAAAAAAAAAAAAAAAAACTGACGCCGGATGTGACGTCGCGTCACATCCGGTGTCTGCTTCCCTCCTCCGTGCAAGAGGGAAGACTGCACGGAGGAGACATCCTGCGGGGGACACGGAGCCGCTTCATGTAAGTACAGGGGGGGGGGGGGGCTGGCTGGCACAATATTCCTGGTATCTGACTGGCACTATATTACTGGGCATCTGATTGGCACAATATTACTGGGTATCTGATTGGCACAATATTACTGGGTATCTGATTGGCACTATATTACTGGGTATCTGATTGGCACAATATTACTGGGTATCTGACTGGCACAATATTATTGGTATCTGACTGGCACAATATTACTGGTATCTGACTGGCACATTATTACTGGGCTCTGACTGGCACAATATTGCAGGCATCTGACTGGCACAATATTGCAGGCATCTGACTGGCACAATATTACTAGGCTCTGACTGGCACAATATTACTGGGCTCTGACTGGCACAATATTACTGCCATCCGAAAGTTACAATATTACTGGCATCTGAATGGCACAACAATTATGGCATATGTGTGTGTGTGTGTGGGGGGGGGGGGGGGGGGGGGTAACATTAGAGGTACAGGATTGAGGAAGTTGGCTCCATCTAGCCCAGTCTTGGATCATCTCCAGGGTATGGTTCCATTTTGATGTTTAGTTTTTGTTCTTGATATTGTTTGTCGTTTACGATGGTTGTGAGACGACATATAATCTGATTGGCACAATATTACTGGGTATCTGATTGGCACTATATTACTGGGTATCTGATTGGCACAATATTACTGGGTATCTGATTGGCACTATATTACTGGGTATCTGATTGGCACAATATTACTGGGTATCTGATTGGCACTATATTACTGGGTATCTGATTGGCACAATATTACTGGGTATCTGACTGGCACAATATTATTGGTATCTGACTGGCACAATATTACTGGTATCTGACTGGCACATTATTACTGGGCTCTGACTGGCACAATATTGCAGGCATCTGACTGGCACAATATTGCAGGCATCTGACTGGCACAATATTACTAGGCTCTGACTGGCACAATATTACTGGGCTCTGACTGGCACAATATTACTGCCATCCGAAAGTTACAATATTACTGGCATCTGAATGGCACAACAATTATGGCATATGTGTGTGTGTGTGTGTGTGGGGGGGGGGGGGGTAACATTAGAGGTACAGGATTGAGGAAGTTGGCTCCATCTAGCCCAGTCTTGGATCATCTCCAGGGTATGGTTCCATTTTGATGTTTAGTTTTTGTTCTTGATATTGTTTGTCGTTTACGATGGTTGTGAGACGACATATAATAGCATGGCCCATGCTAGGTTACTACATGTGTATATTTGTATTCATAGACCTGCTGAAAATGTGGAGAATGTGTGTAATGCATGTTCGCACTCAATAAAGTGTTGGAAAATAAACTTGTATTTAGATGCATTTTACTTTAATTACATAAGTATTTTCATAACAAACAATACATGTGCTTGGGGGGTAAGGGTTTCTTTAACTAATCTAGTAGAAGAGACTCGAGTGCTAAAATCCACGGGTTAGGGGGCGCAAATTACTTGCCTTGCCCCGGGTGCTGACAACCCACGCTACGCCACTGGGTACTAGACCCAGGAGAGGTGGCAACAGGGATCAGCTTCTCAAAAGCCGGGAAGCCGGGTGGATGAATTAGCGTGCCTCTCACCTAGAGTCCTGAATAGAGAATTAGACGTAGTCCCTTTCCTGAGATAAATAAAAAGTGTGACATAAAAAATTATTTTTTTACATAGTAAAATATGATCTGGCTTAGAACTTAGATATAATAACATTCCATTTGAATTAACTCTGATATATCTACAAAGTACTCCATGATGCAATAAAATAAACACAAAAATTACATTTTGTATCTCTTTTATCTTGCTAGGTGTAAGCTGTAACGGTCGTGTTCAGGAGATGGACCACAAGTGTAGATGAGGCTATAGGGACACTCACTAAGTACCGTAGGTAGCAAGTATTGGTCTTCACCTTAATGACTACACACCCTTGGTTGAGCCGCCGGTGGTATGTCACCAAGGATTTTGCTGGAACACTTACTACCGGATACTCAGCAAGTGGAGCCCGTATAGGATCGTACAGGAATACAGGCAAACGGAGAGTCAGGAGACAGGCCGGGTCACGGACAGGAGAGATACGGATAAACAGGTCACTAGCAGAAATCGAGGCAGGCGGCGGACGGAGAATAGTCAGGAACAGCAGGGTCATACACAGAATAATCAGGAATGCAGGAACAAACGGATGGAGTATATAGGGACGAACCGGGTCAGCAACAGATAAACGTAGTCAATCAGGAGTCAAAACGCTAGTGAGATACACAAGGCACTATCACAGGCAAAGGTAACCTGTGAAATGACTGTTTAAACACTTCTCTGATCAATTGGCAAGGGAGTGGTTAATTTAATAAATAGCCCTTTAACTGGGCTCATGAATATTCATGAAACACCCGTTCGCGCATTAGCGAACGGGTGCGTGACGTCACTGAGTGCGCGTCGTGCTGGACGCGCGTTTCAGTATCGAGGGATGCTGGGGCTCTCACTCTGAGCCCCAGCCGACGGGATGGCGTCCTCCTGAACCGCGATGGCGGCGGATCAGGAGGAGAAGTAAGGTAGGTGACATAAGCGACCCAAGATGAATAAAGATGAAAATTTGAAAGATATTCTTGCGCAACTGCTCCGGTATTCAGTAATTATGTAATTTGTGAAGATTATTGTTAAAATTATGTGACCTTTATATGATATGCTTTTGATTATAAAGAATATATACTGGAACAGCTGCTCTTATTATGATTATGATCATTATAGTCGTCTTTACTATGTATATCTTTTAAAAAAGTAATCTTCTATGCTTGGTTCATGCAATTGCATTGTTTTTAATGTGTTAGCTTTTGTCACTTTTTTCTTCACTCTACATATAAAACATTGTTTTATAATGATTATAAATATATATTTACACAGAGTTGAATTAAGGAATTAATATTTTGTACTATACTTATGGTCACTATCAAAACTCTTTACAAAATATTAAAATATTATAGTGACCATAAGGGTAGTGTTTTTTAAGGAGGTTCAAAACACTTGAGTGTTTCACTGTTTGGGCATCAAATAAGTGCACTTAGTCCACTAGACAGTTTAAAAAAAGCGCTATAGTCACTCATAAGAGCCAAGTAAGAGCCAAATTGTTGCTGTATACTATATAATATTTTTACAGAGCCATGACGAGCCCCTTCCTGACATAGGACATACCAGGTGTGTCATCAAAAACATGTCACATTGTGAAAATGGATGCACCTGTTACTTGCGGTCCGAAAACCTACATATGCAGCGATCACTGGTCATTGCATATGCTTCGCTTGTGCTGCAATGATGCCTTGATGTTGAGGCCTCATGCAACACCAAAATTTGGCCTCCATGATAAGAAATCACTTCTGTTGCTCTGTTACTGTTGTTTGACTGCCACCAGAGGCAGTCAACATTGCATTAAAAAAAAGGAAAAAGCTAACTGTAGATCTCCAAGGGCTGGGTTTCCACTTATACTTCAATAAATAGTTGATCACATCAAATAAACCCACAGCCACACAACACCACTATCATTTCTATTTGTTTCTATTTTTTTTAATTTTTAATGTAAGTGTTATTTATACACATCTACTTAAGAAATATTTAGTTTCTTTAGACAATTTAGATAAAGTATTTAGAGGGGGTCTCTCAAAAATTAAATCTTTCTTGATGGATACTACGGATTTGTTAAATAAATAACAGGATGTAAATCTAGAAGATCAAACCATATTGGTATCTTTAGATATTACGAGTCTATATACTTCTATTCCACATATGGAGGGCATTAGAGCCATGCAAGAAATGGCCATTAAATTAGGATACACAGGGGAATATCTAGAAATTGTCATGAAACTGTTAAATTTGGTATTGTGTAAAAAATATTTTTGTTTTGCAGACGAATATTACCTACAGATTCAAGGGACTGCAATGGGTTCTAATGTTGCTCCAACTTATGCAAATATATTTATGTCTGATTTTGAGGAACAGTTTGTATATCCTAATGAGCGATTCACTCGTTATGTATCAAAATGGTTTAGATATTTAGATGATATCTTTATGTTATGGAATGGACCTATAGAACTACTACACCAATTTTTGTCTGAATTAAATGATGCTCAGGAGGGTATAAAACTTAAGATGGAGTGGAATCAGGGAGAAATCTATTTCCTTGATACAAAGATAATAAAACAAACAGGAAAACTGATTACAGACCTATATACAAAACCAACAGATAGCAATAATTTATTAAGATTTGAATCAGCACACCCACAGGGTCTCTTAAGGTCCTTACCAAAACGTCAATTATTGTCCCCGATGGGGAGACTCAAATAATAAGGTTACGCGAAATGGCAAAAAAAAATTATGATCGAGGATATCCCTCATCATTAATAGATGAAAATCTAGAGATGGTCACACAAATTGATCGGATGACATTACTGGAGAGAAAGAAGAGAAATCAAGAAAAAGATAGATTAATATATATATATTTTTTTTAAAGATATTTTATTCAATTTTCAAGTATAAAAATGGCATACATACATTTAAAGTGCCAAACATATTGCAAGAAGTAGGTATCAGAATTTTCCCGTAAGGAATTGGGAAAAAACAGATGGAAAAGGTACGTATTACCTCAACCCCTCCCTCTCCCCAAAGTAAGGTGTCAGAAGGCTCCTATAGTAAGGAAAGGAAATGGAGAGAGGGGAGCGGGAGGAATAGAGGAAAGTATGGAAAGTAGGAATGGAGATTAATATTTATAACGGAAACAGGAACACATACAAAAAGAGTATCTGATATTTTTAAAAAACATTGGCATATTTTACGTGAATTATACCCTGATATAATTGAGTTTAAAGATCTCCCTATTATGGCCTTTAGTAGAGGACAAACAATCCGGAATAAATGAATCAGAGCCGAGTTACCTTCTCTTAAACAGATACGAAGGTCCACTTTTTTTAGAAATGGATAAAAAAGGTAATTTCCCCTGTATGGGATGTGCAGCTTGTAATTTCATAATAAAGGGGGACCGCTTCAAACATCCAATAGAAGAGCGTTGGTATACGATAAATTCACACCTCACTTGTGAGACATCTTTTGTGATATATGCATTAATATGTCCCTGTGATTTAATATCCATAGGAGAAACCACCCAGAAAATGAGAGCCAGATTTTCTAAACACAAATCCACTATTAGAACAGGAAAAGGAGAGCTGCCAGTCCCATCAATAAGGGACATAAACTGTCAGATTTAAAATTTCGAATAATAGAGTGGATCCCCAGAGCCCCGAGAGGTGGTGATAGAGAAAAAAGATTAAAACAAAGAGAATCTTGGTGGATACATGAACTAGATAGTCTCGCCCCCAAAGGTCTAAATAGGGATTGGAACCTAACGTCTATTTTTTGAATGTAGGTTGAGATGAATATACTCACTAACGTGTCTCAAGAGGGATTTATACTATATTTTTCATATTTTGGTCTAATACAATTGGGAACCTGATATCCTTTTTATGGTGATGTGAAAAACCAAGTAAACCAAAAATTATTAAATATTTAAAAGATTAAAGAATTAATAATCATATTTCGAATATAATGTAATACGTACACATATATTTTTTATCCTTATAGATACCGATTGAGATCCATCCCCTTGGACACAATGGCTGATATACCAACTATTGGAGATACATATACCTCAGAGAATGATTCAGCTGTACCGCAATTAAAAATCTTATTGCCTAGAATTGTTAAATATAGAAGAAATAAAAAGAATTTATGCATATTCCGGTCTAGTATGTTGCTGCATTAGCGGTGTTTCTAAACAATTGCTTTATTTTTAATAAGTTTGTCTAAAGAAATTAAATATTTCTTAATTAGATGTGTATAAATAACACTTACATTAAAAATTAAAAACAGTAGAAACAAATATAAATGATTGTGGTGTTGTGTGGCTGTGGGTTTATTTGATGTGATCATGGCCTGGGTGTGTTAATGCACCTGGTCATCGGTCACGCCTCTTGATCCTGTGGCCATACCTTGCTATAAATAAAATTTCTTCTTTTCTTTAGAAAATGATTTTTTTTGAATGTTAATTGACCATATCAATTTATTTTTATTCACTGTTTTTCACATTGAATTGTCTTCATATAATCACTTGTTTTGTCACTAACAATTAGATGTGCTGATGGTTAAAAAAACATATCACTTAATGTTACCGATTTTTGCTTTATAAATGTTTAATGAAATGTACTTGTAACAATGATTGCACAATGATCTCACCTGTAACTTAATTGAAACACATTAACCAATTGTCAGTTGTTCACACAATATAAAGTTTGTTGTAAAACACTGAAATTAGGCTTGAGAAAAACTCTTAGGAGTTGAAACGTTGCTGGACTCTGCATATTTATTTCAGGTTTCCACTTATGGCCACAGATGAGTTAGGGTTAGAATTAGGGCCAGTGGAAGGGTTAGGTTCAGGGTTACAGGTAGACAGGCGTCAAAATGTCACTGTAGGAGTAAAGGGTAAGGAAACAAAAAACACTACTTTTGGTTATTGCACTATAACTTGCAAAAAACAGCAGAAAAACATGTAAACATGCATATTTCTAAACTCGGGTCTTTTTTATTGTTTGTAATTGTGTAAAAGATTTTTCAGGTCAAATTTAGAAAAAGTGTGTGTTTTAAATTTTTTTTTTATCATATTTTATCTTTTTTATAGTAAATTATATTATATGATGAAAATAATGGTATGGCCCAAGGGTCCAAAAATTTTACAACAATGCTTTTGTTAAGGGGTTAAAGGAATGTAAATGTAACATAGGATTTCCAGCCTTTATTCAATAGTGCTCATTAGAGCTACAGTTTCACACAGAGCAGTAACTAGGGTGAGGTGACTGCAACATTATTCTCATACACACACAACTGAGATAGCGCAGCAATAGGACTGCAGAATTATTCTCATGCACGCACAACTGAGATAGCGCAGCAATAGTAGCTACATAACTAGATTGATGCTCTCTCATGCTTCTGACCTGTTTACAAGTGTGAACAATGTCACATGCAGGACTAATGGGACTAAAGTGTGGAATATGAAGCCACCAGCCAACCATGTGGCAACCTGCAGCTTCATGAATAGAAGAAGGTCTATGCCAAGAAGACACAAAGACATAAAGCTCACTCACCACTGACCACTAGGATATGTGCCTCCAAACCAGCTGAGAAATCCAATAAATAGTACATCTCTTTTAATATTCTGCAAAATCACTTCTATCAAACTATACTGAAAGAGAGGGGTTATATATTATCAAGGTATAACTAGCATGCCGACTCATCCATTATGTATCCCGTTGTTTCTGTTCCCTTTCTGTCTTTGCTTTCCTGTTTATGTTTTATTTATCTCTGAACGCTGTTAAGAGGTCCCCCTCGCTGAATCCTATTAACGGACCCCACCTCCAAACCCCTGTTATTGGTTTTCCCTGTTCTGTGCGCCTGTGCTCTGTTTTGATCTCTTTCTGATTTTCCTTCTACCTGTTATAATGTTCCATTCCTGCTTTTCTCCGTTTCCCTCTGCCTTTGTGACTTTGCTTCTATATAAGTGAAGGACACATTTTGAAAGAGAGCTCTGGTCACACCTCATGCTCATTTGAGATCTGGACCCTCAAAGTCGGGAACTTCTATTTTTTGTATTTACACTCCTAGTATTTAAATTACTGTTGAAACACCTCTCACTAATAGTTATATTCTTACAGGCTTTTTTTTATCTTATTTTTGGTTGTTTTTTCATTATTTTCTGTTTCATTATGTTTTATATATATATACAGTATATATATATATATATATATATATATGTAAAGGCTTGCCTGGAGTTGTGGGAGGGGCGTGATGATCCTATTTAAACTCACCCTCCTTTTTCTTCATCACCGTGTAGTTTTGACTTTGGCAGGCATCACTTCCGGTTTCGGACTCCCAGGTTACGATCACTTCCGGTTCGCGGTCTGTGCGTTCAGATCGGCTAACAGCTGCGGTTTTCCCACACGCTCGGGGGGCACTAAAATCGTGAGTCTTGAATACTCCGGTCCCCTCACCATCTGCTACACGTCGGATGGTCCATAGGGGTGGGGGGGCTGGCAGTAAAACGCACGGACACAGCAGCCTGAGACCACACAGGTCTCCACACTGCTGACATGTTTCATTTTCAGCTTACTTAGTGCACTACTAAAACAAAGCTTACATGCTGCTGGGGAAGTTAGTTTAAACTGTAAATACTGTATCACATACCACAGTACAACTACTGACCTGCATAATGTATACTGTTATGACATACTACTTGCTTCATACTATTTTATACTCAGCACATACTAACTAAACTGCATACTAATGTATACTTTATGTCATACTACTTACTGCATACAACTGTATACTTTATGTCATACTACTTATTGCATACTAATGTATACTTTATGTCATACTACTTACTACATACTACTGTATACTTGGCACATACTAACTAAACTGCATACTAATGTATACTTTATGTCATACTACTTACTGCATACTACTGTATACTTAGCACATACTAAATGAACGGCATAATGATGTATACTTTATTTTCATGCTACTTTCTGCATACTACTATATACTTATCATATACTAATTAAGCGGCATACTAACGTAGACTTATTTCATGCTAGCCTGCCGCAGGCTACTACATACTTATCACATACTAACTGGGCCGCATTCTAAGGAATACTTTTATTACATACTGCTAGCTACATACTATACTTATCACATACTACGGTATACTTTTATTACAAACTACTTGCTGCATACTACCGTATAGCTCATTACATTCTACGCACGGCACTACAGTAGTACATACTGCTATGTAACACCCCTCCCCCCATAGAGCTTATGATTAAGTGTTACTGGCATTTCTAGGATAGGCGGCCACTAGTAAATTATCCGGGCTTCTTCGCCTTAGTAGTAGTGGTCCCGCGAGACCAACCCATTTCCTCCACGCTCGGGTCAAATCATTGTTAGCCGCCTCGCACGGTTGCATAGAGAGGGCCTCACTTGTCACTCTCATTCTATATTATGCGCTTTAATCGTCATCGAGAGGCCAACACCCCGCCACAACGTTTCGGTGGCAACAATTCCCTCGCGCCAATCGATAGATAGAGCCTCTCAAGCCACTTGGCAACTAGCAGGGCCTCACCTGTCACCACACCTAGGAAATTGTTTCGCCATACGGCATTAGCTAGCCAGCCAGTAACCAAAAGATGGTACAATGGCTGATGGTTTGATTATTTCCTTTTAGTATGTCACATCTACCGGATGACACAGACAATTTGTCTCTACCCAGTTCTCCGGTCAGATCCTTGTCACTTGCTCGTAAAGGCGACGTTGGGAGTCCAACTTCAATAAGATCATGGACCATCCCTCGCATTACTGCAGAACTCCGGAGACGCAGCATTCCTTTTCCTGCCACGGCCAGGAAAGCTGAGCTGTACAAATTAATGCGGACTCATACTGATAACTCAGGGGCGGGAGAGGGCCCAAGTGGTACGGGCAACTCGGACCTACACGCCATGGTCGCTTCAATCGTAGCATCCATGAGCAAGGTCAACGAGAGACTGGATAAGATCGAGGCTCGGAGCCCTCCTGTCAGGTCTCCCAGGCCCTCGACTGCCTTACTCCCCAATGCTCCACTATTGCAATCGGGTAATTATGTGCCTTCTGTTTCCGAAACTCACATTATCAATCCTGTGCACATGGTCCCAGACAAGATTAAGAAAGACATCTTGGAGGGGAAGGATGTCAATCTTGTGGCGTTACTTATTGCTTCTCACGATGTCATTGATAACCGCACTTATGCTTATGGTGATATTTAGGTGGTGTTGAAAGCCAGGGACCCTAGATTGAATAATAAACTGTCCATAACTGATTTTGTCTTGGTTTTTGGTATATATCGTGATGTAGTTTGTTCTGTTTATCCGCATAGACGAGAGGAACTCGACCTCTACATGCACAAGCTGGTGGACTTGGGAAGCAAATATGGTGGGTCATCCTTTTATGACTATCACCAATCCTTTTCGGCAAGAGCGTCTGCAATATTGGCTCAGTATAACGTCAAAACTGACTGGAGCTGCATGGATACTGAGCTATTTTGTAGACATTTTGCCGGTCTCAAGACACCAGCTTGTGCAGTCTGTGCTTCAACATATCATTCCTCGGACTATTGTCCCACTATGCCAGAGTCCACACCTGGGAATTTCCGTGAACCACAGACCAGGTTGGACAGATCTGGCAAGGACAAACTTGGTCGCCCTATTGTTTACCTGGGAAAGTCTCAGGTTTGCAATAACTTTAACGTTGGTGCCTGTGATTATAGTGCCTGCAGGTTGTTACATGTGTGTTCACATTGTTTTAGGGCACACGCTAAGTCTATGTGTCCCAATAAAAGTCATACTAAACCATACTTGACATCCGTAAAGATTAGTTCTTTGGCACACGCATTAGCCTCCCATCCATCCAAACACCTAGTGGACTTTTTGATAGATGGTTTCACGGAGGGATTCCATACGGGGTTGGTTCATACCCCGCTGGCATTTATGAATGCAACAATTTACAGTCAGCATTTGCAAACGTGGAAATGATCGATGCTCTATTACACAAAGAATTAGAGGATATGTTTTTATTGGGACCTTTTCACGAGCCCCCATTTTCCAATTGGCGAACCAACCCCATAGGATTAGTCACTGGGAAATCCTCAGGGAAACACAGACTTATTTTAGACCTATCAGCACCTCACTCCTTGGCCTTACCAAGCCTTAATTCCCTAATTCCATCCGAGGAATTTTCACTCCAGTACGCCACTATAGACAACGCTATACACACCATCATCACAGCTGGCATAGGTGCTTGGCTCGATAAACTGACATCGTCAATGCGTTTAAGTTACTACCCATTCGCCCGTCACTATGGCATCTGCATGGTTTAAAATGGAAAGGTATCTATTATTTTTTCACAAGACTCACGTTCGGGTCAAAAAGCAACCCAAAAATATTTGACATCTTTTCCGAAACCTTATGTTGGCTGCTGTTAAACAATTGCAGATGCCAGGCCGTCATACATTATTTGGACGACTTTCTGTTCGTGGAGAATAATTCCTCTTCCCCCAGTGATCTGACAAAGGCCATATCATTTTTTCATTCTTTGGGGGTGCCAGTGTCCCCCAAGAAAACAGAAGGCCCTGACACGTTAGTAAATTTCCTAGGTATCCTACTCGATTCAGTAAACATGGAAACGAGCTTACCTCCAGGTAAAATTGACAGCACACTACAATCCATTAACAAATTTTGGTCAATAGGACATGCAATAGGAAGGAATTGCAATCTTTGTTGGGATCGTTGAATTTTGCTATACGAATCATCCCGCAAGGCAGGGCCTTTATTTCTAGACTCCTTTGCCTCCTCCCTCTCATACCAAATTACGTTACTCGTATCAGCTTGGAGGCACAGGCTACAGCTGATTTGCTAATGTGGCGCAAATTCTTGTTGCAATGGAATGGCAGAAGCATGTTCTTGCCTCCATTGTCTGTCCACTCTCCGGTTATCTGGACAGATGCGGCAGCATCAACGGGTTTTTCTGCCATATTTGGAAACAAGTGGCTTTGGGATGCTTGGCCAGAGGAGGTCCAGCACACTGAAGGCTTCTCATGCACCTCGGCCTTATTTGAGATATACCCCATTGTGACGGCAGCGGTGGTGTGGGGTCAGTCTTGGGCAGGTAGCTCGGTACGCTGTTTTTCCGACAACCAAGTATCTGCCACATCATAAACAAAGGCCGATCAGAGTCTCTAACGATCATGAGATTCATGAGAAGAGTGACCTGGCTGGTGGCCTGCAATCACTTTTATTTGGTGTGTTCTCATGTACCAAGGATCTTTAATACTGCGGCTGACAAATTGTCTCGCTTTGAATTCCAGGCATTCAGAGAGACGTTAACCACGGCCTCCCCTACAGCCACTGCAGCACCACGTTTTCAGGAGCTGGTGATGGACTGAAAGAATTGGCAAGGCATGGGCTTGCCTTGGCTAGTCTAGCCCTGTCTGACAATACTAATTGGTCTTACGATAGGGCCTTCAAACTATACAAGAGGTTTATGATAGAACACAACTTGGTGCAGTTTTTTGCCATTTCCACACTCGTAGCTTTTGTTTCATTTTGTCATCTTAAACTCAAACTGTCACACAACACCATCAAATTATATTTAACCGGCATACAACACCACATGTATACCTTATACCCAGATAACACTAGTTTCTTATCTTCTTACCCCATTAAAAACATTCTTAAAGGCATACAGAAATCTAGTACCACTCCTCCATCAACAAGATCACCAGTACATAAGCAGCTATTTAAGGATATGTCCGACTTGTTGGACACGGCCCCATTTGAACACTATAAAAACATGGTAATCAAAACAGCCATCTACTTGGCATATTATGGTTTTCTTAGACCTGGCGAGTTTGCCATACACGGGAATAAATACGCACGAAACTGCCATAAACGGTCACATCTCACCAAACTACATGATCACTATATCTTGTCACTACCAGTTACAAAAACAAGCCAGCTGGGCAAGATAGTACCAGTCACATATTATCCTACTGAAAACAGATGGTGGCCGGTGAAAGTATTGGATACATACCTCCACTCATTGCCACCGTAGTCTGACATCCCGCTGCTAGTCTTACACAAAGAGGTCTTAATAACAGCCAAATTCATTGAATACGTCCGCATGTTACTGACCAGACTAGGTCTGAATGCTGGCAACTTTTCTGGCCATTCATTTCGGATAGGGGCAGCCTCCACAGCCTCCAGCCAAAATATTCCAATACATGTAATCAAGTCTTTGGGCCGCTGGAAGTCCTCAGCATTTGCTTTGTATATACCTCAACCTGTGTTAGAAATTAGGGCGGCATTTGTTAAACTGTCATCTTGAGGTATTTTCTTTGTACTATGCTTTTCTATGTAATAAATATTTTCTTTGGCAAATACGCTGCTTATTTTTGCCCTCTTTATTACAGGCCTACCGCATACGTCGGTTTCGGCACACTTCAACCGACTTGTTCATACCTATGGTTACACAATACTATACATACGTTACGTTACAAGAATAGCACCGAACACAAATGTAAAGGCTTGCCTGGAGTCGTGGGAGGGGCGTGGTGATCCTATTTAAACTCACCCTTTTTCTTCATCACCGTGTAGTTTTGACTTCGGAAGGCCCCACCCACCACTCCCTCAACTCAATTTAATTTATTATTTTATATCTAGGGTGGGCCCTCTTTATTACAGGCCTATTGCATACATCGGTTTCGGCACACTTCAACCGACTTGTTCATACCTATGGTTACACCATACTATACATACGTTACGTTACAAGAATAGCACCGAACACAAATATATATATATATAAAACGTATAAAATCGAAACCAATGTGGCTTACAGGTAACGTGAAACAGGAAGTACAAAACAAGAAAATGGCATTCAAACATTATAAAAACACTGGATCAGCATTATCATTTATAGAGTACAAAGAGGCCAACAAAGCCTGCAAAAAGGCAATTAAAATGGCTAAATTGGAAAATGAGAAAAGGGTTGCCAAGGAGAGTAAAACTAACCCCAAAATGTTTTATAAATATATAAATGGAAAAAAGCTAAAGAGGGAAAATGTTGGGCCCTTGTTATCCCAAATGGGAAATTTGGTAAGTGAGGACAGAGAGAAAGCAGACATTTTAAATACTTTTTTTTCTTCTGTTTATACTAAGGAAGAGCAGATGGACGAGCCCCTGCTACAGGAAGTTATGGGACATTCGCCGCAAACATGGGATTGGCTGACACAGGAAAAAGTGCTTAAGCAATTACACTCTGTTAAGATAGACAAGGCCCCAGGACCAGATGGTATACACCCAAGGGTACTTAGAGAGTTAAGCATAATTCTGGCCAGGCCACTATTCATGATCTTTAGGGATTCATTCAGTTCAGGTACAGTGCCAACAGACTGGCGAAAGGCGGATGTCATTCCAATATTTAAAAAGGGATCAAAATCTCTGCCAGGTAATTATAGGCCAGTGAGCTTGACATCTGTAGTGGGGAAACTATTTGAAGGATTGCTAAAGGTATACACTCAAGAATACATCTTGAACCAGAATATAATTAGTAAAAGTCAACATGGTTTTGTGAAAGACAGGTCTTGTCAAACAAACTTAATAACATTCTATGAAGAAGTCAGTAAAAATATAGATCTAGGTGTGGCAGTTGATGTGATCTATTTGGATTTTGCGAAAGCATTTGATACAGTTCCACACAAAAGGTTACTCTACAAATTGAGAGAAATAGGTTTGGGGGCAAATGTGTGTATGTGGATTGAAAATTGGCTAAAAGATAGAACACAAAGGGTTGTTGTAAATGGAAAATTCTCAAATTGGACAAGGGTATTAAGCGGAGTACCTCAGGGGTCTGTTTTGGGCCCTCTTCTTTTTAATTTGTTTATTAATGATCTGCCACATTGTGCTGAGAGCCATGTCTCCGTGTTTGCGGACGACACTAAATTAGGTAAGGCAATAAAGACTAATCTTGATGTTTTTTCTTTACAGGAAGATTTGGACAGAGTGGGGGACTGGGCAGTAAAGTGGCAAATGAGGTTCAATATAGACAAATGTAAAGTTATGCATTATGGGAAAAATAATAACAAAGCTACATATACGTTAAATGGTTTTTCCCTGGGAAAAACTACTAATGAAAAGGATTTAGGAATAATTATAGACGACAAACTTGGCAACAGTGCCCAATGCCAGTCAGCAGCTGCAAGGGCCAATAAGATATTGGCATGTATAAAACGAGGTATAGATTCACGGGAGGAGGATATCATCTTGCCTCTTTACAAATCAATGGTAAGACCTCACCTTGAATATGCAGTACAGTTCTGGGCACCAGTCCTTAAAAAGGATATTAAGGAACTAGAAAAAGTGCAAAGGAGAGCTACAAAATTAATAAGGGGTTTGGAGGATCTTAGTTATGAAGAGAGACTTAAAAAATTGAATTTATATACGTTAGAAAAAAGGCGTCTCAGAGGGGATATGATAACATTATATAAATATTTGCAGGGCCAATATAAAGAGCTCTCCAGTGACCTGTTCATTAACAGAAAGGTACAAAGAACAAGAGGTCACCCCCTCAGACTGGAAGAGCAAAGATTTCATAGACAGCAAAGGAAGGGATTCTTTACGGTTAGGACAATAAAGTTATGGAACTCACTGCCAAGAGAGGTAGTGCTAGCAACCACAATAGATGCATTTAAAAATGGTTTGGATGTTTTTTTAGGAAAGCAGAACATACAGGGCTATTAATAATAGAATAAGCATTAATAAAAGAGCTTATTGATCCAAGGAGAAATCTGATTGCCTCTTGGAGTCAAGAAGGAATTTTTTCCCCCAGGAGGCAAAATTCGAAATAGCTTCCTTAGGGGTTTTTTGCCTTCTTTTGGATCAAAAGCTGTAATGATAGGTAGAAGGGTTGAACTTGATGGACTTGTGTCTTTTTTCAACCTAAATTACTATGTTACTATGTTACTATGTTACTATGTATCTATTGAAATTTGTATTTATATATTTATTTTTTATTTTAATTTTTACTATTTTTTTTTATCTAGGTCATTTATTGATATTTTTAGTGTATTTTTCTTTAATTTATTGTTTTTATATATATTTATTTTTAGTTGTTATTTTTTTTATTTTACTAGCTTTGAGATTAGTTATTCTTTACATTTTTGTTTAAGTAAGGAGAGATGGCTTTCCTTAGATGGGGATTTGATGTTTGAGCATTGTAAAGATCTGAAATTTAGATTAACCAATGGATCTATTTAATTATTGAAATGTTGTGATCTGTGGTAGTGAGGAACACCATTGAATAGTTAATATTTCAGCTCTCAGTATGTTTCCTATTCTTCATCTAGATAGAACAATGGGTTATTCTCATTGGACTTTGGAGTAGTATAAATAAGGTTGTTTTACAAAGCTGCTGTATTCACCTTGATGAAGCCTCTTATAGAGAAATGCATTGCGCCTTTTGTTCCTGACTGGATCCTGTATTTGGCGAGACACTAGGAGGAGTTAATTTCGGCTTAAGTGGTGTGCAAAGGGATTACGGACATAGAGTTTGTCGGAAGCTGGTCATGAGTACTGTTACAAAACTGTTATTTACCCTGGATTCTGGCTTCGATACGGGAATATTGCATCTTTTTCCCGAATGGATTACAAATACCCTAGTTCGTCAAACGAACAACCGAACACCCCGCTCCTGGCATGTGCCGAAGTATCTATGAGGCTGTTAAAGTTATATACTTTTAATGTGTGGAAAATAAACGGGGGGGGGGGGGTTTGGGCGCTTGGAGATAATCCTATTACTGTAGCAGTTGGGTTCATTATCTCCAAGCTGGGCGGTATCAAATTCAAACGATACACTGTACTCTCATTGGTTGATGCATTATGTTATCCCTGTATCCCATCAGGTAAAGAGGGGGCTGTCCCTGGACCTGAGATTTAGTATAAATACCGATCCCTGTGTGCCATTAAAAGAGTTCTTGTTTGACTTTCAAATCGCAGCCTTGACTCGTTTTGTGGGGAAAGAGTATCCTAGCTGTAAAATAGCTAGTGGGATTGATCTACACTTACAGGATCCGTCTGGATATCGAGACAAAGCGGCTTCTCTCTCTCTCTAAACTGGGATCCAGACTTTCTAGCGGTCCAGCTTCCAGCTAGCCTGGGGGTAACCGTAACAAGTACATTTGAGTAACTCTGCAACAGAGTGTTTGTGATCACCGGTAACAGTTTGGTTCTAACTCAAAGCACAAAGTGCAGCAAGTGGGTACCTTTAACCAAGTTTCACCGCTGTTTATAGTGAGCATCCACTGTTTAAAATTTAGACAAAGCGGGAATTGAATATTATAAGCCCTTGTATATTTTTTATTGTGTGTTTTTAGTTGCATTTTTATCTCATTCCATCATATATATATATATATATATATATATATATATATATATATATGTGTGTGTGTGTATTATTTTAGCTGCATTAATAAACTTTGCGTTTATTTCCAGTTATTAGTGACAGTCTATTTATTCCCTACTTAGTATCTGTTCACTGATTATCAACAGATAACACCATTGAGTCTAATCACTAAAATTCAAGTTTAGTGGTCGACTTTCATTTTGAGACCAAGTCAAAATCGACACAGAATTTTACTTAGACAGAAACCCATGTTCGGATCTTCCCCATTGAAAGTAATGGCAGGTGAAATGATTGAAGCTATTTTTGAGACTAAGTCAAACTCAGGTGCCAAATTTGACTTAATCTCAAAATAAAAAATTCAACCTCCAAAGTCGAATTTCAGTTAATAAACCCACGTGTCAATATTTTTGATATCTTCATGTGCTCTGTGATATTTATATCAAGAGAGGCTCTATTCCATCTGAATATATCTGGATCAATATTGCTGAATTTAAGTATGTTTCTATTTTTGACACTTTTGTCTTTTACACATTATTATTTTCCATTTTGCACAGTTCTAGTTTTACAAATATATCCAGTTCTCTAGTAACACCTCATGCATATGATTATGTCAAATATTTTTAATAGGTGTTAAAGTCACAGCATTCTAATATATTGTTGGTTTTTGTTTTGTTATAATACTGTAAGTAAAAGGCTTGTTAGTTCAGACAGACACCTTTTAAAATAAAATAAACATGTATGTCGCCATTAGAGCAATGTGTTTCATTAATGTTTTTAATTTCAAAAAATATACAATATCCTCACATATAGTTTTAAAAGTTTTATGAATGCATGCAGCGGGACTTCACACTTAACCTTTTGCAGATTTACAGTAGTTTTATACTTGCTCCATTATAGTGAAATATATAGAACTCATCTGGAACCTCCCATGAGATGACAATACGTAGCAACATAGGCAGTAGTTAACATAACAGATGCCTATCATTATAAAAATATATTCACCCATATCCTTGAGAAGGCACCAAGAGAGTCACAGATACTAAAACAGCATAATTTGCCTGGCTCATTTATTACCAAAAACTGATTTTCATCAATGGTTTGATTAAAGTAATCTATTCTTTATCTTATGAGATGGTTTGGTCCCACTGTGTCCCAGAATAATATTAAAATAAAACCTGTCTTTAAAAGTAGAGTTCAACATCACACAATTTACTGGTCCTGAATTCTTTAAATATTAACAATTGAAATACACCATGGAATCAGCCATAAATAAAGCAGTATTTGCTGCATGAGAAGTTCTCAGTGTACAAAGAAATTGTCAGTCTATGATGTAAGACATGTTATTCCAGATGACAATATCTAAATCATTCAATATGTTGCTGGGATCTTAATATCTGTTTCTTCTTGTCACATAGTTTTGCTGTGATTTGTCATGTTTTGTCAGTCCCAGTTGAAACACACGTGCATTGCAACATAATCCAGATTAATAGCAAAGTGATACATTTCTTCTTCTCTTTTCTTTAACCTCATTCTGTGAGGTGAGCACAGTTAACTTGTTAAGGGGAGTGTTCTCCAAGGAATGCATTTTCCAAACTGAGCAAAAACACTTTCTCTTTATATTAAAATTGTGTTCACCTCATGCTGACTGAGGTATCAGTGCCATTTTTATTTCAGTCAACATCATTTTAATGCACTTAATACTAAAAGGTGAGTTGCAGTTGAGTTGAGAATAGCATTTCATCTTACTATCTTAACAGTGTGCAGAGGTAAACATAGTGAGTTTCTCCCACAGAGCAAACTATGTTATGGAAGGCAAATCCCATCTAAAAGACACCATTCATTTACTAAGGAAACTTAAAAAAATAAAATGGGACGATAACTTTTTTCTATTTACGAATGATGTGGAGTCCCTATACCCAAATATGAAACACTCCCTGAGGATAAAGGCAGTAAGCAAATATTTAAATGAAAAACATACAAACAAAAACAAATTACCCACATAATAAAAAATGGAGTTCATCATAGAAGGGATAGAGTTTATCCTTAAGAATAACTATTTTTGGTTTGAAGATAGTTTTTTGTAAATTAACCTATCACAGTGATGGGCATGAAACTTGCCCTCCAGCTATGCTAATTTATGCATAGCTCGGAGAAACATTATGTATGGTCAAATCACAGATGGACAAACAATACTGTGAACATTTCCAGATACGTGGATGATATTTTAACAGTAGGTAAAGGTGAAGAAAACAACCCAAAAGAATTCCTAAAATGCCTCAGCCAAAATGACTGGAATGCAGGGCCGGCCTTAAGTGTTCCGGCGCCCTGTGCGGGCTTCCCCCATGGCGACCCCCCCCCCGTCTTTCACCCCCCTATGTATGTGTCCCTTTCCTCTTCCTTGCCATGTCTGTCTCTCCCCCCCCTACACCTGTTCTGTCTCTCTCCCACCTCCTGTCTCTCTCTCTTCCCCCTCACTTGTTCTGTTTCTCTATCCCCCCTCCACCTGTTCTGTCTCTCTCTCTCTCCCCCCCCTTCCCCCTGTTCTGTCTCTCTCTCTCTCCCCTCCCCTTGTTCTGTCTCTCTCTCCCCTCCCCCTGTTCTGTCTCTCTCTCTCCCCTCCCCCTGTTCTGTCTCTCTCTCTCCCCTCCCCCTGTTCTGTCTCTCTCTCTCCCCTCCCCCTGTTCTGTCTCTCTCTCCCTCCCCCCTCCCCCTGTTCTGTCTCTCTCTCCCCCTGTTCTGTCCTTCTCTCACCCCCTGTTCTGCCTCTCTCTCCCCCCCCCCTGTTCTGCCTCTCACCCCCTGTTCTGTCCTTCTCTCACCCCCTGTTCTGCCTCTCTCTCCCCCTCCCCCTGATCTGCCTCTCACCCCCTGTTCTGTCCTTCTCTCACCCCCTGTTCTGTCTCTCCCCCCCCCTGTTCTGCCTCTCACCCCCTGTTCTGTCCCTCTCTCTCCCCCTGTTGTCTCTCCCCCCCCCCTTGCCTGCAAATGTGGTTCAATATAGACAAATGTAAAGTTATGCATTATGGGAAAAATAATAACAAAGCAACATATACGTTAAATGGTTTTTCCCTGGGAAAAACTACTAATGAAAAGGATTTAGGAATAATTATAGACAACAAACTTGGCAACAGCGCCCCTAATACTGCAACCCCATCATCATTGAGGTGCAGCCCATCCCGTCCAAAGAGTCTGTAGCCGACTGCAAAGTCTGCCCAGTGCTCCAAGAACCCAAATCCCTCTTTCTTGCACCACCTTCGCAACCACGCATTAATCTCCCTAAGCTCCCGCTGTCTCCCTGAGACACCTTTTAAAATAAAATAAACAGGTATGTCGCCATTAGAGCAATGTGTTTCATGAATGTTTTTAATTTGAAAATATACAATACCCTCACAGATAGTTTTAAAAGTTGTATGAATGCATGCAGTGGGACTTCACACTTAACCTTTTAGCAGATTTAAAGTAGTTTTATACTTGCTCCATGATAGTGAAACTATCGCTGGAAGGCCAGTTTCATGTCCACCACTGTGATACATTTTAAATATAAGCAGATGTTTTTTATACATACAATTTTTAATAAAACATCTAATACTTGTTATCCTTGTTTTTTCAACTAGCGCCGGCCTGTATATTCTCGTGTACTTTATGGGGAGTTTATCCTGATGTTTTTATCCCAGGAGCCAGGCCGTGTGGCTCAGATTCCAGTGAGTGGTTTACGAATGGGGAGTGGACACATAAAGTCTCAGTTTGTGTTTTATTCCATGTGCTGAATTCCACACAAACCAAAATTTGTTAAGCTAAGTGCTGTACTGGATGTTTTTATGTGCCCTCACATTTTGTTTTTAACACAATTTCTTATTTAGGTGGTGTGAGCTGCTACCTGAGTAGTAGCTGCACCTTCTATAACTATTTGAGTGCCTTTTTTTTTTTTTTTTTTACACAATCCACTATTGTTTTGACTACAAACTACCTACCCACCAAAAACTTTGATAGGAATCCATTCCAGCTGAATAAAAGGTTTCCAAAGATGTGGAACTTGTGTTCCCTGTCAGAACAGTATAGGTGAAAACAGCTCAAATGTCATATATGTGCTAACCTGTCCTTGTTAGTTACAGTACATAGGAAGGATGTTCAGATACAGTGTGCTTAATATGCTTCTTCTTGAGCCACTCCTTTGTTGCGTATGCAGTTCAAATCTAGGTGCATTTTCTACAAAAAAAGACATTAAAGAACTAGAAAAGGGCTACAAAAATAAAGGGGGAATAGATTATTTTAGTTATGAATAAAGCAATAAAAGTTAAATTTGTACACACTTGAGAAACAGTGTCATAGAGTGGATATAGTAATGTTATATAAATATGTACACGGCAAATACAAATGGCTCTCCAAAGAATTGTTCATTAACAGAACAGTACAAAGGACAAGAGGGATTTTGGGGGATATTTTGCTGTAAGGATTATAAAGGTTTGAAATTCACTGCCTAAAGAGGTCTGTATACTTTTTTTTTTAATCAACCAGAACATAGAGGGCATCTTACGGATACCAGGAAAAAGGCCATTTCAGACATACAACTCCCGGGTACACCGCATCAGCTTCAGACCTTCTTGGGACTTATCTCCTCCTGCAGACCTTGGATCCCTGATGCTTCAGTCCAAATGCAGCACCTGTATGACTGTATGCCCCGCAATGCTACTACGCCTTTTTAGATGACGTTGGAAGCCACAGAAACCTTTCAGACATTGAAAGCAGCCATCAAATCTGCTCCTGCTCTTGGCATCCCCAGTAACCCCTGGGTTACTACTCCAGACGACTTGACCCAGTGGCCAGAGCGTCTTCCTCATGCGTTAGGGCCGTCCACTCCGCCAGTTCCCTTTTGGACATCACATCTGATGTTGTCCTGGGTCACCCTCTCACAATTCTGGCCCCTCACGACATCTCAGCCATTCTCCAGCAAACGCAGCCCAGTCATCTCACTACACAAAACCATCTTCAGCTCCAGTGTAGCCAACTCCTGCCTGACAATGTTACCATCCAGAGATGCCAAATGCTGAACCCTGCTGCACTCCTTCCTCTTCTAAGGGGGAATATCCTGAAGGTAATAAAGATCCTGAAGGCAATACTGAAGATTTTGCAGATTTTATTGATTTACATACAGAAGAGGATCTTCAAGAGACAGACCTCTGGATCCAATCCGCATCCCCACTTGGGGAACCCGATCATGATTGCATCACCATGATGGAAGCCAAGTAGGAGCTCCCCTATCAGTACAAGGTACTCCTTTAACAAACCCACATTGGACTCTTTTTGTGGATGGCTCACAATACGCCGACGAGAAAGGGAAATTCAACACAGGCATGGCAGTCACCAGCGAGCACGAGGTGTTGTGTGCAAGACAACTACGCCCGGATCAAACGGCACAAGAAGCTGAACTCACTGCTCTCACTGAAGCCTGCCGTATAGCGAAGGATTCCACGGCCAATATCTACACAGACTCCAGATAGGCTTTTGGATTAGTTCATGACTTCAGGGTTATATGGAAAACCGAGATTACTTCACAGCCGCAGAAGCCCCAATCAAGAATGCTTCAGCAGTAGCGGAACTAATGGCAGCAGTACTTCTACCCATCAAAGTGGCAGTGATCGAGGTTAAGGCCCACACCTGAGCCAACACCTCTGAAGCAAAAAGGAATGCCCTAGCTGATCAAGCTGCCAAAAAAGCAGCAGTGGAAGAGGAAAGAGTCCAAACAGACCAAATTATGACTACACAAGAAGACATAGAACAAAAGGAATTTTCATGGGATCTACTGAAGCAAATGAAGGAGTCAGCCCATGAAGAAGAATCGGGAATCTGGACACAAGGGAAGAGAGTGTGTCTGCCCAAAGCCCTCTGTCCCCTAATAGCTTCAGTGGCCCATGGACCCACCCACCAGTCCAAAACAGTCATGAAGGAGCTTATTGACAGAATATGGGTGGCTCCAGGGATCACCCCAGTCCTGATAAGACACTCCCAGTCTTGTCTCATCTGTGCCCAGTGGTACCCAGGCAAGACTGAATCTACACCTACCAAGTGCCTTCCAAAAGCTCTGTATCAATTCCAGAGGATTCAGATCGACCACATCCAGATGCCTATGTGCCAAGGGTTTCAATACGTACTGGTAGCCATAGACTTGTTCTCTGGGTGGTCAGAGGCCTTCCCCGTCCAAAACCAGACAGCAACCACCACTGACAAGAAATTGTTTGTAGATTTGGAGTACCTGAGGTTATTGAGTGTGATCAGGGTCCAGCATTCACTGCCAATTTAGCCCAAGTGTGGAAGAAGGTAGGGTCACATTTAGCCTTCCACACCCCTTACCGACCCCAAAGTAGTGGGAAAGTTGAAAGACTAAATGGGTATTGAAATCAAAAATGTTAAAAATTACCAGGCACACAGGGCTAAATTGGGTACAATGCTTGCCCATAGCGCTTTTCTCAGTCAGGCACACCATAAGGCCCCCGCACAAGCTAACCCCTTATGAAATTTTATTTGGGACAGGGCCAAGAATGGGGCAGTATTTCCTCCAGCAATTACAAATGCATTATGACTCCATTGCAAAGTATGTCATGGCCCTCTGTAAACAATTGTCTAATATACATGCACAAGTTTTTTCTTCCCTTCTAGATCCTAACTCTTTGGAAGGAAATCACACCCTGAGCCCTGCGGAGTGGGTAGTGGTCAAGAAACACGTCCGAGGCACTCTTGACGCCAGATACGAGGGACCCTACCAGGTGTTATTGACCCCACCAACCTCTGTAAAGCTACAAGGGAGGCCCACCTGGATTCACGCTTCTCACTGCAAGAGGATCAGAGGTCCATCAACTCCTGAACAATAACAATGTATGTCTCTCCTGTTAATACTCACCACCTGCCTCTCCCAAACTATACGGGCCACACAATACCAACAGGTGGCTATCAACGGATAACACAGGGAATGGAGACTGTATATGAATGTGTATGTATGTGTGACCAACGATTATTGGGGACAAGACTTTGACTAGTGGGGTGGAATACGGGGGACGACTGGGGTTATAGGCCACAGAGTGACTTAGCAAGTAAAGGACAAGAATGGGAAGTCACTGATAGATAGAATGACAGTGACTCTTACAGTTCACCCTGGAATTTTCCCCTTTACCAAAACCAAGTTGACCATTGAAAACCCTGGGCCTGGGGTCCAGGGAGATTACGCATTAGGATTATGGTATGGGGGAGGCTACCATAAGTTTCAATTTAAGGATATGTATAACCCACAATCCCCAGTTCCTTAAGAAATAAATCCCCTGAAACCTCATGTTCAAACCTTCAAGGACATGATGGCCATAGCAGACCCCACATTTGAAGATACCATGGCCGTGGAGACAGGATTCTCTGACATTAACCTATGGCTTGAGTGGATGAAGTACAATGTAAATAAACACAATAAGAGTGACTGTTATGTTTGTGGAAAAGCACGTCCCCACTTAGGTACTGTTCCCATACATTTACCAGCTAACTTAGAGTCCTGCTTCCTCAGTTTGTACACTAACACCTCCGCTAACCAGTCTGTATGCAAGGCCTGGAAAGACGAGTTTCCCCTACAAAAGCGTCCAAATCCCGAGAGGGAATAACTATTTACCCTGGCAACTACACCTGCTATCAAAACACAAAAGGTAATGGTAGGTTTTTGGGTAATTTCACTGAAGGTTATTGCTCAGAATTTAGCTCCCTGAAACCAACCAATCAGAGTGCTAGCCATTTTAACCAGAGTGGGAAAATTCTAAAGAACTTTCCCACGCTGTGTAAAATGACACAGAGCACTCTGATTGGTTGGATTTCAAACCAACCAATCAGAGTGCTAGCCATTTTAAACAGAGTGGGAAAATTCCAAAGAACTTTCCCACGCTGTGTAAAATGACACAGAACACTCTGATTGGTTGGATTTCAAACCAAACAATCAGAGTGCTGTGACAGGTAAATGGAGAGACTTACCTGTCAGAGCACTTTGATTGGTTGGCTTAAACCAACCAATCAGAGTGCTCTGAGCTTAATTGCAGGGCAGGGCAAGACTGTATAAGCCTTCCCCCGCCCTGCAGAGGTCAGTCTGCACGTGGCCCTCCATGGGCGAAGATGGATTATTTTTTCACCCACCAGTGGATTTTTCCCCCCCCTCATTATTAATATATGGTCCCCACCCGCCGGCAATGGTTGGGGACCAGGGGGGGGACATTAGGTCCCCCCCTCATTATTATTATAGGGTCCCCACCCGCCGGCAATGGGTGGAGACCGGGGGGGGGACATTAGGTCCCTCCCTCATTATTATTATAGAGTCCCCACACGCCGGCAATGGGTGGGGACCGGGGGGACATTAGGTCCCCCCCAAACATTATAAGGTTCGGGTTCGGAGTCACCCAAACCCAGACTTTTTTTCGGAGTTCGGCCGAACCCGCCAAACCCGAACATCCAGGTGTCCGCTCAACTCTAGTGGTGACCAGAAAATATGAACTAGGTTAGAAGGCAATTGGACAGGGCAATGTACTCTAGCAAAGGTCATCATGCCTCTCCACATATTTAGTGAAGGAGATATGACGCCTACAGTAGGGGCGCTAAGCCTAGCCAGGAAAAAGAGAAGTGCACCCCAAGCCTTGATCCCCATGTGTTTATAGATGCCATTGGAGTTCCCAGGCGGGTACCAGATGAGTTTAAAGCTAGAGACCAGGTAGCAGCAGGATTCGAGAGTCTTTTTACCATAGTCACATAAACAAAAATGTTGACTTGATCAATTATATATACTATAACCAGCAGTGGTTTGTAAACTATACAAGAGACGCCCTAAAAGGTATAGCAGGAAAATTGGAACCTACATCTAAAATGACCTTCCAAAATCGAATAGCTTTAGATATGATCTTAGCAGAAAAAGGAGGGGTGTGTAAAATGATTGGTGAAACCTGTTGCACATGCATACCAGGTAACACTGGCCCAAATGGTAAGGTCACCCTTGCGATTATAAATTAACCGATTTATCTGAAGAACTGAAGTGCAACTCTAACTCTAACTCTAACCCCTGGGACCAATATTTTGGGTGGTTCAAAGGATGGAAATCTGCCTTAGTACAGTTGGGTATCACAATTCTCATAATAATGACCATACTATGCATTGTCACATTGCCTAATACCCTGCATTAAGAAAATGTGTGCCCAAGTCAAGTCTCCAGCCACTGATGACACGATCATGCTAATATACGGGGACGAGGAAAATGAAGAGTCCCTCACAGACCACCCTTCCCACCATAAGGCGCTCCTGTGATAGGGACAGATGGACCCTGTGAGGTTATGCCAAAGCCCTGTTACCGGGTGCTTGTCCGCAAGGGATAAGTGGCCGCCACTGCAGGTGAAGAGGAGTGAGGAAAGGTACGCCTCACAAGCCCGATAGGTAGTAGGGACAGTCTGCAATCAAGTGATCCAAGGGGGACTGTCATGGCAATATGAGACAAAATGGACACTTGCTTGCTATGAATCTAAAATGGTGCTTAAAACTGCTGTGCTTAACAGATAGAGATGTTTCTTCACAGGATGAAGCTGCATCCTGTTATGCAGCTTGGTTAAGATAACGTATACATTTGTATAATGTCTTGGCTTGTCTATTGTTTATGACTTATAGCCAATCAACTAGTAACACAATAGCTATCCCCACCCTATATCCTTGAAGTATATAATCAGCTGTATCACACCCAATAAAGTAGAGATTTGCTTTGACGCCACAATGTGTGTCAGTGTCTTTTCTCTCCGTGCACATATCATATCTAACTAATTTGGACCAACACATTGACATAACTAGCCCTAGATCAGATCCAAAACACTGTCTCCTGCCAAAGGGTTCCACTTCAAACAACATAGAGGACAGTGGCTTTCTCAGGTATGACACAGGCGTGCAGAATGGAGAAATATCAAATAAAATGGCATTTTAATATTTTCAATTACAATAAATAATTACAATTTTGAAAATTGAAAGGAGTGTACTATTTTCCTTACTCATCTTTTCAAATGTGTCCATGTTGGCAGACACCAATTTATTTTCATTGAGTCTGTTAATTAAGTGGTAATGTCACATTAAAAATATAATGAGAATGTGTTGGAATACAGTTGTATGCCCTGTGTTTACTTACTGTGTCATGATTCATTTTTAGATTTATTCATACTGCAGATAATAGTTTTCTAGGAGAAAGAGAGACTGAAATTCAATTTAAATAGACAGTGTGTGCCAGGTTTGGAGATCATTAAAACATTTTCTTTTTACAGAATCCCGCAAGACAAGAATTGTTTAAATTCTTTTTACTAGTTACAGAGAGGGTTTTGTTGGATACATTATCTACCTCGTCACCAGTCTGCTATTAATTAATAGATCTGATATCATCTTTATCATGAAAACATCTTGGGATTTAGTGTGTAATTAAATGCTCCCACTAAGTCTAAAAATGAGCAATTAGTAAAGGACAGTGAGAAAATTCTTCTTAATGGGTTCATAATGGACCCCTGACATTATGCTTTTGTGACTGACACTGGAGACTTGACACCTTTGTGACATACTAACTAGTTACATATTTGGTAACAAATTGTCAATCCTCATGACAACGGCAGTGTTCAGATAACTTGTACTGGGTTGTACTTGTTCAATTAATAACCAAATACAAGCTATAAAACAATTAAAAAAAGAAACAGTGAAACATAGTATATAGTTTAGAAGTATTAATATTTCTAAATATATCTACCATCAGGTCACTAGGGTTCACATTACTCAACATAGTTCATTTGTGCCGTGTCATTTCTTTGAAAATCGTCAGTCTGTACTGTGGTCAGGAAGAGCCTTTTTTTGCCATTTCCACATTTTGGACTTGGATTACAAAGTCAATTATTGTTATGTAGTGGGGATTAAAGTAAACATGCAAACACATTACCACTTTAATATCAAATAACAGAAACATGTCTTGGTTGGGATTCTAGATACATTTATATTCTTACTTTGTAGACAGTTTTACTATGATGAAATAAAAGGGGCAAGAGAAGTTCAACTAAATATGTAAAAGTTATGGTGTTTACCCACTATATTACATTACATTACCATTTATTTATATAGCGTCAACAATTTACGTAACGTTAGGTACAGAGCATAGAAGGGAACTACATACTAAGGTAGACAAGCTATAAACAGACTGGTACATGAGGTAGAGAACCCGACTCGCAAGCTTACAATCTAGAGGGAATGGGGTCCATAAGACACATAAAAGGGGTTGAAGAGGCCAGAGGGATTGAAGTTGTAAGATCAGTAGTGTGAATGGGTAGCACTAGGTGGGATAGGCCAAATATGAGTAGTGTGTGTTTCAGCTAGGTGTGAACTGCTAGAGGTAAAGTGACAGGTGTTCTATATATTATTTGATGCTTGAAGAAGACATTTATTTTAGAGAAAGAAGGGTGTGAAAGAAGGGTGTGTGAAAGCCAGAGAAACATACAAAGGGGAAATATGGATATAAAGGTGCTAATTGTCAGACCTCTTCTTGCTGTCATATATTCAAGTAAACCTAATATGATTGCAATAAATTGTAGGTAGCAATTTGGTTAGTATGGTACTGCAATTGCTTGGTATTAATATGCTGATTTTGTAGATGTCTATATAAAATATTATACCTTGACCCCGAGTGTAGGTGACCAAGCTCCTGTCACCAACAGCTTTACAAAGGAAACGACTTTTTGGGTCTAAATAATAATATTTTGGCGTCACGTTGAACAAGTTGTGGTCAAGTCTGTATAAAAGATGGCTCACTAGATCAGAAAGGGAATGAAGTGCTAGTGGGAATGACCCAGAGAACTTGCAAGCATCCCACAGAGAATGGAGAATCCCTGTAAGACACAGGTCATACAGCTGCATGAACTCCTGAAAGAAACTGGTCTTTGAGAAGGCAGGTCCAAATCAGAGAGGTTCTTGAAAAAAAGTCATAGAAGCAGGATACTGTGAAAGTGGATACTGCAGGACCAGAATGCATCAAAGATTCTGTACTACAACATTCCAGCAAAAAGGTGAGTTCTGACAGGAGAATGTTGGTAAGATAATCACAGCAGATAAGGTTCCAGGATGTATTCCATGAACTGCTCATTGCTTGGATCTAGAGAGGTTTAGACTGTGGAGTATAATAATACCGAGGTCCAGAATTAGCACCAGACCTAGAAGACAATAGAGGCCATCGCTAGATCCAGCTCTCTAACAATTCCAACGAGACAAGACGGGTGACAAAGGATATATTAGTTTACTGACTAAGCCCAACTGTTTCCTTTTCAGTTTCAATGCTTTCCGAAGTATATTTATTTGCAGGGTTGTCAGCAGGAATTTTGGGCCTCTTACTGAACATATGGTCTCCCACACTCCTTTTGCTACTGCCCCCACATCCCTTGCCATAGCCCCACAATGTAACACCCACAGCATTGAAACAGTAGACAGCTTGCATTTATAGGGCTTGCCAGAGCTCCAACATTTAATTTGCAGGTCTACCCACAGCACCGATATTGCATCCAGAGGACTTGAAAGAGCACCGAGTTTGCACCCACTGGTCTTGCCCTTCACAGAGCACCTCGATAGCACACACAGCGCATGTCCCAGTACCCAGATTGCACACCCAGAACTTGCCCCAGCCAGTAGTCATTTTGCACACGCAGGACATTTTGGCTGGGTTTTTATTTTTTATAACATTCAGTTTGGCAGCTATTAGCTGGACTTTAGCAGCTATTAGATGCATCTCATCTTTTAGTGAATAGCCCTCTATATGTTGTTACTGTTATTTCTTCAGAGATGCATCTCCTTATTTTGGTCTTTGTAATGCATTTGGGAAAAACTGCAATGTTATTAGGCTCAAATCAGTTGCATTTACCATAATGAATATGGATGCAAACTGTGTTCTAATGGGTTACACGTGTTGTAGAGCTGCTAAATATTCTGCATCCATTAAAGTGCCTAAAATCAAATCTATTTTAGAAGCATTCAAATTTGCAGTGTTTGCTTCTAACATTGATTGAGTAGTATTGCTTTTTTAAATCTTTTAGCACACATCTACCACAGGGGAGCCAACTATATAGTGGCTAAACACAGTTTTTAGATTTAATATTGTTTCTATTCTGGTGTTCATACTCCTGTTTCTTTTAGTTATAAAGGAAAAGAACACAGTGTGTTTGTAGATTATAATCTTATCAGAAGAAGACTAGTAGAATTATTAGCTACAAATACCCCCAACTCACAACAAAGCAGTGTTAATTTCATCAACTAAACAGTGTTAGCCATCGTTTTCGTCAACTGCATGGTTTCAGTGACTAAAACTTAACAATAACTAAGTTAAAACTAAGTTAATAGGACTAAAACTATGACTAAAATCCATAGTAATTTTCAGTACTTTCACATGAATGTTTCCCCTCCCATCTCCCTAGCAAGTGAAATTAACACTATGTAACATCTTTCTCATACCTGTGCTGTCCCTCACTACTGGAGATTTAGTCGATTAAAACTAGACTAAATCTAAAACAATTCAGATGATTAAAATACGATCAAATTAAAATGGCATTTTAGTCAAAAGACTATGAAAGCTAGCTCCTATTTTTCTGCCACAATGCGGCACTGAGGGAGTCCCCTCCTTCCATCAGAGCGCCTTTTTTTTTTTTACTGAGGAGGAGCGGGAAGTACTCGCTAAATGCACACAGAGCTCAGACAGTGGTCCTCGCGCTGCTTGAGCACACTGATCATTCAGAGCATCGGAAATACAATGCTCTGAATGATTACTGCACGAGGAGTGCGAGCAGCACTGTCTGAGCTCTGTGTGCATATAGCACACAGAGCTAGTACTGCCCACTGCTCCTCAGAAAAAAAAAACTGCTCACTTAATATGTGACTGTCTGTGTATGTGCCTCTGTGTGTAATGTGTGAAATTGTGTTTATGATTGTGTGATTGATGTGCTGTTGTCTGGCTGTTGTAAGTAGGAGGGGTAAGGGGAGGGGCAAGGGGTGGAGCCAAGGGGGTGGAACAATGAGGGTTTGCCTAGGGTGGCAAAAATCCTTGCACCGGCACTGAGTAGTTTGTAAAAAAAGGTGGATTGACTTCATTCATGAATAACTTGTAAATATTACTGACATCTTATGTGAAACATATCAACATAAGCTATAGCTTTGCCCTTGTTTATCATAAATTCAGAGTTTATAAGAGAGTCATAAGTTTTTTTCCATAAAAAAACAATTTGCAAATCACACATTTCCCATTCAAAGTAAATAATTTGCATATCAAGCTACAAGGTGATGTCATAAACAAGAGACACAGCAGACATCTATAATATAATTCAAAATATATTTTTCTCTTGATCTACAAATTTGTTTTCAGTTTTGCTAACACAATGAAGAGATCATTTTTATTCTCTACACAGTAAAAGCTATAGGGATTTATAAAAAAAAAAAAAAAAAACTACTGCACTATCAAATGAAAAATAAAGGCATAATCAGTGTTTACTATGTATCATGGGATTAAATTTTTTTTTTTCCTTTCGTAACTTTAAAGTGTGGGGGAAAGAACCTCTACCAAACAGTGGCAGATTTTCTCTGACAGGAATCAGGTGCTGATAATTTATACACGAGTTCACTGAGCACCTTGGGAGTAGAGGAGGTGGCGCAGACTTTCAACATCTTTCGGGGGTCTGTTTTATACAGGCAAGTGTTTAGCAAAAGGTAATATCATAAATATGTTTTTAGATCCCTATGCAGCACTGGAAGTCCAACATATGTGATAAAAGATAAAGCTCTAGTCTAGCACCAACAATTAAAACAATAATACATAAACTTTTTAGACAAACACAGCCACTCTCAGCACTCCTCAGTGTGCTGTGTATAATAGGTCATTATATGGGAAACTGAGGGCACAGGATGTCATACAAGGAATAATCGTCCGTGATAATTGAGCCTCAAATCAACTACAGATCCGCAAAATTATCTTTTACTCTGTAATAGTGAGATGAAACAGAACATAGATCAGCAACTCCTGAGGAAGATGGCACTGTAACACAGCCAGAGAAATGCGTTGAGTGGGCGTATTTGTGCTTTTTTACCACATAGGGACGTAATCATCTG
Source organism: Pelodytes ibericus (assembly GCA_036172795.1). Classification (NCBI taxonomy): domain Eukaryota; kingdom Metazoa; phylum Chordata; class Amphibia; order Anura; family Pelodytidae; genus Pelodytes; species Pelodytes ibericus. Next base: position 131,705,669 of record CM069860.1, on the reverse strand, counting down.
TGTGAACTATATTGTGGACCATTTCGGTTATATGTTGTACACATATGTGAATCTTGTGTCTTTCCACATGCAGATTTTATTTATCTGATTGTACTGCTCTATGTTCTGTTTCATCTCACTATTACAGAGTAAAAGATAATTTTGCGTATCTGTAGTTGATTTGAGGCTCAATTATCACGGACGATTGTTCTTTAAATGTCATAACACATGTAACAGTTTTCATGTTTATGTAGTTCTTCTGCTACACTGGTCTAGCAGGTGTATCCCCAATATTTGATCCAGTATAAAATTATTAAACTGCCACTTTTAATGACACAAGTTACAAAAAATGTGCTACTTTCACCTTACCAAGTTAAACCTTTTTTTATTATTATTATTATTATTATGACTACAAATGCTAATACAGACACGTACGAATATGAAATCTTTCCCGTCTGAGCTCATTTTGAGTCTCAGTTTGTTGAATCATTTTATCTGCCAGTTAACTTGCTGTTTCAGAAGCAATTTAAAATGATTAGATTTCAGACTGATTTATAATGCAGCATGATCTACCTTTCCGAAATTGGAATAGATCAAAGTCGTCAGTGTTTTGCTCCTATGAACTGGAAAGTGTCTAAGACTTTGCTCTTGTTGTTAAAGAACTTTTTGTATGGTAGAGATTATTTTCATAAACACAAACCTTGAATTACTGACCATATTTTGTCATGTTTATATTTGTGTGACTTAATATGAAATGTCAAAAGTGATAAACTTCTTTGCTGATTGTAGCTATGTAACATATTGCATGGCTATTAGTATTTGCACACATAGAGAGTAAACTCCTTGTTTTCTGCTATCCCATCCCAAAACATTCTGTTAGCTGATGAACAAATTGACTGTATATCAGCCTAGTGATAAATAACACTTGACTGTTTGGCAGTCTGATGGGTGAGTTTGGGTTTGATGGATGTGAGATTACCAGCCTGACCACATTGTGCCAATTGTAAAATTTGGTGAAGCAGGGATAATAGTATGGGGCTGTTTTTCAGGGATTGGACTAGGCCCCTTACATTCAGTGAAGGGAGATCTTAATGCTTCAGCATACTAAGACATCCTGAACAATGCTAACTTTGTGGGAACAGCTTGGGGAAGGCTTTTTTCTTTCCCAGCATGACTGTGCCCCAGTGCACAAAGCAAAGACCGTAAAAACATGGTTGGATGAGTTAGGAATGGAAGAACTTGACTGGCCCATACAAAGCCCTTACTTCAACCCCATCAAACACAAGTGGAATGTAGATAGCGAACAAGGCGAACATTAGTGCCTGACCTCACAAATGCTCTACTGGATGAATAAGCAAATATTCCCACAAAAACACTCCAAAATGTTGTGGAAAGCCTTCCCGGAACAGTGGAAGCTATTACAGCTGCAAAAGATGCGATGTTACAAAAGGTGTAATGGTCCAGTGTCCCATGTTGTATATTATATCACTGCTATTACTATGATGTTTAGTTGATTTTAGTGTATAAAAAGTATTATTAGTAAGTACTTTGATTAAACTAAAAGTATTTTGGATAACATTTGGTTGTAGAAAGATCATTTGATGCCTATACAATGGTTCATGTTTATATGGAGAGCACTGTGATATTATTGCAGCCTATTTTACAATTGCTGCTGGGCTATAACATTATTAGTTAAAGTACCATATTTGCTTGAATAAAAGATGACCCTGATTATAAGAAATCCTGCCCCTCAACTTTGGATATTCCTCTTGGAAAAAAAGAAAAAGCCAGAATATGCCTAACCTATAGAAAAACAGTTTTACTTCAATTCACATGTAAACTTTGAATTCACATGTAAACTTTTTTTTAAGAAAAATGATGTTTAAAAAAATGATTTTTTTGTTTTTATTTCCTTCTATTTGCCAATCTGCCCCCCAGACGTTGCCAATGCATACCCCAAGACTTAGCCAATGCATCCCCAACACAACAAGAATTAGCTAATGCACACAGCCATCTGCCCCCCCCCCCACTTAGTCAATGCATCCCTCCAAACAGCTATCTGCTCCCAGATTTAGCCAACGCATCCCCACACACAGCCACCTGCTTTCTATGGAAGCATGGCAGCTGCCGGTCAGAGGATAAACTGGCAAGTACACGCCAGTTTATCTTCACACTAGGCACAACTAAACTTTTATTTGTGTTTTTATATTAGAAGCACATGTGAAAAGTTTAGTGCCCCCTTAAAGGCTGTTTTGTACAGTGTCTATATGATCCAAAGGGTCCATGTATAAAATGGATATAGAGACAAAAGGTGATCATAATTGAGCTTATTTGCATGTCTAGTCAGAATCCAGTTTGGCTTGTCTGGTGTGTGTAGATTTGTGTATAACAATGCCTGCGCTATAGGTTGGTGGATGCAAGGTAAAAAAAAAAAAAACTAGATAATCGATCTATGAATGTATTCTTCCTACATACAACATACAACATGCATGATATAATAATGGTGTAACCTTTAACAAGAAATATTTTTCCACAAAGTAAATGTTTTACAATTTAATTTCTTCTATGCATCTATGTTTGCTTCATTTGTTAAGTTATAGAATTTGCTAATATTCTTTTATTTAACACTCTTGTTTTTAACTTAATTTATATGAAACAAGTTATTATATCAGATTTGTCTTACCTTACTTCGTAACACCAATATGTATTATACAATAACACAAGTACTTGGTTTCAGGCAATGGACTTGTTCAGTTGCAAAAAAGACCTCTTAGTCACACTTGATATAAGGCTCACAATTATCAGACCCCCCTGCATCCAGATATTCTGGACTTCTGAGCATAACTATCAATGTAGTTCTTCAATAACATAGCGCCATTGGTTTTATAGGTTCTGGTGACATACAGGAACAGTACGAGAAGTGAACTATTACCAAAAGTAATTAGTATTAACACCAATTCAAAATGTATTGTGATAATCTTTTCATCTAAGTCAGTGGTCCAATGAAGAAACTGTCTATACTAATGATTTAAAAAATATAAATTGTTACATTCTAGCACAATTTTTACAATATTTTTATAAATATTATTTGATATGTCCATTGAACCTTTCGCTTCTCTCCCGTCTGAAAAATATTGCTAATTTAAGCAGATTAGAATTCATCTTACTTTGACACCTTGTAAATGTCTTCACATCTTGAGTACACATCTTAATGTTTTAATAAATAGAATTTATATGTCTTTTTTTGCATTCACTGTACCCCTATTCTGTCCCTTCTCCTCTTTTCTCTATTAAAATGAAGTGCCTAACTATATTTCAAAGAAGTAGAAGAGAAACATAAAAAAAAATAATCTAATGAGAAAGGTTACATTTCTGTGAGGAATGAATAAAAGATGTTACACAACTACAAAAGATTCAGCTAGAGAAGCCCAGCTATGCAGTTTAACAAGATAAGTGGTTACTCCTCTCCTGGGATCTCTGTGTGATTTCTGGTTCTGTTCATTGGTTCAACAAGGACACTGTAAATTGCAGCCAGTTGTGAGAATGTAGTGCTTGAGACTATGGATTTTTTATTGTAATTGGTTTAACCACATACTTGCCAGACACAAGAAATAATGGCACTCACATGGTTAAATACTTCACATTTTAAAATATTTTGGAAGCATTTAAAAATGGTGTACATAGTACTCAAAGGTCATATTGAATGGTTTATGCCTAAGTCTGCTCTTTTTACTTTTTTTGTTAGATCGGAGAAACCATTTTTTTCCCTCTCTTAACCTGCTGTGGTCTATTCATTAACTTCAGCAGCTAGGGTGAATGCTATCATCTGACCTCACCTAAGTTTGTCAGTATCTTCCTCCATTCACACATTTCTGATGCTTACAATACTAAACAATGGAAATCTTAAGTCTGGCAAGATGAGCAATGGTGAATAGCAAAATGGGGGCAAACATCATAACAATGAGTAGGGGAGTCACGGGAATGAAAGTGAATGAGACTCCAAACCAATGCCAACCTGGTTTAAACCTGGTTTATGGCTGTTCCATCAACAGGAGACCCTGATGTTGTACCACAATCTTCACTGTCATAGGTCATTTAACATTACTTGCACAGGACCTCGTATTTGAATCTCAGACATATTAGGAGATTTAAATATTCCCCTTAATAGTAATTTAAATGGAATTATAATTTACTTAACTAAATGTAAATGCTAATGCTAGCACTTACTCTGAACTCATAAGGCTATGCTGAAGTGCATGCAAAGACATAAAGTAAGACTAGCAAGATATATAGAAACTGTTCATAATAGCTAATCACCAAATTATTTGACAGGAAGAATTACACATAATCATAAGGAGAATCAGTGTAATTAGTTTGAGAATGTAATAACGCTATATCTTTAGCAAATAAAGTTAGTTATCCAAAATTTAAAAAAAACACAATAAGAAAAACAACAAAGTTGTACAACAATGCTTGCCTTTATCAAGCAACAATATGAATATGTTATTCAAGATAGAACATGAAGCATAGGTATTGCTAGAACAGAGAATAAGTTTTGACCATTATCTATCTGACCATTTCTTTTTTTTCTTTTTCCCTTGATACTGTATCGGAGGGGAAAGCCATCAGTAGCGACAGTTGGGGCAGCACTGACTCTATCTAAGATTTATCTATGCTACTGTACATTCACCTTGAAATTTTAGACCTCTGGTGTTTAACCCTAGCTGTGCAACAGATTTCTTTGTTATATTACAAAATCAAGTTAATACTTATTAAAATAGTTTAAATTTGTATATAAAGTTATGTATTATCTTTACATTTACTGATATGTTGTTAATATTGAAAATGAATTTTGTGTGTCAAATATAAGTAAAATATTTGACTGTAAGAATATCCTGCACTGATACACACAAGAGCTACAGTTACATAATTCAGTCAGAGAAGCTTACTGTGAAATAATCTGTTAAATATTATAAAATAAAATAAATAAAATAAATAAAAAAGATATATAGAACAATGTCAGTAAATGTAATGTTCTGCAAAAATATACTTTTAGATATTCATATCAGTGTATTATTCCAGCAAATCACATGTGCATATACCTTAATGCTAATATATATATTTACAACAGTATTAATAGTTAAACATTGTTCCAAGCATGATGGTCTTGTTGATAACGGTATGCATTCACATACCTTTAGTATTCTTGTACATGATTTAGTGTTTATAGTGGTCCTTAAAAGAATATTGTTGGTGATGAAATTTGGTGATGGTCATTTCACTCGTCTCCCCACTAGCCTCCAAAGGTGCTTCAAGAAACAGCTTGCCTTCAAGAGCAAACAATACATAGCACTTAATGCAATTTTTGCACTGGTTTGTATTATGCAGCTGACATCCATGATACTGGAGTCTTAAGCAGACACTAATGGAAGTAAATGTGGTTCAACCTTCATCTGTAACTAGAGAATGAAGAGGCAAATGTTCTTCTCTCAGGAGTAATTTGCTAGGGTTTCTTCTTCTTCGAATAAACTTCACTCTGGGCTATTCAGTAAAAGATGTGCTACAGTGAGATGAAGATTTCATCTCACCAGTTTTGCTATATATTGTGCAGGAGAACACCTTGTTACTTTTCCTCACTAATTAAACTCACCAGGTTTCTGCCCGCACAATCATTTGTTTAACTGATGAGATGAAATGTTCAGCTCACCTCAACTCTCCTGCACCTCACTGTTTAGTAAACGGTCCCCACACTGTCTTTCAGATCAAAATTTCTAATAGAAGGTGCTTACAAATTGAATATCGTTGATTAACCTAAACAACTAAAACACAGTCCATTATTCTCCGCATTTATCGTATAATAAAGTAGGTCTGGAAATCAAAGTTGTTACAAAGTTTGCCCTTCATGCTGTTTATTGAATTCTCAAGACAGAAACCGCAAACTGAAAACAGAATAATCACAAACGTGGCAGAGCATCCATCACAGTAAGATCAAACAAAGGTGGCTGGAGGACAAAATTATCAAACAAATACCGTACTTCTTGGGCTTGTTAGTTCCACAAATGATCTACATGTTTGATTTTTTAATGTTACTGTTCAGCAGTATCACATAGAAAAATTTTGCAAAGCCAAATACATGCATAGGTTTTGCGGTGGGATCCTACCTGTCAGATGGGGCAGGGAAAATTTAGCTGATGCTCCCGGACCTTATCAAGCGTGAAGAGGTTAACCACACAACAGAAAATAAGCCGGTGGGACGACCCTACTAAAGCAGATGCAAAATAACAATGTTGCAGAATCATGCAATACCTTTTTTATTGGACTAACATTATTTTGGAATGGCAAGCTTTCGAGGCTCCTTCATTTATCAAGTCAAAAACATTTCTGACCACTAAAGTAAAATGAAAGTAGCAAATCTATCACTTTTTTCCACCTTTTCCCATCTCTTTCTTATATTATGCTTTTATTTTTCTGCTTTGGTGGCACAGAACTGGAACCAATTACAGTACATGATTTAAAGCCAGTGAAAGTAAACTACCACTCCAGAAATTAAACTTCAAAAATAAACAATGATTAGATACTTAAATATTTAGTGATATTTTCTTTTTGTACGAGAAATAATGTTAAATGTGAATTTTTACAGCTAGGTCTATCCTGTATCCCATTGTTCTGTGAGTGTTTCCATTCAGCCAATTTAACTTAAAATAGTCCTCTCACACTACGCAATACTTTTGGCTCTAAATATATGATGATGTCTCTGATCTATGACTTCAGAGAAAATAGTTGTCAAATAACTTTTTGCCTTTATGGCTCTTTGCCATTTACTTGTGCTCCCAGTCTAAAAAAAAAGCAGACAAAACACTCTCTGAGCAATCAAAATGGATCGACAGCTATATAATTTACTATAAACTGAAGAAAGGATGATGACCACACATATGTATCATTTCCCATACTCCTGCTCTTATAGTCATTTATTTCCTTTGTTACAATTACAGATAACTCTACTGTAAATTGCAAGCAATGTAAAAGATAATAACTTGTAACTAAGCAATGAAATATTAATGTTCCAGATGTTAAGCACTAATTATCCCAGACCGTATCGGTGATGTACAATTCTGCTGCTGTATAATGATAGCTTCCTCATAACCATTAGCACTTGGTTGATGTTCATCTTCCCAGGGCCCAGAAATAAGGCAGTGCAAAAGTTTTAGGGAGATGTGAAAAAATGCTATAAAGTAAGAATATTTTCAAAAATAGAAATGTTAATCATTTATTAATGATTAAGGGTCGACTTCCTCCATATAAGTTGCCATGTACATCTTTAAAGCCATTCTGGGAAGCGGTCATTAAAAGTGTTCGGTCGATGACTGATCCTGATTTCCCCTTTCATCCCTGTTCATCATACTAAATTGCTTATAGGCAAATATAAATGATTCTTGACACCAGCTTTCTTTAATGCGAGTAAAATGCTGATTCCAAGATTCTGGAAACAAGCACACAATCCTACCTATGCTGAGTGAGCCACTTTGGTGGGGGAAGATGGAGCACTTGATCCGTACTTCAAGCAGAGACCTTGTATGATCACGGATAAGTGGTATGCATGGACCTCTTCTGTGGAAGGTAACACATGTCTTGTGAACCTAAAGTAATTAACTGTTGATATGATAACAGATCCCCTGGGATTAATACCCCTTCTGTGTAGTTAAATACTGTTATAAACAATAGCAAGTAATAAGCTGAAAATATCGACCAGGCATAGTGTTCTGTTACTGTTCAGTATTTGTTTGCCCCCTTTATCCCCTCTTTCTTTCTTTATTTACCCCTTATTATTATTATTGTTTTTTCCCATCTCCTTAATTTTACTTTTTTTTTTTTTTTACAACTTCTTTATTGATTCAATGATTTGTGTTAGTAATGATGACAACCTGATATATGTTTTGCAATGTAATGTTTTATTATGACTTTCCTAATGAAACTTTTCAATAAGATCGATTTCAGCAAAAAGGGTCCTGTTACATGACATTTCACAACACTAGGACATTGAAATCAAGCCTCTCAGGTACAGATACTGGGTGTCTGGAACTTATTTCTCCTAGTGTAGACAAACACAGTACTACCTGTGCTCATGCAATACACTCTGCATAGATATTATTAATGCTGTCCTGACAAATTCAGGACTGTTGGACAACTACTGGAACATTACCAGTTTAAATTTCCCTAAAGGATAAAAACCCTTAAATATATTTTACCACACTATCATAATTTAATTATGTCACTTGGTAAACTGGGATAAAGAAGCACTTTAATATCTATAGCCCTGTGTCCTGCATTTTGAAGATCTCTGCTCAATACATTTAAAAGCTGCTGTTTAATCAGTTGAACTGCTGTTTTATGAGGCAGGGTACAATGTGAAGGTTTTACGAATGCATTTCTTACAATGAGAGGATAAAGGCATTATGTATTAAGTACCTAAGAGAAATGTAGATTAATAATGGCAATAGTGATGGAGAAGGAGCCGAGCGGGGGAAGTGTTTAATATTAATTGCCCTCTTCCTATATGAGTTAGTCTAGCCAAGCAGAACAATGAACCAGAAGCAACATCCTAGGGATGAACTGCATGACCACTCTATTTTTTTTTTTTACATATTGATTCCTAGTGTAGTTATAATGAGGCAGCTCACACTACATTTTCTGAGGAATATAAAAGGGGAAAGAAAAATATATAATACATAAATTACATGGAGCGGTTTCTTGACACATTTTCTGCTTCTTTAATGTTCATGTGAAGAATAAACAGTCTTTCTTTTATGCAGGAAATGAGAAAATGCACTGATACGCTGCTCATCATTAGGCTTTTATAATAGGAGTGTGTGTTTATTTATTTGCTCTACTTTGTGTGGCAATATAACAAGGCTACTGAACTGAAAGGATGACAGCAGCATATAGTCCGTATATTGAATGCATAAATCCTGGTGGGCTTACCACTGTTTTGAGGGAGGCCTAAGCTGCAGTTTCAACGCAGTCCCCACTGCCCATCTAGCAATAAAGAAATAAACCTGCAGTTTCATTTTCTGAATCTATTTTATTGAAGCAAATGATGTAGGGAGCAGTGTAAAAGGAGAAGACAAAAAGCTAGGAGCCTATAAGTAATAACCCTTTGAAGTGTGAAACGCGTTAGGGGTTCTTTTACATTCACAATGCTCCTTCCGTCATTTTCTAAAGTACAAGTGCTAAGCAATCCTTATATAACTGATCCTGCAGGATGTTGATATTTTTTTTTATGCATCAGAAGCTTCTCACTTTATTTCTTCATTGCAAGTCTATTCCATTGCACCAGTATATACGTAACATTAAAAAAGAGGAGCAAGAATTGGAACAGGTTTGAGGTAGATGGCGCTAGAGAGAATGTTGCACAAGCAGCAACTTGTCTAGCAGCTATCCCACAATGCTGCAACAGGGTACGTAGACAGAAAATACAAAAATTAACAGTGCGCTATACGTGCTGTGAAGTGACAATATCAATAACACAGTGGTTCTACTGTGCAAATTATACAGTATATACCCCGTGAGGCAAATACAGAGATTAATAGTGCAAATATAAAGGCATGGAGCACTCACATATAGTCCCTATATTGTTGGGACAACACAGAAAGTACGTGACAGCTCCTTTTCTGAATTCCTTCAACCTCCAAAGAATAAGAGATGTTTTTAGGGAATAACAATGGAATGTAATATAAAGTGCATAAAATATCTTACACTTAGGATCTGGAGCATCAGCAGGTACAAACAAACTGGAACATAGAAGATAAAAGCAGGATCTGGTAAAATCTCAAATGAGTGTTGTTTGATCAACGCGTTTCACCCGTTTTGAATGGGCTTCCTCAGGATCCAGGAGCTTCAGAAGCTTCTCACTTTATTTCTTCATTGCAAGTCTATTCCATTGCACCAGTATATACGTAACATTAAAAAAGAGGAACTGCATCAAATCAACAGTAATCTTTACTTTTCAGAAATAAAGAGTAAAGATCAAAGAATTGCATTGATGGGATCATCAATCATGATTTTTCACTACCTTACTGTCCATCCTTTCATTGATCTGTTGAGTTATTGACATAGAAATGCTGCATTATTCATTTGAAGCGCTGGTAGACATTTTCTTCACTTTTGCTTCTGTTTGGAATCACAAGTCAAATGTCAGTGACCCTACTGTGTGTCTTATGAGTTGCTAAGTATGTGATTATTTAAAGTGCATGCCTCTAATTTAGAGCCCCATTTACACACAGATAAGGCTTTTTTTTCCCTTCCCAAAATTAAATGGTCGTGCCTGTATTATTATTTAGGTTGTCCAGTAAACTACTCACAACATCAAAATTGTTTAGAGCACTGTGTGAGATGGATAGGCATGCTATCCTTCCAGGAGGCAGGCTTGCAAAATAGCCACTTTTTAACGAGCACTGGTACATCTCAGCAGAAATCATAGAAACATAGAAACATAGAAACATAGAATGTGTCGGCAGATAAGAACTATTCGGTCCATCTAGTCTGCCCAATTTTTTTTGAATACTTTTATTAGTCCCCCGTTCCCGGTCTTATAGCTAGGATAGCCTTGTGTCTATCCCACGCATGCTTAAAATACTTGACTGTGTTTACCTCTACCACTTCTGCTGGAAGGCTATTCCAGACATCCACCACCCTCTCAGTAAAGTAATACTTCCTGATATTGCTTACTTAAATTGTTGCCCCTCTAATTTAAGACTATGTCCTCTAGTTGTGGTAGTTTTTCTTCTTTTAAAAATACTCTCTTCCTTTACTGTGTTGTTTCCCTTTATGTATTTAAATGTTTCTATCATATCCCCCCTGTTTCGTCTTTCCTCCAAGTTATACATGTTAAGATGCTTTAACCTTTCCTGGTAAGTTTTATCCTTCAACCCATGAACCAGTTTAGTAGCCCTTCTCTGAACTCTCTCCAAAGTATCAATATTCTTCTGGAGATACGGTCTCCAGTACTGCGTACAATACTCCAAGTGAGGTCTCACCAGTGCTCTGTACAATAGCATGAGCACTTCCCTCTTCCTACTTCTAATACCTCTCCCTATGCAACCAAGCATTCTGCTAGCATTTCCTGCTGCTCTACTGCATTGCCTACCTACATTTAAGTCGTCTGAAATTATGACTCCTAAATCCCTTTCCTCAGATGTTGAGGTTAGGACTGTACCAAATAGTCTATATTCTGCTTTTGGGTTTTTACGCCCAAGGTGTATAATCTTGCACTTGTCCACATTAAATGTTAGTTGCCACTGCTCTGACTATTTTTCTAGTTTAGCTAAATCATTTGCCATTTGGCTTGTCTCTCCATGAATATCAACCCTGATGCAAATCTTTGTATCATCAGCAAAAAGACATACTTTGCTAACAAGACCTTCTGCAATATCGCTAATAAAAATATTAAAGAGAATGGGTCCAAGGAGAGATCCCTGAGGTACCCCACTAGTAACAAGACCTTGCATCGAATATACCCCATTGACTAAAACCCTCTGTTGCCTGTCATTCAACAATATTGAAATCCAAACTTAAAGATTTCAATTTATTGATAAGCCTTCTATGTGCGACAGTGTCAAAAGCCTTACTGAAATCTAGGTAAGCAATGTCTACTGCACCACCCTGATCTATTATTTTAGTCACCCAATCAAAAAAATCAATAAGATTAGTTTGGCATGATCTCCCTGAAGTAAACCCATGTTGTCTCTGATCTTGAAATCCAAGCGACTTTAGATATTCAACAATTCTATTCTTTAACAAGGTTTCCATTATTTTCCCCACTACTGAAGTAAGACTTACTGGTCTATAGTTGCCCGCCTCCTCCCTACTACCTTTCTTGTGAATGGGCACAACATTTGCTAATTTCCAATCTTCTGGAACTACTCCCGTTAACAATGATTGGTTAAATAAATCTGTTAACGGTTTTGCTAGTACACCACTAAGTTCTTTTAATAACTTTGGATGTATCCCATCAGGTCCCATCGACTTATTTGTCTTTACTTTAGACAGCTGAAGTAAAACCTCTTCCTCTTTAAACTTACATGCATCAAAAGACTCATTAGTCTTTTTCCCTAAATGAGGCAGTCTGCTAAGCCTTTATCCTCTTCTACATAGCATCCTTCTTTTGTTTTTAATCTAACTAATCCTTGTTTTACTTTCCTTTTCTCATTTATGTATCTAAAAAATGTTTTATCCCCCTTTTTCACTGACTGGGCTATAGTCTCTTCTGTGTGTGTTTTGGAAGCTCTTATAGCTTGCTTTGCCTCTTTCTGCCTACTCTTATAGATCTTTCTATCTTCCTCACTCTGAGTATTTTTATAATTGCAAAATGCTAGCTTTTTATTTTTTTACTATTTTGGCCACCTCTGCAGAGTACCACAGTGGTTTCTTCAATTTTTTGCTCTTACTGACAAGCCTAATGCAATTTTCTGTTGCCTTCAGTCCATCAAGACAAGATTTCTCTTCACTAAATGTACAAGCCAATCCGTCTCTTATTTCCAGCATAACATAACAAAAATTCTAAGGTGTTAGCTGATACGGTCGTGATGTCGTTTTTTCACATAAGGCAACTGAGCTTTCCTGAGTTAATTCACAACTCACCTTTCCATTATACTTATCCATAGTGATTTCATACTCACTGGAACTGCTGTTTATTAAGACACTGTTGGCTTTGGTCCTTGCTTGGATACATAAACATGGATTAATGGATCAAAGCATAAACCCTTAACGGGATAAAATCTGTCTTCATATCTTCTCCTTTTCTAGTCCTGCCAAAACTGTTGTTTTTTTTGGATCTCCCCTACCTGAATGCCACTGGAACACAGGGGAAACTGTATAAAAACTCCTAAACTGCAAAGTGTTAATGGCAATTATGCTTTTTTAATAACTCTCAAAACTTTGCAGTGCGGAAGAGGTTCCCTGACTCAAATCAGGTGCTTTTCTACATAGGCTGCTGCCAGCGCAATAAGCGCCAGCACAAGCTAAATCTACGCATTTGGTGTAGATAGCACAGACTACCAGATTTTGTCAGGACTCTGCTTTATACACTGGCGCAGTTTTTGGTGACATTTGTTAACCGGTTGACCCAAAATAAAGATCATCATATCTTTGTGGCCAGCAGTTATACTGGCTGATAAAGACCATAGCAGGAATGGAATCTCTGCCTGCTTCCCTTCCTACACAGCTGATTTTTCTGCCAAAACAACTAATGGCCATCTTGGCATCATCCATGAAAAAATGCCTCAGATCCCTCACACTGCAGAGCAGATATCTGCACAGATAACTATTGGTGACAATTATTATCTTGTCAGCCTGTATGGACGATATAAGTGTGCATTGACAACTTTTCTCATTTAACCCCTTAAGGACAGAGCCTTTGAAACATTTTTGTCCTTTCTGGACAATGGCTATTTTAACATTTCTGTGCTGTTTGTGTTTAGCAGTAATTTTCTTCTTTGTCGTTTGCTGTACCCACACATATTATATATTGTTTTTATCGGGACAAGAAGGGCTTTCTATGGATGCCATCTTTTTGATCATATCTTATCATATTATTTAAAAAAAAAAAAAAATATGGTAAAAAAAAAAAAAATACACAAATTTCTTTGTTTTTATTTGAAACAACTTCTCCTCATCGACAATAGCGAACGAAAAAACATGCTAAATAGATTCTACTATTTCTCCTGAGTACAGGGATACCACCCATGTATAGGTTTGTTGGGTTGTTTGGGGGCTAAAATGCCAAATTTGTGAGGTGCAGTTTTTTGTTTTCCAACTTGAAATTTTTACATGCAGACAGCCTGCACCCATGTCCCATTTGGGACATATTTGAAGCCAGCTAGTGTATTTTACCCCATCAACCCATATATTTTTTAAAAGAAGACACCTTAGGCTATCTCAAATGGTGGTATTTTTACACTTTCCATGCACTAATTCTACCACCAGCCTTTGTCAAACTTTGTGGTAGTAATTTTTTTGTGTTTTTTTTTTCACAAACCTTGTACTTCAGACATGAATTCACAGATTTTGGTATGTGTCACTGCCAAATAACACCCTAATAAGTGTTCAGCAACATCTCTTGAGTACAGGGATACCACCCATGCATAGGTTTGTTGGGTTGTTTGGGGGGTAAAAGGCCAAATTTGGTAGGTGCAGTTTTTTTTTTTCCAAATTAAAATTTTGACATGCAGACCGCCTGCACCCATGTCCCATTTGGGACATATTTGAAACCAGCCAGTGTATTTTACCCCATCAACCCATATATGTTTTAAAAGAAGACACCTTAGGCTATCTCAAATGGTGGTATTTTTACACTTTCCATGCACTAATTCTACCACCAGCCTTTGTCAAACTTTGTGGTAGTAATTTTTTTGTGGTTTTTTTTCACAAACCTTGTACTTCAGACATGAATTCACAGATTTTGAGATGTGTCACTGCCAAATAACACCCCAATAAGTGTTCAGCAACATCTCTTGAGTACAGGGATACCACCCATGCATAGGTTTGTTGGGTTGTTTGGGGAGTAAAAGGCCAAATTTGGTAGGTGCAGTTTTTGGTTTTCCAAATTAAAATTTTGACATGCAGACCGCCTGCACCCATGTCCCATTTGGGACATATTTGAAACCAGCCAGTGTATTTTACCCCATCAACCCATATATTTTTTAAAAGTAGACACCCTACGCTATTTCAAATGGTGGTATTTTAACACTTTCCATGCACTAATTCTACCACCATCCTTTGTCAAAGTTTGTGGTAGTAATTTTTGAGTGTTTTTTTTCACAAATATTGTATTTTAGACATAAATTCACAGATTTTGGCATGTGTCACTGCCAAACAATAACCCAATATGTGTTCAACAACATATCCTGAGTACCGGGATACCACCCATGCATAGGTTTGTTGGGTTGTTTGGGGGCTAAAGGGCCACATTGTGAAGGTGCGCATTTTCAACTTGGAATATTGACGTGTAGTCAGCCTGAGCCCATCTTTCATTTGGGACTTTTTTTTAAGTAGGACAGTGTATTTTACCCCAAAAAGTAATATTTTGTAAAAGTAGACACCCTAGGCTATTTTAAATGGTGTTATTTTAACACTTTCCATGCACCAATTCTACCACCAGCCTTTGTCAAAGTTTGTGGTAGTCATTTTATTGTGTATTTTTTCCCACATACATTGCACTTTAGACACAAATTCACATATTTCGGTATGTGTCACTGACACACAATACCACAATATATGTTCAGCAACATCTCCCGAGCACAGGGATACCACCCATGCATAGCTTTGTCAGCTTTGTTAGGGGTTGAAAGGCTACATTTGAGAGGTGAGCTTTTTGATTTTCAAACTTGGAATTTGAACATGTAGATCAAGGAAGGGGTTAATAGCTCTTATAAGAGCCTTTGTAGTACTGTACAAAAAAATTAACCCCTAAAAATGCACAGACAAGAAAAAATGTTCTGCTGTGCAGTGATCAGTGGCAGGGAAGGGGTTAATACACTACACTATACAAAAGGTATGGCTTTTATAAAAGCCCTTGGGACTCACAATTTATTAACATTTTATTTAATTTATTACAATTTAAAAATTATGTTATACAGATCTGTCTCTTTCCCTCACTAAAACTCAAGTGAGGAGAGGGAGGCAGATCCATATGGGTCAGAACAATATTTACGAACCAGACGAATGGTGATGCTCATCTGAGAAATCACCAAACCACCTTTGCCACTGATCGGCTGTTACTGATCGCTATACACGCGTTCAGACAGCTTCAAAAGGAATACACGTAATCCCCTAGTGGGTATAATTAACCCCTAGTGAGTCTGACAAAAAAAATGCTGATAGCAAAAAAAAATCCTTCGGCGACTAGATTGCTCCAAATGCGCTGCTTAGGCAGTGACCATATGTGCTGCTTAGGAAGTGATATACGGCAAGGAAGGGGTTAATAGCTCTTAAAAGAGCCTTTGATATACTGTAATAAATCAAAGTAAAAAAAAATAACCCCTAAAAAAATGCACAGACAGCAAAAAATGTGCTGCTGTGTAAGATCACTGCGTACACAGCGATCAATTGCAGGGAAGGGGTTAAATACTGGAAACGGCTTTTATAAAAGCCTTTGGGTCTCAATTCTATTAAATATATTATAATTAAAAGCTTACATTATACAGCTCTGTCTCCCTCCCTCACTAAAACTCAAGTGAGAGGGAGGCAGATCTACACGGGTCAGATCAAATATTTACACATATTGATCTAACCAGACAAATGGTGATGCTCATCTGAGCAAACGCCAACCCGCCATTGTCACTTATCAGCTGTTACTGATCGCTATACATGTGCTCTGACAGCTCAAAAAAATTTTTTACGTTAAACGTAGTCCCCTAGCGGGTATAATTAACACGTGACGGGTGTAATAAAAAAGTTTTTAAAAAATTAAAAATGCTTCTGCAGCAAGATTGCTGCATTTGCGTCAGATCGCTGATTAGGCAGTGATCTACGGCAAGAAAGGGGTTAATCTCTCTTAAAAGAGGTTTTTTTATACTGTAATGAATTACTTGGTAAATTCACAGTTTTTAAACTGTAATAAATTCAATGGCAGGGAAGGGGTTAAATGGCTTTTATAAAAGCCCTTGGTGTTTAAAATTTTATTAAATATTTTTTTATTATTTTATTTTATTTTTTTACTTGATCTGATCTGTCTCTCTCCCTTACTAAAAGTAGTAAGGTGAGGGAGGCAGATCAATACTTGTCAAAGGCAATATTTAGTAATATTGCCTTTGACAGTATGGTAAGTGCTCATCAGAGCACTTACCATACATGCCTGCACACAGATCACATAGATCTGTTGTGCCGGCATCGACTGGCTCCCCCTAGAGCATCGGAAGTGAAATACTTTCACTTCCGATGCTCTTGCCATTAGAAGGGAAGCGCTGCCTGTACAGGCAGCGTTCCCTTCTACTGAGCCGATGGGGTCGCTCAGGAGAGCGACCACCATCGGATCTGGGGCAGCTGAAGGTGTTGTTAAGTGCCTCGCCTGCGAGGCACTTCAACAACACCGGAGATGCTTAGAAAGCGAACGATCGTTCGCTTTCTAAGCACATGTGTGCAGCGGGCGCAGCCATTTTTAAATGGCTGCTACGATCACTCCGTGGAGTGATCGTAGCGCGCCCCTGCACATTTGGGGGGTGTTGCACAATGCCTCTACCTAGAGGCATTGTAGCAACACCGTTAGAGTAAAGAAAGCGACCGCTGGTCGCTTTCTTTACTCCATTTAGTGCATGACGTGCCAGGCTCGTCACCTGTCGGCAAGTCCTCGATTTGCCGTGACGTGCCTGGCACGTCATCTGTCGTTAAGGGGTTAAAATAAATAAATATTGTGTTAATTTGAGATTCTGAAGGTCTTTCTTTTTACCACTGGTTTTGTATAACTGGGCAATCTACTTCCCTAATATACAGGGCTGATGAACTTGCTAGTCCAGAGCCCCAACACTTAATTTTTTCAATTACATTGTGCTCTGAACAACACGATCACTCAGCATTTTGGCATTTTTTGGACAACCAGAGTTCAGCATATTAGTGGCATCAATAGTTGTTCTGGTTGTGACAACTACAGACCTGGCTCACTGTGGTCAAATTCCACCAAGCCATCTTGCAGTGGCTCCTGGGTGGCCCTCTGTCATATACAAAAGTCTTCACCACTTGCTCTGGTCAGGTTTGATATACTTGTGCAACGGTAGAGGTGTACTGACAAATTATATTATTCACCCTATATTGCAATTTTTTTTATTTTTTTTTGGGGGGGGTGTTTCAGGTAATTCATAAACATAAACTTATTCTGGGATCAACTAATTCACTCTGCATGTCTAACCTTACCTTTTAGGAGTGATCTGATCTATTGTTACCCTCCTATTCCATTCTCCACCCTGCCTGGTTTGCAGTGTTCTATTAAAACATTTTACTACTGTTGTTTAAGTGTTCTGTATTGGAGGGCAGGGAGACCTGTTGTTTGAGAGGGAGAAAGGGGGTTTCAGAAAGGATTTTTTTCTTTGTTTGAAACCTGTTTATCATTAACACTAAGATACGATAACAGAACCACTGTTTTTTTCTGTCTAACTTTTGTTTAACATTATCTTTAAAGCATGCAGATTTTTGTTATCCTGACCTTTCTGTCAGACGATAGCATAACAGATTTCCCATGTATCTGTTTAATTCCTGCTCCATATTATCGCCATAATGTGGTGGTTTCTGGTGTTTTATAATATTAGTTGGCGTGTCAGTGTTACCACACTAGTATTATTGTTTACCTATCTAATAACATCTGCTCAATACTTATTATATTTAATAACACTTTTTTTTACTGGGTTACTTCACCTTAACATTACATTACAAATTGTAATAATTTTCACCTAAACCTCCAATAGGTTTCCATTTTCTCTTTTTGTTCTTTGTTTATGACTGCATACTTATTTTCTGTATTTTTCTTATTCTTCTATTCTGGTAATAACAAACAATGAGGAGCTTATCTCAAATATCCAAATAAGAGAATACTTGGGGAATAACGACCATAACATGTTTTTGTTTGAGATTAATGCAAAAACAACTGATTCTAGAAGGGCCAACTTTGATGGACTAAGGGCATCGATTGAACATGTAGACTGGCAAGGATTGTTTTCTGGACTAAACACAGAATACAACTGGAATTCTTTTAAGCACATATTACAAAAGTACCCATCCCAATATATAAACAAATACAAAAGACACAAATCAAAACCAATGTGGCTTACCGGTAACGTGAAACAGTAAATACAAAACTAGAAAATGGCACTTAAACATTATAAAAGCAAGGGATCAGCATTATCATGTATAGAGTACAAAGATGCCAACAAAGCATGCAAAAAGGCAATTAAAATGGCTAAATTGGAAAATGAGAAAAGGATTGCTAAGGAGTGTAAAACTAACCCCAAAAAAATGTTATAAGTATATAAATGGAAAAAAACTAAAGACATAAAATGTTGTTATCCCAAATGGGAAATGTGGTTAATGAGGACAGAGAGAGAGAGCAGATATTTTAAATACATTTTTTTCTTTTGTTTATACTAAGGAAGAACCGATGGATGAGCCTATGCTACCAGAAGTTATGGAACAGTCACCGCAAACGTGGCATTGGCTGACACAGGAAAAAGTGCTTTAGCAATTAAACTCTTTTAAGATAGACCAGGCCCCATGGCCAGATGGTATACACCCAAGGGTCATAAGAGAGTTAAGCATGATTCTGGTCAGACCACTATTTATGAGCTTTAGGGATTCATTCAGTTCAGGTATGGTGCCAACAGACTGGCGAAAGGTGGATGTCGTTCCAATATTTAAAAAGGGATGAAAATCTCTACCGTGTAATTATAGGCCAGTGAGCTTGACATCTGTAGTGGGGAAATTATTTGAAGGATTGCTAAAGGTATACACTCAAGAATACATCTTGAATCAGAACATACTAAGTAAACATGGTTTTATGAATGGTTAAAATTCTATGAAGTCAGGAAAATATAGATGTAGGTGTGGCAGTTTTTGTGAACTATTTAGACTTTGCTAAAGCATTTTATATAGTTCCACACAAAAGGTTACTCCACAAATTGAGAGAAACAGGTTTGGGGGCAAATTTATGTATTTAGATTGAAAAATGGCTAAAAGATAGACTGCAGAGGGTTGTTGTAAATGGAAAATCCCCAAATTGGACCAGGGTATTGAGCAGAGTACCTCAGGGGTCTGTTTTAGACCATCTTCTTTTTAATCTGTTTATTAATGATCTCCCAAGTTGTGCTGAGAGCCATGTCTCAGTGTTTGCTGATGACACTAAATTAGGTAAAGTAAAACAGACTAATCTTGATGTTTGTTCTTTACAGGAAGATTTGGACAGAGTGGGGGACTAGGATATTAAGTGGTAAATGAGGTTCAGTAGAGACAAATGTAAAGTTATGCATTATGGTAAAATAATAACAAAGCAACATATACTTTAAATGGTATTTCCTTGGGAAAAACTACTAATGAAAAGGATTTAAGAATAACTTAGCAATAGTGCTCAATGCCAGTCAGCAGCTGCAAGGGCCAATAAGATATTGGCATGTATAAAATGAGGTATATATTCACGGGAGGAGGATTATTTCTTGCCTCTTTACAAGTCAATTGTAAGACCTCAACTTGAATATGCAATACAATTCTGGGCACCAGTCCTTAAAAGGGATATTATGGAACTGGAAAAGGTACAAAGGAGAGCTACAAAATTAATAAGGGGATTAGAGGATCTTAGTTATGAAGAGAGACTTAAAAAATTGCATTTATATATGTTAGAAAAAAGGCATCTCAAAGGGATATGATAAGATTATATAAATATGTGCAGGGCCAATATGAAGAGCTCTCCAGTGACCTGTTCATTAACAGAAATTAAAAGAAGAACAAAGATTTCATAGACAGCAAAGGAAGGGATTCTTCACAGTTAGGACAATAAAGTTATGGAACTCACTGCAAAGAGAGGTAGTGCTAACAACTACAATAGATTTAAAATGGTCTGGATGTTTTTTTTTGTTTGTTTTTTTAGAAAATCAGAAAATACAGGGCTAATAATAATAGAATAAGCATATATAATAAAGCTTATTGATCCAAGGAGAAATCTGATTGCTCTTTGGAGTCAAGAAGGATTTTTTCCCCCTAGGAGGCAAAATTTGAATGGGCTTTTTCCTTAGGGGTTTTTGCTTTCTTCTGGATCAAAAGCTGGAATGATATGTAGAAGGGTTGAACTTGATGGACTTGTGACTTTTTTCAACCAAAATTACAATGTTACTATGTTACTTTCTCTATTTCCAATTTGCACGAACCCCCTCAGATGGATAAATACATAGCAAATATGGCAAAAGCTAACAGTATACAGTCGATACCTAGAGATTGACAAAGCAATGTCTCCAAGATTTCTGTTCCCCAGTCTACTAAGCCCACGCAGATGGGCAATTTTTTGTCAATTACAGATGATGGCTCTACAGTCCACTTGTACTCTTTGCAAGAACTTATTGGAACCTTGTCCCCATTTCTAGATCAGAAACAGGAAAACAACTCTGTTGTTAAATATCCTCTAAGAACTAGCATCACAAAACCAACAACTCCGAACATTAGAGACACATGTATCCGAAGTAGAAGATGACACAAATGTACTGAAAGCTTTAGAACACACACATGATGACGCAATATGCACACAAATTCTGGAAGCATACAAGGTTCAAAATCTCCATTGCAGTACTAGGACCAAAATATCTCAAACAGGTTTTATGAAAGGTATTCATTCCACACTAAACATTCAACACATTATAGCTGCCCTGTTGCACACCAGACAAATAAAGAACAAGAACAGTATCATAGTTAGCAGTAAACCTGAATTATTCCTTATTTTCTCTTGAGAGGCATACTAGACAGGGATGCCCACTGTTATCCCTATTTTGTAACTTCTAGAATCCACAAACACAATTGAAATAATTAAGATTGGCACAAAAAAAATTAACTACTGCAGCCTTTGTGGATGACCTCCTTCCTTTCCTTTTGAACCCCTAAACAAGCAATTTTACATATTCTAAACATTTTAGAAATATTTCAGAAAGCCTCAGAATGTTGAATTAACTATGAAAAGACAGAGACCCTAACTATTTATCTTCAAGCCAAACAAGAATGGGTGAACACTTTCCCATATAAATAGTGTTCCAATATTTGTCTCAAGTACCTGAGCCTCCAAATCATATAGAAAATGAATATTCCCCCATTGCTAACAAGGATGGGGGAGGATTCACAGAGATTGAGGTCCAGATGACATGGGACACGGAGCGCCTAGATGCAGTAGTCCAATGCATGAGATGCTGAGACACAGGGACTAGTGCAGAGTAACCTTACATAGCAGGTGCTGTATCCTGTTATGGGCAAGGTGGGAAAATGGAGGAACCCTGCAGACATCCTGAAGTGAGCATAGGAACCAACCTTAATAGAATAGCGGGGTATCTGCAGGATGACTCAAATAAACCAAGCAGAGCAGGGCAAACACAAACAGAGCAAAAACAAGATCAACACATTTTGAAGATATTCCACTCTGGGGGAAGCAAGGTAAGAGTACCACACAGGCTGAGCAAAGGAAGGGTCCTGTCTGTGGCTGAGCAAGGACAGGGTGCAACTCTGTGGCTGGACAAGAGAAGGATAACACTCTGTGTCCGAGCAAGGTACAGGGATGCGAGGCAAAGAACGAGCATAAGTAATAAACAATACAAGCCAAACAGGATACAAAAATAACTGGATACAACCTGGGTTAGTCGGAGCACGGACTGGGGCCTGACAAGGATTTTCACTACTGGAGCTAATTCAGCATCTCTTTTATAGGCAGTTGTCACCTATATAAAATGATGACCGTTCAGATCCTCTAACCACTACAAATGCTTTCACCCATTCTAAAGAAAAATTGGATACATTAAAACATAATACGTCTTCAAAAATTCCTCTGACAAAATAAAAAAGCAGGATCTGTCTATCTGCCCAAATCATCTGAATATAATTTGGCAGAAAACTGTAGAATGGCAGCAGACTGGATTTTGAACATTGAGTTTAGCATAGACACAGATGAAACCACCAAGTGTACCACATATACATCTTCCCTCACTCATTTACAAAATCAGCTTCTTGGCCAGAATTCTCAGCACATAATCTTTTGCTATGACATACTATCAAGGCATGGAATATAGTTAGGCGTAAACAGGGCATCAAATACAACAACTGTTTTTTTAGCTTCTTTTTACACAACCCACATTTCCAAAATAGAAAATCAGATAAAATATTCCAAATTTTGTATAAGAAAGTGTGATCCATTTTCTGGTCAAACAAGATAATACAAAACTAGGGAAAACGACTAAAACCTATTTTTTTTTTTTTTTTAAATAACACACTGTGACTAAAGTTGATAGATTCCTGTTACAAGGTTGGCTAAGTAAAAATGTATTGGTGGTAAAGTGTTGAAATGTAGGCAATATAAAAAAAACAATACCTAATATTCAGTACATACATAATATAGAGAAGCAAATAAATCACTAGTTGCTAATATGCCTGTAAGAAATGAAGATTATTAACTTTTCACTGCCAGAAGTAGAAGTGCACAATATGTTCCACAGTGGCTTTTAAGCAGTTACCGTGATACAGTATGATTTAAATCAATACCATTTATCATTTTATTCACAGTAGCAAACTGCCTGCCATTTTATTCTCATCCATATGAACTTAACAAAATGCATGGGCTGAACACGTACACAAACTGTTTATGTTAGCGCTTATTTCGATTGCCTTGCTCATTCTTCCGGCACTTAGCTACAAACTCTCCATACTCTGGTGATTCAGTAATATATTTCAGAGTCTGGTGGATTTTAATTAAATTTAGTAATGAGTCTATATGTGCAATTGGTGAAGTGGAGAAGAGAAGGGAAAAAATGCTTTCAAGCGGTTTTGAATTATTCCAACATCAGGCTGATACAGTACATATTAACGGGGGATCTAAACCTTACTTTTGGAATCTTTCCAAATTTAACCATTTAAATACCATATAGAGAATATACACATAGGGTTAAAAGCTTAGGCATTGTTAAAGGAACCCAAGTGACATAGCATAAGTAGCTGAATCTGTCTATACCCATTTTGTACCTTGCGCAACCTACAGAACGTTTAGAATACAAATGAGCCATTAGTACAATTACTGGGATTATTTATTTTTTATGTATTGTTTAGTTTTAAACATATTTGACTTACTATCGTTTAACAGCACAACTAACAAATGAAAGACCACTATATTTAATGTTTTTTTGACTAATTTCAAGTAACCCCACAAGCAAAACCAATTTAGTGCCCATTGAAGTCAATTGAGCAATTGCAAAGTATAGATCCCTACTAATGGGTTAAATTGGTATTTCACAAAAAAAAACATATAATTGCACTTCAATAGAGTTTACTGCAATGAATATATAGTAAAAGCAGTAGCAAGATAAATATGGCTGTTCCTTTATTACACAAGGACAGACGTGTTTAGCTAAGTCACAACGTTTATTCTACATTAGCCCAGAGATAGACAGTGTCAGTTTAAGGACACCAGTGTATGTGGCATGGGTCTGTAAAAGGTCCATAGAACATAATTTATTTAACCATTACATAATGCAGTAAATGTTCACTAAGAACAATGTTTCTGCCTACCCCTTACTTCATAATGACAACTTTAGAATCTAACTTATAAAAGGTAATGCTTAGAGTGAAATATAAAAATATTATACATGGTAACACAAATTTAGCAATTCCTTTTGATACTCTGTATGAAGTACTGTGTAATGTGGCACTATATAAATAAATGTTAATGTAATGTAAACAAAATTTTTTATAACACCTACGTAACTATTCTCCTAATTAATAGATATTTGCCATATTGTAAACTCATCAATGATCCCAGTTCTTCCTTGTCACCTCCTTGGTGCTCTCTCTTTCCAGACAGGTAACCTTTTCACTGGATCAGCACAAGTTATGAAGCTCTGGATACACCACCCATTAACTCAACATCAGTAACATACTTATCTTCCTCCCTTGTTTTTGTAATCAAGCTATAATGTAAACCCTGATTGGTTAATGGGCTTTGTTGCATAAATCTGTGCATTATATGGCAAATATAACTGATGAAATGGGTTATTCATTAGTATCACGATTCTGGCATTCCAGGCCTTTAAACCCATTAGAAGGTTTCATGAAGGAGCCTCCATGCAGAGTTTATGGTGTTGTTTGTATACACTCCACAATTCATTATGTATCTATGGTGAATGCAGGACAGAAAAGCTGTAGACACAGACCCACACCAAACATGTAACCAGGAATGTTTGAAACAGGTTACGAAAGATGGAACTAGTTCATACCCAGCTACTGTGAGAATGTAAAAGCAGAGATTTGCATTCGTTAACTTGGTGTTTCATTCTGCCACCTTTAGTCTTCTCACGACTGAGGGTGTATCCTGCTAAAGGCTGCAGGTTAGATCAGTAGAAACTGCTGATTGGTATGAAAGTAGTGCTGCATAATGTTAAGTATAGTGTTGATGAATGTCATTGTTTGGTGCCAGAATCATTGCCAGTCCACGGGCCAAAGGGAGTTGAGGGTGCGGGGAAGTATCTTCTTGTCATAAACGTATAACAATTAACACTCAAGGTCTGATCACCCCGCAAAAAATATCACACCTCCATGAGCTTCTATTGAAGGAGGAAATAGATATTGGATACATTCAGGAGTCCCACTGAGTTACATCACCAGAGAAATAATGGAGATTCCCAAGATATATTAATATCCATTAATCAAATATGAATGGTACCAATAAGAAAAGAGGAGTATTGATCATCATTTCTAATAGGGTCAAATTTGGGTCAAGTATTTATGAAGAAGGAGACCCAAATGGTTGATTGCTTATATGTAAAATGAATGCTTCTATCTTTACCCTCGTTAATGTATACGCACCTAATAAGACTCCAATCAGATTTATAAAGAATCTGTACAAAAAGATAGAGCTGATAAAGAAGGGACACCTATTGATAGGAGGAGATTTGAATTGCATTCAGGATGTAAAACTAGATAAGCGTTCACCCAAGCCTGCATTAATTGATCCCCAAGTAAAAAGAATGGCCATGGTATTACAGGATTGTCTTAGTAAAAATGCTCTATTTGATGTCTAGAG
Organism: Pelodytes ibericus; assembly: GCA_036172795.1. Classification (NCBI taxonomy): domain Eukaryota; kingdom Metazoa; phylum Chordata; class Amphibia; order Anura; family Pelodytidae; genus Pelodytes; species Pelodytes ibericus. The sequence goes on along the minus strand of CM069860.1, from coordinate 131,679,904 downwards.
GATAACACATGCGAAGGAAAGGGACTTCACATATTTCTCTCATTAACATTCCTCATATTCAAGAATTGATTTGTTGCTTTCTGAAACACAATCAATACATTTATTTATTAGAGCCACTATAGGTCCCATCACTTAGTCTGATCACACTCCAACTATATATGAATTTAAGAACCACACCAATTATCCCAAGTATTATCCCAAGTATACAAACTGGAGACTGAATGAATCTCTCCTTGAGGATTAAGGTATCCAAGAGGAATTAATAAAGCAAGCAAACCTCTTTATGGAAAGTAACTACACAGGAACAGTTTTAGATCTTACATTAAGGAATTCATTTAAATGCGTGATGAGAGGATATATTATAAGATCAGATGCCAGAATTTAAAGACAGAAAGGCAAAAGCATATATATAATACTATTCAGCCTCATATAACTTGAAGAATCAAGAATGCTCTAGAGAAGTGATAATGGAATTTCTGTGGAAATTGAACCTTCCAAAAATTAGTATAGAAAGGATGGAATATTTAAATACCCCAATTAAATTAGATGAGATTCAAGATACCATTTATAACAGCTGAGACAGATAAAAGGACCAATGCTAAATTTCAATTGGTTTAACATCAGAAATGGCACACGCCAGGGATGCCCTCTGGCACTGCTTATACTACGTATTGTCTGTAGAACCCTTGGCAGAAGTGGTGAGACAATGTTCTGCTATTTTGAGAATCAGTATAAAATCCCATAATTTTAAGATCATGCTTTTTGGGGATGACATCCTTTTAATCTTAGCTAGGCCCACACAATCCATCTCAGCAGTATTGAGTGTAATTGAAGAGTATGGGAAATATTCTAATCACAAAGTAAATCTGCACAAAATGCAGATTATCTCATCAAACATTTCATTAAATAGTAAAATTGTTAACTCTAGATTGAAATTAGAGGGGAATACCCAAAAAGTAGATTATCTGGGAATCAAATTGAGTCTAGATTTGTAACATAAGACTAAAATAAATTTTCAAGTGTTGATATCGAAATGTAGAGAAAAACTAAAGACATGGAAAGGACTCAAACTATCATGGGTGGGCAGAGTTAACATACTTAATTCCTATCTAATTCCTGAAATAACATACTTATTGAGGGCAATTTCTCTGATGGTCCCAAACCATATCCTAAATGCAATTCAAAAGATTGAACTTGAATCAGCGCATATGCATGGCAGAACAAAAAAGACAGAATTCCTCAAAGCACACTATCAAGGAACATAAATAAAGGTATGGATATAGATTACACAAAGCATGTATGATTTCACATTACTTACTGATAAACAAGAAGGGAGAATTGTTTCCCAACTGGTTTAAATTGGCGGAATCTTATAGCGTAACCCCTAATCCATACCATATGTTTTGGACAAACCTCCCTAGGATACTAAAACATCCACAACCCAATTTAATCATAAGAAAACATTAATACATTTAGTTATAACATTAAGTAAACTTAACAACAAATTCATAAAGAAGAAGAGTGACTTAGATGGCGCTACCTAGATAATAACCCAAATCTAAAAATAAAAATAGATATAGATATAAATGTATGGAGCTGCTCACAATCAAAGAAAGAGAAACCTCATATGCAGTTTCTAAAGACAAAAGTTTAGAAGATAAGACTAGAGCGCTAAATATTAAGTGTGCAAAATACAATAAGAGAAAACAGAAAAAAATGTTTACAAAATATAAAAATACAACAATACTTATGTGTAGATGAATGTCCTGAAGTAGAAAGGTCTTCTTATATGGCGGCAGGTCTCAGGCAAGGATGTGTATATGTGTAACAATGAAAATAGAGAATAGTGCTTTATATTATCAATATATAGAAAATGCACAAAATTCTTATAAATGTACAATATCAATTCAAAATCAATTGAAAATGTAATCTATATGTTATAAAGATGGAAATATTAGACTGTATCCGTGGCTAGACCTACATTCAAATGGATATATATTAATGCCCGAGAACAAACAATAAACAAATGATGACAATAACAATAAAAATAAAAAATAAGAATAGTAAATAAATAAGAATAGAAAAATATGGTATATTAATAAAAATACATATAAAAATAGCTTGAGGAGAAGAGATGAATCTCGATAGGAATAATATTGCACAGTAATAAAACACGAAAAAAATATTGGCTCGATCTGAAATGAGCAGGGGACATACATGTTATATACATCTCAAGGTTTATTTATAAAAAATTATAGAGGTCAAAATCGACATTTAGGCCTTTAGGTGTAAAAGTTTGCAGTTCATAGGCCCATCTCATTTACTTTTGTCCCATGATTTTCATATAGTCACCCCCCTCTAATGTTTATTGGTGGGGAGGGGCCATCCCCCCACAAATTTAAATGTTGTTGGTGTTTTGCTATTTTTGTAAAAAAAAATGTAAATAAATAAAAGCAGAGACTTGAAGGTCAACTCAGGTAGTGTGCAAAAACAGAAACTCCAAGAATTAGATCCAATTGGATCATTTTCGGTGATCTAAGTAGCCCTCAAATTTGAAGTGATTTCAAATTGCCATGAAAATCATCCAATGTGGATGTTTTCTTGCCAATATTTCAGATGCCAAGCTACTTCGGAGTTTGGCTGCCAAAATGGTAACCTCTGACCTCCCTATAGACTTCTATGGGGAGGACTTCAACTTATTTTAGGGCCATTTAGGGAGGACCTCGGCTATTACACAAATAGCCAAATTCCTCCCAAAATGGCACATTAACCCCTTAACGATGCCATCATGTGCCTTTAAAGCCGCTGGAGATGATCAGATGGTGTTGCCGTGATGCCTCCATGAGGAGGCATCAGGCAACACCAAAAAAGTCCCTCGGGTGCACTTACGATTGCTCCTAAATTCTACCATAGCAGAAGAGCAGTGCCATAGCAGAAATGGTGCTGCCCTGTTGTGGGCATGAGCTTTGGAAGTGGTGAAAAGCAATAGTTAGCATTGAGATCTAGGGTTAGGGTTACATTAATAGTTAGGGTTAGAGTTACAGTAAGGGTTAGAGATATAATAATGTTAGGATCATGGTTAAAGTAAGGGTTAGAGTTAGGATTAAGCGTAATTGTGCAGTAAGGGTTAGGTTAATCATTGTGGCTAGGGTAAAAAGGAAAGTTGTTATATGGAAATAACCTAAAGTAGTTTTTTCCCCTAACTTTTGGAAAACCATAACATTATGTAATATGACAAATATTAGAAACTATTGAGACAATCTTTTTTTACAATTGTAATTGTGTAAAAGATTTGTTAGAAAATGTTTTTTTTTTAAAAATGTTTCATCATATTTTATGATTTGTATAGTAGACAGGGCCGGCCTTAAGTGTTCCGGCGCCCTGTGCGGGCTTCTCTTGTGGCGTCCCCCCCCCCCGTCTCCTTCTCCCCCCCCCATACCTGTTCTCTCTCTCCCTTCTCTCTCTCCCTCTGTTCTCTCTCTCCTCCCCTTCCTCTGTTCTGTCTCTCTCTCCCCCCCGTTCTATCTCCTCCCCCCCATTCTGTCTCTCTCTCCCCCCCTTCCCCCTTTTCTGTCTCTCTCCCCCCTTCCCCCTGTTCTGTCTCTCACCCCCCTTCCCCCTGTTCTGTCTCTTAGGCCGGCCCTGATAGTAGATTATAAGATATGACGAAAATAATGGTATTTTATGATAGCCCTAAATGTAAAAACAGTTTCTGTCCTTAAAGGGCTAAATTAATACATTAAAGTAAATAAAATTAAATAATTATCAATATTTAAAAATGCTTTTATTAATTGTAAATATACTGTTATAAGATATAGGAGACTCAGCACACTGTTTAAGGGAGTTAAATCCACCCAAAAAAAACGACGTTTCAGCCCAACACTGAGCTTTTTTCAAGTCTCCTGTGTTTTCTTTTTGCTTTATGGGCGTGAATGATGCTCCCTCGTTGCACCCGATACTTGTAAGTGTCCAGACCCATTCATACTTTTCACTGTTATAAGATATAACATTATTATAATAGTATATATATATTTTTGTGTTTTATTTAGGTTTACTTTATTACTTCTACACTTTTCTGTTTAATTCTCCAGCAAAAATCTGGAGAATTGAACTGCCAAAAATTCATCAATTTCATTGGAAATTGGGCAAACTTTGGGGGTTGGGATTCGGTCTTTTAGGAGTAATCCATGGGAAACGAATGTGGACAAAAGCCTCCCCGAAATCAGCAGAAATTGATGATTTTGTGTTGAAATCAGCCATATTGGGTAGGCGAACTGCAGATTTATAACCCAGTCTGGTTCTACTTTGGTACTGATTAATTAATATTGAGTCGACCCTTTGGTATTGAAAGAAAATGAGGACTGAAGTATCTTAGCGACCTGTTGAAGCTTGGTACTGCAACAGGTACAGACACATAGATTTTGTCTAGTGGCAACAAGTGCCAATAGCCACATGTCTAATTATACTCTATGCAAGAGTTTTAAAATCAGGGTGTAACTGTGACAATTGCACATTAATTTGTCCCTTAAGGATTAGTATGTATAAAAGTAGTACTAAAAGTAGTACTAGATGTCTTGGTTTTATCACACCTTCTACAGAAAAATTCATAACAGCAAAAGAAATACATAATGGCATTTTTTTTTCTCCTCCTTCATGTTCATACCTTAGATTCTAAAGTTCTTTCATTCTATAATGAACCATATAATTGTGGCCTTTATTTTAAAATCTTATGTGCAATCTAATTTCCTGACATAGATTTACTTGATCATCTTCAGATTACCATGCTTAGTAAACATCTGCTGATGTATCACTTTAGTTACAATCTGCTGTCATTTACTTATTTTTCAAATGTTTCTGGGATCCAATTCCATGGTTTGCTCTATTATATTGTGGTATACTACACAGTAAAGATCTCTGGATTATGACATTGGTTTCAGTGGAATTAGGTGAATTTAAATTGGCATATAAAACAAGTACATGCATGCATACCTTTTTACTGTAATTTCTGATATGTTTAAATGCAAATGTATATAGATAAAACAATTTTATTGCGGTTTGAAAAATAAATCATATATTTCACTACTAAATAGTTATATATTCCACCACAGAGAATGCAAGTAGTTTCGTAGAATTCACATCTTGTTACACTGCAAGTTTTTTTTCTTTTTAACAACTCATATTATTGGCTCCACTGTCTAGATTTTTCATACCTCTCTTTTGTTCCTCCCTACAAATTGTGCAGACGAACAGAATACCAGGTGCCATCCATACATTTGTAAGTTACAGAACAAATGTCTGTGAAGCCCCGAAAAACTGGAAAACGTCTTGGCCATCCCTGGTGTTCAGTAGGTAAGGGAACACAAGTAAGTACCTCCAAGGATGTGGAAGGAAATTGAACCTTACAGGGGAGTTAACTATCCAAATATCATTTATTAATGAAGATCCTGTTGTGGCATCATCATGTGGAGCTGTCAGCTCATCTGTTACTGTTATGCTCACCGTCGCATCCATCGTCTGTGTGTGGCAGAGCTTCCTCATCTGGTCCGGACTTCTCCCACCTCATCATTACAGAGATGCGTGGTCTCTAAAACACATGCGACTTCAAAAAGAAGTGTTTAAATGTCGCCCCTCCGCATCATAGACACTCCCTCTATATCTCCTATATAAGCCCAACACAAATTTTCAAACACTGCTCAGAGTTACTGTGCTTCCATAAGCGTTCACAGCCTCCAAGCAATCCTGTGTATATTCTGATCACCCGGTTTTTTACCCTTGCTTTCCATTTTGACCATCCTTATTAACCGATTCCCTGATTTTTGACCTTGGCTTGAATATTGATCCTGCTGACCTCTGGATTCTTAGACCTATTTTTGTACCATGACTATTCTGAATTCTGACTCCCACAACCTTGGCTTCCAATAGCTACCAAGCAGCTCTCTGGTTGCTTGATTTGGCTTGAATACTGGACTACCCATTCCTGTGAATTTCATTCTGAGCAAATTCCATCCAGTTCCGGTGTGATTCATTTTACATCTATATTCACCCCTGCTTACAGTTATCCCAGAGAAAGTTCCTTTCATACCTATCAGTTCTCTTCTCTGGGTACTGATCCAGCAAGCGTGTTTCCATAGCAACAAGGCTCCTCATCAAATTGTACCATCATAACAGTTACAGTTATTGATGTTAGGTAAGCAATAAATGTTCTGACATGCTTTTTCTGGCAACAGGGAGTGATTATTTGGGAGAAGTTATATTCCACAGCCAACTTGCCAAGGGGGCAGCTATCTCATTCCATTGCACATGGGGAAATGTATATGTGTCATAAATTAACAGATTACTTTCATAATCACATATATTTAGAGATGCCACCAGTATGAATTTTGACAGTAAAGTTTGATTTAGTTATATTTAGCCATAGTCTTTTGACTAAAATGCCATTTTAGTATAGCCATATTTTAGTCATCTGAATTGTTTAAGTTTTAGTCAACTTAATCTCCAGTAGATTTTAGTCAATGAAATCTCCAGCAGTGTGGGAGGAAACAGGTCTGAAAAATAAAAACGGGTGTGTCAACAGCGCTAAAGAGATACAAGCTGCAACCTAGACTGTGTAACCCTGAATTACACAAGGAAAACGGCAAACACCAGAGATATAGATGCGCTATAGAGAAATAAATTTAAGTTAGGTGTCCTCACCATGTGGAATTGTGTGGAACTATGAGCACAACAAAACATGAAAAAAAATATGTGTACAACAAACAACCTTTGATATTTGTAGGCAATAATATCTTCATTAAAATATATCATACAGTACCTGTCCTGCAACTATATAGAGTAAAAGCATAAAAACAACACAAATGGTGTAGTATGTAGACTCTCAGTTTCGGTATATGTGGTAAATGTTGCACTCACAAACATGCAATATAACAGCGCCTTGAGAAAATGAAAGAATCTTCAGTCTCTAGATGATAGGTTCTACAATCAATATTATAGGTGTTCATATGGTAGAAGAAAATATAGGAGACATATAGGGCAATATGGATATACAAGATGTGTGTTGATGAAATAATATGATGTATGCACTCACACTTTTCTGGTATGTTTGCGCCTTGAGTGCAGTATAGCGGTTGGATTGTCCGCAGACAAGAAACACACAGCATACCAGGATATACAGTCAGGTCCATAAATATTGGGAAATTGACACAATTCTAATCTTTCTGGCTCTATACACCAACACAATGGGTTTGAAATGAAACAATCAAGATGTGCTTTAACTGCAGACTTTCAGCTTTAATTTGAGGGTATTTACATCAAAATCAGGTGAACAGTGTAGGAATTACAACAGTTTGTATATGTGCCTCCCACTTTTTAAGGGACCAAAAGTAATGGGACAGAATAACAGTCATAAATCAAACTTTCACTTTTTAATACATGGTTGCAAATCCTTTGCAGTCAATTACAGCCTGAAGTCTGGAATGCATAGACATAGACATGTGTCTTGTTTTTCTAATGCATAGACATCACCAGACGCTGGGTTTCATCCCTGGTGATGCTCTGTCAGGCCTCTACTGCAACTGTCTTCAGTTCCTGCTTGTTCTTGGGGCATTTTCCCTTCAGTTTTGTCTTCATCAAGTGAAATGCATGCTCAATCGGATTCAGGTCAGGTGATTGACTTGGCCATTGCATAACATTACACTTCTTTCCCTTAAAAAACTCTTTGGTTGCTTTTGCAGTATGCTTCGGGTCATTGTCCATCTGCACTGTGAAGCGCTGTCCAATGAGTTCTGAAGAATTTGGCTGAATATGAGCAGATAATATTGCCCAAAACAATTCAGAATTCATCCTGCTGCTTTTGTCAGCAGTCACATCATCAATAAATACAAGAGAACCAGTTCCATTGGCAGCCATACATGCCCACGCCATGACACTACCACCACCATGCTTCACTGATGATGTGGTATACTTTGGATCATGAGCAGTTCCTTTCCTTCTCCATACTCTTCTCTGTCCATCACTCTGGTACAAGTTGATCTTGGTCTCATCTGTCCATAGGATGTTGTTCCAGAACTGTGAAGGCTTTTTTAGATGTTGTTTGGCAAACTCTAATCTGGCCTTCCTGTTTTTGGGGCTCACCAATGGTTTACGTCTTGTGGTGAACCCTCTGTATTCACTCTGGTGAAGTCTTCTCTTGATTGTTGACTTTGACACACATACACCTACCTCCTGGAGAGTGTTATTGATCTGGCCAACTGTTGTGAAGGGTGTTTTCTTCACCAGGGAAAGAATTCTTCGGTCATCCACCACAGTTGTTTTCCGTGGTCTTCCTTTTGGTGTTTCTGAGCTCACCGGTGCGTTCTTTCTTTTTAAGGATGTTCCAAAAAGTTGATTTGGCCACACCTAATGTTTTTCTTATCTCTCTGATGGGTTTGTTTTATTTTTTCAGCCTAATGATGGCTTGCTTCACTGATAGTGACAGTTCTTTGGATCTCATATTGAGAGTTGACAGCAACAGATTCCAAATGCAAATAGCACACTTGAAATTAACTCTGGACCTTTTATCTGCTCCTTGTAAATGGGATAATGAGCGAATAACACACACCTGGCCATGGAACAGCTGAGCAGCCAATTGTCCCAATACTTTTGGTCCCTTGAAAAGTGGGAGGCACATATACAAACTGTTGTAATTCCTATACAGTTCACCTGATTTGGATGTAAATACCTTCAAATTAAAGCTGAAAGTCTGCAGTTAAAGCACATCTTGTTTGTTTCATATCAAACCCATTGTGTTGGTGTATAGAGCCAAAAAGATTAGAATTGTGTCCATGAATATTTCTGGACCTGACTGTAAATAATTAGAAATGGTATTTCATTTTAAAAGTACCTTATATTTCAGTTTGCAGATATATGCAGAAGGAACAAAACAATGGCAAAAAGTACTAGATCCTAGCAAAGCATTTTGCCCATCAAAGCAGGCTTCCTCCAGGCTAGGAATGGTCTGAGAAGGCTGTTACACAGTGTAAAGTTTACTTGCTAGGTGGAATGAAGGGGAAACACTCATGACAGTACCATGTGAATCTGATGGAGCATTCTGATGGAGGAGTATCTTCTTCCTCTCTACTGTTTGCAGGGAGTTGTTTCAGGCGGCAGACAGACACAGGGAGCCCATTCAACTGCCCACAGAGTCAGGGGACTGAACATTGGCAGAGATCCAAGGAACAAGAAGTCCGAATAGGTAAAATTCAGTACCTCCTTTAAAAAAATTGCAATGATAGGTTTTATCACAATTTATTTAGTTTGTTTATTTTTCGTCACTGAAAATATGCAGCTGAGGAAAACTATGGCAAAAAATTGTTGTTGACAAAAATAACACTGGTTTCTTTTCTTCAAAAAAATACCGGTCATGTTGTTGCTTCCATAAACCTAACTTTTTTAGGTTTTTTTACTGGCCTGAGGCCATACAGAAGAATCATATCAAATGCATGGAATGGTAGAAATACTTTTATATTTTTCTGTTCATGTACACATTTCATAAATATTGTATAATGTTTTGATATTTTTTTTATACTACATCAATTGTTTGGGCTATGATCTATAACTTAATTTTGTTTAATTACATTAACGTATATGAATATACAGAGAACACAATCCATATAATAAATTGTTGTAAAGTGTATACCTACATAAAATACATTTCCCCTGAAAAAGGGTGCCATGATCTAAAGTTGAAATATGAAAAAATATATATTATTTTTAAGAAAAGTAAAAACTTGGATTGTAGTAAAGGCTAATCCTTTAAAAGAATTTGATAATGTCTGGCATGTGCATAAGACTATCTGGAAGAACAAATAATTCTGAACTTACTTTATGGGAAGATTAGATTGGACAATCTGTTCTTATCTGCCATTACAATCTATGTTTACATGTTTCTTACATTTTAATTGTGAAATTGCAGGAATATCTTGCTGAAAAATATAATTTGTTGATGCCTTTTGTATGGTTCTAGAATTAAATGTGGATTTTTATTGATAATAAAATTGTATTTCAGGCAGAAGATATTAAGAGTTTTCAGTGTTATTCTTGGCAGAGAATGTTCTTGGTGATTCTCTTTGGTCCCTTGAGAGACATTTAACTACAGGGAGAAAGAAATCTATACTTACTCCTGTGAACTTGTAATAGACAGAGTTATCATTCAAGGTTCTGGTGGAAGCCCCCAGAGAACCATTAGCTGTACATTCATTTATGAATGAAGGGCTCACTGCCTTATAAATCCTTGAACAATTCCCTTTACACAGGAAACTCATAGTCATTTACATTTCATTTTTATGGGAATTAGGACAAGCCTAGAAATCCCGCGCCAATGATTCTCAAAGCAAATTACCAAGCAAACTGTTTGTATTCAATAAAAATCTCTTAATATTTGAAATTGAGGAATAGGCCACAGGCACTCGACTGAAGGATTATAGACTTTCCCTGCCTTGTCTAACCTCTATCCCCAATCAAAACTTATAATTAAGACTAAACATCTAACATTTGATTCAACAATATATGAAAACACACATACGGATGGGAGCAGTCACCACTGATTATATAGAATGTCCATGCCAACTAATTTCCAACAATAAAAATTAATTAAAAAAATTAATATACATAAAACACCACAATATACACCATGGCTTAAGTGCACTCTCAATGCAAATCTGTATGTAAAAGAGATGAAATTCAGCTCCACATATGGAGACTAACATGTAAAAAAGCAAAATAGAATATACACAATAGTGTGATATTGTAAAACACTGTGAAAATAGATGTGTGGTACTAAATGCATTCAAATATACTAACTCATTTGATGGGTGTATCAACAATCAAGTATATCCATGCTTCTTATGCCGATTGGGGACCTTTACAGGGAGAAATGCTCCAGGAATATCAATAAGACCAGGAACATAAGAACAGAAATGGAGGAAATCAGCAGCAAATAAAGTTCAGTAAGATTTCAATAACACTAGTATCTTACTTGTAAAAGTCTGGACCCAACTCATTCAAAATTTAGTGTATCCAAAAGAAAGTTATATCCAACAGAAAAGTACAGCTCCAATTACGCAATCTGTTTCATCTAGACAGAAGTATAACTAGTGAGCAAGAAATATAACCATAAGTCAGTATAGGTCAAACAAAGCTGAATCTCATATCATTGTCATTTGAAGGTGGTAAATGTTACCTTTTTCATACAAATTTGCACGGAGACTGCAGGGTCTTAATGTTTTTATGTTTCACAGTGTTTGGACACTCGGTGCACATAAAGGTGCTAGGACATAATGATTTTCTATTCATACTTCAGAAGTCAAGTTACAGAAAAAGATCCAAAATTAAGGACTAAGATACATAGCCATAGGTTGGGTCAAGACAGGTCAAAGCTCGGTCAAGCAAGCAAAGTCAGTACACAAAGGGGAAAAAAAAATCAAAGAACTGCACTACTGTGTCGTCAGATGATATTGGTGCGGACACTAAGAGACGCGTTAGGCTGTGACATATTGGCTCTGTGATTTTTCTTCTTATCTCCATCTTCCTGAGCACTCCCTTATGTTTTATCACATCAATAATTGTGTTCAAATTTTTTCCAGCCATCGATTACTTGATTTGTGAAGACTCACAAGAATATTCAACCAGACTAATAACCAAGCCATGTTAAATGATGTAACATTTTTTATTACACCTGGGACCTGACAGTTGACACCACACACGGCTTAACTTCTTGTATCTTGTACAGGGGAAGGATCTATTTGTTTATATAATGTGCATGTTATCCCATAAAGAATAGCCTTTATAATAACAGATGCTCTTTCTGTAGTGTACATGTCATGCTAATAGCAGAGACAAATTGAGAATAGCTTCTATTCCTTTGAGACTAACTGTCTTTTCTACGACTAAGTTTTCACTTGTGCCGAGTCATAAATCAACTTTCGTTCTCTTTCTACTGCTTTTGGTGGACACAACGACTTACTGATCATATGGGAATCTCATTGTCTGATTTGTTGACAAGTTTTGTATTTACCATAGCATTATGTCCATATGTAATTCTCCCGTTATTCATATGACCATGCCACAATATGACAGCAGAATCCAAACATCGGTTTAACAAGATGAATCGCATTGCCTTAAATTCTGTGGACGTTACAAAACCATCCGGCACTGTACTGAGAAATTGTTTTCCACTAATGATGTAGGAGGCTGTTTTTTCAGCTCTGTAGTCATGCTGTTAATTTGTCAAATGTCAAAATTGAATCTGATGATCTGACTTCAGAAAAGTACATTTTGTTCTTAACAGGCTCTCTGAACTGTATGTTACATCATACCCACTGAAAAGAAACAGTAAAATGAAAACCTATGGATTTATAATTAGCAAGTTTCACAAAGGTACTCCATAAATATATAGTAATATATACTAAGTTTTAAAAGGGCTCTTGACAATAAAATTTAATAAAGTCTGTATATGTAAAATACCAAATACACACCAAAACTGTAAAAATAAGTCACAGAAAGCATTTTGCACCACATGTTTGGCATAGGGTTGGCACCATTTCATGCCAACCTTATGCTGTCGCCTGCTTACACTTTAGATTGGCTGCTAGACAAATTATTACCAGCCTCAGGTAATAGACTGGGTGTTGACTTTTATTGTGCAGCATGAGGTCACACACCAATATGAAAGCATGCAAAGTGTCACCAGCATGGATGCCAGTTCCGGCTGGAGTCCAGTTGCAGGGGCCGGAGCAGATATGATACTCTGTACAGGGTGACCACTCTCCCCCAAGGGTGGAGCCCCAGGCTTTAAGTGACCACAATCAGGGATTTGAGGCCTTCTTTTGGGCATCTTGATAAACAGGAACAAACGGGCAAATCAGAAAACGTAGTCGGGTGTCACAAGCCAAAAGGTTAGGACTGGAGAAGGACAGAGAAGCCAAGGTACTAGCTGAGTCAGGAGGGAAAAGGACGGAGTAGTTAGGGTACAGGCTGAGTAAATAGCAGTAGGTCAGGGAACGAAACAGTAGCACAATCATAGGATTGCTGGGAGGAGGGGGTTTAAATAAGGCAGTAACGAAGGACAGGGAACACCTGAGTTGAATTAAGTATGGGCAAGAGGTAGACAGACACATAGCAAGGTATAGGAACCAGAAACACAGAGGTCAAAGGTTAGAGTTGAGCGGACACCTGGATGTTCGGGTTCGGCAGGTTCGGCCAAACTTCAAAAAAATGTCCGGGTCCCTGCTCGAACTTGACCCCAAACTTGACCCCGAACCCCATTGAAATAAGTTATTTCCCTATCCACATTTGCTTGCAGGGCACTTGTCCTACTCTTACCCACATTTTACTTCCTTTTGCAGCCCTCTAACCCTTTCCATTACTTTTTTAGAGGTATTTTAGTGGCCAAAAGTTCAGAAAACTAGAAATTAGAGTTGAGCGGACACCTGGATGTTCGGGTTCGGCCGAACTAGTAAAAAAAGTCCGGGTTCGGTGTCAAACTGACACTAAGTCCCCCCCTCATTATTATTATTAGGGTACCCACCCGCCGGCGATGGGTGGGGAGCGGGGGAGACACTAGGTGCTCCCCTCATTATTATTATTAGGGTCCCCACACACGGGCAATGGGTGGGGACCGGGGGGGGGGGGTTATTTTACTAGTGACTGGGCAGCAATAGCTGTCGAGTCACTAGTAATTTTAAATTTAAGGCGATATTAATCGCTGAACCCCAAACATACAGTGGAATGTCCGTGTTCGGGTCCGGGGTCCAAAAATCATAATGTTCGGTACGAACCCAAACTTTACGGTTTACTGGTCTGTGGCATGACCTGAGATAGAAGGTCTTCTTCATTTAGACAGAGGTTAGGTGAAGGGGCTACAGCAATGGATTTACATAAAGGTGGCTTGGGTTCCTGGCAGGCTGATATAAAATCAACACCTCTTGGCTTTGGGTTGACTAGGATGGTCCCCAGAGTGACATCAGCTGGAAAAGTTCTGCATGAGGTGAGGAAATTAGGTTCTCCATACCCCTCTTCACCAGAACTATCAGGCAGACATTCCAAACTGGAGGAAACAGGTTTTTGGGACTGATGTCTCATCACTCACCGAAATGCAGTTGATGGCTTAGGTTGCAGTGCCATCGTCCTCCTCTTGTGAATAGGTAATGGTGGTCGAATATGGCAGTAACTTATATAGTGCCCAGAATCTCCACAGTAAAAGCACAAGTTGAGGTTCCTGTGCCCGGACCATTCTGCATCTGAGAGTGGACCTCTGGCTCTCTTCTTTTCAGGAGAAGGCGGTGCCTTGCCAATAAGGCCAAGGCTGGGATGTGATGCAGATGGAGACCCACATTGCTGGTATGCTTTTTGGAAATTCTATACTGATTCTTGGAGTGCAGCTCTGGTGCCGAATTCACCCTGGTCAGCTTTTGTGAATTGGAAGACTGGGTAGCAGTAAAAGCTGACCTCAAGAGACTTACCTCTTCCTGGAGCAAAGAAAAACTTTTCTGCAGCACCTGAATATACTTTGATAGTGTCCCCACCTGCTCTATCAAAAGCATAATAGCATAAGTACTTGCGGACTCCATAGTATGGCTGGAACATTCTGTCACTGGCATGGATGCCAGTTCTGGCTGGAATCCAGGTGCAGAGGCCGGAGCAGGTGTGATACCCTGTGCAGGGTGACCAAATACCTTAAGACTTCACTATTAATGACTGAAAAGAAATGGGTGTGGCTTAAATAGAAGTAAACTGACAAGGCAGAGGGAATGAGAGAAAACCTGGAATGAAACCTAAGGACAGGCAGAAGGGAAAACATAACAGGAATACAGGGCAGGACAGCAATACAGGGTAGGACAGGAATAAGCATAAATAAAAAACAAGAAAGCAAAGCAACAAGTTTACAGAAATGCCTGGACACAGCCTGGATGAGTCTGCACAAGGGTGCATGGTTACACAAACCATTAGTTGCACATAAAACAAAAATGTTTAAAGCCAACTGTCAGCAAAAGTTAAGTTATGTTTAACAGAAAGATCATCAGATGCATCAAGTGAAGCATTTCAAAATCTATAAATGGACTGTATCACCTAATCATTGTTTTTACTGGGAATGTAAAGAGTAAAAAAAAAATTGAAACTGATTTATACAAAATTGCAAATAAATGCCTAATTTATCAATGTTTTTGAAGCCAATAGGTGTGAGTTGGCTATTAGGACACCTTCTTCTGCTGTAGACTTACTGAAACAGGAATGGACACTGAGTGTCAGGGGCCGTTATGGCCCTATAAGTTTTCCATTAGACCTGCACCAGACCGAATGATAAAATATAATTATTTTGACTTTATTTTTTAATAAATATATCAAAGTTTTAAGACACATTTGACATTTTAATGTTACCACTGTTATATATTACTATTATAGTACTGCTTTAATATACACGTAAACTATATTATTGGATGATAGTTATCCATTGTATTCCCTCCGGGTTTTTTTTTTTTGCTATTTCTCTTCTGTATTATTGAAAAATGTCTTAATAAAAAAATGCCTAATTGAGAAGAAAAATGGTTTTTTTTTTTTTTAACCCCTTAGTGACAAGACATTTTCACCTTGACTTTCCCTTGGTGACAATGGCTGTTTTGACATTTCTAGGGTGTTTGTGTTTAGCTGTAATTTTTTTCTTTCTCACATACAGTACCCACACAAATTATATGTTGTTTTTATCGTCATAAGAAGGGCTTTCATTAGATACCATTATGTTCATCATATCTTATAATTTACTACAAAACAAATCATAAAATATGATGAAAAATTTAAAAAAACCCACTTTTTCTAACTTTGACCTAAAATATAATTTACAAAAATAAAATCATTAAAAAAGACCCCGTCTAAATAGTTTTTTAAATGTTCTCCCGAGTTCAAAAATATGCATGTTTCCATATTTTTCGGTATTTTTTTGCGAGTTATGGGGCAAAAACCAAAAATAGTGTTTTTTGTTTTTTTCCTATATTGATCTTTTGACCCCAACCCGAACCCAAAATTTAACCCTAACACTAAATTTAACCCCAACTCTAATCCTTATTATATCCATTAATATTTTTTAATTTTTATTTAATTTTAACCCTATTCCTTATGCTAAAAATTATTTAATTTTAACCCTATGGGCTAATCTATCTATATAACCTGTTTTTAATTAATTAAATATGCATTAAATATTTTCCATTGCAATGCTACTTAACTACCACTAGGGGCAGTCAAGAAGCATATTCAGAGCGACGGAAGTGAAGTTACTTTCACTTCCGAAGCTCAGACCGGCAGAGGACTTAGCCATATTGACGGAGCCCCATCTCCGTGGGGCGATCGTGGGTGCCCCAAAACAGAAATTTCGTCGCTGGCTATTGCCTCGACATCGAGGCAATAGACCAGCACCATTAAATCGGTTTTTGCGATCGCTTGAAAAACCGCTTGATTCACCGCAGGACGTGCCAGGCATGTCCTTTGTCGTTAAGGGAGTTTCTCCCAAGACGTGCCTGGCACGTCCTTTGTCGCGAAGGTGTTAAATGGTTGTATAGCTCTATCAGAGGGCTGACATCTTGGGTCAGATGAGTGGGGACCTGAAACAATAATTCTGTCGGAGGGGAAGGGGGCACCTAGAAAATTTGTTCAGTAAGGGGCCCTGAATTTTCTGGTGGCGCCCCTGCTTCCATGTGTCCCTATCATCCAGTGCTCTAAATATAAACAGGCATAAACACTGCTCTTGGTGGACATTTACT
Source organism: Pelodytes ibericus (assembly GCA_036172795.1). Taxonomy (NCBI): domain Eukaryota; kingdom Metazoa; phylum Chordata; class Amphibia; order Anura; family Pelodytidae; genus Pelodytes; species Pelodytes ibericus. Next base: position 131,663,120 of record CM069860.1, on the reverse strand, counting down.
GAACTTTGTGTCAGACAATTTAATGATGTAATATGGACATTCACACACTTTGCCTATACCTTAAAATAAAGATAAATAAAGATAAATTTGTTTTGATAATTGGAATGTAAGATATGAAATTTGATAGTGTTTATTAATGTCTGTTTTTTTTTTGTTTTTTTTTTCTCTCGTTATTAGTGTTTCATTTTTCGCACTTAATGCACTTAATACTAAAGGTAGCCTCTACACACTTGTGATAATGGGAATGTAAGATATGAAATCTGATTGTGATTATTAATGTCTGCTTTTCCTTTTTCTCTTTTTTGGTCTGTTATATTCTTTTCCTCCCTCTTGGATATTAGTGTACTATTTATTGCACTCGTTGCACTCAATACTAAAGGAAGCCTCTACACACTTTTTGATAATTGGAATGTAAGATATGAAATTTGATAGTGTTTATTAATGTCTGTTTTCTCTGTTTTTTTTTTTTTCCCTTTCTACTTATTTCCTGCACTTTATGCACTTTATACTAAGTGAGGCCCACACATACCCCTGGTAATCGTAGCTTAAGAGATGTAATTTGACCATTAACATTACTGTTTGCTCTTCCGTAGTTTTTCTTCTCATTCCTGGTACTCATTGCACTTAATCACTAAATTTAGGCCTCACACACCTCCTGATAATTGGACTGCAAGATATGCAACTTGACTGCTAGTATTAGTGTTTTTCTTCCCCTAGTTTATTTTTTTTTTTCTCCCTTGTTTTCTGTTCTGAACGCATTTAATACTACTAGAGGCCCGTATATACTCTAGATAATTCGAGTGTAAGACATGAAATTCTGATTGATAATTTGTTTGTTTTTTGCTCCTTTTTTTTTTTTCTTCTTTCTGTCTTTCCCTTCCTTTGCTTTTCCTCTTTTCATTTAGCGTTCCTCCTCCTCCGCTGAGGGGGGGCAACATTGAATGAATCTGATTCGTAAATAATCTAAGAGTTTTGGGGCGTGAAATAGTGGATGTTCTGTGATAAAGCAATGTTGGCTTTATGGGGGAGATCGCACGGGGTCCCTTCTTCCGGACCCGACCGCAATGTGTAGCCTTTGGGGGATACGGGAGGCAACTGGGTTCAGGGTCGGGAGAGATATACGCCCTCTCCCCATCAGTCAGAAAGATTAAGTAATCACTGTTTAGCCCGTGGGTGCTCTTCAAACTTTTCCCGGATGGTTCAGGGAATAGGGCCCTTTAGCGGCCAGGGAACTAGTATCCCGGGCTTTTTGGAAGGGAGATATGTATGTGGAGTGAATGATGAATGGTTAAGTAAGTTTGATATGAATGGTGGATCGAGTGATAGTCCCCTCCTCCCCCGAGGGGGGGAATGCTGCCCTCCCCCGCGGCCTCCAATACAGCCGATACACCCATACGATGACACTTAGACTCGCATCCATAAACTCACGGGGACTAAATTCACCGCATAAAAGATCTTATCTTTACGACATGCTGATAACAGAAATGATAGACATTGCTTTTGTCCAGGAATCACATTGGATGAGAAATCAAAAGCTGCACTGGAGGTTTAAAAGATATCCGTATGTCTTTCAGTCCGTCCTGCCGGATAAAAAAAAAAGGGGAGTCGCAATAATAATAACCAACAAACACAAATTCGAATACATCTACCATGAAATAGATCTTGAGGGCCGACGGTTAATACTGATATGCCAAATCAATGATGTGATGTATACATTCATGAATCTATACGCACCCTCTGACCACTCCGCCCAATTTGTCAGAACGTCTCTGCAGAGACTTGATGAAATAGCTAAGGGCTTGGTGGTCATCGGGTGCGACATGAACTCTATACTAGATCCTGTATTAGATAAATCCCCCCCCCATTAAGTGGTAAAGGGCTGCAGGAATACAGGAGGAGGGCTGACAGACTCGCAGAAATACTGGCCCGGTTCAATTACTTTGATATATGGAGAGTCCAGAACCCGGACAGAAGGGAATATACGTTCCACTCCATGGTGCATTCTTCATATTCACATATTGATTTTTTTCTTATGCTGGGTCCAACCCTAGACCGGTGTGCCCGGTCCCGGATTGGTCCCATCACCTGGTCTGACCATGCTCCGATCTATATTGAGATTCATCAGAATCCGGAGTATGGTTCGAGAAGATCTTGGAGACTTAATGAAACCTTACTCGCATCAGATAAGAATCGTCTAGATTTGACAAGTCAGGCACTACTTTTCCTGCAGGAAAATGATACTGGGGACACCTCGGACACCAATCTTTGGTGTTCGCTCAAGTGCTTTCTACGCGGCTATCTAATCAAACAAGGAGCCTGGACTAACAGGATGAGAGGAAAACCATTGGCTGATCTCCACATTGCCCTGGCGGGACTAGAGAGACGGAATAAATTAAACCCATCCCCCCAGGGCAGTGTGAAAATTGCCAAGCTAAGATGGGAGATTACGGCGAAGTTGCGCGAAAAGGAAGAATTTGCAATGGGGAGACTCAGACAAAAATGGTTTTCCACCAACAACCAAGTTGGACGGGACCTAACTAACAAGTTGAGATACACTAAACAAAAAAATAGGATAAAAAAAATTATCTTTAAGGGTAAAACTAATTTAACACCTAGAGACATTACAAATGCATTTCGGACATATTATGAGGAGTTATATAATTTACCGGAAACCAACATAGAGCAAGGGGAAATAGTCACGTTCCTGGAAAGTCTCAGTCTCCCCACGATCTCAACCGAGAAACTGGAGGCACTGAATAGACCATTTTCGCAATCCGAGATCTCACAGGCAATTCAAGAGCTAAAGCCCGGAAAAGCCCCCGGTCCAGATGGATTCTCCGCAGTTTTTTATAAAATCCTTGACCCAGTCATTGCCCCCCTCCTGGCCAAAGTCTATAATGCTATCGATGAGGATACGATTTTCCCAGTTGAAATGTTGGAAGCCACCATAATTCCGATTCTAAAACCTGGAAAGGATCCAGCCAAGGTCACAAACTATCGCCCGATTTCTCTTATTAATCAGGATATAAAAATATACTCCAAAATCCTGTCCCAAAGATTTAATCAGGTCATCCTTGGTCTGGTGGCCCCAGACCAGGTTGGCTTTATGCCAGGGAGATCGGGCGAGGATAATGTCCGGAGGGTCCTCGACATCTTGGATATAATCCATCGGAAAAGAATCCCGTCGATCCTTCTTGCGCTGGATGCCGAGAAGGCATTCGATCGAGTCAGTTGGAAGTACATGGCGGAGACCCTCCGGGCATTTGGACTGGCTGGATCCTTCCTCGATAAAACTCTGGCTCTGTATACCAATCCGAGAGCAAGAGTTGGTGGCATGTTAACAGAATCTGGGTTTTTTGATATCAGAAATGGGACTCGTCAGGGGTGTCCCCTAGCCCCATTAATTTATGCTTTATCGATAGAGCCACTTGCCGCGATGATACGGAGCTCGAATGATATCCATGGAATTGGCATAGGTAGTGACATACATCTTATTATGTTATATGCAGACGATATCTTGCTGACCTTGTCTTCTCCCCAAATATCAACTCCGGTAATGATGGAAACAATCTCTAAGTTCTCGCAGTTTTCTAACTACCAACTCAACCTGACAAAAACACAGGCTATCACACTCTATCTGGACTCTAGTCAGGGGGACATATTAAATTCCATAGGACTAAAAATAAGTAAGAATACTCCAATAGACTACCTGGGAATTAAAATTACTGAAAATTTGGACAATATTGTCCAGACTAACTATTCACAGCTCCTCTATGAAATCAAAAACATTCTGAATACATGGAGGTCTTTGGAACTCTCATGGCTGGGCAGACTAAATATTATAAAATCCTATATTCTTCCAAAAATCGTTTACTTGCTCCGCGTGATACCATACAGAGTCCCACTGGATACACTGAGACAATTCGAGAGAGAGTTTCTGAGGTTTGTCTGGAGCTCCGGTAGAGCTAGAATAGCAAAGATAGAGATAAAAAGAACACTCCAAAAAGGAGGCCTGGGATTCCCAGATCTGATCAGACTGCAAAACGCATGCCAGTTAGCTAATGCCCTGGCATGGAGGACTTAGAGGGCGGATAAATTGGGATGGATCAATATAGAGAGAGCTGAAGCGGCCAACACCGACCCATACTTATACCAGTGGTTGAGCCCAGATAAGTACAGGAAAATAAGGCCTCCTAATAGAATCACCAGAACACTCATGCAAAATCTATATAGATTACGGAGAATCATGAGGACTTCGAATAGGATTACATATGATACTCCCCTAGCCGCAATCTCCCTGATGATCCATGATATAGATCTCAAAGGATGGGAGAACTGTGGAATTTCCCAAGTGGCCGACATACTTGAGGACAACCATTTTTGTTCCTTTCCGGAGCTCCAGACAAACTTCAACCTCCCTAATGCGGAGTTATTCTCTTATCTACGATTAAAGCACTTCTTCGCTGGGAGTGAGATCATTCCCGCAGATAACTGGGGTGACTTCCTGGAGGCAGTAACATTGGCACCAGAGAGGTTGATCTCTAAGATCGTAGCGTTCCTCGAGAGCTTACAGACTCAAACCAAACCGAGGGCAATGGAAAAATGGGAAAGAGATCTGTCACTGACCGAGCCACAGCAGAAATGGAAAAACGCGTGGCAAGCCACCAGGAAGGCAACACATTGCGTAAACCTCCAGGAACAGTATTTTAAACTGATATATCGGTGGTACCTGGTTCCCACACGCCTATTTAAGTTCAACCATGTACCAGATGACCTGTGCTGGAGGGACTGTGGGGCCCAGGGAACACAGATCCATGTATGGTGGGAGTGCCCAAGGCTGAGGGTACTGAAGGCTAATTTAACCGATAGATGTCAAGATATCTTCGGTACACCACTTCAGTTATTCCCTCAAACCTTTCTGCTCCACTGGGATGTCCCATACACGGACAAGTATAATAGAATCCTCTTCATTAATATATTAATGGCAACAAAAATGTGCATGGCCAGATATTGGCGAAGACCCGATGTTCCATCTTGGTCAGAAATTGAAAGTCAGTTGGATATCCAGGCCGGGGGAGAAAGATACTTTTATAGAAGGGACAAAAAAACAAGAGAACAATACAATAAAATCTGGACTACCTGGATTAAGTCTGGTAGAGTCCCGGTGAGTAGGGAAAAGGAAAACATCAAACAGTCAAAACGGTGGAGGTCGGGGGGCGGGGCCCCCGCCCCGGGGGAGAGGGGACGGAATGATTGTGGAAAGATGAGGGTGAATGGTTGGATGATAGAGATGCCTCGGAGATGGGTGGACGAAACAGCGTATACCTAGTAGAAAATCCATGGGGGACAGACGACCAGGTGCATCCCGTAGCCCTCCTGAGATAGCTGCAGACATTGCCAAAGGACAACGGAGGACGGGCCTCGGGGTAACGAGAATACTAGTCCCCTGATTGATCTGAATGCTCTTTACCGATGCTGTTGTTTAAGAACAATCTGCCCCCAGGGGAGTATTAACATCTCGAGAATGGTATAGATGGATGATATTGTCTTTGGTTAACTTTCTCTGCCTAATATTGTATAAATTGAAATAAAATTGTAATAAAGATGAATTTAAAAACGAAAATGTCTTGTCACTAAGGGGTTAAATGGTGGTATTTGCAATACTGTATATGTACTAATCATATCACCAGTCTTTGTCAAATTTTGTGGTAGTAATTTTTTTGGAGTTTTCTTTCCACATACATTGTACTTCAGGCATGAATTCATAGATTCTGGTATTTGTCACTGCCAAACAACACCCCAATATGTGTTCAGCAACATCTCCCGAGTACAGCGATACCATCCATGTATAGGTTTGTTTGGGGGGTAAAAGGCAACATTTGTGAGGTGCGCATCTCAGTGTAACAACTTGGAATTTTGATACGTAGTCAACCTGCGTCCATATCCTATATGGGATATATATCTTTGAAGCCAGCCAATATAATTTATAAAGACACCGATTTATGCATTATGCACTCTTTCCATTTATTCCCTCAGTAGCAAAAGGTTAGAACATAGTAAAAAACAAGCATAAAAAACAACCAATCACAACTTACTACAAACTCTGCTCCTCCCCCTATAAAAGGACCAACCTGCATCGACTCCTCCATTTTCTTTGCTGCTCCCTCGGCAGTTAAGTATTTTCAATTGACCTTATTTTCTGTATGTTACTTGTATTTTATCTGTTTTGTTTGTGTTTTTGGTCCTTTGGGGGCGGTTGTGTCCCCAGGACCTTCATTCTGTTACGCTATTTTTATCTCGGCATTTGCCCGTTACTCACAGGTAGGTTTCTCACTTTGTGGATGTTATTGACCCTCTTCAAGGTAAGTCACTTGTACCTGCATTTTTTTCCCCTAGAATTGACTGAACCGGAGACAGTTTACTTTAATTTTCTACTGCGGCTGAAGCAGATGCCATTTTAGGGTCCGTTTCACGCCTTGGAGTTCTAACGACCTCCAGCAGTGCCTTTGCAGTGAGAATCGCGCATGGTTTCCCATTTTTCTCTCCAAACAGGTTTTCATTTTTCCTTAGCGTTCTATCTCTGGTATTAAATCATTGCACTGTTTATATTTGCTGCATTTAGGCACTATAGATCAATATGGTTAGCTCTAAAGAGATAACTACTAGATCAAGGACTGAGGATACCCTGCGTGCACCACCTACCCAGCCGTATACTGTTATGTCAGACAGGGTGATCAGATGCCTGATCTGTGTAACCCTAATGATTTCCACACACTATTTGTTAATATGGCCTCATTCCTTTCCTCAGTCCTGCGAGCTTCCCAAGTTCCTGATTATCAGCGTGAGGGGCCACAATGTGCATGATAACTAGTAGGTGAAGTTAGGGTCTCAACCCATTGAGTTTGCTTTCATTTAAACAGTGCTTAGCACAGTTTTTAAGAGGTAAAACCACATCAGGCAGACTGATAAGACTGGTATGTAATGCTAGGGAGAGCCAAACTAGGTGTATTGTAATACTAGAAAAAAAGAAGTCAATCATGAAATTAACTAATGGCATCCCGTGGTTTAAAGACCAGTTTTCATGGAGCAATAAAATCAAAAGTACACTAGTCACATGAGATTTACACACATATCTAACATATAATATATTTAATAAAGTAGCAAAAATGTGTTCAAAGGCCAGTGTCATCAAACAACCAACAAATGCTGACCAAGCTAGCTATAGCACATTGCACATAAATGACAATAAAGATAAACAAGATGTCACAAAGATATCTACCTGCCACTACCAATGAGTTTACCCCATCGCCATGGAAACAACGTTTGCGTCTCCACATTACATGGCTGCATCTTTGCGCAGTCACAGTCTAATCCCCATTGATACTTCCCATGCACATGAACGTTGAGCATTGCCTCTGCAGCATAAACGTCATATTTTGTAGGTCTGGTCTCCATCTACCATGATGTGTCATGGAGTACTTGTCATGTAATGGGAGTGCATGGGATCTCTGCACCCTTGGGGAAATACCGTATTTACTTGAATCTAATGTGCATCTTTTTTCACAAAATTGTGTCTCCAATATTTGAATGCGCATTAGATTCGATGGCGCATTAGATTCGCATATGTTTTCTGTTGCAACTCAAACCCCAAAAACTAAATTTTGCTGTTATCAAAAAGGAAAGCACAACGCAATAAAGACAAACTGCGCATGCGCACTACCATCTCTTACTTATAGAAATGTGTTTATTTTATTTATCTAACATTTCATTTATAATTTCTACTTTGTCTTTTATTTCTTTATTATCGCCTTTCTCGTCTGCCTTATTATGTTCTGGTATTTTCATTAAGGACTTTGTTTTCTTTCTCAGACGGTAATACATGACCCTGTATGAGGAATAAAGCACAAGCAAAATATTTTAATTACCTTTTTATCCCCCAAATTCAAATGCATTTCAGTGAGTGTACTGTTTTCAGGTCAAATTTGTGGCAAATAAGTTAAATAAAGCTTTTCTAATGGCTGAACACATTGTAACATTGCTGTGTATTGCATGTTTAAACGTTGCAGGAATAAAGTATTAAAGGAGCACTCTGATTACCCACTATTTTGCTTGTTACTTCTTTGAATGCCTACAGAGGAAAAATATAACTACTGCTCTGCTGAAAAATCGCTCATGTTATTTTAATTGGTTGTATAGCTCTATCAGGGGGCTGACATCTTGGGTCAGATGAATGGGGACCTGAAACAATAATTCTGTCGGAGGGGAAGGGGGGACCTAGAAAATTTGTTCAGTAAGGGGCCCTGAATTTTCTGGTGGCGCCCCTGGTTCCAAGTGTCCTTATCATCCAATGCCCTAAATATAATCAGGGATAAACACTGCTCTTGGTGGACATTTACTGGACTTTGTGTCAGACAATTTAATGATGTAATATGGACATTCACACACTTTGCCTATACCTTAAAATAAAGATAAATAAAACCAAATTTCACTGATTTAGACACTTGTCATTTGTACTCAATATTGGATATGCACCACATATGAACCTCTGCTTCAACTAATCAATTTGAAAAAAGCTTACCCTAGAATAACTCCTGTTACAGAGCCTGCGCACAGCAATATATTACAGAATACCATGAAGAATATTAAGGGTTTTAGTTCACGTTCATCCTTCAATTTCTGGAGTATTTCTGCATAAAAAATGACCTGGGGATCAAAGTCTTTACATCCTTGTTCTTCTTGTGTTCTTTCCTCTATTTCTGTTTCTTCCTTGTTTGTTTTCATTGTCTCTAAACTAACTAATTCATTCTCCTCATCTTCATCCTTTCCGTCTGATCCTGTGACCTTTGGAGTGTCAGTTCCACTTTTATTGTCTTCAGTCTTTTCTTGGGCCATGCTTTCTGCAACTGTGACTGCTGTGGGCACAAAACATGTTTAACACTGAGAAAACGTAGGGCCCCTACATACAAACAAAATCCAATGTGTGTAGGGTTGCCACTTTTTCATCAAAACAATGGTACTCTCCATAGCGGTAAAATACCGGCCAGGTGGCAATCCTAAATGTGTGTGGAATTCTCACCTTCTATGCACAGTGTTTTTTTTAAGTGTCTCTTGCAGAAATGACATGGTATCAAACATACCTTACAGCATCCAATAATGCCTAGCATACTGCCTGCATGTTAGGCATTGTAGGATACAGTTGTACTATTCTGAATCGGGGGGATCTGTGCTAATTTGTTTTGACAGTCATCTCAGATATTTAAAGGGACAGTCTAGTCCCCAAACTCACTTTGGTGCAAGATGAAGATTACTGCTTGTATAGTGGACAGGCTGTTTTTCAATGTGATTTGATGCAGGCTTTCTGTATAGATCACATGTTTAATATTTCACTCAAGCCCTGTCCAGTGATTACTCTTCATGTTTACTGCAGGTGCAGCAGCACTGATTGTATAGACCCTGAGGATATAAACTTTTGTTTCATATAGTCACTTCCTGTGCTCCTCAAATTGATTATATTGTCAAACATACTTTGAAAGCACATTAATAGTTATGCATTTTAATGAAAATGCATAACTAAGACTAGTTAGTTGAAAAAAAGGTTCCCTAAACTGGCCTAGAACTTGATGGTGTTGCATGTTGCAAGGTGCATCATCTAGCTTCTCCACAATCTCTTGAATATATGGGAATGCCCTAAGATTAAAATTTGCAAGAATTCACCTAGGGGCAATTTTTGGACTTTATGACAGTTGGCTGTTGTGTGAGACTGTTGTGTCACCTAAGCATTGTTTATACATTGTTTATACAGAATGCACAGATTAAAAAACTGACCAAAAATAATCTATAGAGTTAATGATCTAACTAAATTATAGGAGTAAAATATACTCTAAATGTATTTATGGCATAACATGTGGGTTGATATGTATATTAACTACTTTCAAACAAAAATATGTAATTTGCATATCAAGCCTTTCCTGAACAGGAGACATTATAGACATGTTAAATACACATTTTCTAAACATTATTTAATTTGCTTGTAATTCACATTCATAGTACATAAAATGAGTCCCTTTAAACTCTATGTTTGACAATACTCACCTGAACTCTCATCTTCTCCCAGGACATGGATCTTGATTACTGGGATTGGAGTTTGCCGTACCCCATTAACACTAAGCCGAACTTCATAGGTGCCACTGTCATTCATGTAGGTGGGGTTTATGACAAGAGAGCAATTTCCTTCAGGAACAAGGGACACGAAAAGCTGAGCTCTGTTATTTGGGTCCTTCACTGCTTCCAAAACGGTGTCATATAAACGGAGGATTGGTTTATATGTATCTGTTTTTTCCGGGGTCATCCCCCATTCCAACAGTATCTCATTACTATGAAGGACTTGGTCTGTGTAGAAGCGGCAGGGGATAAGTAGTCGCGAAGGTGAATGAACATCCATTTCATCTGTCGACAGACTGAGATTTCTGATCACCAGAGCTGGAAGATATTTTTTAAAAAGTTTTTCCCTCTGAAACAACTCAATTAATCAAGACATAACTTAAAATAAACTTGACAACTGACCAGATTACATTTACTCTGAATTTATTTTTCTAAGAACACCAGCCACTCGTGAGTGGTATCCTTAACTAACAAATTGTTTACGTGTTTTATTATTAGTATTATTATAAAGCAGGTTTTTATTTATTTAGCCGTATTTCAGGGATTGGTTTGATTCAGCTATTATTTGCCCGATCCAAATGCAATTCAGAGCAAATCGTTCTATACTGTATAGAGCCTATAGTTTTATATTTAATTATCTTAATTTTATTTGTATACATGCGTATGTTTATGTGAATACTTGTGTTTGGCCTATGACCCATACCGCGGCTCCTAGATTTCAAACAAATTTGTGTAGCCTTGCATTTGTTCACCCCTCCATTAAAAGAAAAGCCAGTACATAAATAAATATCTTCATCGCTACTGAAAACACTAAAATGTGGTTATAACTACAGGTCACATGTTGGTAAAAGCTGCACAAGGATTTATGGAATAATTAGCCATCTCATGGTAATTGATACTGTAAAAGGAACCCCTGCACTCTCATAAATGATCACAGAATGTGTAGTCAACAACATCATAGACCTGATCATTACCAGGATCAGGTCCTGATATTTAATTTCAGTCTTTCCCTGCCCTATGGATGGGAGGAATCGTTTCTTGCCTTGTGTGTAATCAAAAGGACTCCCTACAAATGCCAATAGGCAATCTAATTTGCAATAACCTAATTTCTGGCTAAAGTAACAGAATGCACTTTATTCAGGAGCAGCTTGCAAATGCCTTACTAACATTAGTAGAAAATGTGTGCAATTGTAAATCTTGACTTACCGGATGTGAGATGGAAGCACAAAAAGAAAAATCCAGAGGTTACAAGGAACATACTTTTGTCAGTTATCATTCCAATTTCAGTTTTATGACCTCTGTTCTGAAAATAGTGAAAACAAATCTTTATTTACAGATGCCCTTATGCACCACACACCTGCCTCATTCAAAACAGGCTAACATGCAGGGTATCTAATGATTTGAAAATTAACACTGTGAAAACCAATCCTGAGTCATCAGTGGAATGATGCCATAGTGATATCACAATAAGGCTCAGTGTTCCAATTGTCTTACCTAGCCAAACTTATAATCATCATTTATCTGCAATCATACAAATGACCCAGTAAGGTTGAAATTATTATTACATATTATTCCTTAAAGAGGAATTAAAACCTAAACATTAAAAAGGTTTCCCTCACACTCCCCTTTTATCGTGGTGCAATGTGCTGGAACAAAAAACATAACTATAAATCATCAGCACATTTTGCGCTCCCACTTATACTACAATGCAGACATCTTGTGTCTCCCTCACTCTGCCTGCTCCCTCCTACTCAAGTGTCAGACTTAAATTACTTATTAAAGTACTTTACAATGCAAATTTTAAATTTTGCATTGCTTAACATATGAAAAATTTACACTTAGATGAATTTGTGAAATTACAGCAGTTTTCAAGAAAGCAGGACTGCCCCACACTAGCTGAGCAAAAGTAAATTTCTCCTTTTTTTTCTCTGCATCAATGAGAATAATGCCATTCAAATGAATAAGATGTCCTGTTTCCTATGTGTACAACCGCATGGTTACTTAGATTCCACACAATGTACTCTATGCCACCATTAGAGCAGTGCAGGAAATGACTAAATGAAACAAAACTGATACATGCTCAGTGTGGTAGTACCTGTAGTATACTGGGGGGGTGGGGGGGGGGCTAGAGTATAATATATAAAATTTGATTTATGCAGAATGCCTGCATCAAATCACACTTGAAAAAAAACGTGTGCACTATTCAGCCAGTAGTCTTCCACTTGCACCATAGTGAGAATGGGGGCTAGGCAGTCTATTTTTAAATGAGAAGCAATGCATTTTTTGTATTTTGATTCTTACTGATTTCCTACTTGCACTTAGTTGAGCTTGTTGACCTTTCTTTGTTTGGTTGCAGCTTCCTCCCCAGGAGCTAATTTGGAAGATTATTGTTTGGATCTCCTCCAAAACATGAAAGGACAACTACCTTATAGAGTCCTGTCTGCTTGTATAGCCCTATCAAGGGGCAGGCGTCTTGGGTCAGATCTTCCTTTATGTGACCCAAGTTACTAAACAACATTAAGTTATACAAGCACAGAAGGCTCAATAAGTTACTTTATTTATATTCTTTCATTAAAGCATTTCCATTTAAAATGCCTGAATTTGATGCAATCTGTCATTTAACCCCTTAGTGACATGACTTTTTTGGCTTGTCCGACGCGTCGAGGTGTTTGTGTTTTGCTGTATTTTATTTCTGTCTCATTTTGTGTACCCACACAAACTATATATCGTTTTCATCATCATAAGAAGGGCTTCCTGTTACTACCATTATTTTGATAATATCAATAATTTGAAATAAAATTAATAAGAAAATATATATATTTTTTATGACATTTATTTGAAAAATCGTGTGCTCATCTACAAGAGACAACAAAAATACACTGCTAAATATTTTTTAATATATCAAATCAAATCAAAAAATATCAATCAAAAAATGAAATTACAATCTACTTCCGTCAATGCTGCTGAGGCTGAGTGCGCCTGCTACTGCGCGACCCATTGCCTACTTAATCAATGCGTCCCTGTCCTCCGGTTATGTTCCCAAATCCTGGAAAAAAGCCAGAGTTATCGCCATTCACAAAAATGAGGATGTAAACTTAGTGTCAAACTACAGGCCTATTTCACTGCTACCCATACTTTCTAAAATCCTGGAAAAATGTGCCCATGATCAACTGTGCAAGTATTATCAACTCTCCAACTATCTAACCTCGCTTCAATCTGGGTTTAGGTCAAATCACTCCACGATAACTGCCCTCTTAAAGGTGAGCAATGACATTCAGAGTGGTATGGAGAGGGTGAAATCACAGGTGCAGTTTTCCTAGACTTTGTAAAGGCGATTGACACAGTTGATCATGAGCTTCTGCTAAACAAGCTAAGTTGTTCCGGTGTAAATGAGAGGTCGCTCTGCTGGTTTTGTTCATACTTGTCTGATAGAACTCAATATGTGTCCATGGCTGATACTGCCTCCCTCCCGTTGCCAATCAAGTGTGGAGTGCCTCAAGGATCCGTTCTTGGACCTCTGCTATTCTCGCTATTTATAAGTGATCTACACTCGGTGTGTGACCTGGCTCATGTGCATATGTATGCTGAAGATACGTCATTTATACTTGCGGTACTCAACTAGCGCAAGAGGAGTCCGTGCTACAGGATCAGTTTTCTAAAGTGGTAAATTGGATAGCTAACAACAAATTATTCCTCAATGATGAAAAAACTGTGACCATGTTGTTTGGGGCAAATGCCAAACTACTTAAATTAAACAATCCTCAATTAACCATCAAGACCAAAACCAGTTATAACCTGACCCAGGTAAACTCATATAAGTATCTTGGCATGTGGCTAGATCCAAACCTATCTTTTGGTCTCCATATTGATAAGCTTGTGTCAAAGCTATATCCTAGGATCGGCTTTCTATATAGAAACAAATCTAACCTAGATTCCACGGTAAGGAAACGTATTGTGCAGCAAATGTTAATGCCGATCTTAGATTATGGAGATGTTGTGTATGATTCTGCCCCGCAGACCCATCTCGATAAACTCGACACTATGTACAATACATTGTGTCATATTGCGCTACAGTGTGATTATAACACGCATCACTGTAAAATGTTAAAAGAGTTAAATTGGCTGACGTTTGCCTCCAGGCGTACTCTCCACCTAGCTTGCTTAGTGTATAACCACTTCTCTGGAACGCTCCCCCCCTACCTGAGCGGCATGCTCACTCTTACTCCCTGCACATCCCACAATCTCAGATCCTGCACCAACCCTTCACAAGCGATTCACCACTTCAAAAAGGAAGCAGGTCGAGGTGCGTTCTCTTTCAGAAACTCCTCATATGTGGAACAGCCTTCCCGTTTCTGCTAAATCATCATTTACTCTAACATCCCTGAAAATAAGTATCTCCCTTATCCTCAAAACAAATTGTACCTGTTATTAGTTTACAAACTCTTTCGTATACTGTACATGTTGTTCCTTTTTTGTATCAATAATGATTTACCCTGTGTGTTCTCCTTCCAACTTGTTTAATATATGTATGTATTTATTTTTGAATCTACTGTTAAATGTGTAACTCTGTGTAACTCCATTCTGGACTGGGTATCCAGGACATACTTGAAAACGAGAGAAATCTCAATGTATTCTTCCTGGTAAAACACTTTCCAAATAAATAAAAAATGTCTGAAATAGCCCACGTTTTATGTTTTTGTGCCTTTTGATTCATGTTACAGTGTCAGAACTAGTAGTGCAAAGCTATTTCAAAATCTTTTTTTTTTTCAAAATTAGCCACAGTGACATTGTAACACTGATATCTGTACTAAATCAATGAATGACCCCCAACATGTACATATTTTTGAAAACTAGACAACTCAGGGCATTTAACTAGCCATTTTTACCACAAATCTTTGCCAAAGTTTGCAACAAAAAGTTGTTGTTTTTTTAATTATTCATATAGATTGCAATTTAGGTAAACATTACCTTAAAATGTGAAGGGGTATTTCCAAATGACACCTCAATATATGTTCAGCTACAACTCCTGAGTACAGAGATACCACCCATGCAGGGCCGGACTGGGAACAAAAACCAGCCCTGGAAATATTTGTATACCATCCCCATAGCATTGCGTCAGTAGATTATTGTTTAGAAAAGGGAAAAACATGCATTTTTAAACACATTTGAAGTTATAGATAAGACTGATATATACACCTGCACAGGACAATATATAGCCCCCAGTATGTACACAAGGTTACATGTATTGCCCTGTAAAGAGGTATATATCAGTGCATGAGCTATAACCTTGCTTACATGCTGCTGTGTAAATATAGACTTATCTCAGCATCCAAATTGCACTGACATGGTGTGCCCCAGCACCCAGGACTTGCCCCAGCACCCAGATTGAACTCACAGCACTTGCCCCAGCATCCAGAATTTGACCCAGCACTAATAGTGCCCTCACAGGACTTGCCCTATCACCCAGGAGGAATTACCCTAGCACGCAGATGGACACCCAATCAATGGTGCATGCAGGAAAGAAAAGGTGCCAGATATGACATATTGTGCCACCAGTGGCTGATCCTACCCTCAACAACAAATACAGTGTCTCACACACATACACAGTCACATACACAACAGAGCTACAAAATCAATAGAGCTGTCAAGAGCGAGTCCCCTGCGGTTTTTATTGCCGGGAAGCACTGCGATATACCCATTTATTACACTCTGCCGCTCTCACACACACCTGCACTCTGCAGCTCACTCACACACACACATACACTGCCACACACATACATTGCCACACACATACACTCACTCATGCATTGCCACTCACTCTCAGTCCCATGTTTACACTCTGATATTCACTCATGTACAGGGGCGTCACTAGGGTTGGTGTCACTCTGTGTGGAAACTCATGGTGTCACCCCCCTGGATTTCCTCCAATACAATGCCAAACAGATTCCTTAGTAATGCCAGTTAGATGGCCTATTAACTATGCCACACACAGGAGCCCCATAAATTATGCCACACCAGAGCCCCATAAATTATGCCACACCAGAGCCCCATAAATTATGCCTCACAAAAGAGTCCCTTAATTATGCCACACATGGGGCCCAATAAATATGCCACACACAAGCGCCCCATAATTATGCAACACACAGGAGCCCCACGAGGTGACAATTGTACAATTATAGATACCAGGAATATTGTGCCACTCAGAGCCCAGTAATATTGTGCCATTCAGATACCAGTAATAGTGTGCCAGTCAGTTCCCAGTAATATTGTGCCAGTCAGATACCAGGAATATTGTGCAATTCAGAGCCCAGTAATATTGTGCCAGCCAGATACCAGTAATATTGTGCCAGCCAGATACCAGTAATATTGTGCCAGTCAGAGCCCAAAAATATTGTGCCAGTCAGATACCAGGAATATTGTGCCAGTCAGATACCAGGAATATTGTACCAGTCAGAGCCCAGTAATATTGTGCCAGTCACTCAGTTATTGCTTTTTATACCATTAATACTTCATTAATGTATGATAGAAACATCATTGTGCCTGGTATTATTCATGGTATTCCCTCTTTCCTACTAGTGTCTTACCAATTTAAAGTGAAACAGCACGTGGGGGGGGGGGCTGAGAGTCTGACTTTAAGCTCCCAGCCGTCCCCTCACCTGCCTTCTAATGTTATCCAATAGAATTAGTGACAAACAAGACAAAAACATCACACACACAAACATTGATTAATAAATGATTCTATAGTTGGTTTCTACGTTTATTTTGTTCCGCTTCTAGAGGGGGTAGTGATCTTGATTTAATATTGACTCTGTTTGTTCATTCTTCCATCTTAATGTCCGAGGCCTGTTCCCTCATTATCTAAATTTTCCAGTCATTAGTTCCACATTTTGTGTTTTAAAGATTTACACCCGGACCAAGCATTTATACCTTTCTCCATTTTAAACTGGAAAAGAACCTGAACCCGAATCGTGGGCCATGTTATCTCATCTGAGGAGTGCCAGTTCCTTGCTAGTACCAGCTTTGTAGCGGCTAAGATGTGATGCATTATTATTTTCTTTTCCTTTACCATTTGAGGTATATTCAGATGTAGGAGGGCTCGTTCCGGGGTAGTCGGGATTTCCATATCGAGTAGTTTATTTAATTTTATGAAGACCGTATTCCATGTCTTGGCTATCACTGGACACTCCCACCATATGTGCATGTAATCCCCTATGTAGGTGCCACATCTCCAGCAGAGGTTTGGGGAGTCTTTATACATTTTTGTCAGTAGGGCTGGGACTCTATACCCCCTATTGTATATTTTGTAGCAGCATTCTGTAATATTAAGACAGTGGATATGTTTGTTTATTTCTGCCAGAGTTGTATTCCAATCCCTCAGATTTATGTCCAGATTGAGATCCTGTTTCCATTTTGAAAGTGCCGGGGGCAGGTACTGTTTCCTGTGAATGCTGTTATATCTGAGACATGAGCTAATCCTATTTTTTGATTGGTCTTGTTGAAGTAGCTCTAGCATGCCCTGAGCGTTTGGGCAGGACTCTCCTCTATATATATGTTTCATCAGGAAATTCCTAATTCTCATATATGTGTAGAGTTCATTCAGTGGCACTTCATATATTTCTTGTATGTGGGCGAAAGTTCTAATTTTCTCCCCATCCATCAATTCACTTAGCTTAGTGATCCCGCAGTTACTCCAAGCTCGGAGCTGTATGTTGCCTATTAGGCCGTTCAGAATAGTTAAGGGTAGGTTTTCATGAATCCTGTTTTTCAGACCTACTTTGTATCGGAGTCTGGACCAGTAGTTCATTAAGTGGTTTAATATTATACTAATTCCCGATGGAGACGTGGTTTTCCTTTCCTTACTTCTTTCTTTGTTAATACTCCAGAAGTAGGGCATTAACCCTCCATAGTCCTTAACCGTATCTTCTTCCAAGGCATACCAACTTTCTTCGTGTGCTTGACCACTAAGTGTAATCAGGGTGTGATGGAGGCAGGTTGCCTGGTATTGTTCCCCAACGTCCGGCATTCCAAGACCTCCACGTCTTCCGTTTTTAGCCAGAAGCTGTAGACTTAGCCTCGGTTTTTTTCCCCGCCAGACAAAATTGGATAAACAGGATTGCAACAGTTTCAGCCAGCATTGAGGGACCTTCAAAGGTATCATGCGAAAGATGTAGGTTAATTTGGGCATAATATATGATTTTATGGTGTTCATTTTCCCAACCCAGGATATTTCAAGATTTTTCCATTTTTTCAATTTGTCATTGATTTCTCGTAGCATGGTTCATTTCCATCATGATGGATGGTTTCTGCGTAATTACTATACCCAAATACTTAAATATTTTCTTTGACCAGTTAAACTCATATGCTGACCTAAGCTCCTTAAGGATATCTCTCTGGACATTGACCGGTATAGCTGTTGTTTTCCCTGGGTTCAACTTGTAGTTGGAGAAGCTGCTGTAATTATTGATGACTTGCAGCAATTCCCCTAAGGATTCCTGTGGCTCTCTGATAATTATTAAGATGTCGTCTGCATATAGCATAATTTTCAGAGTTTCGTTTTTAGTTTGGAACCCCTTAATCTTAGAGTTGTCCCTTATACTCTTTGCTAAAGGTTCCACCGTAAGCGCATACAGAAGGGGCGAGAGCGGACAGCCTTGTCGGGTTCCATTGTTTATATTGAACCATTGGGATTGAAACCCGTGTCCGGTGATTCTGCCCTTGAGTGTTGAATATAGAGCCATAATTGCCCTCTTAATTTTGCCAGTGAAGCCAAATGCGTTTAATGTCGCATCTATAAAATTCCAACCTACCCTATCGAACGCTTTTTCGGCATCTAAAGAAAGAGTGGGGATCTTCTCTCGCTGGATCTTCTCATAAAGACTTATTATTCTACGGATGTGACTCGAAGAGGTGCGTCCCGGTACAAAACCTACTTGATCTTTGTGAACCAAGAAATTTATCACTTTCTTAATTCACTCTGCTATGATTCCTGAATATAATTTGGAGTCAACATTCAGTAGAGATATTGGTCTGTAGCTGGTGACATCTTCCGGTGTCTTCCCTTGCTTCAAGATTGTGACAATATTAGCTTTGAGTATTTCTTCGGGGATGACTCCCTTATCCATAAATTCGTTGAACATGTTTTTCAAGTCTTCGCAAATATGTTCTTTGTAAATCTTGTAGAAGGCATTATCGTATCCATCCGGACCTGGAGCTTTTTTCTGTTTAAGTCTTTCAATCCCTTTCTTTACTTCCGCTGCCGAGACCGGTTGATTTAACATTTCCAGCTGGTCTTGTGATAGTTGGTTCATTTTTTTATCTTTGAAGAACTCATACGCATTCTCATTTTCAGTTGTTTTTGGCAGGTTGTATAGATTTTTATAATATTGAGAAAATGCCTGACCGATTTTGTCCGGGCTAAGCCTAGTCTCCCCTTCATAAATAAATTTTGAGATCCTGTTTTTCATTCTTCTATTCTTTAGTTTGTTGGATAGGATACTATCTGATCTATTCCCCTTATAGTACCATTTCGAGTTCAGGATCTCCAGGTTTCTGTTTATCCTATTAAGTAGTTGCTCATTTATCCTGTTTTGTAAGTCCTGAATTGCGATAGCTGACTCCCTGGTGGGTGTTGTTTTGTTAATATGGGATTGATTAGCCAACTGTATATACAGTTCTGATAGCTTCGTATCTCTCCTTCTTTTTTCCTGACTTTCCAGTTTAATTAAGTATCCTCTAATGACGCATTTAAGGGTACACCATAGCGTAGATGCAGAGACTTTTTCACTTCTGTTTTCTCTTAACACGTTTCCTATCGCTTCTTGTATAAATTTCCTCTTGGAGTCTGTTATCGGTAGGGTGTTGTTGAATTTCCAGTCTGTCCGAATTTTTTTGGCCTCTCCGTTCATAACCATGATCACTGCCAGGTGATATCTTGAATAAAAACCTTAGAAATGTGAGAAGTTAGACCCCTACTGGTCATCAGAAGATCAATCCTAAAGTATGAGTTGTGTGTTTTAGAGAAACATGTGTAGTCCTTTTCTTTGGGATGGAAGATACGCCACACGTCATATAGATCCGCTTTTCCAATCAAGGTACGTAATCTCTTAGAGCTATTCTGAGCTTTCCTGTTTGGGGGCGTTCCTTGTTGGTTTTTCCTGTCCATGACCACGTTGAGATCTCCCATCAATATTACTGCACCCTGCTTAATTTTCTCAATCTTGGACAATACCTTAATTATAAATTTTGCAGGGGAGCAGTTTGGCGCATATGCGTTGGCTAGAGTATAGGTTTCACCTTCTATTTCCCCAACTATCAGTATGAATCTTCCCTCCGGGTCTTTTTCAGAGTATCTTATATTCAGCCTTATATCTTTTGAAAAAAGAATCGCTACCCCTCGTTTTTTCTTCGTGTCCAGCGATGCGGCAAGCACTGTTGGAAAATTACTGATTTTTAATCTTGGTCCCTCCTTGACGTTCCAGTGAGTTTCTTGAAGCGCCATGATATCTATATGTTCTTTTTTAAGGAAATTCCTTAGTAATGACCTTTTCTGTGGGGAATTGAGGCCACGGACATTTAATGAGGCAATTCTAACCATGATCTCTCAGTTGGTTTTTATCTCTATTTCCCTTCTCTAGAAAATTTACGTTCTGTAGAATCATCTTAAAAGAAAAAACACATGCGTCTACATAAAACATATACCCATCCCCAACCCGGTAATAACCCAGGTGTTCTCTGAACTGCGGCATGAGTTGCCGAGTGCAGAAATTATAATTCATCCAGAGATGAATTTAGGAGCTAGGTGTCCCTGAGAGGCCCTTTTCCTATACACATATAATGTGGCCTCTAAGCTACTTATGTTCCAACCTGCTTTATCTTGTCTTATTGGTGGAGTTCTCCCCTCTTGTAAAAAGGAGAGAGGAGGGGATGAAGGGTCAGGTTACGAGTGTGTAAAAAAAAAAAAAATATTGTGCCAGTCAGATATCAGTAATATTGTGCCAGTCAGATACCAGAAATATTGTGCCAGTCATAGCCCATGAATATTGTGCCAGTCAGAGCCCAGTAATATTATGCCAGTCAGATACCAGGAATATTTTGGCAGTCAGAGCCCAGTAATATTATGCCAGTCAGACACCAGTAATATTATGCCAGTCAGATACCAGTAATATTGTGCCAGTCAGACACCAGTAATATTGTGCCAGTCAGATACCAGTAATATTGTGCCAGTCAGACACCAGTAATATTGTGCTAATCAGACACCAGGAATATTGTGCCAGTCAGACACCAGTAATATTATGCCAGTCAGATACCAGTAATATTGTGCCAGTCAGATACCAGGAATATTTTGCAATTAAAGTGCTCGTTTTTAACCACCCTCCTCCCCCTTCCCCATCACTTACCGAATGGCTGCTGCTCCTTGTCCCCGGACGGCCGCCTCCTCCGTGCAGTCTTCCCTCCTGCACGGAGGAGGGAAACAGTCACCGCATGTGACGAAGAGTGGTGCTCCTGCCACGGCTAGCGGCCACGGCTAACGTCTTAAAGCGTCGCATACTTAAAGTGGCCCTAGGGCCGGCGGTCCACCGGGAAATTTCCTGGTATCCCGGTAGGCCAGTCCGGCCCTGCACCCATGGATAGGTTGGTTAGGTTATTTGGGGGTTTAAAGACCACATTTGAGAGGTGCGCTTTTTGGTTTTCCAACTTGGAATTCTGACATTTGGGACATTTTTGAAGCCAGAAAGTTTATTTTACCCCAAAAAACCATACATTACAAACTAGACACCCTAGGGTGTTTCAAATGGTAATATTTTAACACTTTCTATGCACTCATTCTACCAGCAGCCTTTGTAAAATTTTAGTTTAGTAATTTTTTAATGTTTTGCTTCCACATACATTTTACTTCGGCATGAATTCACAGATCCGGTTATGTGTCAGTGCCAAATAACACCTCAATTTGTGTTCAGCAAAATCTTCTCACTACAGGGATACCACGCATGCATAGGTTTGTTGGGTTTTTTGGGGGCTAAAATGACACATTTAGGGGGTGTGCATTTCCAACTTGGAATATTGACATGTAGTCAGCCTGCGCCCATATTCCATTTGGGACACTTTTGAAGCCTGTCAAAGTATTTCACCCCATAAAACCATATATTTTGGAAAAAATAGACATCCTAGGGTATTTAAAATTGTGGTATACAACTTTATCTGGGCTAAAAGACAATTCTCGCACCTAGGCATACAGATTCCAAGAAACCCAAGTAAGTGTATCGAAATTAATATTCTCCCCTTAATAAAACAACTGAGCAAACAGCTACTAGACCTAAGAAATTCTGAGATCTCGTGGCTAGGCAGGCTAAATGTGATAAGGTCATATATGATTCCTAAAATAGGTTACATCTTACGAATGATCCCCCTGAATACACCAATATCTTGGCTATCCCTAATACAAAGAGCCTTTGACAAATTTCTATGGCAGAAGAAAAAACCAAGAATAAATAAAAAAACTATAGGCTTAAAAGCTAAAAAGGGAGGAGTGGGTATGCCTAACATTGGCGAAATATATGAGATATGTAGACTAGCGCATTTATGCGCAAGTCTAAAGATAAATAGACCTGGGGAATCCTGGGCGAATATAGAGGCACATTTTTCAGAATCCAAGGATCTCTTGATGTTCTTTTGGAGCTCCCAAAACAAAACAAAAACAGAACCAGGTTTGGTCCTTAAAAATCTATTACCCGTTTGGAATAGATGGAAGAAACTACTTGGGATTGAGGACAGGATCTTAGGATATCTCCCACTAACAATAATAGAAGACAATGTAGCAGACCTTAATCTAAAGGGTTGGATAAATAAGGGAATAGAGAAAATAGAATACATAGTACAAAATAACAAGATAAAATCGTTTGAAGAGATTAAACAGAAATTTAGCCTACCCTCTAGAGAGATATTCCCATATTTGAGAATAAAAAGCTTCCTAACAAAAAAATTGAAATGGAGCAAACAGAGGGACTGAAAGCCTTTAATAAAATAATAAACAACATAAAAAACAAGAACATGGTCTCTCAGTGTGCCAAGCTATTCGAAATATACAAAACAATCGCCCTTATACCTGCAATAACGGCCTGGGAAAAGGATTTGCAAATTAATATTTCAAGAGAGGAAGGGATTGGTGCCATTAATGCAGTATCATCAGCAACACACTGCCTAAACTTAATCGAAAGCCATTATAAGGTTATTAATAGATGGCACTATGTCCCTTCTAAACTATCATCGATATACCCTACAGTCTCCCCCTCATGCTGGAGATGTGGGGCTAATAAAGCAGACTATGTCCATATCTGGTGGTCATGTCCAACACTGAGGGAGCTATGGGGAAAGATAAAGAAATTCTGCCAAGAAGAAATAGGGATAAGCTTAAATAATACTTGCCCAGTATATGTATTACATACCGGATGGCCAAATATGCCCAAAGATAAAAAAAAGATCTAATAATACATATACTGGTGGCAACCAAACTGGCAATAGCCAAACATTGGAAATTAGCCATAGTCCCGACATGGTCAATGATAAAAAAAACCATGTTGTAATGCAATGCAGGATGGAGGCAGGAATTTTAAGACAAGATAACTACACAAGTCCAAGAATCGATAGGTGGGAGAACTGGGCACTTAGGATCAAGAACGAAAGATGAGGAACATAGAGATAAAGACATAAGAGGAGGGAGGGGCGATCTCCAGTGCTTCTTTTTGTTTTTGTTTTTGTTTTTTTATTTTTAGTTACTTATTTATGTATCTATTTTCTTGTTCTTCTTCCTCTCGTTGGTTTCACTAAATAACATCAATATGGTATAACGCGACATTATGCTTTTTGCTGGGTTGTCCTATCTCTCTCCCCTCTCTGCCTATAATCTTACTCTAAATATGTTTTATGAAGAGAGGAGGAGGGAGAAAGGGAGAGAGGGAAGGAAGAGGGGGGAAGAGGAAGAGAAATGTATTGTAAATCAAATGTTTGTGTTGTTGTCGGTATCGGCTTTTAACGGTGTAACTTTCAGTCTTTGTATGTTTTATAAGCCCATTTTCCATTTGGAACATTTTTGAAGCCGTCCAATCTATTTTACCCCATCAAAATAGATATTTTTGGAAAACAGACATCCTAAGGTATTTCAAATGGTGGTATTTTAATACTGTAAATTTACTAATTATATCACCAGTCTTTGTCAAATTTTGTGGTAGTAATTTTTTGTGAGTTTTCTTTCCAGATACATTGTATTTCAGGCATGAATTCACAGATTCTGGTATATGTCACTGCCAAACAACACCCCAATATGTGTTCAGCAACATCTCCCGAGTACAGCGATACCATCCATGTATAGGTTTGTTTGGGGGGTAAAAGGCAACATTTGTGAGGTGCGCATCTCAGTGTTACAACTTGGAATTTTGATATGTAGTCAACCTGCGTCCATATCCTAAATGGGATATATATCTTTGAAGCCAGCCAATATAATTTATAAAGACACGGATTTATGCATTATGCACTCTTTCCATTTATTCCCTCAGTAGCAAAAGGTTAGAACATAGTAAAAAAGAAGCATAAAAAACAACCAATCACAACTTACTACAAACTCTGCTCCTCCCCTATAAAAGGACCAACCTGCATCGACTCCTCCATTTTCTTTGCTGCTCCCTCGGCAGTTAAGTATTTTCAATTGACCTTATTTTCTGTATGTTACTTGTATTTTATCTGTTTTGTTTGTGTTTTTGGTCCTTTGGGGGCGGTTGTGTCCCCAGGACCTTCATTCTGTTACGCTATTTTTATCTCGGCATTTGCCCGTTACTCACAGGTAGGTTTCTCACTTTGTGGATGTTATTGACCCTCTTCAAGGTAAGTCACTTGTACCTGCGTATTTTTCCCCTAGAATTGACTGAACCGGAGACAGTTTACTTTAATTTTCTACTGCGGCTGAAGCAGATGCCATTTTAGGGTCCGTTTCACGCCTTGGAGTTCTAACGACGTCCACCAGTGCCTTTGCAGTGAGAATGCGCATGGTGGACGGCTGACGGAAAACTGTTTCCCATTTTTCTCTCCAAACAAGTTTTCATTTTTCCTTAGCATTCTATCTCTGGTATTAAATCATTGCACTGTTTATATTTGCTGCATTTGGGCACTATAGATCAATATGGTTAGCTCTAAAGAAATAACTACTAGATCAAGGACTGAGGATACCCTGCATGCACCACCTACCCAGCCGTATACTGTTATGTCAGACAGGGTGATCAGATGCCTGATCTGTGTAACCCTAATGATTTCCACACACTATTTGTTAATATGGCCTCATTCCTTTCCTCAGCCCTGCGAGCTTCCCAGGTTCCTGATTATCAGCGTGAGGGGCCACAATGATAAATAGTAGGTGAAGTTAGGGTCTCAACCCATTGAGTTTGCTTTCATTTAAACAGTGCTTAGCACAGTTTTTAAGAGGAAAACCACATCAGGCAGACTGATAAGACTGGTATGTAATGCTAGGGAGAGCCAAACTAGGTGTATTGTAATACTAGAAAAAAAGAAGTCAATCATGAAATTAACTAATGGCATCCCGTGGTTTAAAGACCAGTTTTCATGGAGCAATAAAATCAAAAGTACACTAGTCACATGAGATTTACACACATATCTAACATATAGTATATTTAATAAAGTAGCAAAAATGTGTTCAAAGGCCAGTGTCATCAAACAACCAACAAATGCTGACCAAGCTAGCTATAGCACATTGCACATAAATGACAATAAAGATAAACAAGATGTCACAAAGATATCTACCTGCCACTACCAATGAGTTTACCCCATCGCCATGGAAACAACGTTTGCATCTCCACATTACATGGCTGCATCTTTGCGCAGTCACAGTCTAATCCCCATTGATACTTCCCATGCACATGAACGTTGAGCATTGCCTCTGCAGCATAAACGTCATATTTTGTAGGTCTGGTCTCCATCAACAATGATGTGTCATGGAGTACTTGTCATGTAATGGGAGTGCATGGGATCTCTGCACCCTTGGGGAAATACCGTATTTACTTGAATCTAATGTGCATCTTTTTTCACAAAATTGTGTCTCCAATATTTGAATGCGCATTAGATTCGATGGCGCATTAGATTCGCATATGTTTTCTGTTGCAACTCAAACCCAAAAAACTAAATTTTGCTGTTATCAAAAAGGAAAGCACTACGCAATAAAGACAAACTGCGCATGCGCACTACCATCTCTTACTTATAGAAATGTGTTTATTTTATTTATCTAACATTTCATTTATAATTTCTACTTTGTCTTTTATTTCTTTATTATCGCCTTTCTCGTCTGCCTTATTATGTTCTGGTATTTTCATTAAGGACTTTGTTTTCTTTCTGAGACGGTAATACATGATCCTGTATGAGGAATAAAGCACAAGCAAAATATTTTAATTGCCTTTTTATCCCCCAAATTCAAATGCATTTCAGTGAGTGTACTGTTTTCAGGTCAAATTTGTGGCAAATAAGTTAAATAAAGCTTTTCTAATGGCTGAATACATTGTAATATTGCTGTGTATTGCATGTTTAAACGTTGCAGGAATAAAGTATTAAAGGAGCACTCTGATTACCTACTATTTTGCTTGTTACTTCTTTGAATGCCTACAGAGGAAAAATATAACTACTGCTCTGCTGAGAAATCGCTCATGTTATTTTAATTGGTTGTATAGCTCTATCAGGGGGGTGACATCTTGGGTCAGATGAGTGGGGACCTGAAACAATAATTCTGTCGGAGGGGAAGGGGGGACCTAGAAAATTTGTTCAGTTAGGGGCCCTGAATTTTCTGGTGGCGCCCCTGCTTCCAAGTGTCCTTATCATCCAATGCCCTAAATATAATCAGGGATAAACACTGCTCTTGGTGGACATTTACTGGACTTTGTGTCAGACAATTTAATGATGTAATATGGACATTCACACACTTTGCCTATACCTTAAAATAAAGATAAATAAAACCAAATTTCACTGATTTAGACACTTGTCATTTGTACTCAATATTGGATATGCACCACATATGAACCTCTGCTTTAACTAATCAATTTGAAAAAAGCTTACCCTAGAATAACTCCTGTTACAGAGCCTGCGCACAGCAATATATTACAGAATACCATGACGAATATTAAGGGTTTTAGTTCACGTTCATCCTTCAATTTCTGGAGTATTTCTGCATAAAAAATGACCTTGGGATCAAAGTCTTTACATCCTTGTTCTTCTTGTGTTCTTTCCTCTATTTCTGTTTCTTCCTTGTTTGTTTTCATTGTCTCTAAACTAACTAATTCATTCTCCTCATCTTCATCCTTTCCGTCTGATCCAGTGACCTTTGGAGTGTCAGTTCCACTTTTATTGTCTTCAGTCTTTTCTTGGGCCATGCTTTCTGCAACTGTGACTTCTGTGGGCACAAAACATGTTTAACACTGAGAAAACGTAGGGCCCTACATACAAACAAAATCCAATGTGTGTAGGGTTGCCACTTTTTCATCAAAACAATCCCGGCCTTGGTACTCTCCATAGCGGTAAAATACTGGCCAGGTGGCAATCCTAAATGTGTGTGGAATTCTCACCTTCTATGCACAGTGTTTTTTTTAAGTGTCTCTTGCAGAAATGACATGGTATCAAACATACCTTACAGCATCCAATAATGCCTAGCATACTGCCTGCATGTTAGGCATTGTAGGATACAGTTGTACTATTCTGAATCGGGGGGATCTGTGCTAATTTGTTTTGACAGTCATCTCAGATATTTAGAGGGACAGTCTAGTCCCCAAACTCACTTTGGTGCAAGATGAAGATTACTGCTTGTATAGTGGACAGGCTGTTTTTCAATGTGATTTGATGCAGGCTTTCTGTATAGATCACATGTTTAATATTTCTCTCAAGCCCTGTCCAGTGATTACTCTTCATGTTTACTGCAGGTGCAGCAGCACTGATTGTATAGACCCTGAGGATATAAACTTTTGTTTCATATAGTCACTTCCTGTGCTCCTCAAATTGATTATATTGTCAAACATACTTTGAAAGCACATTAATAGTTATGCATTTTAATGAAAATGCATAACTAAGACTAGTTAGTTGAAAAAAAGGTTCCCTAAACTGGCCTAAAACTTGATGGTGTTGCATGTTGCAATGTGCATCATCTAGCTTCTCCACACTCTCTTGAATATATGTGAATGCCCTAAGATTAAATTTGCAAGAATTCACCTAGGGGCAATTTTTGGACTTTATGACAGTTGGCTGTTGTGTGAGACTGTTGTGTCACCTAAGCATTGTTTATACATTGTTTATACAGAATGCACAGATTAAAAAACTGACCAAAAATAATCTATAGAGTTAATGATCTATAGATCTTAAATTATAGGAGTAAAATATACTCTAAATGTATTTATGGCATAACATGTGGGTTGATATGTATATTAACTACTTTCAAACAAAAATATGTAATTTGCATATCAAGCCTTTCATGAACAGGAGACAGTATAGACATGTTAAATACACATTTTTTAAATATTATTTAATTTGCTTGTAATTCACATTCATAGTACATAAAATGAGTCCCTTTAAGCTCTATGTTTGACAATACTCACCTGAACTCTCATCTTCTCCCAGGACATGGATCTTGATTACTGGGATTGGAGTTTGCCGAACCCCATTAACACTAAGCCGAACCTCATAGGTGCCACTGTCATTCATGTAGGTGGGGTTTATGACAAGAGAGCAATTTCCTTCAGGAACAAGGGACACGAAAAGCTGAGCTCTGTTATTTGGGTCCTTCAATGGTTCCAAAACGGTGTCATATAAACGGAGGATTGGTTTATATGTATCTGTTTTTTCCGGGGTCATCCCCCATTCCAACAGTATCTCATTACTATGAAGGACTTGGTCTGTGTAGAAGCGGCAGGGGATAAGTAGTCGCGAAGATGAATGAACATCCATTTCATCTGTCGACAAACTGAGATTTCTGATCACCAGAGCTGGAAGATATTTTTTTAAAAGTTTTTCCCTCTGAAACAACTCAATTAATCAAGACATAACTTAAAATAAACTTGACAACTGACCAGATTACATTTACTCTGAATTTATTTTTCTAAGAACACCAGCCAATCGTGAGTGGTATCCTTAACTAACAAATTGTTTACGTGTTTTATTATTAGTAATATTATAAAGCAGGTTTTTATATATTTAGCCGTATTTCAGGGATTGGTTTGATTCAGCTATTATTTGCCCGATCCAAATGCAATTCAGAGCAAATCTTTCTATATTGTATAGAGCCTATATTTTTATATATAATTATCTTAATTTAATTTGTATACATGCGTATGTTTGTGTGAATACTTGTGTTTGGCCTATGACCCATACCGCGGCTCCTAGATTTCAATCAAATTTGTGTAGCCTTGCATTTGTTCACCCTCCATTAAAAGAAAAGCCAGTACATAAATAAATATCTTCATCGCTACTAAAAACACTAAAATGTGGTTATAACTACAGGTCACATGTTGGTAAAAGCTGCACAAGGATTTATGGGATAATTAGCCATCCCATGGTAATTGATACTGTAAAAGGAACCCCTGCACTCTCATAAATGATCACAGAATGTGTAGACAACAACATCATAGACCTGATCATTACCAGGATCAGGTCCTGATATTTAATTTCAGTCTTTCCCTGCCCTATGGATGGGAGGAATCGTTTCTTGCCTTCTGTGTAATCAAAAGGACTCCTTACAAATGCCAATAGGAAATCTAATTTGCAATAACTTAATTTATGTCTAAAGTAACAGAATGGACTTTATTCAGGAACAGCTTGCAAATGCCTTACTAACATTAGTAGAAAATGTGTGCAATTGTAAATCTTGACTTACCGGATGTGAGATGGAAGCACAAAAAGAAAAATCCAGAGGTTACAAGGAACATACTTTTGTCAGTTATCATTCCAATTTCAGTTTTATGACCTCTGTTCTGAAAATAGTGAAAACAAATCTTTATTTACAGATGCCCTTATGCACCACACACCTGCCTCATTCAAAACAGGCTAACATGCAGGGTATCTAATGATTTGAAAATTAACACTGTGAAAACCAATCCTGAGTCATCAGTGGAATGATGCCATAGTGATATCACAATAAGGCTCAGTGTTCCAATTGTCTTACCTAGCCAAACTTATAATCATCATTTATCTGCAATCATACAAATGACCCAGTAAGGTTGAAATTATTATTACATATTATTCCTTAAAGAGGAATTAAAACCTAAACATTAAAAAGGTTTCCCTCACACTCCCCTTTTATCGTGGTGCATTGTGCTGGAACAAAAAACATAACTATAAATCATCAGCACATTTTGCGCTCCCACTTATACTACAATGCCGACATCTTGTATCTCTCTCAGTCTGCCTGCTCCCTCCTACTCAAGTGTCAGACTTAAATTACTTATTAAAGTACTTTACAATGCAAATTTTAAATTTTGCATTGCTTAACATATGAAAAATTTACACTTAGATGAATTTGTGAAATTACAGCAGTTTTCAAGAAAGCAGGACTGCCTCTTTCTCTGCATCAATGAGAATAATGCCATTCATATGAATAAGATATCCTGTTTCCTATGTGTACAACCGCATGGTTACTTAGATTCCACAAAATCTATTCTATGTCACCATTAGAGCAGTACAGGAAGTGACTAAATGAAACAAAACTGATACATGCTCAGTGTGGTAGTACCTGTAGGATACTGGGGGGCGGGGCTTGAGTATAATATTTAAAATGTGATTTATGCAGAATGCCTGCATCAAATCACACTTGAAAAAAAACTTGTGCACTATTCAGCCAGTAGTCTTCCAATAGCAAAATAGTGAGAATGGGGCTAGGCAGTCTATTTTTAAATGAGAAGCAATGCATTTTTTGTATTTTGATTATTGTATACTTTATAGGCTTTATTCGTGAAAGATGGAATTTGCAGGGAATTAAGAATGGTATAACAACCTAAGACCAAAGTTGCAGAGTTGAAAACAGTTTGTAATTCAATTCTACTTCAAATGCTGCTATTTTGGCCTTCATTTTACAATTCCCTGCAATTCCCTCTTTCATGAATAAATTACTATGTAACCATTACACTGGACTTGCAGCATGTTACATAATACCTTATCCTGTTACAAGCTTAGTGTACCAATATTCTTTTTTTTCCTACTTACACTTAGTTAAACTTGTTGACCTTTCTTTGTTTGGTTGCAGCTTCCTCCCCAGTAGCTAATTGGGAAGATTATTGGTTGGATCTCCTCCAAAACATGAAAGGACAACTACCTTATAGAGTCCTGTCTGCTTGTATAGCCCTATCAAGGGGCAGGCGTCTTGGGTCAGATCTTCCTTTATGTGACCCAAGTTACTAAACAACATAAAGTTATAAAAGCACAGAAGGCTCAATAAGTTACTTTATTTATGTTCTTTAATTAAAGCATTTCCATTTAAAATGCCTGAATTTGATGCAATCTGTCATTTAACCCCTTAGTGACATGACTTTTTTGACTTTTCCGACGCGTCTGAGGTGTTTGTGTTTTGCTGTAATTTATTTCTCATTTATTTGTCTCATTTTGTGTACCCACACAAACTATATATAGTTTTTATCATCATAAGAAGGGCTTTCTGTTACTACCATTATTTTGATAATATCATATAATTTGAAATAAAATTAATAAGAAAATATTGCAAAAAAAGATTTTTTTTATGACAATTTTTTGAAAAATAGTATACTCATCTACAAGAGACAACAAAAATACACTGCTAAATAGTTTTTAATATATCAAATCATATCAAAAATATCAATCAAAAAATGAAATTACAATGTGGGCCGAATCTACTTCCGTCAGTGCTGCTGAGGCTGAGTGCGCCTGCTACTGCACGACCCATTGCCTACTTAATCAATGTCCTCCGGTTATGTCCCCAAAGCCTGGAAAAAAGCCAGAGTTATCCCCATTCACAAAAATGGGGATGTAAACTTAGTGTAAAACTACAGGCCTATTTCACTGCTACCCATACTTTCTAAAATCCTGGAAAAATGTGCCCATGATCAACTGTGCAAGTTTTATCAACGCTCCAACTATCTAACCTCACTTCAATCTGGGTTTAGGTCAAATCACTCCACGATAACTGCCCTCTTAAAGGTGAGCAATGACATTCAGAGTGGTATGGAGAGGGTGAAATCACAGGTGCAATTTTCCTAGACTTTGCAAAGGCGATTGACACGGTTGATCATGAGCTTCTGCTAAACAAGCTAAGTTGTTCCGGTGTAAATGAAAGGTCGCTCTGCTGGTTTCGTTCATACTTGTCTGATAGAACTCAATATGTGTCCATGGCTGATACTGCCTCCTTCCCGTTGCCAATCAAGTGTGGAGTGCCTCAAGGATCCGTTCTTGGACCTCTGCTATTCTCGCTATTTATAAATGATCTACCCTCGGTGTGTGAACTGGCTCATGTGCATATGTATGCTGATGATACAGTCATTAATACTTGCGGTACTCAACTATCGCAAGAGGAGTCCGTGCTACAGGATCAGTTTTCTAAAGTGGTAAATTGGATAGCTAACAACAAATTATTCCTCAATGATGAAAAAACTGTGACCATGTTGTTTGGGACAAATGCCAAACTACTTAAATTAAACAATCCTCAATTAACCATCAAGATCAAAACCAGTTATAACCTGACCCAGGTAAACTCATATAAGTATCTTGGCATGTGGCTAGATCCAAACCTATCTTTTGGTCTCCATATTGATAAGCTTGTGTCAAAGCTATATCCTAGGATCGGCTTTCTATATAGAAACAAATCTAACCTAGATTCCACAGTAAGGAAACGTATTGTGCAGCAAATGTTAATGCCGGTCTTAGATTATGGAGATGTTGTGTATGATTCTGCCCCGCAGACCCATCTCGATAAACTCGACACTATGTACAATACATTGTGTTGTATTGCGCTACAGTGTGATTATAACACGCATCACTGTAAAAGGTTAAAAGAGTTAAATTGGCTGACGCTTGCCTCCAGGCGTACTCTCCCCCTAGCTTGCTTAGTGCATAATCTCTTCTCTGGAACGCTCCCCCCCTACCTGAGCGGCATGCTCACTCTTACTCCCTGCACATCCCACAATCTCAGATCCTGCACCAACCCTTCACAAGCGATTCCCCACTTCAAAAAGGAAGCAAGCCGAGGTGCGTTCTCTTTCAGAGCTCCTCATATGTGGAACAGCCTTCCCGTTTCTGCTAAATCATCATCTA
Organism: Pelodytes ibericus; assembly: GCA_036172795.1. NCBI lineage: Eukaryota > Metazoa > Chordata > Amphibia > Anura > Pelodytidae > Pelodytes > Pelodytes ibericus. Next base: position 131,629,655 of record CM069860.1, on the reverse strand, counting down.
CTCTAAGATCCCTGAAAATAAGTATCTCCCTTATCCTCAAAACAAATTGTACCTGTTATTAGTTTACAAACTCTTTCGTATACTGTACATGTTGTTCCTTTTTTGTATCAATAATGATTTACCCTGTGTGTTCTCCTTCCAACTTGTTTAATATATGTATGTATTTATTTTTGAATCTACTGTTAAATGTGTAACTCTGTGTAACTCCATTCTGGACTGGGTATCCAGGACATACTTGAAAACGAGAGAAATCTCAATGTATTCTTCCTGGTAAAACACTTTCTAAATAAATAAAAAATGTCTGAAATAGCCCATGTTTTATGTTTTTGTGCTTTTTGATTGATGTTACAGCGTCAGAACTAGTAGTGCAAAGCTATTTCAAAATCTTTTTTTTTTTTTCAAAATTAGCCACAATGACATTGTAACACTGATATCTGTACTAAATCAATGAATGACCCCCAACATGTACATATTTTTGAAAACTAGACAACTCAGGGCATTTAAATAGCCATTTTTACCACAAATCTTTGCCAAAGTTTTCAACAAAAAGTTGTTGTTTTTTTAATTATTCATATAGATTGCAATTTAGGTAAACATTACCTTAAAATGTGAAGGGGTATTTCCAAATGACACCTCAATATATGTTCAGCTACAACTCCTGAGTACAGAGATACCACCCATGCAGGGCCGGACTGGGAACAAAAACCAGCCCTGGAAATATTTGTATACCAGCCCCATAGCATTGCGTCAGTAGATTATTGTTTAGAAAAGGGAAAAACATGCATTTTTAAGCACATTTGAAGTTATAGATAAGACTGATATATACACCTGCACAGGACAATATATAGCCCCCAGTATGTACACAAGGTTACATGTATTGCCCTGTAAAGAGGTATATATCAGTGCATGAGCTATAACCTTGCTTACATGCTGCTGTGTAAATATAGACTTATCTCAGCATCCAAATTGCACTGACATGGTGTGCCCCAGCACCCAGGACTTGCCCCAGCACCCAGATTGAACTCACAGCACTTGCCCCAGCATCCAGAATTTGACCCAGCACTAATAGTGCCCTCACAGGACTTGCCCTAGCACCCAGGAGGAATTACCCTAGCACGCAGATGGACACCCAATCAATGGTGCATGCAGGAAAGAAAAGGTGCCAGATATGACATATTGTGCCACCAGAGGCTGATCCTACCCTCAACAACAAATACAGTGTCTCACACACATACACAGTCACATACACAACAGAGCTACAAAATCAATAGAGCTGTCAAGAGCGAGTCCCCTGCGGTTTTTATTGCCGGGAAGCACTGCGATATACCCATTTATTACACTCTGCCGCTCTCACACACACCTGCACTCTGCAGCTCACTGACACACACACATACACTGCCACACACATACATTGCCACACACATACACTCACTCATGCATTGCCACTCACTCTCAGTCCCATGTTTACACTCTGATATTCACTCATGTACAGGGGCGTCACTAGGGTTGGTGTCACCCTGTGTGGAAACCCCCTGGATTTCCTCCAATACAATGCCAAACAGATTCCTTAGTAATGCCAGTTAGATGGCCTATTAACTATGCCACACACAGGAGCCCCATAAATTATGCCACACCAGAGCCCCATAAATTATGCCACACCAGAGCCCCATAAATTATGCCTCACAAAAGAGTCCCTTAATTATGCCACAGATGGGGCCCAATAAATATGCCACACACAAGCGCCCCATAATTATGCAACACACAGGAGCCCCACGAGGTGACAATTGTACAATTATAGATACCAGGAATATTGTGCCACTCAGAGCCCAGTAATATTGTGCCATTCAGATACCAGTAATAGTGTGCCAGTCAGTTCCCAGTAATATTGTGCCAGTCAGATACCAGGAATATTGTGCAATTCAGAGCCCAGTAATATTGTGTCATTCAGATACCAGTAATATTATGCCAGTCAGAGCCCAGTAATATTTTGCCAGTCAGAGCCCAGTAATATTGTGCCAGTCAGGGCCCAGTAACATTATGCCAGTCAGAGCCCAGTAATATTGTGCCAGTCAGATACCAGGAATATTGTGCAATTCAGAGCCCAGTAATATTGTGCCAGCCAGATACCAGTAATATTGTGTCAGCCAGATACCAGTAATATTGTGCCAGTCAGAGCCCAAAAATATTGTGCCACTCAGAGCCCAGTAATATTGTGTCATTCAGATACCAGTAATATTATGCCAGTCAGAGCCCAGTAATATTTTGCCAGTCAGAGCCCAGTAATATTGTGCCAGTCAGGGCCCAGTAATATTGTGCCAGTCAGATACCAGTAATATTGTTCCAGTCAGAGCCCAGTAATATTGTGCCAGTCAGGGCCCAGTAATATTGTGCCAGTCAGATACCAGTAATATTGTTCCAGTCAGAGCCCAGGAATATTGTGCCATTCAGAGCCCAGGAATATTGTGCCAGTCAGAGCCCAGGAATATTGTGCCAGTCAGAGCTCAGTAATAGTGTGCCAGTCAGAGCTCAGTAATAGTGTGCCAGTCAGAGCACAGAAATATTGTGCCAGTCAGAGCCCAGGAATATTGTGCCAGTCAGAGCCCAGGAATATTATGCCAGTCAGATACAAGGAATATTATGCCAGTCAGAACCCAGTAATATTATACCATTCAGATACCAGGAATATTGTGCCAGTCAGAGCCCAGTAATATTGTGCCAGTCAGAGCCCAGTAATATTATGACAGTCAGATACCAGGAATATTGTGCCAGTCAGAGCCCAGTAATATTGTGCCAGTCAGATACCAGGAATATTGTGCCAGTCAGATACCAGTAATATTGTGCCAGTCAGAGCCCAGTAATATTATGACAATCAGATACCAGGAATATTGTGCCAGTCAGAGCCCAGTAATATTGTGCCAGTCAGATACCAGGAATATTGTGCCAGTCAGATACCAGTAATATTGTGCCAGTCAGAGCCCAGTAATATTGTGCCAGTCACTCAGTTATTGCTTTTTATACCATTAATACTTCATTAATGTATGATAGAAACATCATTGTGCCTGGTATTATTCATGGTATTCCCTCTTTCCTACTAGTGTCTTACCAATTTAAAGTGAAACAGCACGTGGGGGGGGGGGGCCTGAGAGTCTGACTTTAAGCTCCCCTCCGTCCCCCCACCTGCCTTCTAATGTTATCCAATAGAATTTGTGACAAACAAGACAAAAACATCACACACACAAACATTGATTAATAAATGATTCTATAGTTGGTTTCTACGTTTATTTTGTTCCGCTTCTAGAGGGGGTAGTGATCTTGATTTAATATTGACTCTGTTTGTTCATTCTTCCATCTTAATGTCCGAGGCCTGTTTTTAGGCCGATATCTCTTATTTATGTTCCCTCATTATCTAAATTTTCCAGCCATTTGTTCCACATTTTGTGTTTTAACGATTTACACCCGGACCAAGCATTTATACCTTTCTCCATTTTAAACTGTAAAAGAACCTGAACCCGAATCGTGGGCCATGTTATCTCATCTGAGGAGTGCCAGTTCCTTGCTAGTACCAGCTTTGTAGCGGCTAAGATGTGATGCATTATTATTTTCTTTTCCTTTACCATTTGAGGTATATTCAGATGTAGGAGGGCTCGTTCCGGGGTAGTCGGGATTTCCATATCGAGTAGTTTATTTAATTTTATGAAGACCGTATTCCATGTCTTGGCTATCACTGGACACTCCCACCATATGTGCATGTAATCCCCTATGTAGGTGCCACATCTCCAGCAGAGGTTTGGGGAGTCTTTATACATTTTTGTCAGTAGGGCTGGGACTCTATACCACCTATTGTATATTTTGTAGCAGCATTCTGTAATATTAAGACAGTGGATATGTTTGTTTATTTCGGCCAGAGTTGTATTCCAATCCCTCAGATTTATGTCCAGATTGAGATCCTGTTTCCATTTTGAAAGTGCCGGGGGCAGGTACTGTTTCCTGTGAATGCTGTTATATCTGAGACATGAGCTAATCCTATTTTTTGATTGGTCTTGTTGAAGTAGCTCTAGCATGCCCTGAGCGTTTGGGCAGGACTCTCCTCTATATACATGTTTCATCAGGAAATTCCTAATTCTCATATATGTGTAGAGTTCATTCAGTGGCACTTCATATATTTCTTGTATGTGGGCGAAAGTTCTAATTTTCTCCCCATCCATCAATTCACTTAGCTTAGTGATCCCACAGTTACTCCAAGCTCGGAGCTGTATGTTGCCTATTAGGCCGTTCAGAATAGTTAAGGGTAGGTTTTCATGAATCCTGTTTTTCAGACCTACTTTGTATCGGAGTCTGGACCAGTAGTTCATTAAGTGGTTTAATATTATACTAATTCCCGATGGAGACGTGGTTTTCCTTTCCTTACTTCTTTCTTTGTTAATACTCCAGAAGTAGGGCATTAACCCTCCATAGTCCTTAACCGTATCTTCTTCCAAGGCATACCAACTTTCTTCGTGTGCTTGACCACTAAGTGTAATCAGGGTGTGATGGAGGCAGGTTGCCTGGTATTGTTCCCCAACGTCCGGCATTCCAAGACCTCCACGTCTTCCGTTTTTAACCAGAAGCTGTAGACTTAGCCTCGGTTTTTTTTCCCCGCCAGACAAAATTGGATAAACAGGATTGCAACAGTTTCAGCCAGCATTGAGGGACCTTCAAAGGTATCATGCGAAAGATGTAGGTTAATTTGGCCATAATATATGATTTTATGGTGTTAATTTTCCCAACCCAGGATATTTCAAGATTTTTCCATTTTTTCAATTTGTCATTGATTTCTCGTAGCATGGGCATGTTGTTCATTTCCATCATGATGGATGGTTTCTGCGTAATTACTATACCCAAATACTTAAATATTTTCTTTGACCAGTTAAACTCATATGCTGACCTAAGCTCCTTACGGATATCTCTCTGGACATTGACCGGTATAGCTGTTGTTTTCCCTGGGTTCAACTTGTAGTTGGAGAAGCTGCTGTAATTATTGATGACTTGCAGCAATTCCCCTAAGGATTCCTGTGGCTCTCTGATAATTATTAAGATGTCGTCTGCATATAGCATAATTTTCAGAGTTTCGTTTTTAGTTTGGAACCCCTTAATCTTAGGGTTGTCCCTTATACTCTTTGCTAAAGGTTCCACCGTAAGCGCATACAGAAGGGGCGAGAGCGGACAGCCTTGTCGGGTTCCATTGTTTATATTGAACCATTGGGATTGAATCCCGTGTCCGGTGATTCTGCCCCTGAGTGTTGAATATAGAGCCATAATTGCCCTCTTAATTTTGCCAGTGAAGCCAAATGCGTTTAATGTCGCATCTATAAAATTCCAACCTACCCTATCGAACGCTTTTTCGGCGTCTAGAGAAAGAGAAAGAGTGGGGATCTTCTCTCGCTGGATCTTCTCATAAAGACTTATTATTCTACGGATGTGACTAGAAGAGGTGCGTCCCGGTACAAAACCTACTTGATCTTTGTGAACCAAGAAATTTATCACTTTCTTAATTCTCTCTGCTATAATTCCTGAATATAATTTGGAGTCAACATTCAGTAGAGATATTGGTCTGTAGCTGGTGACATCTTCCGGTGTCTTCCCTTGCTTCAAGATTGTGACAATATTAGCTTTGAGTATTTCTTCGGGGATGACTCCCTTATCCATAAATTCGTTGAAGTCTTCGCAAATATGTTCTTTGTAAATCTTGTAGAAGGCATTATCGTATCCATCCGGACCTGGAGCTTTTTTCTGTTAAAGTCTTTCAATCCCTTTCTTTACTTCCGCTGCCGAGACCGGTTGATTTAACATTTCCAGCTGGCCTTGTGATAGTTGGTTCTTTTTTTTATCTTTGAAGAACTCATACGCATTCTCATTTTCAGTTGTTTTTGGCAGGTTGTATAGATTTTTATAATATTGAGAAAATGCCTGACCGAGTTTGTCCGGGCTAAGCCTAGTCTCCCCTTCATAAATAAATTTTGAGATCCTGTTTTTCATTCTTCTATTCTTTAGTTTGTTGGATAGGATACTATCTGATCTATTCCCCTTATAGTACCATTTCGAGTTCAGGATCTCCAGGTTTCTGTTTATCCTATTAAGTAGTTGCTCATTTATCCTGTTTTGTAAGTCCTGAATTGCGATAGCTGACTCCCTGGTGGGTGTTATTTTGTTCATATGGGATTGATTAGCCAACTGTATATACAGTTCTGATAGCTTTGTATCTCTCCTTCTTTTTTCCTGACTTTCCAGTTTAATTAAGTATCCTCTAATGACGCATTTAAGGGTACACCATAGCGTAGATGCAGAGACTTTTTCACTTCTGTTTTCTCTTAACACGTTTCCTATCGCTTCTTGTATAAATTTCCTCTTGGAGTCTGTTATCAGTAGGGTGTTGTTGAATTTCCAGTCTGTCCTAATTTTTTTGGCCTCTCCGTTCATAACCATGATCACTGCGCTATGATCCGACCAGGTGATATCTTGAATAAAAACCTGGGATGGAAGATACGCCACACGTCATATAGATCCGCTTTTCCAATCAAGGTACGTAATCTCTTAGAGCTATTCTGAGCTTTCCTGTTTGGGGGCGTTCCTTGTTGGTTTTTCCTGTCTAGCGCGGGGTCCATGACCATGTTGAGATCTCCATCAATATTACTGCAACCTGCTTAATTTTCTCAATCTTGGACAATACCTTAATTATAAATTTTGCAGGGTAGCAGTTTGGCGCATATGCGTTGGCTAGAGTATAGGTTTCACCTTCTATTTCCCCAACTATCAGTATGAATCTTCCCTCCGGGTCTTTTTCAGAGTATCTTATATTCAGCCTTATATCTTTTGAAAAAAGAATCGCTACCCCTCGTTTTTTCTTCGTGTCCAGCGATGCGGCAAGTACTGTTGGAAAATTACTGATTTTTAATCTTGGTCCCTCCTTGACGTTCCAGTGAGTTTCTTGAAGCGCCATGATATCTATATGTTCTTTTTTAAGGAAATTCCTTAGTAATGACCTTTTCTGTGGGGAATTGAGGCCACGGACATTTAATGAGGCAATTCTAACCACGATCTCTCAGTTGGTTTTTATCTCTATTTCCCTTCTCTAGAAAATTTACGTTCTGTAGAATCATCTTAAAAGAAAAAACACATGCGTCTACATAAAACATATACCCATCCCCAACCCGGTAATAACCCAGGTGTTCTCTGAACTGCGGCATGAGTTGCCGAGTGCAGAAATTATAATTCATCCAGAGATGAATTTAGGAGCTAGGTGTCCCTGAGAGGCCCTTTTCCTATAAACATATAATGTGGCCTCTAAGCTACTTATGTTCCAACCTTCTTTATCTTGTCTTATTGGTGGAGTTCTCCCCTCTTGTAAAAAGGAGAGAGGAGGGGATGAAGGGTCAGGTTACGAGTGTGTAAAAAAAAAAAAAAATATTGTGCCAGTCAGATATCAGTAATATTGTGCCAGTCAGATACCAGGAATATTGTGCCAGTCAGAGCCCAGTAATATTGTGCCAGTCAGATACCAGGAATATTGTGCCAGTCAGATACCAGGAATATTGTGCCAGTCAGAGCCCATGAATATTGTGCCAGTCAGAGCCCAGTAATATTATGCCAGTCAGATACCAGGAATATTTTGCCAGTCAGAGCCCAGTAATATTATGCCAGTCAGACACCAGAAATATTGTGCCAGTCAGATACCAGGAATATTGTGCCAGTCAGAGCCCAGGAATATTGTGCCAGTCAGAGCCCAGTAATATTATGCCAGTCAGATACCAGGAATATTTTGGCAGTCAGAGCACAGTTATATTGTGCCAGTCATAGCCCAGTAATATTATGCCAGTCAGATACCAGTAATATTGTGCCAGTCAGACACCAGAAATATTGTGCCAGTCAGATACCAGTAATATTGTGCCAGTCAGACACCAGTAATATTGTGCTAATCAGACACCAGTAATATTATGCCAGTCAGATACCAGTAATATTGTGCCAGTCAGATACCAGGAATATTTTGCAATTAAAGTGCTCGTTTTTAACCCTCCTCCTCCCCCTTCCCCATCACTTACCGAATGGCTGCTGCTCCTTGTCCCCGGACGGCCGCCTCCTCCGTGCAGTCTTCCCTCCTGCACGGAGGAGTGAAACAGTCACCGGATGTGACGAAGAGTGGTGCTCCTGCCGCAGCGTCTTGGAGCAGCCGCGGCCGCACGTCTTAAAGCGGCCACGGCTAACGTCTTAAATCGTCCGCATACTTAAAGTGGCCCCAGGGCCGGCGGCCCACCGGGAAATTTCCTGGTATCCCGGTAGGCCAGTCCGGCCCTGCACCCATGGATAGGTTGGTTAGGTTATGTGGGGGTTTAAAGACCACATTTGAGAGGTGCGCTTTTTGGTTTTCCAACTTGGAATTCTGACATTTGGGACATTTTTGAAGCCAGAAAGTTTATTTTACCCCAAAAAACCATACGTTACAAACTAGACACCCTAGGGTATTTCAAATGGTAGTATTTTAACACTTTCTATGCACTAATTCTACCAGCAGCCTTTGTAAAATTTTAGTTTAGTAATTTTTTAATGTTTTGCTTCCACATACATTTTACTTCGGCATGAATTCACAGATCCGGTTATGTGTCAGTGCCAAATAACACCTCAATTTGTGTTCAGCAACATCTTCTGACTACAGGGATACCACGCATGCATAGGTTTGTTGGGTTTTTTGGGGGCTAAAATGACACATTTAGGGGGTGTGCAATTCCAACTTGGAATATTGCCATGTAGTCAGCCTGCGCCCATATTCCATTTGGGACACTTTTGAAGCCTGTCAAAGTATTTCACCCCATAAAACCATATATTTTGGAAAAAATAGACATCCTAGGGTATTTCAAATTGTGGTATACAACTTTATCTGGGCTAAAAGACAATTCTCGCAATTAGGCATACAGATTCCAAGAAACCCAAGTAAGTGTATCGAAATTAATATTCTCCCCTTAATAAAACAACTGAGCAAACAGCTACAAGACCTAAGAAATTCTGAGATCTCGTGGCTAGGCAGGCTAAGGTCATATATGATTCCTAAAATAAGTTACATCTTACGAATGATCCCCCTGAATACACCAATATCTTGGCTATCCCTACATACAAAGAGCCTTTGACAAATTTCTATGGCAGAAGAAAAAACCAAGAATAAATAAAAAAACTATAGGCTTAAAAGCTAAAAAGGGAGGAGTGGGTATGCCTAACATTGGCAAAATATATGAGATATGTAGACTAGCGCATTTATGCGCAAGTCTAAAGATAAATAGACCTGGGGAATCCTGGGCGAATATAGAGGCACATTTGTCAGAATCCAAGGATCTCTTGATGTTCTTTTGGAGCTCCCAAAACAAAACAAAAACAGAACCAGGTTTGGTCCTTAAAAATCTATTACCCGTTTGGAATAGATGGAAGAAACTACTTGGGATTGAGGACAGGATCTTAGGATATCTCCCACTAACAATAATAGAAGACAATGTAGCAGACCTTAATCTAAAGGGTTGGATAAATAAGGGAATAGAGAAAATAGAATACATAGTACAAAATAACAAGATAAAATCGTTTGAAGAGATTAAACAGAAATTTAGCCTACCCTCTAGAGAGATATTCCCATATTTGAGAATAAAAAGCTTCCTAACAAAAAAATTGAAATGGAGCAAACAGAGGGACTGAAAGCCTTTAATAAAATAATAAACAACATAAAAAACAAGAACATGGTCTCTCAGTGTGCCAAGCTATTCGAAATATACAAAACAATCGCCCCTATACCTGCAATAACGGCCTGGGAAAAGGATTTGCAAATTAATATTTCAAGAGAGGAAGGGATTAGTGCCATTAATGCAGTATCATCAGCAACACACTGCCTAAACTTAATCGAAAGCCATTATAAGGTTATTAATAGATGGCACTATGTCCCTTCTAAACTATCATCGATGTACCCTACAGTCTCCCCCTCATGCTGGAGATGTGGGGCTAATAAAGCAGACTATGTCCATATCTGGTGGTCATGTCCAACACTGAGGGAGCTATGGGGAAAGATAAAGAAATTCTGCAAAGAAGAAATAGGGATAAGCTTAAATAATACTTGCCCAGTATATGTATTACATACCGGATGGCCAAATATGCCCAAAGATAAAAAAAGATCTAATAATACGTATACTGGTGGCAACAAAACTGGCAATAGCCAAACATTGGAAATTAGCCATAGTCCCGACATGGTCAATGATAAAAAACCAGGTTGTAATGCAATACAGGATGGAGGCAGGAATTTTAAGACAAGATAACTACACAAGTCCAAGAATCGATAGGTGGGAGAACTGGGCACTTAGGATCAAGAACGAAAGATGAGGAACATAGAGATAAAGACATAAGAGGAGGGAGGGGCCATCTCCAGTGCTTCTTTTTGTTTTTGTTTTTGTTTTTTTATTTTTAGTTACTTATTTATGTATATATTTTCTTGTTCTTCTTCCTCTCGTTGGTTTCACTAAATAACATCAATATGGTATAACGCGACATTATGCTTTTTGCTGGGTTGTCCTATCTCTCTCCCCTCTCTCCCTATAATCTTACTCTAAATATGTTTTATGAAGAGAGGAGGAGGGAGAAAGGGAGAGAGGGAAGGAAGAGGAAGAGAAATGTATTATAAATCAAATGTTTGTGTTGTTGTCGGTATCGGCTTTTAACGGTGTAACTTTCAGTCTTTGTATGTTTTATAAGTCTAATAAAGATAAAAAGAAAAAAAAATAGTGGTATTTTAACACTTTCCAAGTACTAATGCTACCACCAACCTAGGTCAAAGGGTTGGAATGTCATTTTTTTCCCACACACATTTTAGTTCAAGCAAGAATTTTCAGATTCTGGTATAGGCCACTGCCAACCAACACTTCAATATGTGCTCAGCGACATTTGTTTGTTTTGGGGATAAAAGGCCACATTTAGGGGGTGCGCATTTCCAACTTGAAATTTTGACATGTAGTCAGTCGGCGCCCATTTTTCATTTGGAACATTTTTGAAGCCGTCCAATCTATTTTACCCCATCAAAATAGATATTTTTGGAAAATAGACATCCTAAGGTATTTCAAATGGTGGTATTTTAATACTGTAAATTTACTAATTATATCACCAGTCTTTGTCAAATTTTGTGGGAGTTTTCTTTCCAGATACATTGTACTTCAGGCATGAATTCACAGATTCTGGTATATGTCACTGCCAAACAACACCCCAATATGTGTTCAGCAACATCTCCCGAGTACAGCGATACCATCCATGTATAGGTTTGTTTGGGGGGTAAAAGGCAACATTTGTGAGGTGCGCATATCAGTGTTACAACTTGGAATTTTGATATGTAGTCAACCTGCGTCCATATCCTATATATTGGATATATATCTTTGAAGCCAACCAATATAATTTATAAAGACACGGAGCGTCGTATTTATGCATTATGCACTCTTTCCATTTATTCCCTCAGCAGCAAAATGTTAGAACATAGTAAAAAACAAGCATAAAAAACAACCAATCACAACTTACTACAAACTCTGCTCCTCCCCCTATAAAAGGCCCAACCTGCATCGACTCCTCCAATTTCTTTGCTGCTCCCTCGGCAGTTAAGTATTTTCAATTGACCTTATTTTCTGTATGTTACTTGTATTTTATCTGTTTTGTTTGTGTTTTTGGTCCTTTGGGGGCTGTTGTGTCCCCAGGACCTTCATTCTGTTACGCTATTTTTATCTCGGCATTTGCCCGTTACTCACAGGTAGGTTTCTCACTTTGTGGATGTTATTGACCCTCTTCAAGGTAAGTCACTTGTACCTGCGTTTTTTTCCCCTAGAATTGACTGAACCGGAGACAGTTTACTTTAATTTTCTACTGCGGCTGAAGCAGATGCCATTTTAGGGTCCGTTTCACGCCTTGGAGTTATAACGACGTCCAGCAGTGCCTTTGCAGTGAGAATCGCGCATGGTGGACGGCTGACGGAAAACTGTTTCCCATTTTTCTCTCCAAACAGGTTTTCATTTTTCCTTAGCGTTCTATCTCTGGTATTAAATCATTGCACTGTTTATATTTGCTGCATTTGGGCACTATAGATCAATATGGTTAGCTCTAAAGAGATAACTACTAGATCAAGGACTGAGGATACCCTGCATGCACCACCTACCCAGCCGTATACTGTTATGTCAGACAGGGTGATCAGATGCCTGATCTGTGTAACCCTAATGATTTCCACACACTATTTGTTAATATGGCCTCATTCCTTTCCTCAGCCCTGCGAGCTTCCCAGGTTCCTGATTATCAGCGTGAGGGGCCACAATGTGCATGATAAATAGTAGGTGAAGTTAGGGTCTCAACCCATTGAGTTTGCTTTCATTTAAACAGTGCTTAGCACAGTTTTTAAGAGGTAAAACCACATCAGGCAGACTGATAAGACTGGTATGTAATGCTAGGGAGAGCCAAACTAGGTGTATTGTAATACTAGAAAAAAAGAAGTCAATCATGAAATTAACTAATGGCATCCCGTGGTTTAAAGACCAGTTTTCATGGAGCAATAAAATCAAAAGTACACTAGTCACATGAGATTTACACACATATCTAACATATAGTATATTTAATAAAGTAGCAAAAATGTGTTCAAAGGCCAGTGTCATCAAACAACCAACAAATGCTGACCAAGCTAGCTATATCACATTGCACATAAATGACAATAAAGATAAACAAGATGTCACAAAGATATCTACCTGCCACTACCAATGAGTTTACCCCATCGCCATGGAAACAACGTTTGCTTCTCCACATTACATGGCTGCATCTTTGCGCAGTCACAGTCTAATCCCCATTGATACTTCCCATGCACATGAACGTTGGGCATTGCCTCTGCAGCATAAACGTCATATTTTGTAGGTCTGGTCTCCATCTACCATGATGTGTCATGGATTACTTGTCATGTAATGGGAGTGCATGGGATCTCTGCACCCTTGGGGAAATACCATATTTACTTGAATCTAATGTGCACCTTTTTTCACCAAATTGTGTCTCCAATATTTGAATGCGCATTAGATTCGATGGCGCATTAGATTCGCATATGTTTTCTGTTGCAACTCAAACCCAAAAAACTAAATTTTGCTGTTATCAAAAAGGAAAGCACAACGCAATAAAGACAAACTGCGCATGCGCACTACCATCTCTTACTTATAGAAATGTGTTTATTTTATTTATCTAACATTTCATTTATAATTTCTACTTTGTCTTTTATTTCTTTATTATCGCCTTTCTCGTCTGCCTTATTATGTTCTGGTATTTTCATGAAGTACTTTGTTTTCTTTCTGAGACGGTAATACATGACCCTGTATGAGGAATAAAGCACAAGCAAAATATTTTAATTGCCTTTTTATCCCCCAAATTCAAATGCATTTCAGTGAGTGTACTGTTTTCAGGTCAAATTTGTGGCAAATAAGTTAAATAAAGCTTTTGAATACATTGTAATATTGCTGTGTATTGCATGTTTAAACGTTGCAGGAATAAAGTATTAAAGGAGCACTCTGATTACCTACTATTTTGCTTGTTACTTTTTTGAATGCCTACAGAGGAAAAATATAACTACTGCTCTGCTGAGAAATGTTATTTTAATTGGTTGTATAGCTCTATCAGGGGGCTGACATCTTGGGTCAGATGAGTGGGGACCTGAAACAATAATTCTGTCGGAGGGGAAGGGGGGACCTAGAAAATTTGTTCAGTTAGGGGCCCTGAATTTTCTGGTGGCGCCCCTGCTTCCAAGTGTCCTTATCATCCAATGCCCTAAATATAATCAGGGATAAACACTGCTCTTGGTGGACATTTACTGGACTTTGTGTCAGACAATTTAATGATGTAATATGGGCATTCACACACTTTGCCTATACCTTAAAATAAAGATAAATAAAACCAAATTTCACTGATTTAGACACTTGTCATTTGTACTCAATATTGGATATGCACCACATATGAACCTCTGCTTTAACTAATCAATTTGAAAAAAGCTTACCCTAGAATAACTCCTGTTACAGAGCATGCGCACAGCAATATATTACAGAATACCATGACGAATATTAAGGGTTTTAGTTCACGTTCATCCTTCAATTTCTGGAGTATTTCTGCATAAAAAATGACCTGGGGATCAAAGTCTTTACATCCTTGTTCTTCTTGTGTTCTTTCCTCTATTTCTGTTTCTTCCTTGTTTGTTTTCATTGTCTCTAAACTAACTAATTCATTCTCCTCATCTTCATCCTTTCCGTCTGATCCAGTGACCTTTGGAGTGTCAGTTCCACTTTTATTGTCTTCAGTCTTTTCTTGGGCCATGCTTTCTGCAACTGTGACTGCTGTGGGCACAAAACATGTTTAACACTGAGAAAACGTAGGGCCCCTACATACAAACAAAATCCAATGTGTGTAGGGTTGCCACTTTTTCATCAAAACAATGGTACTCTCCATAGTGGTAAAATACCGGCCAGGTGGCCATCCTAAATGTGTGTGGAATTCTCACCTTCTATGCACAGTGTTTTTTTTAAGTGTCTCTTGCAGAAATGACATGGTATCAAACATACCTTACAGCATCCAATAATGCCTAGCATACTGCCTGCATGTTAGGCATTGTAGGATACAGTTGTACTATTCTGAATCGGGGGGATCTGTGCTAATTTGTTTTGACAGTCATCTCAGATATTTAAAGGGACAGTCTAGTCCCCAAACTCACTTTGGTGCAAGATGAAGATTACTGCTTGTATAGTGGACAGGCTGTTTTTCAATGTGATTTGATGCAGGCTTTCTGTATAGATCACATGTTTAATATTTCACTCAAGCCCTGTCCAGTGATTACTCTTCATGTTTACTGCAGGTGCAGCAGCACTGATTGTATAGACCCTGAGGATATAAACTTTTGTTTCATATAGCCACTTCCTGTGCTCCTCAAATTGATTATATTGTCAAACATACTTTGAAAGCACATTAATAGTTATGCATTTTAATGAAAATGCATAACTAAGACTAGTTAGTTGAAAAAAAGGTTCCCTAAACTGGCCTAGAACTTGATGGTGTTGCATGTTGCAATGTGCATCATCTAGCTTCTCCACACTCTCTTGAATATATGTGAATGCCCTAAGATTAAACTTGCAAGAATTCACCTAGGGGCAATTTTTGGACTTTATGACAGTTGGCTGTTGTGTGAGACTGTTGTGTCACCTAAGCATTGTTTATACATTGTTTATACAGAATGCACAGATTAAAAAACTGACCAAAAATAATCTATAGAGTTAATGATCTATAGATCTTAAATTATAGGAGTAAAATATACTCTAAATGTATTTATGGCATAACATGTGGGTTGATATGTATATTAACTACTTTCAAACAAAAATATGTAATTTACATATCAAGCCTTTCATGAACAGGAGACAGTATAGACATGTTAAATACACATTTTTTAAACATTATTTAATTTGCTTGTAATTCACATTCATAGTACATAAAATGAGTCCGTTTAAGCTCTATGTTTGACAATACTCACCTGAACTCTCATCTTCTCCCAGGACATGGATCTTGATTACTGGGATTGGAGTTTGCCGAACCCCATTAACACTAAGCCGAACTTCATAGGTGCCACTGTCATTCATGTAGGTGGGGTTTATGACAAGAGAGCAATTTCCTTCAGGAACAAGGGACACGATAAGCTGAGCTCTGTTATTTGGGTCCTTCACTGCTTCCAAAACGGTGTCATATAAACGGAGAATTGGTTTATATGTATCTGTTTTTTCCGGGGTCATCCCCCATTCCAACAGTATCTCATTACTATGAAGGACTTGGTCTGTGTAGAAGCGGCAGGGGATAAGTAGTCGCGAAGATGAATGAACATCCATTTCATCTGTCGACAAACTGAGATTTCTGATCACCAGAGCTGGAAGATATTTTTTTAAAAGATTTTCCCTCTGAAACAACTCAATTAATCAAGACATAACTTAAAATAAACTTGACAACTGACCAGATTAAATTTACTCTGAATTTATTTTTCTAAGAACACCAGCCAATCTTGAGTGGTATCCTTAACTAACAAATTGTTTACGTGTTTTATTATTAGTATTATTATAAAGCAGGTTTTTATATATTTAGCCGTTTTTCAGGGATTTGTTTGATTCAGCTATTATTTGCCCGATCCAAATGCAATTCAGAGCAAATCTTTCTATATTGTATAGAGCCTATATTTTTATATATAATTATCTTAATTTAATTTGTATACATGCGTATGTTTGTGTGAATACTTGTGTTTGGCCTATGACCCATACCGCGGCTCCTAGATTTCAATCAAATTGGTGTAGCCTTGCATTTGTTCACCCTCCATTAAAAGAAAAGCCAGTACATAAATAAATATCTTCATCGCTACTAAAAACACTAAAATGTGGTTATAACTACAGGTCACATGTTGGTAAAAGCTGCACAAGGATTTATGGGATAATTAGCCATCTCATGGTAATTGATACTGTAAAAGGAACCCCTGCACTCTCATAAATGATCACAGAATGTGTAGACAACAACATCATAGACCTGATCATTACCAGGATCAGGTCCTGATATTTAATTTCAGTCTTTCCCTGCCCTATGGATGGGAGGAATCGTTTCTTGCCTTCTGTGTAATCAAAAGGACTCCTTACAAATGCCAATAGGAAATCTAATTTGCAATAACTTAATTTATAGCTAAAGTAACAGAATGCACTTTATTCAGGAGCAGCTTGCAAATGCCTTACTAACATTAGTAGAAAATGTGTGCAATTGTAAATCTTGACTTACCGGATGTGAGATGGAAGCACAAAAAGAAAAACCCAGAGGTTACAAGGAACATACGTTTGTCAGTTATCATTCCAATTTCAGTTTTATGACCTCTGTTCTGAAAATAGTGAAAACAAATCTTTATTTACAGATGCCCTTATGCACCACACACCTGCCTCATTCAAAACAGGCTAACATGCAGGGTATCTAATGATTTGAAAATTAACACTGTGAAAACCTATCCTGATCAGTGGAATGATGCCATAGTGATATCACAATAAGGCTCAGTGTTCCAATTGTCTTACCTAGCCAAACTTATAATCATCATTTATCTGCAATCATACAAATGACCCAGTAAGGTTGAAATATTATTACATATTATTCCTTAAAGAGGAATTAAAACCTAAACGTTAAAAAGGTTTCCCTCACACTCCCCTTTTATCGTGGTGCATTGTGCTGGAACAAAAAACATAACTATAAATCATCAGCACATTTTGCCCTCCCACTTATACTACAATGCCGACATCTTGTGTCTCTCTCAGTCTGCCTGCTCCCTCCTACTCAAGTGTCAGACTTAAATTACTTATTAAAGTACTTTACAATGCAAATTTTAAATTTTGCATTACTTAACATATGAAAAATTTACACTTAGATGAATTTGTGAAATTACAGCAGTTTTCAAGAAAGCAGGACTGCCCCACACTAGCTGAGCAAAAGTACATTTCTCCTTTTTTTTCTCTGCATCAATGAGAATAATGCCATTCATATGAATAAGATATCCTGTTTCCTATGTGTACAACCGCATGGTTACTTAGATTCCACACAATCTATTCTATGCCACCATTAGAGCAGTGCAGGAAGTGACTAAATGAAAAAAAAATGATACATGCTCAGTGTGGTAGTACCTGTAGGATACTGGGGGGCGGGGGGGGAGCTTGAGTATAATATTTAAAATGTGATTTATGCAGAATGCCTGCATCAAATCACACTTGAAAAAAAACTTGTGCACTATTCAGCCAGTAGTCTTCCACTAGCAAAATAGTGAGAATGGGGGCTATGCAGTCTATTTTTAAAAAAGAAGCAATGCATTTTTTGTATTTTGATTCTTGTATACTTTTTTGGCTTTATTGGTGAAAGATGGAATTTGCAGGGAATTAAGAATGGTATAACAAACCTAAGACCAAAGTTGCAGAGTTGAAAACAGTCTACAATTCTACTTCAAATGCTGCTATTTTGGCCTTCATTTTACAATTCCCTGCAATTCCCTCTTTCATGAATAAATTACTATGTAACCATTACACTGGACTTGCAGCATGTTATATAATACCTAATCCTGTGACAAGCTTAGTGTACCAATATTCTTTTTTTTCCTACTTGCACTTAGTTGAGCTTGTTGACCTTTCTTTGTTTGGTTGTAGCTTCCTCCCCAGGAGCTAATTGGGAAGATTATTGGTTGGATCTCCTCCAAAACATGAAAGGACAACTACCTTATAGAGTCCTGTCTGCTTGTATAGCCCTATCAAGGGGCAGGCGTCTTGGGTCAGATCTTCCTTTATGTGACCCAAGATACTAAACAACATAAAGTTATACAAGCACAGAAGGCTCAATAAGTTACTTTATTTATATTCTTTCAGTAAAGCATTTCCATTTAAAATGCCTATATTTGATGCAATCTGTCATTTAACCCCTTAGTGACATAACTTTTTTGGCTTGTCCGACGCGTGGTGACGGGCTGTTTTAACATTTCTGAGGTGTTTGTGTTTTGCTGTAATTTATTTCTGCCTCATTTTGTGTACCCACACAAACTATATATAGTTTTTATCATCATAAGAAGGGCTTTCTGTTACTACCATTATTTTGATAATATCATATAATTTGAAATAAAATGAATAAGAAAATATGGCAAAAAATGATTTTTTTTATGACATTTATTTGAAAAATCGTATACTCATCTACAAGAGACAACAAAAATACACTGCTAAATAGTTTCTAATATATGTCCTGAGTTCTGAAATAGCCCATGTTTTATGTTTTTGTGCTTTTTGATTCATGTTACAGTGCCAGAACTATAAGTAGTGCAAAGCTATTTCAAAAAAACTTTTTTTTCAAAATTAGCCACAGTGACATTCTAACACTGATATCTGTACTAAATCAATGAATGACCCCAAACATGTACATATTTTTGAAAACTGGACAACTCGGGGCATTTAACTAGCCATTTTACCACAAATCTTTGCCAAAATTTGCAACATTTTTTTTTTTTAATTATTCATATAGATTGCAATTTATGTAAACATTACCTTAAAATGTGAAGGATTATTTGCAATTGACACCTCAATATATGTTTAGCTACAACTCCTGAGTACAGAGATACCACCCATGTATAGGTTGGTTAGGTTATTTGGTGGTTTAAAGGCCACATTTGAGAGGTGCGCTTTTTGGTTTTCCAACTTGGAATTCTGACATGCAGAAAACCTGCGCCCATGTCCCATTTGGGACATTTTTGAAGCCAGAAAGTTTATTTTACCCCACAAAACCATACATTTTTGCAACCTAGACACCCTAGGGTATTTCAAATGGTAGTATTTTAAAACTTTCCATGCACTAATTCTACCACCAGCCTTTGTAAAATTTTAGGTTAGTAATTTTTTTTCTTCTTCTTTTTTTCTAAGTTTTCTCATTCTTTATTCAAAAACAACAATGTTACAATGACACATTGATTCAGAGAAAGACAGAGAGGAAGAAAAAAGAAGGAAGAAGAGAAATAGAGAAAAAACCTTAGCAGTCAATAAATACAAAGTTACAGCATTTACCAAATCCCTAACCTGTATTACCCCTGGCCCCCTCGACCTTCCCACTAAAGGAAAATTAGGGGGGAAAGAAAGAAAAAAAAATTAGGTAAACATTACCTTAAAATGTGAAGGGGTATTTCCAAATGACACCTCAATATATATTCAGCTACAACTCCTGAGTACAGAGATACCACCCATGTAAAGGTTGGTTAGGTTATTTGGGGGTTTAAAGGCCACATTTGAGAGGTGCGCTTTTTTGGTTTTCTGACATTTGGGACATTTTTGAAGCCAGAAAGTTTATTTTACGTCACAGAAGTCCCGGCGAGCGTGCCGGGCGGCAGCAGGGGAGGTCTGCGCTCATCGCGCAGACATCCTCTGCTGCCCCACTAGGCACCAGGGAGAATCGGGCAGCTGGGGGATGTCTGCACGATACGTGCAGATATCCTCCATGCTGCCCGACACGGCAGACTATTATGACGGACAGCTGTCCGTCATAATAGACTGCTGTGTCGGGCAGCATGGAGGATGTCTGCAAGTATGGTGCAGACATCCCCCGGCTGCCCCCACTAGCCACCAGGGATCAAGGTAAGGGGAAGGGAGGGAGGGGGGGCAGAGAGACAGGGGGAGGGAGGGGGGCAGAGAGACAGGGGGAGGGAGGGAGGGGGACAGAGAGACAGGGGGAGGGAGGGAGGGGGACAGAGAGACAGGGGGGACAGAGAGACAGGGGGGAGGGAGGGGGGCAGAGACAGAGTCAAGGGGAGGGAGGGGGTTAAGAGACAGAGACAAGGGGAGGGAAGGGGTTAAGAGACAGACAAGGGGAGGGAAGGGGTTAAGAGACAGAGACAAGGGGAGTGAGGGGGTTAAGAGACAGGCAAGGGGAGGGGGGAGAGAGAGAAAAATGGGGGCAAGGGAAAGAGAAAGGCAGCATTGGCACATAAAAAGAAATAAAAACTAGAAATACTAGTATTTTAACACTTTCCATGCACTAATTCTACCACCAGTCTTTGTAAAATTTTAGGTTAGTGATTTTTTTATGTTTTGCTTCCACATACATTGTACTTTGGGCATGAATTTACAGATCCTATTATGTGTCAGTGCCAAACAACACCTCAATTTGTGTTCAGCAACATCTTCTGACTTCAGGAATACCACGAATGCATAGGTTTGTTGGGTTGTTTAATGGCTAAAATGCCACATTTAGGGGGTGTGCATTTCAAACTTGGAATATTGACATGTAGTCAGCCTGCTCCCATCTTCCATTTGGGACACTTTTGAAGCCTGTCAAAGTATTTCACCCCATAAAACCATATATTTTGGAAAAAATAGACATCCTAGGGTATTTAAAATTGTGGTATTTTAACACTTTCCAAGTACTAATTCTACCACCAACCTATGTGAAAGGTTTGGAATGTCATTTTTTTACCACACACATTTTAGTTCAGGCAGCAATTTTCAGATTCTGGTATATGCCACTGTCAACCAACACCCCAATATGTGTTCAGCAACATCTCCTGAGTACAGGGATACCACCCATGGATAGGTTTGTTTTGGGGCTAAAAGGCCACATTTAGGGGGTGCGCATTTCCAACTTGAAATTTTGACATGTAGTCATCCATTTGGAACATTTTTGAAGCCGTCCAATCTATTTTACCCCATCAAAATAGATATTTTTGGAAAATAGACATCCTAAGGTATTTCAAATGGTGGTATTTTAATACTGTAAATTTACTAATTATATCACCAGTCTTTGTCAAATTTTGTGGTAGTAATTTTTTTGGAGTTTTCTTTCCAGATACATTGTACTTCAGGCATGAATTCACAGATTCTGGTATATGTCACTGCCAAACAACACCCCAATATGTGTTCAGCAACATCTCCCGAGTACAGCGATACCATCCATGTATATGTTTGTTTGGGGGGTAAAAGGCAACATTTGTGAGGTGCGCATCTCAGTGTTACAACTTGGAATTTTGATATGTAGTCAACCTGCGCCCATATCCTAAATGGGATATATATCTTTGAAGCCAGCCAATATAATTTATAAAGACACGGATTTATGCATTATGCACTCTTTCCATTCATTCCCTCAGTAGCAAAATGTTAGAACATAGTAAAAAACAAGCATAAAAAACAACCAATCACAACTTACTACAAACTCTGCTCCTCCCCTATAAAAGGACCAACCTGCATCTCCTCCATTTTCTTTGCTGCTCCCTCGGCAGTTAAGTATTTTCAATTGACCTTATTTTCTGTATGTTACTTGTATTTTATCTGTTTTGTTTGTGTTTTTGGTCCTTTGGGGGCGGTTGTGTCCCCAGGACCTTCATTCTGTTACGCTATTTTTATCTCGGCATTTGCCGGTTACTCACAGGTAGGTTTCTCACTTTGTGGATGTTATTGACCCTCTTCAAGGTAAGTCACTTGTACCTGCGTTTTTTTCCCCTAGAATTGACTGAACCGGAGACAGTTTACTTTAATTTTCTACTGCGGCTGAAGCAGATGCCATTTTAGGGTCCGTTTCACGCCTTGGAGTTCTTACGACGTCCAGCAGTGCCTTTGCAGTGAGAATCGCGCATGGTGGACGGCTGACGGAAAACTGTTTCCCATTTTTCTCTCCAAACAGGTTTTCATTTTTCCTTAGCATTCTATCTCTGGTATTAAATCATTGCACTGTTTATATTTGCTGCATTTGGGCACTATAGATCAATATGGTTAGCTCTAAAGAAATAACTACTAGATCAAGGACTGAGGATACCCTGCATGCACCACCTACCCAGCCGTATACTGTTATGTCAGACAGGGTGATCAGATGCCTGATCTGTGTAACCCTAATGATTTCCACACACTATTTGTTAATATGGCCTCATTCCTTTCCTCAGCCCTGCGAGCTTCCCAGGTTCCTGATTATCAGCGTGAGGGGCCACAATGTGCATGATAACTAGTAGGTGAAGTTAGGGTCTCAACCCATTGAGTTTGCTTTCATTTAAACAGTGCTTAGCACAGTTTTTAAGAGGTAAAACCACATCAGGCAGACTGATAAGACTGGTATGTAATGCTAGGGAGAGCCAAACTAGGTGTATTGTAATACTAGAAAAAAAGAAGTCAATCATGAAATTAACTAATGGCATCCCGTGGTTTAAAGACCAGTTTTCATGGAGCAATAAAATCAAAAGTACACTAGTCACATGAGATTTACACACATATCTAACATATAGTATATTTAATAAAGTAGCAAAAATGTGTTCAAAGGCCAGTGTCATCAAACAACCAACAAATGCTGACCAAGCTAGCTATAGCACATTGCACATAAATGACAATAAAGATAAACAAGATGTCACAAAGATATCTACCTGTCACTACCAATGAGTTTACCCCATCGCCATGGAAACAACGTTTGCGTCTCCACATTACATGGCTGCATCTTTGCGCAGTCACAGTCTAATCCCCATTGATACTTCCCATGCACATGAACGTTGAGCATTGCCTCTGCAGCATAAACGTCATATTTTGTAGGTCTGGTCTCCATCTACCATGATGTGTCATGGAGTACTTGTCATGTAATGGGAGTGCATGGGATCTCTGCACCCTTGGGGAAATACCGTATTTACTTGAATCTAATGTGCATCTTTTTTCACAAAATTGTGTCTCCAATATTTGAATGCGCATTAGATTCGATTTCGCATTAGATTCGCATATGTTTTCTGTTGCAACTCAAACCCAAAAAACTAAATTTTGCTGTTATCAAAAAGGAAAGCACAACGCAATAAAGACAAACTGCGCATGTGCACTACCATCTCTTACTTATAGAAATGTGTTTATTTTATTTATCTAACATTTCATTTATAATTTCTACTTTGTCTTTTTTTTCTTTATTATTGCCTTTCTCGTCTGCCTTATTATGTTCTGGTATTTTCATTAAGGACTTTGTTTTCTTTCTCAGACGGTAATACATGACCCTGTATGAGGAATAAAGCACAAGCAAAATATTTTAATTGCCTTTTTATCCCCCAAATTCAAATGCATTTCAGTGAGTGTACTGTTTTCAGGTCAAATTTGTGGCAAATAAGTTAAATAAAGCTTTTCTAATGGCTGAATACATTGTAATATTGCTGTGTATTGCATGTTTAAACGTTGCAGGAATAAAGTATTAAAGGAGCACTCTGATTACCTACTATTTTGCTTGTTACTTTTTTGAATGCCTACAGAGGAAAAATATAACTACTGCTCTGCTGAGAAATCGCTCATGTTATTTTAATTGGTTGTATAGCTCTATCAGGGGGCTGACATCTTGGGTCAGATGAGTGGGGACCTGAAACAATAATTCTGTCGGAGGGGAAGGGGGGACCTAGAAAATTTGTTCAGTTAGGGGCCCTGAATTTTCTGGTGGCGCCCCTGCTTCCAAGTGTCCTTATCATCCAATGCCCTAAATATAATCAGGGATAAACACTGCTCTTGGTGGACATTTACTGGACTTTGTGTCAGACAATTTAATGATGTAATATGGACATTCACACACTTTGCCTATACCTTAAAATAAAGATAAATAAAACCAAATTTCACTGATTTAGACACTTGTCATTTGTACTCAATATTGGATATGCACCACATATGAACCTCTGCTTTAACTAATCAATTTGAAAAAAGCTTACCCTAGAATAACTCCTGTTACAGAGCCTGCGCACAGCAATATATTACAGAATACCATGACGAATATTAAGGGTTTTAGTTCACGTTCATCCTTCAATTTCTGGAGTATTTCTGCATAAAAAATGACCTGGGGATCAAAGTCTTTACATCCTTGTTCTTCTTGTGTTCTTTCCTCTATTTCTGTTTCTTCCTTGTTTGTTTTCATTGTCTCTAAACTAACTAATTCATTCTCCTCATCTTCATCCTTTCCGTCTGATCCAGTGACCTTTGGAGTGTCAGTTCCACTTTTATTGTCTTCAGTCTTTTCTTGGGCCATGCTTTCTGCAACTGTGACTGCTGTGGGCACAAAACATGTTTAACACTGAGAAAACGTAGGGCCACTACATACAAACAAAATCCAATGTGTGTAGGGTTGCCACTTTTTCATCAAAACAATGGTACTCTCCATAGCGGGAAAATACCGGCCAGGTGGCAATCCTAAATGTGTGTGGAATTCTCACCTTCTATGCACCGTGGGTTTTTTAAGTGTCTCTTGCAGAAATGACATGGTATCAAACATACCTTACAGCATCCAATAATTCCTAGCATACTGCCTGCATGTTAGGCATTGTAGGATACAGTTGTACTATTCTGAATCGGGGGGATCTGTGCTAATTTGTTTTGACAGTCATCTCAGATATTTAAAGGGACAGTCTAGTCCCCAAACTCACTTTGGTGCAAGATGAAGATTACTGCTTGTATAGTGGACAGGCTGTTTTTCAATGTGATTTGATGCAGGCTTTCTGTATAGATCACATGTTTAATATTTCACTCAAGCCCTGTCCAGTGATTACTCTTCATGTTTACTGCAGGTGCAGCAGCACTGATTGTATAGACCCTGAGGATATAAACTTTTGTTTCATATAGTCACTTCCTGTGCTCCTCAAATTGATTATATTGTCAAACATACTTTGAAAGCACATTAATAGTTATGCATTTTAATGAAAATGCATAACTAAGACTAGTTAGTTGAAAAAAGGTTCCCTAAACTGGCCTAGAACTTGATGGTGTTGCATGTTGCAATGTGCATCATCTAGCTTCTCCACACTCTCTTGAATATATGTGAATGCCCTAAGATTAAATTTGCAAGAATTCACCTAGGGGCAATTTTTGGACTTTATGACAGTTGGCTGTTGTGTGAGACTGTTGTGTCACCTAAGCATTGTTTATACATTGTTTATACAGAATGCACTGATTAAAAAACTGACCAAAAATAATCTATAGAGTTAATGATCCATAGATCTTAAATTATAGGAGTAAAATATACTCTAAATGTATTTATGGCATAACATGCGGGTTGATATGTATATTAACTACTTTCAAACAAAAATATGTAATTTGCATATCAAGCCTTTCATGAACAGGAGACAGTATAGACATATTAAATACACATTTTCTAAACATTATTTAATTTGCTTGTAATTCACATTCATAGTACATAAAATGAGTCCCTTTAAGCTCTATGTTTGACAATACTCACCTGAACTCTCATCTTCTCCCAGGACATGGATCTTGATTACTGGGATTGGAGTTTGCCGAACCCCATTAACACTAAGCCGAACCTCATAGGTGCCACTGTCATTCATGTAGGTGGGGTTTATGACAAGAGAGCAATTTCCTTCAGGAACAAGGGACACGAAAAGCTGAGCTCTGTTATTTGGGTCCTTCAATGGTTCCAAAACGGTGTCATATAAACGGAGGATTGGTTTATATGTATCTGTTTTTTCCCGGGTCATCCCCCATTCCAACAGTATCTCATTACTCTGAAGGACTTGGTCTGTGTAGAAGCGGCAGGGGATAAGTAGTCGCGAAGATGAATGAACATCCATTTCATCTGTCGACAGACTGAGATTTCTGATCAGCAGAGCTGGAAGATATTTTTTTAAAAGTTTTTCCCTCTGAAACAACTCAATTAATCAAGACATAACTTAAAATAAACTTGACAACTGACCAGATTACATTTACTCTGAATTTATTTTTCTAAGAACACCAGCCAATCGTGAGTGGTATCCTTAACTAACAAATTGTTTACGTGTTTTATTATTAGTATTATTATAAAGCAGGTTTTTATATATTTAGCCGTATTTCAGGGATTGGTTTGATTCAGCTATTATTTGCCCGATCCAAATGCAATTCAGAGCAAATCTTTCTATATTGTATAGAGCCTATATTTTTATATATAATTATCTTAATTTAATTTGTATACATGCGTATGTTTGTGTGAATACTTGTGTTTGGCCTATGACCCATACCGCGGCTCCTAAATTTCAATCAAATTTGTGTAGCCTTGCATTTGTTCACCACTCCATTAAAAGAAAAGCCAGTACATAAATAAATATCTTCATCGCTACTAAAAACACTAAAATGTGGTTATAACTACAGGTCACATGTTGGTAAAAGCTGCACAAGGATTTATGGGATAATTAGCCATCTCATGGTAATTGATACTGTAAAAGGACCCCTCATAAATGATCACAGAATGTGTAGACAACAACATCATAGACCTGATCATTACCAGGATCAGGTCCTGATATTTAATTTCAGTCTTTCCCTGCCCTATGGATGGGAGGAATCGTTTCTTGCCTTCTGTGTAATCAAAAGGACTCCTTACAAATGCCAATAGGAAATCTAATTTGCAATAACTTAATTTATGTCTAAAGTAACAGAATGGACTTTATTCAGGAACAGCTTGCAAATGCCTTACTAACATTAGTAGAAAATGTGTGCAATTGTAAATCTTGACTTACCGGATGTGAGATGGAAGCACAAAAAGAAAAATCCAGAGGTTACAAGGAACATACTTTTGTCAGTTATCATTCCAATTTCAGTTTTATGACCTCTGTTCTGAAAACAGTGAAAACAAATCTTTATTTACAGATGCCCTTATGCACCACACACCTGCCTCATTCAAAACAGGCTAACATGCAGGGTATCTAATGATTTGAAAATTAACACTGTGAAAACCAATTCTGAGTCATCAGTGGAATGATGCCATAGTGATATCACAATAAGGCTCAGTGTTCCAATTGTCTTACCTAGCCTAACTTATAATCATCATTTATCTGCAATCATACAAATGACCCAGTAAGGTTGAAATTATTATTACATATTATTCCTTAAAGAGGAATTAAAACCTAAACGTTAAAAAGGTTTCCCTCACACTCCCCTTTTATCGTGGTGCAATGTGCTGGAACAAAAAACATAACTATAAATCATCAGCACATTTTGCGCTCCCACTTATACTACAATGCCGACATCTTGTATCTCTCTCACTCTGCCTGCTCCCTCCTACTCAAGTGTCAGACTTAAATTACTTATTAAAGTACTTTACAATGCAAATTTTACATTTTGCATTGCTTAACATATGAAAAATTTACACTTAGATGAATTTGGGAAATTACAGAAGTTTTCAAGAAAGCAGGACTGCCTCACACTAGCTGAGCAAAAGAACATTTCTCCTTTTTTTTCTCTGCATCAATGAGAATAAAACCATTCAAATGAATAAGATATCCTGTTTCCTATGTGTACAACCACATGGTTACTTAGATTCCACACAATCTATTCTATGTCACCATTTGAGCAGTGCAGGAAGTGACTAAATGAAACAAAACTGATACATGCTCAGTGTGGTAGTACCTGTAGGATACTGGGGGGCGGGGCTTGAGTATAATATTTAAAATGTGATTTATGCAGAATGCCTGCATTTAAATGAGAAGCAATGCATTTTTTGTATTTTGATTCTTGTATACTTTATAGGCTTTATTCGTGAAAGATGGAATTTGCAGGGAATTAAGAATGGTATAACAACCTAAGACCAAAGTTGCAGAGTTGAAAACAGTCTGTAATTCAATTCTACTTCAAATGCTGCTATTTTGGCCTTCATTTTACAATTCCCTGCAATTCCCTCTTTCATGAATAAATTACTATGTAACCATTACACTGGACTTGCAGCATGTTATATAATACCTAATCCTGTGACAAGCTTAGTGTACCAATATTCTTTTTTTTCCTACTTGCACTTAGTTAAACTTGTTGACCTTTCTTTGTTTGGTTGCAGCTTCCTCCCCAGTAGCTAATTGGGAAGATTATTGGTTGGATCTCCTCCAAAACATGAAAGGACAACTACCTTATAGAGTCCTGTCTGCTTGTATAGCCCTATCAAGGGGCAGGCGTCTTGGGTCAGATCTTCCTTTATGTGACCCAAGTTACTAAACAACAGAAAGTTATAAAAGCACAGAAGGCTCAATAAGTTATTTTATTTATGTTCTTTAATTAAAGCATTTCCATTTAAAATGCCTGAATTTGATGCAATCTGTCATTTAACCCCTTAGTGACATGACTTTTTTGACTTGTCCGACGCGTCTGAGGTGTTTGTGTTTTGCTGTAATTTATTTCTCATTTATTTGTCTCATTTTGTGTACCCACACAAACTATATATAGTTTTTATCATCATAAGAAGGGCTTTCTGTTACTACCATTATTTTGATAATATCATATAATTTGAAATAAAATTAATAAGAAATATTGCAAAAAAATATTTTTTTATGACAATTTTTTGAAAAATAAAACTGCTAAATAGTTTTTAATATATCAAATCATATCAAAAATATCAATCAAAAAATGAAATTACAATGTGGGCCGAATCTACTTCCGTCAGTGCTGCTGAGGCTGAGTGCGCCTGCTACTGCACGACCCATTGCCTACTTAATCAATGCATCCCTGTCCTCCGGTTATGTCCCCAAAGCCTGGAAAAAAGCCAGAGTTATCCCCATTCACAAAAATGGGGATGTAAACTTAGTGTCAAACTACAGGCCTATTTCACTGCTACCCATACTTTCTAAAATCCTGGAAAAATGTGCCCATGATCAACTGTGCAAGTTTTATCAACGCTCCAACTATCTAACCTCACTTCAATCTGGGTTTAGGTCAAATCACTCCACGATAACTGCCCTCTTAAAGATGAGCAATGACATTCAGAGTGGTATGGAGAAGGTGAAATCACAGGTGCAGTTTTCATAGACTTTGCAAAGGCGATTGACACGGTTGATCTTGAGCTTCTGCTAAACAAGCTAAGTTGTTCCAGTGTAAATGAGAGGTCGCTCTGCTGGTTTCGTTCATACTTGTCTGATAGAACACAATATGTGTCCATGGCTGATACTGCCTCCTTCCCGTTGCCAATCAAGTGTGGAGTGCCTCAAGGATCCGTTCTTGGACCTCTGCTATTCTTGCTATTTATAAATGATCTACCCTCGGTGTGTGACCTGGCTCATGTGCATATGTATGCTGATGATACGGTCATTTATACTTGCGGTACTCAACTATCGCAAGAGGAGTCCGTGCTACAGGATCAGTTTTCTAAAGTGGTAAATTGGATAGCTAACAACAAATTATTCCTCAATGATGAAAAAACTGTGACCATGTTGTTTGGGACAAATGCCAAACTACTTAAATTAAACAATCCTCAATTAACCATCAAGACCAAAACCAGTTATAACCTGACCCAGGTAAACTCATATAAGTATCTTGGCATGTGGCTAGATCCAAACCTATCTTTTGGTCTCCATATTGATAAGCTTGTGTCAAAGCTATATCCTAGGATCGGCTTTCTATATAGAAACAAATCTAACCTAGATTCCACGGTAAGGAAACGTATTGTGCAGCAAATGTTTTTTTTTTTTGTTTTAATCTTTTTTTATTTTGTAGAAATAGCATTGACACCATGACACATTGGAATAAGAAGAACAGAGAAAAAATAGAAAGAAGGATATTCAAAAGATAAAAAAAATAGAGAAAAAAACAGGCAGCAGAACCTAGACGGTATATACTTATCCAGTGACAATATTCACTAAATCGTACTCCATGATACACATCCTATATTCCTTTATTCTCCCCTTGCCCCTCAGCTCTTCTTATTAACGAAAGAGAAAACAAAACAAAAAAATCAAAACAAAACAACAACATAGTAAAGGCAATTTTTAGTCATCCAAAATGGAAAGCGCGGGCAAGAGGCACTTGGCAGTGTGTATTGACCAGCTCTGTTCAATTTAGTCCATGTGTCGCATTCATACTAAGGTAAAGATAGAAAGAAGAAAGAGAGAGCTCCCATGGGGACACCAGGGGCGCGGGGCCCAAACGCGTGCCGGCATCTGGGGTCACGGTGAGATCCCATCGGGTCAGGGGAAGAAAGAAAAGGGAATGGGTGGCAAAAAGCGTAGATCAGAGTTTCTAGGGGGTTTGGTCGATTGCTTCACTAGTGGTTAACCACAGCCCCTGAATTTCCTCAAAGAGATCGTTGTAAGGGTTGGATACGGAGGAACCTTTTTCCATGGAGAGTTGGTAGTCCAACTGGACCCTTATTTCTTGCAAGGAAGGGGTGGTTTTATGATTCCAATTCCTAGCTAAACATAGTTTTATGGACATAAAAAAGTGAATAATTAGGAATCTAATAGCTTTTTTGCAATTGGGGATCCCGATATGGAACAGAAATGTTTGTGCTTTAAGCTCCTCCATAGAAGGGATTAGAAGGGTGAGGAGTGAGTTTATATTTTTTTTTATTGTCTTTAAATTTGGGCATGTCCACCACATATGAAGCAAGGAGCCTTCCTCGATTTCACATCTCCAACATGTTTTCTGGTTTTCAGGGGAGAATTTGTTCATTTTAATTAGAGTTATGTACCATCTCAAACAGATTTTATGGAATGTATCTTGTAAGGATAAATTATGAACTGACTTCTTGAGTTGTTCGAAGGATTTTGTCCAATCCTGGAGACTGGCTGAGAACCCAATATCTTGCTCCCATTTAAGCCACGAAGGGTCCTTTCCCAGTGGAAGGGTGTTATCTAAAAATTTGGAAATTTTACTTATGTGTTTTTTACCCTCTGACAATTGGGTGAAAGCGTCAATTTCGGGACTTATAATTATGTTTATAGAGTTGAGAAGATTTCTTATTCTTAGATAGGTGAATTTTTCTCCTAGGGGTAAGTTATATCTGGTTTGAATTTCTTGGAAAGAGAATATTGACTCGGATGAGTGGATTTGGGACAGAGTCGAAATTCCGTTTCTCCTCCACATTTTGAGGTCTATGTTTTCAATATAAAAACCTAGTGTGTCTAAGGGTGCTGAATGAGGCAATCCATTTGGAGTTTTAATCAGAGATTTTAATTTCTTAAGGGAGGTTGCTATATTTAGAACAATACTGTTTGGGAATTTTGCAGCGGTGATACTGTGGTTGTCAATATATAAAATATGAGAGGGGTTCAATTTTCCACAGGAAAACTTTTCCATGCGATACCAGTCTGTTTCCCAAGAGGAGTTTTTGTTCCATTTTAGGAAATGTGATAACATCGTTATTTGATATATCCTCTCAATGTTGGGAAAGGAGAGACCCCCATATTTCCTTTTACGTGTCATGGAGTTAAAGGATATTCTCGGTTTTCTGCTGTTCCACACAAAATCTGATATCGCGGTTTTGAATTGGGTCAAGTATTTCTTGGGAACATGTAGGGGAATAGATCTAAATAGATATAACAGTTTCGGGATTAAGTATGCATTAATTGTATTGATTCTACCTAACCATGAGATCTCCAATCTCTTCCATTTTTCCAGTTTGTTCTTAAAATAGGCTAACATAGGTAGATAGTTGGCTTCGATAAGGAGGTCGGGATTTGTCTTTAGTTTAATTCCAAGATAATCTATTTCATTATTTAAGGATTTCCAACCATATTTTTGATGTAATATTTCAAGTGTCTTATTATCTAGATTGGCTGTTATTATCTGGGTTTTTTTAAGATTTAATTTATAATTTGAGAAATGACTATACGTGTTGATCACCTTCAGAGCTGCTGCGGCTGATAATATTGGGTCTTGAAAGGTAAGAAGGATGTCGTCTGCAAAAAGGGAGATCTTCATATTTCGGTCTACCAAACTAATCCCATGAATTTCTGAATTTTGCCTAATAAGAGCTGCTAAGGGTTCTATTGATAGTAGATAAAGGAGGGGGGATAAGGGGCAGCCTTGTCTGGTACCATTTCTAATATTGAACCATGAAGAATCTAAGTTAGCACCCATTACTTTTGCTTGAGGGGTTGTGTAAAGGGACATTGTGTTTATTTTAAAGGCACCTTCAATACCAAAAACCTCCAAAACTTGTTCCAGGTAGGTCCAGCTCACCCTGTCAAAGGCTTTTTCCGCGTCAAGAGCTATAATGATTGAGGGCATATTTCTATCTCTAATATTATAGAGAATATTGATGATTTTACGGATGTTGTCCGCTGAATCTCTACCTTCAATAAATCCAG
Source organism: Pelodytes ibericus (assembly GCA_036172795.1). NCBI lineage: Eukaryota > Metazoa > Chordata > Amphibia > Anura > Pelodytidae > Pelodytes > Pelodytes ibericus. The sequence continues at coordinate 131,597,059 of CM069860.1, read as the reverse complement.
TCTGGTCTAGATGAATTAACTTATGAATTATTGTTTTCAGACGATCTGCTAATATTTTTTGAGAAGATTTTCATATCAATATTTATCAGAGATATTGGACGGTAGTTTGACAGGGTGGCTGGATCCTTACCAGGCTTAAGTATAGGGGATATAGTAGCCTGTAACATTTCAGTAGGGAATACTTTACCTATGGATATCTCCCTATAGGATCTTAATAATATCGGGGAAATAATTGAGGAGAAGGTTTGGTAGAACCTAGCTGTATAGCCGTCTGGGCCTGGTGCCTTATCCTGTTTAAGATTTACAATAATTTGTTGGATTTCTTCCAGTCTAATAGGGGCATTTAGCCTTTCTAGATCTTCCGTAGGAACTCTGGGGAGATTTAGAGTTTGTAGAAAGGCGGCAGTATCAGTCTTAGATTTATCACTATTTTGTAGGGTGTATAGTGAACTATAATAGTCTTTGAAGGCCTCTGAGATGTCTTTAGGGGATATCATTGTCTGTGCTCCAATAGTGATCTTTTTAATCCGTGCTTGTGTATTTTGATCTTTTAATTTATTAGTTAGTAGTTTATTAACTTTATTTGCTCCAGAATACCATTTCTGTTTTAAACGGTTCAGTACATATTTAGTTCTGTTGTCTAATCCGGTTTTAATAAGTTTTTGTATTCTATTTATATTGAGTGTTTCCTCCTGGTTAGGGGTAGTTTTGTTAGACCTTTCTGCCTTAGCTAACTCTATGTATAAATCGGCTAGGGGTTTCTCATATTTTATTTTTTTTTCGCTACCTAATTTAATTAAGAGGCCTCTTGTGAAGCATTTAAGAGTACACCATAATGACAGATCAGAGACTTCCCCATTATCATTGTGTTTAAGAAAGGAGATAATTTGTGTTGTTAAATTTTTAATATCGGAATCTCTACTAATTAATGATTCATTTAGTCTCCATCGGTTTCTAAATCGATAATCGGGATTGTTTTGGATTGAAAAAAATAATGGAGCATGGTCGGACCATGAAATAGGACCTATAGTGGAGGCAGAAAAATGTTCCAGGTCACGGGCTCTAGAGAGGATCATATCGATCCTTGAGTAGGATCCGTGTACCTTAGAAAAAAAGGTGAAGTCACGATCCAAGGGGTGTTGCATTCTCCAAATGTCATACAGTGAATTGCTATGTAGAAATTTTGAGAAGGCCAAAGCAGTTGACTTAATTGAAGAGGCAACAGATGTACCTGAAGGCTGACTCTTATCAAGTTTAGTATCAATCACACAATTCATATCGCCAGCGCAGATCAGAATGCCTTTAGAAATCTGCTCAACTCTATTGTAAAGTTTGCGAAAAAATCGCATTTGAGATTGGTTTGGAGCATAAATATTCACCAGGGTGTATGTGATATCGTTTATCATACAAATCAGAATTATATATCTACCACTAGGATCACACTCTTCATGTATTGGTTCAAATTTAAGTTTGTTGGATAAATGTATGGCTACTCCTCTCTTTTTCTTCCCTCCCTGAATATTAGCCCTAGAAATCATCAAATATTTTGTAAAGTTCCAAAGAGGTTTAGCAGAATTTGGCCAATGTGTTTCCTGAATGTAGGCCACATCAATATTATGTCGAGTTAGAGTATCATAAAGATTACCTCTTTTTTGGGGAGAGTTGAGACCCTGTACATTTAAGGATAAAAATCTAAGGGACATTCTGATCAAAAAAGGACCCATCACGCCGACCCCCAGCACGCCGCACAACTACGCAGGGGCCCACTGCCCGTGGCGCCCAAACATAGGAGCATAAGGAAAGAAGGAGAAAAGAAGAAGAGAAAGAAAGAAGGAAAGAAAAAAAAGTACTAAAATTTACATACATACCAGTTGGATCACATTCATACTGAATTGAGGAGACAAAGAAAAAGATCCTCAAAGCTGCTCTGCTGGTATTGCAGAGACCGTGTTGTGTTGGCTGGCGGCGAGAGACCTGGAGTTAAATATTAATTGATTTAATTGATTTAAGAGGGGGGGCAGAGAGAGAAAAAAAAAAAAAAAACAGCAAAAAAGCGTACGAACAAGAACGAAAAAACTATTTAAGCTAAACCGTAGTCATTAGTTAAAGGAGAGAAGAGCAGAGGGGCAAGGTGAACATTGACTAAAGTTGTATATCAACAAAAATATTCGTTTACACTTCTTTCATAATGCAAGTAATAAACAAAAATAAAGACCCAAAATCAAATTTTGGCTGGAGAGAAAGAGAAAAAAAAAAAAAGAAAAGGGGAATCCCCTTTGTCTAAAATTATTTAGTATCAAACGGTGTCCACTTGTACTTTCATCCCAAATAGGTAATGCATCAGAACCAACATATATTTATATTCCATATACATAACAAAAGTATAAAAAAAAAAAAAAGGATTCTCTCTAGCCAAAAGTTTCTATGACATCAAACAGTGTCCATTTGGACTTTCTTTCTAAACAAGTAATACAACAAAACCAAAATACATTTACATTCCATATGTATATTAAAGGGAGAGAGAGAGGGAGGAGAAGAATAAAGATAAATAAAAATTTCTCTTTAGCTAGAGTCTTATAGCATCAAACGATAACAGTTTGGACTTTCTTTCTAAACAAATAGTGCATCAAAACCAAAGTAAATTTACATTCCATATACATAATAAGAAGAAAGAAAGAGAGGGAGAAAAGAAAAAAGAAAAAAAAAAAAAGGATTCTCTTTTGCTAAAATTCTATAGCATCAAACGGTGGCCGCTTGGACTTTCCTTCCAAGCAAATAATGCCTAAAAACCAAAATAAATTTACATTCCATATACATAATAGGAAAAGAAAAAGAGAAAGAAAGAAAAAGAAAAAAAAAAGAAAAAAGAAAGAGGAATTTTGGATTAGATGGAGTGTATAGTGAAAAAAAAAATGCAAAGGGGATAATAGTAAAAAAATAGATATTGTGTAAGTAAAAGGGTACATATCAGTAGAAGTGAAATTGTGAACGTATATATAGATGTAGTGTCTGTGTAAGGAAAGAGGGAATGGATAAGAGATAATGAAGGAGGTAGTTCGCATGGATAAAGGTGAGTGATAATGCTTATGACTTGAGAGGATAAGTGATGGGGATATTACATATATAAGAAGTGAGAAGAAGAAAAGAAAAAAAAAAAAAGGGATGAAAAATAAACAAGGTTCTGGATTGGATGGAATGTGACGTGCAGAGAAATGTGGAGGAATAATAGGGGAGTAAGTATTGTGTGAGTAACAGGGTAAGTATCAATGAAAGTGGGATTGTGGGCATATGTATAAATGCATCGTCTGAATAGGACAAAATTAAGTGGATAGAGATTATTATGTGAGGTAATACATATAGTTAAACGTGAGTGAATAAGACTTATAGATTAAGAAAATGTATATTGAAAATATATTGCATATAGTGGGGGGGGAGGGAGAAAAAAAAAAAAAAGGGGAAGGAAAAAAAGGAAATCTTTCACATCCTCTTTCTATATAGAAACAAATCTAACCTAGATTCCACGGTAAGGAAACGTATTGTGCAGCAAATGTTAATGCCGATCTTAGATTATGGAGATGTTGTGTATGATTCTGCCCCGCAGACCCATCTCGATAAACTCGACACTATGTACAATACATTGTGTCGTATTGCGCTACAGTGTGATTATAACACGCATCACTGTAAAAGGTTAAAAGAGTTAAATTGGCTGACGCTTTCCTCCAGGCGTACTCTCCCCCTAGCTTGCTTAGTGCATAACCACTTCTCTGGAACGCTCCCCCCCTACCTGAGCGGCATGCTCACTCTTACTCCCTGCACATCCCACAATCTCAGATCCTGCACCAACCCTTCACAAGCGATTCCCCACTTCAAAAAGGAAGCAAGCCGAGGTGCGTTTTCTTTCAGAGCTCCTCATATGTGGAACAGCCTTCCCGTTTCTGCTAAATCATCATCTACTCTAAGATCCCTGAAAATAAGTATCTCCCTTATCCTCAAAACAAATTGTACCTGTTATTAGTTTACAAACTCTTTCGTATACTGTACATGTTGTTCCTTTTTTGTATCAATAATGATTTACCCTGTGTGTTCTCCTTCCAACTTGTTTAATATATGTATGTATTTATTTTTGAATCTACTGTTAAATGTGTAACTCTGTGTAACTCCATTCTGGACTGGGTGTCCAGGACATACTTGAAAACGAGAGAAATCTCAATGTATTCTTCCTGGTAAAACACATTCTAAATAAATAAAAAATGTCTGAAATAGCCCATGTTTTATGTTTTTGTGCTTTTTGATTCATGTTACAGCGTCAGAACTAGTAGTGCAAAGCTATTTCAAAATCTTTTTTTTTTTTTCAAAATTAGCCACAGTGACATTGTAACACTGATATCTGTACTAAATCAATGAATGACCCCCAACATGTACATATTTTTGAAAACTAGACAACTCAGGGCATTTAACTAGCCATTTTTACCACAAATCTTTGCCAAAGTTTGCAACAAAAAGTTGTTGTTTTTTTAATTATTCATATAGATTGCAATTTACGTAAACATTACCTTAAAATGTGAAGGGGTATTTCCAAATGACACCTCAATATATGTTCAGCTACAACTCCTGAGTACAGAGATACCACCCATGCAGGGCCGGACTGGGAACAAAAACCAGCCCTGGAAATATTTGTATACCAGCCCCATAGCATTGCGTCAGTAGATTATTGTTTAGAAAAGGGAAAAACATGCATTTTTAAGCACATTTGAAGTTATAGATAAGACTGATATATACACCTGCACAGGACAATATATAGCCCCCAGTATGTACACAAGGTTACATGTATTGCCCTGTAAAGAGGTATATATCAGTGCATGAGCTATAACCTTGCTTACATGCTGCTGTGTAAATATAGACTTATCTCAGCATCCAAATTGCACTGACATGGTGTGCCCCAGCACCCAGGACTTGCCCCAGCACCCAGATTGAACTCACAGCACTTGCCCCAGCATCCAGAATTTGACCCAGCACTAATAGTGCCCTCACAGGACTTGCCCTAGCATCCAGGAGGAATTACCCTAGCACGCAGATGGACACCCAATCAATGGTGCATGCAGGAAAGAAAAGGTGCCAGATATGACATATTGTGCCACCAGTGGCTGATCCTACCCTCATCAACAAATACAGTGTCTCACACACATACACAGTCACATACACAACAGAGCTACAAAATCAATAGAGCTGTCAAGAGCGAGTCCCCTGTAGTTTTTATTGCCGGGAAGCACTGCGATATACCCATTTATTACACTCTGCCGCTCTCACACACACCTGCACTCTGCAGCTCACTCACACACACACATACACTGCCACACACATACATTGCCACACACATACACTCACTCATGCATTGCCACTCACTCTCAGTCCCATGTTTACACTCTGATATTCACTCATGTACAGGGGCGTCACTAGGGTTGGTGTCACCCTGTGTGGAAACTCATGGTGTCACCCCCCTGGATTTCCTCCAATACAATGCCAAACAGATTCCTTAGTAATGCCAGTTAGATGGCCTATTAACTTTGCCACACACAGGAGCCCCATACATTATGCCACACCAGAGCCCCATAAATTATGCCACACCAGAGCCCCATAAATTATGCCTCACAAAAGAGTCCCTTAATTATGCCACACATGGGGCCCAATAAATATGCCACCACAAGCGCCCCATAATTATGCAACACACATAAATCATCATCTACTCTAAGATCCCTGAAAATAAGTATCTCCCTTATCCTCAAAACAAATTGTACCTGTTATTAGTAAATATAGACTTATCTCAGCATCCAAATTGCACTGACATGGTGTGCCCCAGCACCCAGGACTTGCCCCAGCACCCAGATTGAACTCACAGCACTTGCCCCAGCATCCAGAATTTGACCCAGCACTAATAGTGCCCTCACAGGACTTGCCCTAGCATCCAGGAGGAATTACCCTAGCACGCAGATGGACACCCAATCAATGGTGCATGCAGGAAAGAAAAGGTGCCAGATATGACATATTGTGCCACCAGTGGCTGATCCTACCCTCAACAACAAATACAGTGTCTCACACACATACACAGTCACATACACAACAGAGCTACAAAATCAATAGAGCTGTCAAGAGCGAGTCCCATGTAGTTTTTATTGCCGGGAAGCACTGCGATATACCCATTTATTACACTCTGCCGCTCTCACACACACCTGCACTCTGCAGCTCACTCACACACACACATACACTGCCACACACATACATTGCCACACACATACACTCACTCATGCATTGCCACTCACTCTCAGTCCCATGTTTACACTCTGATATTCACTCATGTACAGGGGCGTCACTAGGGTTGGTGTCACCCTGTGTGGAAACTCATGGTGTCACCCCCCTGGATTTCCTCCAATACAATGCCAAACAGATTCCTTAGTAATGCCAGTTAGATGGCCTATTAACTTTGCCACACACAGGAGCCCCATAAATTATGCCACACCAGAGCCCCATAAATTATGCCTCACAAAAGAGTCCCTTAATTATGCCACACATGGGGCCCAATAAATATGCCACCACAAGCGCCCCATAATTATGCAACACACATAAATCATCATCTACTCTAAGATCCCTGAAAATAAGTATCTCCCTTATCCTCAAAACAAATTGTACCTGTTATTAGTAAATATAGACTTATCTCAGCATCCAAATTGCACTGACATGGTGTGCCCCAGCACCCAGGACTTGCCCCAGCACCCAGATTGAACTCACAGCACTTGCCCCAGCATATCATAAATCATCATCTACTCTAAGATCCCTGAAAATAAGTATCTCCCTTATCCTCAAAACAAATTGTACCTGTTATTAGTAAATATAGACTTATCTCAGCATCCAAATTGCACTGACATGGTGTGCCCCAGCACCCAGGACTTGCCCCAGCACCCAGATTGAACTCACAGCACTTGCCCCAGCATCCAGAATTTGACCCAGCACTAATAGTGCCCTCACAGGACTTGCCCTAGCATCCAGGAGGAATTACCCTAGCACGCAGATGGACACACAATCAATGGTGCATGCAGGAAAGAAAAGGTGCCAGACATGACATATTGTGCCACCAGTGGCTGATCCTACCCTCAACAACAAATACAGTGTCTCACACACATACACAGTCACATACACAACAGAGCTACAAAATCAATAGAGCTGTCAAGAGCGAGTCCCCTGTAGTTTTTATTGCCGGGAAGCACTGCGATATACCCATTTATTACACTCTGCCGCTCTCACACACACCTGCACTCTGCAGCTCACTCACACACACACATACACTGCCACACACATACATTGCCACACACATACACTCACTCATGCATTGCCACTCACTCTCAGTCCCATGTTTACACTCTGATATTCACTCATGTACAGGGGCGTCACTAGGGTTGGTGTCACCCTGTGTGGAAACTCATGGTGTCACCCCCCTGGATTTCCTCCAATACAATGCCAAACAGATTCCTTAGTAATGCCAGTTAGATGGCCTATTAACTTTGCCACACACAGGAGCCCCATACATTATGCCACACCAGAGCCCCATAAATTATGCCACACCAGAGCCCCATAAATTATGCCTCACAAAAGAGTCCCTTAATTATGCCACACATGGGGCCCAATAAATATGCCACCACAAGCGCCCCATAATTATGCAACACACATAAATCATCATCTACTCTAAGATCCCTGAAAATAAGTATCTCCCTTATCCTCAAAACAAATTGTACCTGTTATTAGTTTACAAACTCTTTCGTATACTGTACATGTTGTTCCTTTTTTGTATCAATAATGATTTACCCTGTGTGTTCTCCTTCCAACTTGTTTAATATATGTATGTATTTATTTTTGAATCTACTGTTAAATGTGTAACTCTGTGTAACTCCATTCTGGACTGGGTATCCAGGACATACTTGAAAACGAGAGAAATCTCAATGTATTCTTCCTGGTAAAACAATTTCTAAATAAATAAAAAATGTCTGAAATAGCCCATGTTTTATGTTTTTGTGCTTTTTGATTCATGTTACAGCGTCAGAACTAGTAGTGCAAAGCTATTTCAAAATCTTTTTTTTTTTTCAAAATTAGCCACAGTGACATTGTAACACTGATATCTGTACTAAATCAATGAATGACCCCCAACATGTACATATTTTTGAAAACTAGACAACTCAGGGCATTTAACTAGCCATTTTTACCACAAATCTTTGCCAAAGTTTGCAACAAAAAGTTGTTGTTTTTTTAATTATTCATATAGATTGCAATTTAGGTAAACATTACCATAAAATGTGAAGGGGTATTTCCAAATGACACCTCAATATATGTTCAGCTACAACTCCTGAGTACAGAGATACCACCCATGCAGGGCCGGACTGGGAACAAAAACCAGCCCTGGAAATATTTGTATACCAGCCCCATAGCATTGCGTCAGTAGATTATTGTTTAGAAAAGGGAAAAACATGCATTTTTAAGCACATTTGAAGTTATAGATAAGACTGATATATACACCTGCACAGGACAATATATAGCCCCCAGTATGTACACAAGGTTACATGTATTGCCCTGTAAAGAGGTATATATCAGTGCATGAGCTATATCCTTGCTTACATGCTGCTGTGTAAATATAGACTTATCTCAGCATCCAAATTGCACTGACATGGTGTGCCCCAGCACCCAGGACTTGCCCCAGCACCCAGATTGAACTCACAGCACTTGCCCCAGCATCCAGAATTTGACCCAGCACTAATAGTGCCCTCACAGGACTTGCCCTAGCGTCCAGGAGGAATTACCCTAGCACGCAGATGGACACCCAATCAATGGTGCATGCAGGAAAGAAAAGGTGCCAGATATGACATATTGTGCCACCAGTGGCTGATCCTACCCTCAACAACAAATACAGTGTCTCACACACATACACAGTCACATACACAACAGAGCTACAAAATCAATAGAGCTGTCAAGAGCGAGTCCCCTGTAGTTTTTATTGCCGGGAAGCACTGCGATATACCCATTTATTACACTCTGCCGCTCTCACACACACCTGCACTCTGCAGCTCACTCACACACACACATACACTGCCACACACATACATTGCCACACACATACACTCACTCATGCATTGCCACTCACTCTCAGTCCCATGTTTACACTCTGATATTCACTCATGTACAGGGGCGTCACTAGGGTTGGTGTCACCCTGTGTGGAAACTCATGGTGTCACCCCCCTGGATTTCCTCCAATACAATGCCAAACAGATTCCTTAGTAATGCCAGTTAGATGGCCTATTAACTTTGCCACACACAGGAGCCCCATACATTATGCCACACCAGAGCCCCATAAATTATGCCACACCAGAGCCCCATAAATTATGCCTCACAAAAGAGTCCCTTAATTATGCCACACATGGGGCCCAATAAATATGCCACCACAAGCGCCCCATAATTATGCAACACACATAAATCATCATCTACTCTAAGATCCCTGAAAATAAGTATCTCCCTTATCCTCAAAACAAATTGTACCTGTTATTAGTAAATATAGACTTATCTCAGCATCCAAATTGCACTGACATGGTGTGCCCCAGCACCCAGGACTTGCCCCAGCACCCAGATTGAACTCACAGCACTTGCCCCAGCATATCATAAATCATCATCTACTCTAAGATCCCTGAAAATAAGTATCTCCCTTATCCTCAAAACAAATTGTACCTGTTATTAGTAAATATAGACTTATCTCAGCATCCAAATTGCACTGACATGGTGTGCCCCAGCACCCAGGACTTGCCCCAGCACCCAGATTGAACTCACAGCACTTGCCCCAGCATCCAGAATTTGACCCAGCACTAATAGTGCCCTCACAGGACTTGCCCTAGCATCCAGGAGGAATTACCCTAGCACGCAGATGGACACCCAATCAATGGTGCATGCAGGAAAGAAAAGGTGCCAGATATGACATATTGTGCCACCAGTGGCTGATCCTACCCTCAACAACAAATACAGTGTCTCACACACATACACAGTCACATACACAACAGAGCTACAAAATCAATAGAGCTGTCAAGAGCGAGTCCCCTGTAGTTTTTATTGCCGGGAAGCACTGCGATATACCCATTTATTACACTCTGCCGCTCTCACACACACCTGCACTCTGCAGCTCACTCACACACACACATACACTGCCACACACATACATTGCCACACACATACACTCACTCATGCATTGCCACTCACTCTCAGTCCCATGTTTACACTCTGATATTCACTCATGTACAGGGGCGTCACTAGGGTTGGTGTCACCCTGTGTGGAAACTCATGGTGTCACCCCCCTGGATTTCCTCCAATACAATGCCAAACAGATTCCTTAGTAATGCCAGTTAGATGGCCTATTAACTTTGCCACACACAGGAGCCCCATAAATTATGCCTCACAAAAGAGTCCCTTAATTATGCCACACATGGGGCCCAATAAATATGCCACCACAAGCGCCCCATAATTATGCAACACACATAAATCATCATCTACTCTAAGATCCCTGAAAATAAGTATCTCCCTTATCCTCAAAACAAATTGTACCTGTTATTAGTTTACAAACTCTTTCGTATACTGTACATGTTGTTCCTTTTTTGTATCAATAATGATTTACCCTGTGTGTTCTCCTTCCAACTTGTTTAATATATGTATGTATTTATTTTTGAATCTACTGTTAAATGTGTAACTCTGTGTAACTCCATTCTGGACTGGGTATCCAGGACATACTTGAAAACGAGAGAAATCTCAATGTATTCTTCCTGGTAAAACACTTTCTAAATAAATAAAAAATGTCTGAAATAGCCCATGTTTTATGTTTTTGTGCTTTTTGATTCATGTTACAGCGTCAGAACTAGTAGTGCAAAGCTATTTCAAAATCTTTTTTTTTTTCAAAATTAGCCACAGTGACATTGTAACACTGATATCTGTACTAAATCAATGAATGACCCCCAACATGTACATATTTTTGAAAACTAGACAACTCAGGGCATTTAACTAGCCATTTTTACCACAAATCTTTGCCAAAGTTTGCAACAAAAAGTTGTTGTTTTTTTAATTATTCATATAGATTGCAATTTAGGTAAACATTACCTTAAAATGTGAAGGGGTATTTCCAAATGACACCTCAATATATGTTCAGCTACAACTCCTGAGTACAGAGATACCACCCATGCAGGGCCGGACTGGGAACAAAAACCAGCCCTGGAAATATTTGTATACCAGCCCCATAGCATTGCGTCAGTAGATTATTGTTTAGAAAAGGGAAAAACATGCATTTTTAAGCACATTTGAAGTTATAGATAAGACTGATATATACACCTGCACAGGACAATATATAGCCCCCAGTATGTACACAAGGTTACATGTATTGCCCTGTAAAGAGGTATATATCAGTGCATGAGCTATAACCTTGCTTACATGCTGCTGTGTAAATATAGACTTATCTCAGCATCCAAATTGCACTGACATGGTGTGCCCCAGCACCCAGGACTTGCCCCAGCACCCAGATTGAACTCACAGCACTTGCCCCAGCATCCAGAATTTGACCCAGCACTAATAGTGCCCTCACAGGACTTGCCCTAGCATCCAGGAGGAATTACCCTAGCACGCAGATGGACACCCAATCAATGGTGCATGCAGGAAAGAAAAGGTGCCAGATATGACATATTGTGCCACCAGTGGCTGATCCTACCCTCAACAACAAATACAGTGTCTCACACACATACACAGTCACATACACAACAGAGCTACAAAATCAATAGAGCTGTCAAGAGCGAGTCCCCTGTAGTTTTTATTGCTGGGAAGCACTGCGATATACCCATTTATTACACTCTGCCGCTCTCACACACACCTGCACTCTGCAGCTCACTCACACACAAACATACACTGCCACACACATACATTGCCACACACATACACTCACTCATGCATTGCCACTCACTCTCAGTCCCATGTTTACACTCTGATATTCACTCATGTACAGGGGCGTCACTAGGGTTGGTGTCACCCTGTGTGGAAACTCATGGTGTCACCCCCCTGGATTTCCTCCAATACAATGCCAAACAGATTCCTTAGTAATGCCAGTTAGATGGCCTATTAACTTTGCCACACACAGGAGCCCCATACATTATGCCACACCAGAGCCCCATAAATTATGCCACACCAGAGCCCCATAAATTATGCCTCACAAAAGAGTCCCTTAATTATGCCACACATGGGGCCCAATAAATATGCCACCACAAGCGCCCCATAATTATGCAACACACATAAATCATCATCTACTCTAAGATCCCTGAAAATAAGTATCTCCCTTATCCTCAAAACAAATTGTACCTGTTATTAGTAAATATAGACTTATCTCAGCATCCAAATTGCACTGACATGGTGTGCCCCAGCACCCAGGACTTGCCCCAGCACCCAGATTGAACTCACAGCACTTGCCCCAGCATATCATAAATCATCATCTACTCTAAGATCCCTGAAAATAAGTATCTCCCTTATCCTCAAAACAAATTGTACCTGTTATTAGTAAATATAGACTTATCTCAGCATCCAAATTGCACTGACATGGTGTGCCCCAGCACCCAGGACTTGCCCCAGCACCCAGATTGAACTCACAGCACTTGCCCCAGCATCCAGAATTTGACCCAGCACTAATAGTGCCCTCACAGGACTTGCCCTAGCATCCAGGAGGAATTACCCTAGCACGCAGATGGACACCCAATCAATGGTGCATGCAGGAAAGAAAAGGTGCCAGATATGACATATTGTGCCACCAGTGGCTGATCCTACCCTCAACAACAAATACAGTGTCTCACACACATACACAGTCACATACACAACAGAGCTACAAAATCAATAGAGCTGTCAAGAGCGAGTCCCCTGTAGTTTTTATTGCCGGGAAGCACTGCGATATACCCATTTATTACACTCTGCCGCTCTCACACACACCTGCACTCTGCAGCTCACTCACACACTCACATACACTGCCACACACATACATTGCCACACACATACACTCACTCATGCATTGCCACTCACTCTCAGTCCCATGTTTACACTCTGATATTCACTCATGTACAGGGGCGTCACTAGGGTTGGTGTCACCCTGTGTGGAAACTCATGGTGTCACCCCCCTGGATTTCCTCCAATACAATGCCAAACAGATTCCTTAGTAATGCCAGTTAGATGGCCTATTAACTTTGCCACACACAGGAGCCCCATACATTATGCCACACCAGAGCCCCATAAATTATGCCACACAAGAGCCCCATAAATTATGCCTCACAAAAGAGTCCCTTAATTATGCCACACATGGGGCCCAATAAATATGCCACCACAAGCGCCCCATAATTATGCAACACACATAAATCATCATCTACTCTAAGATCCCTGAAAATAAGTATCTCCCTTATCCTCAAAACAAATTGTACCTGTTATTAGTTTACAAACTCTTTCGTATACTGTACATGTTGTTCCTTTTTTGTATCAATAATGATTTACCCTGTGTGTTCTCCTTCCAACTTGTTTAGTATATGTATGTATTTATTTTTGAATCTACTGTTAAATGTGTAACTCTGTGTAACTCCATTCTGGACTGGGTATCCAGGACATACTTGAAAACGAGAGAAATCTCAATGTATTCTTCCTGGTAAAACACTTTCTAAATAAATAAAAAATGTCTGAAATAGCCCATGTTTTATGTTTTTGTGCTTTTTGATTCATGTTACAGCGTCAGAACTAGTAGTGCAAAGCTATTTCAAAATCTTTTTTTTTTTTCAAAATTAGCCACAGTGACATTGTAACACTGATATCTGTACTAAATCAATGAATGACCCCCAACATGTACATACTTTTGAAAACTAGACAACTCAGGGCATTTAACTAGCCATTTTTACCACAAATCTTTGCCAAAGTTTGCAACAAAAAGTTGTTGTTTTTTTAATTATTCATATAGATTGCAATTTAGGTAAACATTACCTTAAAATGTGAAGGGGTATTTCCAAATGACACCTCAATATATGTTCAGCTACAACTCCTGAGTACAGAGATACCACCCATGCAGGGCCGGACTGGGAACAAAAACCAGCCCTGGAAATATTTGTATACCAGCCCCATAGCATTGCGTCAGTAGATTATTGTTTAGAAAAGGGAAAAACATGCATTTTTAAGCACATTTGAAGTTATAGATAAGACTGATATATACACCTGCACAGGACAATATATAGCCCCCAGTATGTACACAAGGTTACATGTATTGCCCTGTAAAGAGGTATATATCAGTGCATGAGCTATAACCTTGCTTACATGCTGCTGTGTAAATATAGACTTATCTCAGCATCCAAATTGCACTGACATGGTGTGCCCCAGCACCCAGGACTTGCCCCAGCACCCAGACTTGGAATTCTGACATGCAGAAAACCTGCGCCCATGTCCCATTTGGGACATTTTTGAAGCCAGAAAGTTTATTTTACCCCACAAAACCATACATTTTTGCAACCTAGACACCCTAGGGTATTTCAAATGGTAGTATTTTAAAACTTTCCATGCACTAATTCTACCACCAGCCTTTGTAAAATTTTAGGTTAGTAATTTTTTTTCTTCTTCTTTTTTTCTAAGTTTTCTCATTCTTTATTCAAAAACAACAATGTTACAATGACACATTGATTCAGAGAAAGACAGAGAGGAAGAAAAAAGAAGGAAGAAGAGAAATAGAGAAAAAACCTTAGCAGTCAATAAATACAAAGTTACAGCATTTACCAAATCCCTAACCTGTATTACCCCTGGCCCCCTCGACCTTCCCACTAAAGGAAAATTAGGGGGGAAAGAAAGAAAAAAAAATTAGGTAAACATTACCTTAAAATGTGAAGGGGTATTTCCAAATGACACCTCAATATATATTCAGCTACAACTCCTGAGTACAGAGATACCACCCATGTAAAGGTTGGTTAGGTTATTTGGGGGTTTAAAGGCCACATTTGAGAGGTGCGCTTTTTTGGTTTTCTGACATTTGGGACATTTTTGAAGCCAGAAAGTTTATTTTACGTCACAGAAGTCCCGGCGAGCGTGCCGGGCGGCAGCAGGGGAGGTCTGCGCTCATCGCGCAGACATCCTCTGCTGCCCCACTAGGCACCAGGGAGAATCGGGCAGCTGGGGGATGTCTGCACGATACGTGCAGATATCCTCCATGCTGCCCGACACGGCAGACTATTATGACGGACAGCTGTCCGTCATAATAGACTTCTGTGTCGGGCAGCATGGAGGATGTCTGCAAGTATGGTGCAGACATCCCCCGGCTGCCCCCACTAGCCACCAGGGATCAAGGTAAGGGGAAGGGAGGGAGGGGGGGCAGAGAGACAGGGGGAGGGAGGGGGGCAGAGAGACAGGGGGAGGGAGGGAGGGGGACAGAGAGACAGGGGGAGGGAGGGAGGGGGACAGAGAGACAGGGGGGACAGAGAGACAGGGGGGAGGGAGGGGGGCAGAGACAGAGTCAAGGGGAGGGAGTGGGTTAAGAGACAGAGACAAGGGGAGGGAAGGGGTTAAGAGACAGACAAGGGGAGGGAAGGGGTTAAGAGACAGAGACAAGGGGAGTGAGGGGGTTAAGAGACAGGCAAGGGGAGGGGGGAGAGAGAGAAAAATGGGGGCAAGGGAAAGAGAAAGGCAGCATTGGCACATAAAAAGAAATAAAAACTAGAAATACTAGTATTTTAACACTTTCCATGCACTAATTCTACCACCAGTCTTTGTAAAATTTTAGGTTAGTGATTTTTTTATGTTTTGCTTCCACATACATTGTACTTTGGGCATGAATTTACAGATCCTATTATGTGTCAGTGCCAAACAACACCTCAATTTGTGTTCAGCAACATCTTCTGACTTCAGGAATACCACGAATGCATAGGTTTGTTGGGTTGTTTAATGGCTAAAATGCCACATTTAGGGGGTGTGCATTTCAAACTTGGAATATTGTCATGTAGTCAGCCTGCTCCCATCTTCCATTTGGGACACTTTTGAAGCCTGTCAAAGTATTTCACCCCATAAAACCATATATTTTGGAAAAAATAGACATCCTAGGGTATTTAAAATTGTGGTATTTTAACACTTTCCAAGTACTAATTCTACCACCAACCTATGTGAAAGGTTTGGAATGTCATTTTTTTCCCACACACATTTTAGTTCAGGCAGCAATTTTCAGATTCTGGTATATGCCACTGCCAACCAACACCCCAATATGTGTTCAGCAACATCTCCTGAGTACAGGGATACCACCCATGGATAGGTTTGTTTTGGGGCTAAAAGGCCACATTTAGGGGGTGCGCATTTCCAACTTGAAATTTTGACATGTAGTCATCCATTTGGAACATTTTTGAAGCCGTCCAATCTATTTTACCCCATCAAAATAGATATTTTTGGAAAATAGACATCCTAAGGTATTTCAAATGGTGGTATTTTAATACTGTAAATTTACTAATTATATCACCAGTCTTTGTCAAATTTTGTGGTAGTAATTTTTTTGGAGTTTTCTTTCCAGATACATTGTACTTCAGGCATGAATTCACAGATTCTGGTATATGTCACTGCCAAACAACACCCCAATATGTGTTCAGCAACATCTCCCGAGTACAGCGATACCATCCATGTATATGTTTGTTTGGGGGGTAAAAGGCAACATTTGTGAGGTGCGCATCTCAGTGTTACAACTTGGAATTTTGATATGTAGTCAACCTGCGTCCATATCCTAAATGGGATATATATCTTTGAAGCCAGCCAATATAATTTATAAAGACACGGATTTATGCATTATGCACTCTTTCCATTCATTCCCTCAGTAGCAAAATGTTAGAACATAGTAAAAAACAAGCATAAAAAACAACCAATCACAACTTACTACAAACTCTGCTCCTCCCCTATAAAAGGACCAACCTGCATCTCCTCCATTTTCTTTGCTGCTCCCTCGGCAGTTAAGTATTTTCAATTGACCTTATTTTCTGTATGTTACTTGTATTTTATCTGTTTTGTTTGTGTTTTTGGTCCTTTGGGGGCGGTTGTGTCCCCAGGACCTTCATTCTGTTACGCTATTTTTATCTCGGCATTTGCCGGTTACTCACAGGTAGGTTTCTCACTTTGTGGATGTTATTGACCCTCTTCAAGGTAAGTCACTTGTACCTGCGTTTTTTTCCCCTAGAATTGACTGAACCGGAGACAGTTTACTTTAATTTTCTACTGCGGCTGAAGCAGATGCCATTTTAGGGTCCGTTTCACGCCTTGGAGTTCTTACGACGTCCAGCAGTGCCTTTGCAGTGAGAATCGCGCATGGTGGACGGCTGACGGAAAACTGTTTCCCATTTTTCTCTCCAAACAGGTTTTCATTTTTCCTTAGCATTCTATCTCTGGTATTAAATCATTGCACTGTTTATATTTGCTGCATTTGGGCACTATAGATCAATATGGTTAGCTCTAAAGAAATAACTACTAGATCAAGGACTGAGGATACCCTGCATGCACCACCTACCCAGCCGTATACTGTTATGTCAGACAGGGTGATCAGATGCCTGATCTGTGTAACCCTAATGATTTCCACACACTATTTGTTAATATGGCCTCATTCCTTTCCTCAGCCCTGCGAGCTTCCCAGGTTCCTGATTATCAGCGTGAGGGGCCACAATGTGCATGATAACTAGTAGGTGAAGTTAGGGTCTCAACCCATTGAGTTTGCTTTCATTTAAACAGTGCTTAGCACAGTTTTTAAGAGGTAAAACCACATCAGGCAGACTGATAAGACTGGTATGTAATGCTAGGGAGAGCCAAACTAGGTGTATTGTAATACTAGAAAAAAAGAAGTCAATCATGAAATTAACTAATGGCATCCCGTGGTTTAAAGACCAGTTTTCATGGAGCAATAAAATCAAAAGTACACTAGTCACATGAGATTTACACACATATCTAACATATAGTATATTTAATAAAGTAGCAAAAATGTGTTCAAAGGCCAGTGTCATCAAACAACCAACAAATGCTGACCAAGCTAGCTATAGCACATTGCACATAAATGACAATAAAGATAAACAAGATGTCACAAAGATATCTACCTGTCACTACCAATGAGTTTACCCCATCGCCATGGAAACAACGTTTGCGTCTCCACATTACATGGCTGCATCTTTGCGCAGTCACAGTCTAATCCCCATTGATACTTCCCATGCACATGAACGTTGAGCATTGCCTCTGCAGCATAAACGTCATATTTTGTAGGTCTGGTCTCCATCTACCATGATGTGTCATGGAGTACTTGTCATGTAATGGGAGTGCATGGGATCTCTGCACCCTTGGGGAAATACCGTATTTACTTGAATCTAATGTGCATCTTTTTTCACAAAATTGTGTCTCCAATATTTGAATGCGCATTAGATTCGATTTCGCATTAGATTCGCATATGTTTTCTGTTGCAACTCAAACCCAAAAAACTAAATTTTTCTGTTATCAAAAAGGAAAGCACAACGCAATAAAGACAAACTGCGCATGTGCACTACCATCTCTTACTTATAGAAATGTGTTTATTTTATTTATCTAACATTTCATTTATAATTTCTACTTTGTCTTTTATTTCTTTATTATTGCCTTTCTCGTCTGCCTTATTATGTTCTGGTATTTTCATTAAGGACTTTGTTTTCTTTCTCAGACGGTAATACATGACCCTGTATGAGGAATAAAGCACAAGCAAAATATTTTAATTGCCTTTTTATCCCCCAAATTCAAATGCATTTCAGTGAGTGTACTGTTTTCAGGTCAAATTTGTGGCAAATAAGTTAAATAAAGCTTTTCTAATGGCTGAATACAATGTAATATTGCTGTGTATTGCATGTTTAAACGTTGCAGGAATAAAGTATTAAAGGAGCACTCTGATTACCTACTATTTTGCTTGTTACTTTTTTGAATGCCTACAGAGGAAAAATATAACTACTGCTCTGCTGAGAAATCGCTCATGTTATTTTAATTGGTTGTATAGCTCTATCAGGGGGCTGACATCTTGGGTCAGATGAGTGGGGACCTGAAACAATAATTCTGTCGGAGGGGAAGGGGGGACCTAGAAAATTTGTTCAGTTAGGGGCCCTGAATTTTCTGGTGGCGCCCCTGCTTCCAAGTGTCCTTATCATCCAATGCCCTAAATATAATCAGGGATAAACACTGCTCTTGGTGGACATTTACTGGACTTTGTGTCAGACAATTTAATGATGTAATATGGACATTCACACACTTTGCCTATACCTTAAAATAAAGATAAATAAAACCAAATTTCACTGATTTAGACACTTGTCATTTGTACTCAATATTGGATATGCACCACATATGAACCTCTGCTTTAACTAATCAATTTGAAAAAAGCTTACCCTAGAATAACTCCTGTTACAGAGCCTGCGCACAGCAATATATTACAGAATACCATGACGAATATTAAGGGTTTTAGTTCACGTTCATCCTTCAATTTCTGGAGTATTTCTGCATAAAAAATGACCTGGGGATCAAAGTCTTTACATCCTTGTTCTTCTTGTGTTCTTTCCTCTATTTCTGTTTCTTCCTTGTTTGTTTTCATTGTCTCTAAACTAACTAATTCATTCTCCTCATCTTCATCCTTTCCGTCTGATCCAGTGACCTTTGGAGTGTCAGTTCCACTTTTATTGTCTTCAGTCTTTTCTTGGGCCATGCTTTCTGCAACTGTGACTGCTGTGGGCACAAAACATGTTTAACACTGAGAAAACGTAGGGCCACTACATACAAACAAAATCCAATGTGTGTAGGGTTGCCACTTTTTCATCAAAACAATGGTACTCTCCATAGCGGGAAAATACCGGCCAGGTGGCAATCCTAAATGTGTGTGGAATTCTCACCTTCTATGCACCGTGGGTTTTTTAAGTGTCTCTTGCAGAAATGACATGGTATCAAACATACCTTACAGCATCCAATAATTCCTAGCATACTGCCTGCATGTTAGGCATTGTAGGATACAGTTGTACTATTCTGAATCGGGGGGATCTGTGCTAATTTGTTTTGACAGTCATCTCAGATATTTAAAGGGACAGTCTAGTCCCCAAACTCACTTTGGTGCAAGATGAAGATTACTGCTTGTATAGTGGACAGGCTGTTTTTCAATGTGATTTGATGCAGGCTTTCTGTATAGATCACATGTTTAATATTTCACTCAAGCCCTGTCCAGTGATTACTCTTCATGTTTACTGCAGGTGCAGCAGCACTGATTGTATAGACCCTGAGGATATAAACTTTTGTTTCATATAGTCACTTCCTGTGCTCCTCAAATTGATTATATTGTCAAACATACTTTGAAAGCACATTAATAGTTATGCATTTTAATGAAAATGCATAACTAAGACTAGTTAGTTGAAAAAAAGGTTCCCTAAACTGGCCTAGAACTTGATGGTGTTGCATGTTGCAATGTGCATCATCTAGCTTCTCCACACTCTCTTGAATATATGTGAATGCCCTAAGATTAAATTTGCAAGAATTCACCTAGGGGCAATTTTTGGACTTTATGACAGTTGGCTGTTGTGTGAGACTGTTGTGTCACCTAAGCATTGTTTATACATTGTTTATACAGAATGCACTGATTAAAAAACTGACCAAAAATAATCTATAGAGTTAATGATCCATAGATCTTAAATTATAGGAGTAAAATATATTCTAAATGTATCTATGGCATAACATGCGGGTTGATATGTATATTAACTACTTTCAAACAAAAATATGTAATTTGCATATCAAGCCTTTCATGAACAGGAGACAGTATAGACATGTTAAATACACATTTTCTAAACATTATTTAATTTGCTTGTAATTCACATTCATAGTACATAAAATGAGTCCCTTTAAGCTCTATGTTTGACAATACTCACCTGAACTCTCATCTTCTCCCAGGACATGGATCTTGATTACTGGGATTGGAGTTTGCCGAACCCCATTAACACTAAGCCGAACCTCATAGGTGCCACTGTCATTCATGTAGGTGGGGTTTATGACAAGAGAGCAATTTCCTTCAGGAACAAGGGACACGAAAAGCTGAGCTCTGTTATTTGGGTCCTTCAATGGTTCCAAAACGGTGTCATATAAACGGAGGATTGGTTTATATGTATCTGTTTTTTCCCGGGTCATCCCCCATTCCAACAGTATCTCATTACTCTGAAGGACTTGGTCTGTGTAGAAGCGGCAGGGGATAAGTAGTCGCGAAGATGAATGAACATCCATTTCATCTGTCGACAGACTGAGATTTCTGATCAGCAGAGCTGGAAGATATTTTTTTAAAAGTTTTTCCCTCTGAAACAACTCAATTAATCAAGACATAACTTAAAATAAACTTGACAACTGACCAGATTACATTTACTCTGAATTTATTTTTCTAAGAACACCAGCCAATCGTGAGTGGTATCCTTAACTAACAAATTGTTTACGTGTTTTATTATTAGTATTATTATAAAGCAGGTTTTTATATATTTAGCCGTATTTCAGGGATTGGTTTGATTCAGCTATTATTTGCCCGATCCAAATGCAATTCAGAGCAAATCTTTCTATATTGTATAGAGCCTATATTTTTATATATAATTATCTTAATTTAATTTGTATACATGCGTATGTTTGTGTGAATACTTGTGTTTGGCCTATGACCCATACCGCGGCTCCTAAATTTCAATCAAATTTGTGTAGCCTTGCATTTGTTCACCACTCCATTAAAAGAAAAGCCAGTACATAAATAAATATCTTCATCGCTACTAAAAACACTAAAATGTGGTTATAACTACAGGTCACATGTTGGTAAAAGCTGCACAAGGATTTATGGGATAATTAGCCATCTCATGGTAATTGATACTGTAAAAGGACCCCTCATAAATGATCACAGAATGTGTAGACAACAACATCATAGACCTGATCATTACCAGGATCAGGTCCTGATATTTAATTTCAGTCTTTCCCTGCCCTATGGATGGGAGGAATCGTTTCTTGCCTTCTGTGTAATCAAAAGAACTCCTTACAAATGCCAATAGGAAATCTAATTTGCAATAACTTAATTTATGTCTAAAGTAACAGAATGGACTTTATTCAGGAACAGCTTGCAAATGCCTTACTAACATTAGTAGAAAATGTGTGCAATTGTAAATCTTGACTTACCGGATGTGAGATGGAAGCACAAAAAGAAAAATCCAGAGGTTACAAGGAACATACTTTTGTCAGTTATCATTCCAATTTCAGTTTTATGACCTCTGTTCTGAAAATAGTGAAAACAAATCTTTATTTACAGATGCCCTTATGCACCACACACCTGCCTCATTCAAAACAGGCTAACATGCAGGGTATCTAATGATTTGAAAATGAACACTGTGAAAACCAATCCTGAGTCATCAGTGGAATGATGCCATAGTGATATCACAATAAGGCTCAGTGTTCCAATTGTCTTACCTAGCCTAACTTATAATCATCATTTATCTGCAATCATACAAATGACCCAGTAAGGTTGAAATTATTATTACATATTATTCCTTAAAGAGGAATTAAAACCTAAACGTTAAAAAGGTTTCCCTCACACTCCCCTTTTATCGTGGTGCAATGTGCTGGAACAAAAAACATAACTATAAATCATCAGCACATTTTGCGCTCCCACTTATACTACAATGCCGACATCTTGTATCTCTCTCACTCTGCCTGCTCCCTCCTACTCAAGTGTCAGACTTAAATTACTTATTAAAGTACTTTACAATGCAAATTTTACATTTTGCATTGCTTAACATTTGAAAAATTTACACTTAGATGAATTTGTGAAATTACAGAAGTTTTCAAGAAAGCAGGACTGCCTCACACTAGCTGAGCAAAAGAACATTTCTCCTTTTTTTTCTCTGCATCAATGAGAATAAAACCATTCAAATGAATAAGATATCCTGTTTCCTATGTGTACAACCACATGGTTACTTAGATTCCACACAATCTATTCTATGTCACCATTTGAGCAGTGCAGGAAGTGACTAAATGAAACAAAACTGATACATGCTCAGTGTGGTAGTACCTGTAGGATACTGGGGGGCGGGGCTTGAGTATAATATTTAAAATGTGATTTATGCAGAATGCCTGCATTTAAATGAGAAGCAATGCATTTTTTGTATTTTGATTCTTGTATACTTTATAGGCTTTATTCGTGAAAGATGGAATTTGCAGGGAATTAAGAATGGTATAACAAACCTAAGACCAAAGTTGCAGAGTTGAAAACAGTCTGTAATTCAATTCTACTTCAAATGCTGCTATTTTGGCCTTCATTTTACAATTCCCTGCAATTCCCTCTTTCATGAATAAATTACTATGTAACCATTACACTGGACTTGCAGCATGTTATATAATACCTAATCCTGTGACAAGCTTAGTGTACCAATATTCTTTTTTTTCCTACTTGCACTTAGTTAAACTTGTTGACCTTTCTTTGTTTGGTTGCAGCTTCCTCCCCAGTAGCTAATTGGGAAGATTATTGGTTGGATCTCCTCCAAAACATGAAAGGACAACTACCTTATAGAGTCCTGTCTGCTTGTATAGCCCTATCAAGGGGCAGGCGTCTTGGGTCAGATCTTCCTTTATGTGACCCAAGTTACTAAACAACAGAAAGTTATAAAAGCACAGAAGGCTCAATAAGTTACTTTATTTATGTTCTTTAATTAAAGCATTTCCATTTAAAATGCCTGAATTTGATGCAATCTGTCATTTAACCCCTTAGTGACATGACTTTTTTGACTTGTCCGACGCGTCTGAGGTGTTTGTGTTTTGCTGTAATTTATTTCTCATTTATTTGTCTCATTTTGTGTACCCACACAAACTATATATAGTTTTTATCATCATAAGAAGGGCTTTCTGTTACTACCATTATTTTGATAATATCATATAATTTGAAATAAAATTAATAAGAAAATATTGCAAAAAAAGATTTTTTTATGACAATTTTTTGAAAAATAGTATACTCATCTACAAGAGACAACAAAAATACACTGCTAAATAGTTTTTAATATATCAAATCATATCAAAAATATCAATCAAAAAATGAAATTACAATGTGGGCCGAATCTACTTCCGTCAGTGCTGCTGAGGCTGAGTGCGCCTGCTACTGCACGACCCATTGCCTACTTAATCAATGCATCCCTGTCCTCCGGTTATGTCCCCAAAGCCTGGAAAAAAGCCAGAGTTATCCCCATTCACAAAAATGGGGATGTAAACTTAGTGTCAAACTACAGGCCTATTTCACTGCTACCCATACTTTCTAAAATCCTGGAAAAATGTGCCCATGATCAACTGTGCAAGTTTTATCAACGCTCCAACTATCTAACCTCACTTCAATCTGGGTTTAGGTCAAATCACTCCACGATAACTGCCCTCTTAAAGATGAGCAATGACATTCAGAGTGGTATGGAGAAGGTGAAATCACAGGTGCAGTATTCCTAGACTTTGCAAAGGCGATTGACACGGTTGATCATGAGCTTCTGCTAAACAAGCTAAGTTGTTCCGGTGTAAATGAGAGGTCGCTCTGCTGGTTTCGTTCATACTTGTCTGATAGAACACAATATGTGTCCATGGCTGATACTGCCTCCTTCCCGTTGCCAATCAAGTGTGGAGTGCCTCAAGGATCCGTTCTTGGACCTCTGCTATTCTCGCTATTTATAAATGATCTACCCTCGGTGTGTGACCTGGCTCATGTGCATATGTATGCTGATGATACGGTCATTTATACTTGCGGTACTCAACTATCGCAAGAGGAGTCCGTGCTACAGGATCAGTTTTCTAAAGTGGTAAATTGGATAGCTAACAACAAATTATTCCTCAATGATGAAAAAACTGTGACCATGTTGTTTGGGACAAATGCCAAACTACTTAAATTAAACAATCCTCAATTAACCATCAAGACCAAAACCAGTTATAACCTGACCCAGGTAAACTCATATAAGTATCTTGGCATGTGGCTAGATCCAAACCTATCTTTTGGTCTCCATATTGATAAGCTTGTGTCAAAGCTATATCCTAGGATCGGCTTTCTATATAGAAACAAATCTAACCTAGATTCCACGGTAAGGAAACGTATTGTGCAGCAAATGTTTTTTTTTTTTTGTTTTAATCTTTTTTTATTTTGTAGAAATAGCATTGACACCATGACACATTGGAATAAGAAGAACAGAGAAAAAATAGAAAGAAGGATATTCAAAAGATAAAAAAAATAGAGAAAAAAACAGGCAGCAGAACCTAGACGGTATATACTTATCCAGTGACAATATTCACTAAATCGTACTCCATGATACACATCCTATATTCCTTTATTCTCCCCTTGCCCCTCAGCTCTTCTTATTAACGAAAGAGAAAAGAAAACAAAAAAAACAAAACAAAACAACAACATAGTAAAGGCAATTTTTAGTCATCCAAAATGGAAAGCGCGGGCAAGAGGCACTTGGCAGTGTGTATTGACCAGCTCTGTTCAATTTAGTCCATGTGTCGCATTCATACTAAGGTAAAGATAGAAAGAAGAAAGAGAGAGCTCCCATGGGGACACCAGGGGCGCGGGGCCCAAACGCGTGCCGGCATCTGGGGTCACGGTGAGATCCCATCGGGTCAGGGGAAGAAAGAAAAGGGAATGGGTGGCAAAAAGCGTAGATCAGAGTTTCTAGGGGGTTTGGTCGATTGCTTCACTAGTGGTTAACCACAGCCCCTGAATTTCCTCAAAGAGATCGTTGTAAGGGTTGGATACGGAGGAACCTTTTTCCATGGAGAGTTGGTAGTCCAACTGGACCCTTATTTCTTGCAAGGAAGGGGTGGTTTTATGATTCCAATTCCTAGCTAAACATAGTTTTATGGACATAAAAAAGTGAATAATTAGGAATCTAATAGCTTTTTTGCAATTGGGGATCCCGATATGGAACAGAAATGTTTGTGCTTTAAGCTCCTCCATAGAAGGGATTAGAAGGGTGAGGAGTGAGTTTATATTTTTTTTTATTGTCTTTAAATTTGGGCATGTCCACCACATATGAAGCAAGGAGCCTTCCTCGATTTCACATCTCCAACATGTTTTCTGGTTTTCAGGGGAGAATTTGTTCATTTTAATTAGAGTTATGTACCATCTCAAACAGATTTTATGGAATGTATCTTGTAAGGATAAATTATGAACTGACTTCTTGAGTTGTTCGAAGGATTTTGTCCAATCCTGGAGACTGGCTGAGAACCCAATATCTTGCTCCCATTTAAGCCACGAAGGGTCCTTTCCCAGTGGAAGGGTGTTATCTAAAAATTTGGAAATTTTACTTATGTGTTTTTTACCCTCTGACAATTGGGTGAAAGCGTCAATTTCGGGACTTATAATTATGTTTATAGAGTTGAGAAGATTTCTTATTCTTAGATAGGTGAATTTTTCTCCTAGGGGTAAGTTATATCTGGTTTGAATTTCTTGGAAAGAGAATATTGACTCGGATGAGTGGATTTGGGACAGAGTCGAAATTCCGTTTCTCCTCCACATTTTGAGGTCTATGTTTTCAATATAAAAACCTAGTGTGTCTAAGGGTGCTGAATGAGGCAATCCATTTGGAGTTTTAATCAGAGATTTTAATTTCTTAAGGGAGGTTGCTATATTTAGAACAATACTGTTTGGGAATTTTGCAGCGGTGATACTGTGGTTGTCAATATATAAAATATGAGAGGGGTTCAATTTTCCACAGGAAAACTTTTCCATGTGATACCAGTCTGTTTCCCAAGAGGAGTTTTTGTTCCATTTTAGGAAATGTGATAACATCGTTATTTGATATATCCTCTCAATGTTGGGAAAGGAGAGACCCCCATATTTCCTTTTACGTGTCATGGAGTTAAAGGATATTCTCGGTTTTCTGCTGTTCCACACAAAATCTGATATCGCGGTTTTGAATTGGGTCAAGTATTTCTTGGGAACATGTAGGGGAATAGATCTAAATAGATATAACAGTTTCGGGATTAAGTATGCATTAATTGTATTGATTCTACCTAACCATGAGATCTCCAATCTCTTCCATTTTTCCAGTTTGTTCTTAAAATAGGCTAACATAGGTAGATAGTTGGCTTCGATAAGGAGGTCGGGATTTGTCTTTAGTTTAATTCCAAGATAATCTATTTCATTATTTAAGGATTTCCAACCATATTTTTGATGTAATATTTCAAGTGTCTTATTATCTAGATTGGCTGTTATTATCTGGGTTTTTTTAAGATTTAATTTATAATTTGAGAAATGACTATACGTGTTGATCACCTTCAGAGCTGCTGCGGCTGATAATATTGGGTCTTGAAAGGTAAGAAGGATGTCGTCTGCAAAAAGGGAGATCTTCATATTTCGGTCTACCAAACTAATCCCATGAATTTCTGAATTTTGCCTAATAAGAGCTGCTAAGGGTTCTATTGATAGTAGATAAAGGAGGGGGGATAAGGGGCAGCCTTGTCTGGTGCCATTTCTAATATTGAACCATGAAGAATCTAAGTTAGCACCCATTACTTTTGCTTGAGGGGTTGTGTAAAGGGACATTGTGTTTATTTTAAAGGCACCTTCAATACCAAAAACCTCCAAAACTTGTTCCAGGTAGGTCCAGCTCACCCTGTCAAAGGCTTTTTCCGCGTCAAGAGCTATAATGATTGAGGGCATATTTCTATCTCTAATATTATAGAGAATATTGATGATTTTACGGATGTTGTCCGCTGAATCTCTACCTTCAATAAATCCAGTCTGGTCTAGATGAATTAACTTATGAATTATTGTTTTCAGACGATCTGCTAATATTTTTTGAGAAGATTTTCATATCAATATTTATCAGAGATATTGGACGGTAGTTTGACAGGGTGGCTGGATCCTTACCAGGCTTAAGTATAGGGGATATAGTAGCCTGTAACATTTCAGTAGGGAATACTTTACCTATGGATATCTCCCTATAGGATCTTAATAATATCGGGGAAATAATTGAGGAGAAGGTTTGGTAGAACCTAGCTGTATAGCCGTCTGGGCCTGGCGCCTTATCCTGTTTAAGATTTACAATAATTTGTTGGATTTCTTCCAGTCTAATAGGGGCATTTAGCCTTTCTAGATCTTCCGTAGGAACTCTGGGGAGATTTAGAGTTTGTAGAAAGGCGGCAGTATCAGTCTTAGATTTATCACTATTTTGTAGGGTGTATAGTGAACTATAATAGTCTTTGAAGGCCTCTGAGATGTCTTTAGGGGATATCATTGTCTGTGCTCCAATAGTGATCTTTTTAATCCGTGCTTGTGTATTTTGATCTTTTAATTTATTAGTTAGTAGTTTATTAACTTTATTTGCTCCAGAATACCATTTCTGTTTTAAACGGTTCAGTACATATTTAGTTCTGTTGTCTAATCCGGTTTTAATAAGTTTTTGTATTCTATTTATATTGAGTGTTTCCTCCTGGTTAGGGGTAGTTTTGTTAGACCTTTCTGCCTTAGCTAACTCTATGTATAAATCGGCTAGGGGTTTCTCATATTTTATTTTTTTTTCGCTACCTAATTTAATTAAGAGGCCTCTTGTGAAGCATTTAAGAGTACACCATAATGACAGATCAGAGACTTCCCCATTATCATTGTGTTTAAGAAAGGAGATAATTTGTGTTGTTAAATTTTTAATATCGGAATCTCTACTAATTAATGATTCATTTAGTCTCCATCGGTTTCTAAATCGATAATCGGGATTGTTTTGGATTGAAAAAAATAATGGAGCATGGTCGGACCATGAAATAGGACCTATAGTGGAGGCAGAAAAATGTTCCAGGTCACGGGCTCTAGAGAGGATCATATCGATCCTTGAGTAGGATCCGTGTACCTTAGAAAAAAAGGTGAAGTCACGATCCAAGGGGTGTTGCATTCTCCAAATGTCATACAGTGAATTGCTATGTAGAAATTTTGAGAAGGCCAAAGCAGTTGACTTAATTGAAGAGGCAACAGATGTACCTGAAGGCTGACTCTTATCAAGTTTAGTATCAATCACACAATTCATATCGCCAGCGCAGATCAGAATGCCTTTAGAAATCTGCTCAACTCTATTGTAAAGTTTGCGAAAAAATCGCATTTGAGATTGGTTTGGAGCATAAATATTCACCAGGGTGTATGTGATATCGTTTATCATACAAATCAGAATTATATATCTACCACTAGGATCACACTCTTCATGTATTGGTTCAAATTTAAGTTTGTTGGATAAATGTATGGCTACTCCTCTCTTTTTCTTCCCTCCCTGAATATTAGCCCTAGAAATCATCAAATATTTTGTAAAGTTCCAAAGAGGTTTAGCAGAATTTGGCCAATGTGTTTCCTGAATGTAGGCCACATCAATATTATGTCGAGTTAGAGTATCATAAAGATTACCTCTTTTTTGGGGAGAGTTGAGACCCTGTACATTTAAGGATAAAAATCTAAGGGACATTCTGATCAAAAAAGGACCCATCACGCCGACCCCCAGCACGCCGCACAACTACGCAGGGGCCCACTGCCCGTGGCGCCCAAACATAGGAGCATAAGGAAAGAAGGAGAAAAGAAGAAGAGAAAGAAAGAAGGAAAGAAAAAAAAGTACTAAAATTTACATACATACCAGTTGGATCACATTCATACTGAATTGAGGAGACAAAGAAAAAGATCCTCAAAGCTGCTCTGCTGGTATTGCAGAGACCGTGTTGTGTTGGCTGGCTGCGAGAGACCTGGAGTTAAATATTAATTGATTTAATTGATTTAAGAGGGGGGGCAGAGAGAGAAAAAAAAAAAAAAAACAGCAAAAAAGCGTACGAACAAGAACGAAAAAACTATTTAAGCTAAACCGTAGTCATTAGTTAAAGGAGAGAAGAGCAGAGGGGCAAGGTGAACATTGACTAAAGTTGTATATCAACAAAAATATTCGTTTACACTTCTTTCATAATGCAAGTAATAAACAAAAATAAAGACCCAAAATCAAATTTTGGCTGGAGAGAAAGAGAAAAAAAAAAAAAGAAAAGGGGAATCCCCTTTGTCTAAAATTATTTAGTATCAAACGGTGTCCACTTGTACTTTCATCCCAAATAGGTAATGCATCAGAACCAACATATATTTATATTCCATATACATAACAAAAGTATAAAAAAAAAAAAAAGGATTCTCTCTAGCCAAAAGTTTCTATGACATCAAACAGTGTCCATTTGGACTTTCTTTCTAAACAAGTAATACAACAAAACCAAAATACATTTACATTCTATATGTATATTAAAGGGAGAGAGAGAGGGAGGAGAAGAATAAAGATAAATAAAAATTTCTCTTTAGCTAGAGTCTTATAGCATCAAACGATAACAGTTTGGACTTTCTTTCTAAACAAATAGTGCATCAAAACCAAAGTAAATTTACATTCCATATACATAATAAGAAGAAAGAAAGAGAGGGAGAAAAGAAAAAATAAAAAAAAAAAAAGGATTCTTTTTGCTAAAATTCTATAGCATCAAACGGTGGCCGCTTGGACTTTCCTTCCAAGCAAATAATGCCTAAAAACCAAAATAAATTTACATTCCATATACATAATAGGAAAAGAAAAAGAGAAAGAAAGAAAAAGAAAAAAAAAAGAAAAAAGAAAGAGGAATTTTGGATTAGATGGAGTGTATAGTGAAAAAAAAAATGCAAAGGGGATAATAGTAAAAAAATAGATATTGTGTAAGTAAAAGGGTACATATCAGTAGAAGTGAAATTGTGAACGTATATATAGATG
Organism: Pelodytes ibericus; assembly: GCA_036172795.1. Taxonomy (NCBI): domain Eukaryota; kingdom Metazoa; phylum Chordata; class Amphibia; order Anura; family Pelodytidae; genus Pelodytes; species Pelodytes ibericus. The sequence continues at coordinate 131,566,223 of CM069860.1, read as the reverse complement.
TAGTGTCTGTGTAAGGAAAGAGGGAATGGATAAGAGATAATGAAGGAGGTAGTTCGCATGGATAAAGGTGAGTGATAATGCTTATGACTTGAGAGGATAAGTGATGGGGATATTACATATATAAGAAGTGAGAAGAAGAAAAGAAAAAAAAAAAAAGGGATGAAAAATAAACAAGGTTCTGGATTGGATGGAATGTGACGTGCAGAGAAATGTGGAGGAATAATAGGGGAGTAAGTATTGTGTGAGTAACAGGGTAAGTATCAATGAAAGTGGGATTGTGGGCATATGTATAAATGCATCGTCTGAATAGGACAAAATTAAGTGGATAGAGATTATTATGTGAGGTAATACATATAGTTAAACGTGAGTGAATAAGACTTATAGATTAAGAAAATGTATATTGAAAATATATTGCATATAGTGGGGGGGGAGGGAGAAAAAAAAAAAAAAGGGGAAGGAAAAAAAGGAAATCTTTCACATCCTCTTTCTATATAGAAACAAATCTAACCTAGATTCCACGGTAAGGAAACGTATTGTGCAGCAAATGTTAATGCCGATCTTAGATTATGGAGATGTTGTGTATGATTCTGCCCCGCAGACCCATCTCGATAAACTCGACACTATGTACAATACATTGTGTCGTATTGCGCTACAGTGTGATTATAACACGCATCACTGTAAAAGGTTAAAAGAGTTAAATTGGCTGACGCTTTCCTCCAGGCGTACTCTCCCCCTAGCTTGCTTAGTGCATAACCACTTCTCTGGAACGCTCCCCCCCTACCTGAGCGGCATGCTCACTCTTACTCCCTGCACATCCCACAATCTCAGATCCTGCACCAACCCTTCACAAGCGATTCCCCACTTCAAAAAGGAAGCAAGCCGAGGTGCGTTTTCTTTCAGAGCTCCTCATATGTGGAACAGCCTTCCCGTTTCTGCTAAATCATCATCTACTCTAAGATCCCTGAAAATAAGTATCTCCCTTATCCTCAAAACAAATTGTACCTGTTATTAGTTTACAAACTCTTTCGTATACTGTACATGTTGTTCCTTTTTTGTATCAATAATGATTTACCCTGTATGTTCTCCTTCCAACTTGTTTAATATATGTATGTATTTATTTTTGAATCTACTGTTAAATGTGTAACTCTGTGTAACTCCATTCTGGACTGGCTATCCAGGACATACTTGAAATCGAGAGAAATCTCAATGTATTCTTCCTGGTAAAACACTTTCTAAATAAATAAAAAATGTCCTGAGTTCTGAAATAGCCCATGTTTTATGTTTTTGTGCTTTTTGATTCATGTTACAGCGTCAGAACAAGTAGTGCAAAGCTATTTCAAAATCTTTTTTTTTCAAAATTAACCACAGTGACATTGTAACACTGATATCTGTACTAAATCAATGAATGACCCCCAACATGTACATATTTTTGAAAACTAGACAACTCAGGGCATTTAACTAGCCATTTTTACCACAAATCTTTGCCAAAGTTTGCAACAAAAAGTTGTTGTTTTTTTAATTATTCATATAGATTGCAATTTAGGTAAACATTACCTTAAAATGTGAAGGGGTATTTCCAAATGACACCTCAATATATGTTCAGCTACAACTCCTGAGTACAGAGATACCACCCATGCAGGGCCGGACTGGGAACAAAAACCAGCCCTGGAAATATTTGTATACCAGCCCCATAGCATTGCGTCAGTAGATTATTGTTTAGAAAAGGGAAAAACATGCATTTTTAAGCACATTTGAAGTTATAGATAAGACTGATATATACACCTGCACAGGACAATATATAGCCCCCAGTATGTACACAAGGTTACATGTATTGCCCTGTAAAGAGGTATATATCAGTGCATGAGCTATAACCTTGCTTACATGCTGCTGTGTAAATATAGACTTATCTCAGCATCCAAATTGCACTGACATGGTGTGCCCCAGCACCCAGGACTTGCCCCAGCACCCAGATTGAACTCACAGCACTTGCCCCAGCATCCAGAATTTGACCCAGCACTAATAGTGCCCTCACAGGACTTGCCCTAGCATCCAGGAGGAATTACCCTAGCACGCAGATGGACACCCAATCAATGGTGCATGCAGGAAAGAAAAGGTGCCAGATATGACATATTGTGCCACCAGTGGCTGATCCTACCCTCAACAACAAATACAGTGTCTCACACACATACACAGTCACATACACAACAGAGCTACAAAATCAATAGAGCTGTCAAGAGCGAGTCCCCTGTAGTTTTTATTGCCGGGAAGCACTGCGATATACCCATTTATTACACTCTGCCGCTCTCACACACACCTGCACTCTGCAGCTCACTCACACACACACATACACTGCCACACACATACATTGCCACACACATACACTCACTCATGCATTGCCACTCACTCTCAGTCCCATGTTTACACTCTGATATTCACTCATGTACAGGGGCGTCACTAGGGTTGGTGTCACCCTGTGTGGAAACTCATGGTGTCACCCCCCTGGATTTCCTCCAATACAATGCCAAACAGATTCCTTAGTAATGCCAGTTAGATGGCCTATTAACTTTGCCACACACAGGAGCCCCATACATTATGCCACACCAGAGCCCCATAAATTATGCCACACCAGAGCCCCATAAATTATGCCTCACAAAAGAGTCCCTTAATTATGCCACACATGGGGCCCAATAAATATGCCACCACAAGCGCCCCATAATTATGCAACACACATAAATCATCATCTACTCTAAGATCCCTGAAAATAAGTATCTCCCTTATCCTCAAAACAAATTGTACCTGTTATTAGTAAATATAGACTTATCTCAGCATCCAAATTGCACTGACATGGTGTGCCCCAGCACCCAGGACTTGCCCCAGCACCCAGATTGAACTCACAGCACTTGCCCCAGCATATCATAAATCATCATCTACTCTAAGATCCCTGAAAATAAGTATCTCCCTTATCCTCAAAACAAATTGTACCTGTTATTAGTAAATATAGACTTATCTCAGCATCCAAATTGCACTGACATGGTGTGCCCCAGCACCCAGGACTTGCCCCAGCACCCAGATTGAACTCACAGCACTTGCCCCAGCATCCAGAATTTGACCCAGCACTAATAGTGCCCTCACAGGACTTGCCCTAGCATCCAGGAGGAATTACCCTAGCACGCAGATGGACACCCAATCAATGGTGCATGCAGGAAAGAAAAGGTGCCAGATATGACATATTGTGCCACCAGTGGCTGATCCTACCCTCAACAACAAATACAGTGTCTCACACACATACACAGTCACATACACAACAGAGCTACAAAATCAATAGAGCTGTCAAGAGCGAGTCCCCTGTAGTTTTTATTGCCGGGAAGCACTGCGATATACCCATTTATTACACTCTGCCGCTCTCACACACACCTGCACTCTGCAGCTCACTCACACACACACATACACTGCCACACACATACATTGCCACACACATACACTCACTCATGCATTGCCACTCACTCTCAGTCCCATGTTTACACTCTGATATTCACTCATGTACAGGGGCGTCACTAGGATTGGTGTCACCCTGTGTGGAAACTCATGGTGTCACCCCCCTGGATTTCCTCCAATACAATGCCAAACAGATTCCTTAGTAATGCCAGTTAGATGGCCTATTAACTTTGCCACACACAGGAGCCCCATACATTATGCCACACCAGAGCCCCATAAATTATGCCACACCAGAGCCCCATAAATTATGCCTCACAAAAGAGTCCCTTAATTATGCCACACATGGGGCCCAATAAATATGCCACCACAAGCGCCCCATAATTATGCAACACACATAAATCATCATCTACTCTAAGATCCCTGAAAATAAGTATCTCCCTTATCCTCAAAACAAATTGTACCTGTTATTAGTTTACAAACTCTTTCGTATACTGTACATGTTGTTCCTTTTTTGTATCAATAATGATTTACCCTGTGTGTTCTCCTTCCAACTTGTTTAATATATGTATGTATTTATTTTTGAATCTACTGTTAAATGTGTAACTCTGTGTAACTCCATTCTGGACTGGGTATCCAGGACATACTTGAAAACGAGAGAAATCTCAATGTATTCTTCCCGGTAAAACACTTTCTAAATAAATAAAAAATGTCTGAAATAGCCCATGTTTTATGTTTTTGTGCTTTTTGATTCATGTTACAGCGTCAGAACTAGTAGTGCAAAGCTATTTCAAAATCTTTTTTTTTTTTCAAAATTAGCCACAGTGACATTGTAACACTGATATCTGTACTAAATCAATGAATGACCCCCAACATGTACATATTTTTGAAAACTAGACAACTCAGGGCATTTAACTAGCCATTTTTACCACAAATCTTTGCCAAAGTTTGCAACAAAAAGTTGTTGTTTTTTTAATTATTCATATAGATTGCAATTTAGGTAAACATTACCTTAAAATGTGAAGGGGTATTTCCAAATGACACCTCAATATATGTTCAGCTACAACTCCTGAGTACAGAGATACCACCCATGCAGGGCCGGACTGGGAACAAAAACCAGCCCTGGAAATATTTGTATACCAGCCCCATAGCATTGCGTCAGTAGATTATTGTTTAGAAAAGGGAAAAACATGCATTTTTAAGCACATTTGAAGTTATAGATAAGACTGATATATACACCTGCACAGGACAATATATAGCCCCCAGTATGTACACAAGGTTACATGTATTGCCCTGTAAAGAGGTATATATCAGTGCATGAGCTATAACCTTGCTTACATGCTGCTGTGTAAATATAGACTTATCTCAGCATCCAAATTGCACTGACATGGTGTGCCCCAGCACCCAGGACTTGCCCCAGCACCCAGACTTGGAATTCTGACATGCAGAAAACCTGCGCCCATGTCCCATTTGGGACATTTTTGAAGCCAGAAAGTTTATTTTACCCCACAAAACCATACATTTTTGCAACCTAGACACCCTAGGGTATTTCAAATGGTAGTATTTTAAAACTTTCCATGCACTAATTCTACCACCAGCCTTTGTAAAATTTTAGGTTAGTAATTTTTTTTCTTCTTCTTTTTTTCTAAGTTTTCTCATTCTTTATTCAAAAACAACAATGTTACAATGACACATTGATTCAGAGAAAGACAGAGAGGAAGAAAAAAGAAGGAAGAAGAGAAATAGAGAAAAAACCTTAGCAGTCAATAAATACAAAGTTACAGCATTTACCAAATCCCTAACCTGTATTACCCCTGGCCCCCTCGACCTTCCCACTAAAGGAAAATTAGGGGGGAAAGAAAGAAAAAAAAATTAGGTAAACATTACCTTAAAATGTGAAGGGGTATTTCCAAATGACACCTCAATATATATTCAGCTACAACTCCTGAGTACAGAGATACCACCCATGTAAAGGTTGGTTAGGTTATTTGGGGGTTTAAAGGCCACATTTGAGAGGTGCGCTTTTTTGGTTTTCTGACATTTGGGACATTTTTGAAGCCAGAAAGTTTATTTTACGTCACAGAAGTCCCGGCGAGCGTGCCGGGCGGCAGCAGGGGAGGTCTGCGCTCATCGCGCAGACATCCTCTGCTGCCCCACTAGGCACCAGGGAGAATCGGGCAGCTGGGGGATGTCTGCACGATACGTGCAGATATCCTCCATGCTGCCCGACACGGCAGACTATTATGACGGACAGCTGTCCGTCATAATAGACTTCTGTGTCGGGCAGCATGGAGGATGTCTGCAAGTATGGTGCAGACATCCCCCGGCTGCCCCCACTAGCCACCAGGGATCAAGGTAAGGGGAAGGGAGGGAGGGGGGGCAGAGAGACAGGGGGAGGGAGGGGGGCAGAGAGACAGGGGGAGGGAGGGAGGGGGACAGAGAGACAGGGGGAGGGAGGGAGGGGGACAGAGAGACAGGGGGGACAGAGAGACAGGGGGAGGGAGGGGGGCAGAGACAGAGTCAAGGGGAGGGAGTGGGTTAAGAGACAGAGACAAGGGGAGGGAAGGGGTTAAGAGACAGACAAGGGGAGGGAAGGGGTTAATGAGACAGAGACAAGGGAAGTGAGGGGGTTAAGAGACAGGCAAGGGGAGGGGGGAGAGAGAGAAAAATGGGGTCAAGGGAAAGAGAAAGGCAGCATTGGCACATAAAAAGAAATAAAAACTAGAAATACTAGTATTTTAACACTTTCCATGCACTAATTCTACCACCAGTCTTTGTAAAATTTTAGGTTAGTGATTTTTTAATGTTTTGCTTCCACATACATTGTACTTTGGGCATGAATTTACAGATCCTATTATGTGTCAGTGCCAAACAACACCTCAATTTGTGTTCAGCAACATCTTCTGACTTCAGGAATACCACGAATGCATAGGTTTGTTGGGTTGTTTAATGGCTAAAATGCCACATTTAGGGGGTGTGCATTTCAAACTTGGAATATTGACATGTAGTCAGCCTGCTCCCATCTTCCATTTGGGACACTTTTGAAGCCTGTCAAAGTATTTCACCCCATAAAACCATATATTTTGGAAAAAATAGACATCCTAGGGTATTTAAAATTGTGGTATTTTAACACTTTCCAAGTACTAATTCTACCACCAACCTATGTGAAAGGTTTGGAATGTCATTTTTTTCCCACACACATTTTAGTTCAGGCAGCAATTTTCAGATTCTGGTATATGCCACTGCCAACCAACACCCCAATATGTGTTCAGCAACATCTCCTGAGTACAGGGATACCACCCATGGATAGGTTTGTTTTGGGGCTAAAAGGACACATTTAGGGGGTGCGCATTTCCAACTTGAAATTTTGACATGTAGTCATCCATTTGGAACATTTTTGAAGCCGTCCAATCTATTTTACCCCATCAAAATAGATATTTTTGGAAAATAGACATCCTAAGGTATTTCAAATGGTGGTATTTTAATACTGTAAATTTACTAATTATATCACCAGTCTTTGTCAAATTTTGTGGTAGTAATTTTTTTGGAGTTTTCTTTCCAGATACATTGTACTTCAGGCATGAATTCACAGATTCTGGTATATGTCACTGCCAAACAACACCCCAATATGTGTTCAGCAACATCTCCCGAGTACAGCGATACCATCCATGTATATGTTTGTTTGGGGGGTAAAAGGCAACATTTGTGAGGTGCGCATCTCAGTGTTACAACTTGGAATTTTGATATGTAGTCAACCTGCGTCCATATCCTAAATGGGATATATATCTTTGAAGCCAGCCAATATAATTTATAAAGACACGGATTTATGCATTATGCACTCTTTCCATTCATTCCCTCAGTAGCAAAATGTTAGAACATAGTAAAAAACAAGCATCAAAAACAACCAATCACAACTTACTACAAACTCTGCTCCTCCCCTATAAAAGGACCAACCTGCATCTCCTCCATTTTCTTTGCTGCTCCCTCGGCAGTTAAGTATTTTCAATTGACCTTATTTTCTGTATGTTACTTGTATTTTATCTGTTTTGTTTGTGTTTTTGGTCCTTTGGGGGCGGTTGTGTCCCCAGGACCTTCATTCTGTTACGCTATTTTTATCTCGGCATTTGCCGGTTACTCACAGGTAGGTTTCTCACTTTGTGGATGTTATTGACCCTCTTCAAGGTAAGTCACTTGTACCTGCGTTTTTTTCCCCTAGAATTGACTGAACCGGAGACAGTTTACTTTAATTTTCTACTGCGGCTGAAGCAGATGCCATTTTAGGGTCCGTTTCACGCCTTGGAGTTCTTACGACGTCCAGCAGTGCCTTTGCAGTGAGAATCGCGCATGGTGGACGGCTGACGGAAAACTGTTTCCCATTTTTCTCTCCAAACAGGTTTTCATTTTTCCTTAGCATTCTATCTCTGGTATTAAATCATTGCACTGTTTATATTTGCTGCATTTGGGCACTATAGATCAATATGGTTAGCTCTAAAGAAATAACTACTAGATCAAGGACTGAGGATACCCTGCATGCACCACCTACCCAGCCGTATACTGTTATGTCAGACAGGGTGATCAGATGCCTGATCTGTGTAACCCTAATGATTTCCACACACTATTTGTTAATATGGCCTCATTCCTTTCCTCAGCCCTGCGAGCTTCCCAGGTTCCTGATTATCAGCGTGAGGGGCCACAATGTGCATGATAACTAGTAGGTGAAGTTAGGGTCTCAACCCATTGAGTTTGCTTTCATTTAAACAGTGCTTAGCACAGTTTTTAAGAGGTAAAACCACATCAGGCAGACTGATAAGACTGGTATGTAATGCTAGGGAGAGCCAAACTAGGTGTATTGTAATACTAGAAAAAAAGAAGTCAATCATGAAATTAACTAATGGCATCCCGTGGTTTAAAGACCAGTTTTCATGGAGCAATAAAATCAAAAGTACACTAGTCACATGAGATTTACACACATATCTAACATATAGTATATTTAATAAAGTAGCAAAAATGTGTTCAAAGGCCAGTGTCATCAAACAACCAACAAATGCTGACCAAGCTAGCTATAGCACATTGCACATAAATGACAATAAAGATAAACAAGATGTCACAAAGATATCTACCTGTCACTACCAATGAGTTTACCCCATCGCCATGGAAACAACGTTTGCGTCTCCACATTACATGGCTGCATCTTTGCGCAGTCACAGTCTAATCCCCATTGATACTTCCCATGCACATGAACGTTGAGCATTGCCTCTGCAGCATAAACGTCATATTTTGTAGGTCTGGTCTCCATCTACCATGATGTGTCATGGAGTACTTGTCATGTAATGGGAGTGCATGGGATCTCTGCACCCTTGGGGAAATACCGTATTTACTTGAATCTAATGTGCATCTTTTTTCACAAAATTGTGTCTCCAATATTTGAATGCGCATTAGATTCGATTTCGCATTAGATTCGCATATGTTTTCTGTTGCAACTCAAACCCAAAAAACTAAATTTTGCTGTTATCAAAAAGGAAAGCACAACGCAATAAAGACAAACTGCGCATGTGCACTACCATCTCTTACTTATAGAAATGTGTTTATTTTATTTATCTAACATTTCATTTATAATTTCTACTTTGTCTTTTATTTCTTTATTATTGCCTTTCTCGTCTGCCTTATTATGTTCTGGTATTTTCATTAAGGACTTTGTTTTCTTTCTCAGACGGTAATACATGACCCTGTATGAGGAATAAAGCACAAGCAAAATATTTTAATTGCCTTTTTATCCCCCAAATTCAAATGCATTTCAGTGAGTGTACTGTTTTCAGGTCAAATTTGTGGCAAATAAGTTAAATAAAGCTTTTCTAATGGCTGAATACATTGTAATATTGCTGTGTATTGCATGTTTAAACGTTGCAGGAATAAAGTATTAAAGGAGCACTCTGATTACCTACTATTTTGCTTGTTACTTTTTTGAATGCCTACAGAGGAAAAATATAACTACTGCTCTGCTGAGAAATCGCTCATGTTATTTTAATTGGTTGTATAGCTCTATCAGGGGGCTGACATCTTGGGTCAGATGAGTGGGGACCTGAAACAATAATTCTGTCGGAGGGGAAGGGGGGACCTAGAAAATTTGTTAAGTTAGGGGCCCTGAATTTTCTGGTGGCGCCCCTGCTTCCAAGTGTCCTTATCATCCAATGCCCTAAATATAATCAGGGATAAACACTGCTCTTGGTGGACATTTACTGGACTTTGTGTCAGACAATTTAATGATGTAATATGGACATTCACACACTTTGCCTATACCTTAAAATAAAGATAAATAAAACCAAATTTCACTGATTTAGACACTTGTCATTTGTACTCAATATTGGATATGCACCACATATGAACCTCTGCTTTAACTAATCAATTTGAAAAAAGCTTACCCTAGAATAACTCCTGTTACAGAGCCTGCGCACAGCAATATATTACAGAATACCATGACGAATATTAAGGGTTTTAGTTCACGTTCATCCTTCAATTTCTGGAGTATTTCTGCATAAAAAATGACCTGGGGATCAAAGTCTTTACATCCTTGTTCTTCTTGTGTTCTTTCCTCTATTTCTGTTTCTTCCTTGTTTGTTTTCATTGTCTCTAAACTAACTAATTCATTCTCCTCATCTTCATCCTTTCCGTCTGATCCAGTGACCTTTGGAGTGTCAGTTCCACTTTTATTGTCTTCAGTCTTTTCTTGGGCCATGCTTTCTGCAACTGTGACTGCTGTGGGCACAAAACATGTTTAACACTGAGAAAACGTAGGGCCACTACATACAAACAAAATCCAATGTGTGTAGGGTTGCCACTTTTTCATCAAAACAATGGTACTCTCCATAGCGGGAAAATACCGGCCAGGTGGCAATCCTAAATGTGTGTGGAATTCTCACCTTCTATGCACCGTGGGTTTTTTAAGTGTCTCTTGCAGAAATGACATGGTATCAAACATACCTTACAGCATCCAATAATTCCTAGCATACTGCCTGCATGTTAGGCATTGTAGGATACAGTTGTACTATTCTGAATCGGGGGGATCTGTGCTAATTTGTTTTGACAGTCATCTCAGATATTTAAAGGGACAGTCTAGTCCCCAAACTCACTTTGGTGCAAGATGAAGATTACTGCTTGTATAGTGGACAGGCTGTTTTTCAATGTGATTTGATGCAGGCTTTCTGTATAGATCACATGTTTAATATTTCACTCAAGCCCTGTCCAGTGATTACTCTTCATGTTTACTGCAGGTGCAGCAGCACTGATTGTATAGACCCTGAGGATATAAACTTTTGTTTCATATAGTCACTTCCTGTGCTCCTCAAATTGATTATATTGTCAAACATACTTTGAAAGCACATTAATAGTTATGCATTTTAATGAAAATGCATAACTAAGACTAGTTAGTTGAAAAAAAGGTTCCCTAAACTGGCCTAGAACTTGATGGTGTTGCATGTTGCAATGTGAATCATCTAGCTTCTCCACACTCTCTTGAATATATGTGAATGCCCTAAGATTAATTTTGCAAGAATTCACCTAGGGGCAATTTTTGGACTTTATGACAGTTGGCTGTTGTGTGAGACTGTTGTGTCACCTAAGCATTGTTTATACATTGTTTATACAGAATGCACTGATTAAAAAACTGACCAAAAATAATCTATAGAGTTAATGATCCATAGATCTTAAATTATAGGAGTAAAATATACTCTAAATGTATTTATGGCATAACATGCGGGTTGATATGTATATTAACTACTTTCAAACAAAAATATGTAATTTGCATATCAAGCCTTTCATGAACAGGAGACAGTATAGACATGTTAAATACACATTTTCTAAACATTATTTAATTTGCTTGTAATTCACATTCATAGTACATAAAATGAGTCCCTTTAAGCTCTATGTTTGACAATACTCACCTGAACTCTCATCTTCTCCCAGGACATGGATCTTGATTACTGGGATTGGAGTTTGCCGAACCCCATTAACACTAAGCCGAACCTCATAGGTGCCACTGTCATTCATGTAGGTGGGGTTTATGACAAGAGAGCAATTTCCTTCAGGAACAAGGGACACGAAAAGCTGAGCTCTGTTATTTGGGTCCTTCAATGGTTCCAAAACGGTGTCATATAAACGGAGGATTGGTTTATATGTATCTGTTTTTTCCCAGGTCATCCCCCATTCCAACAGTATCTCATTACTCTGAAGGACTTGGTCTGTGTAGAAGCGGCAGGGGATAAGTAGTCGCGAAGATGAATGAACATCCATTTCATCTGTCGACAGACTGAGATTTCTGATCAGCAGAGCTGGAAGATATTTTTTTAAAAGTTTTTCCCTCTGAAACAACTCAATTAATCAAGACATAACTTAAAATAAACTTGACAACTGACCAGATTACATTTACTCTGAATTTATTTTTCTAAGAACACCAGCCAATCGTGAGTGGTATCCTTAACTAACAAATTGTTTACGTGTTTTATTATTAGTATTATTATAAAGCAGGTTTTTATATATTTAGCCGTATTTCAGGGATTGGTTTGATTCAGCTATTATTTGCCCGATCCAAATGCAATTCAGAGCAAATCTTTCTATATTGTATAGAGCCTATATTTTTATATATAATTATCTTAATTTAATTTGTATACATGCGTATGTTTGTGTGAATACTTGTGTTTGGCCTATGACCCATACCGCGGCTCCTAAATTTCAATCAAATTTGTGTAGCCTTGCATTTGTTCACCACTCCATTAAAAGAAAAGCCAGTACATAAATAAATATCTTCATCGCTACTAAAAACACTAAAATGTGGTTATAACTACAGGTCACATGTTGGTAAAAGCTGCACAAGGATTTATGGGATAATTAGCCATCTCATGGTAATTGATACTGTAAAAGGACCCCTCATAAATGATCACAGAATGTGTAGACAACAACATCATAGACCTGATCATTACCAGGATCAGGTCCTGATATTTAATTTCAGTCTTTCCCTGCCCTATGGATGGGAGGAATCGTTTCTTGCCTTCTGTGTAATCAAAAGGACTCCTTACAAATGCCAATAGGAAATCTAATTTGCAATAACTTAATTTATGTCTAAAGTAACAGAATGGACTTTATTCAGGAACAGCTTGCAAATGCCAACATTAGTAGAAAATGTGTGCAATTGTAAATCTTGACTTACCGGATGTGAGATGGAAGCACAAAAAGAAAAATCCAGAGGTTACAAGGAACATACTTTTGTCAGTTATCATTCCAATTTCAGTTTTATGACCTCTGTTCTGAAAATAGTGAAAACAAATCTTTATTTACAGATGCCCTTATGCACCACACACCTGCCTCATTCAAAACAGGCTAACATGCAGGGTATCTAATGATTTGAAAATTAACACTGTGAAAACCAATTCTGAGTCATCAGTGGAATGATGCCATAGTGATATCACAATAAGGCTCAGTGTTCCAATTGTCTTACCTAGCCTAACTTATAATCATCATTTATCTGCAATCATACAAATGACCCAGTAAGGTTGAAATTATTATTACATATTATTCCTTAAAGAGGAATTAAAACCTAAACGTTAAAAAGGTTTCCCTCACACTCCCCTTTTATCGTGGTGCAATGTGCTGGAACAAAAAACATAACTATAAATCATCAGCACATTTTGCGCTCCCACTTATACTACAATGCCGACATCTTGTATCTCTCTCACTCTGCCTGCTCCCTCCTACTCAAGTGTCAGACTTAAATTACTTATTAAAGTACTTTACAATGCAAATTTTACATTTTGCATTGCTTAACATATGAAAAATTTACACTTAGATGAATTTGTGAAATTACAGAAGTTTTCAAGAAAGCAGGACTGCCTCACACTAGCTGAGCAAAAGAACATTTCTCCTTTTTTTTCTCTGCATCAATGAGAATAAAACCATTCAAATGAATAAGATATCCTGTTTCCTATGTGTACAACCACATGGTTACTTAGATTCCACACAATCTATTCTATGTCACCATTTGAGCAGTGCAGGAAGTGACTAAATGAAACAAAACTGATACATGCTCAGTGTGGTAGTACCTGTAGGATACTGGGGGGCGGGGCTTGAGTATAATATTTAAAATGTGATTTATGCAGAATGCCTGCATTTAAATGAGAAGCAATGCATTTTTTGTATTTTGATTCTTGTATACTTTATAGGCTTTATTCGTGAAAGATGGAATTTGCAGGGAATTAAGAATGGTATAACAACCTAAGACCAAAGTTGCAGAGTTGAAAACAGTCTGTAATTCAATTCTACTTCAAATGCTGCTATTTTGGCCTTCATTTTACAATTCCCTGCAATTCCCTCTTTCATGAATAAATTACTATGTAACCATTACACTGGACTTGCAGCATGTTATATAATACCTAATCCTGTGACAAGCTTAGTGTACCAATATTCTTTTTTTTCCTACTTGCACTTAGTTAAACTTGTTGACCTTTCTTTGTTTGGTTGCAGCTTCCTCCCCAGTAGCTAATTGGGAAGATTATTGGTTGGATCTCCTCCAAAACATGAAAGGACAACTACCTTATAGAGTCCTGTCTGCTTGTATAGCCCTATCAAGGGGCAGGCGTCTTGGGTCAGATCTTCCTTTATGTGACCCAAGTTACTAAACAACAGAAAGTTATAAAAGCACAGAAGGCTCAATAAGTTACTTTATTTATGTTCTTTAATTAAAGCATTTCCATTTAAAATGCCTGAATTTGATGCAATCTGTCATTTAACCCCTTAGTGACATGACTTTTTTGACTTGTCCGACGCGTCTGAGGTGTTTGTGTTTTGCTGTAATTTATTTCTCATTTATTTGTCTCATTTTGTGTACCCACACAAACTATATATAGTTTTTATCATCATAAGAAGGGCTTTCTGTTACTACCATTATTTTGATAATATCATATAATTTGAAATAAAATTAATAAGAAAATATTGCAAAAAAAGATTTTTTTATGACAATTTTTTGAAAAATAGTATACTCATCTACAAGAGACAACAAAAATACACTGCTAAATAGTTTTTAATATATCAAATCATATCAAAAATATCAATCAAAAAATGAAATTACAATGTGGGCCGAATCTACTTCCGTCAGTGCTGCTGAGGCTGAGTGCGCCTGCTACTGCACGACCCATTGCCTACTTAATCAATGCATCCCTGTCCTCCGGTTATGTCCCCAAAGCCTGGAAAAAAGCCAGAGTTATCCCCATTCACAAAAATGGGGATGTAAACTTAGTGTCAAACTACAGGCCTATTTCACTGCTACCCATACTTTCTAAAATCCTGGAAAAATGTGCCCATGATCAACTGTGCAAGTTTTATCAACGCTCCAACTATCTAACCTCACTTCAATCTGGGTTTAGGTCAAATCACTCCACGATAACTGCCCTCTTAAAGATGAGCAATGACATTCAGAGTGGTATGGAGAAGGTGAAATCACAGGTGCAGTTTTCCTAGACTTTGCAAAGGCGATTGACACGGTTGATCATGAGCTTCTGCTAAACAAGCTAAGTTGTTCCGGTGTAAATGAGAGGTCGCTCTGCTGGTTTCGTTCATACTTGTCTGATAGAACACAATATGTGTCCATGGCTGATACTGCCTCCTTCCCGTTGCCAATCAAGTGTGGAGTGCCTCAAGGATCCGTTCTTGGACCTCTGCTATTCTCGCTATTTATAAATGATCTACCCTCGGTGTGTGACCTGGCTCATGTGCATATGTATGCTGATGATACGGTCATTTATACTTGCGGTACTCAACTATCGCAAGAGGAGTCCGTGCTACAGGATCAGTTTTCTAAAGTGGTAAATTGGATAGCTAACAACAAATTATTCCTCAATGATGAAAAAACTGTGACCATGTTGTTTGGGACAAATGCCAAACTACTTAAATTAAACAATCCTCAATTAACCATCAAGACCAAAACCAGTTATAACCTGACCCAGGTAAACTCATATAAGTATCTTGGCATGTGGCTAGATCCAAACCTATCTTTTGGTCTCCATATTGATAAGCTTGTGTCAAAGCTATATCCTAGGATCGGCTTTCTATATAGAAACAAATCTAACCTAGATTCCACGGTAAGGAAACGTATTGTGCAGCAAATGTTAATGCCGATCTTAGATTATGGAGATGTTGTGTATGATTCTGCCCCGCAGACCCATCTCGATAAACTCGACACTATGTACAATACATTGTGTCGTATTGCGCTACAGTGTGATTATAACACGCATCACTGTAAAAGGTTAAAAGAGTTAAATTGGCTGACGCTTGCCTCCAGGCGTACTCTCCCCCTAGCTTGCTTAGTGCATTACCACTTCTCTGGAACGCTCCCCCCCTACCTGAGCGGCATGCTCACTCTTACTCCCTGCACATCCCACAATCTCAGATCCTGCAACAACCCTTCACAAGCGATTCCCCACTTCAAAAAAGAAGCAAGCCGAGGTGCGTTTTCTTTCAGAGCTCCTCATATGTGGAACAGCCTTCCCGTTTCTGCTAAATCATCATCTACTCTAAGATCCCTGAAAATAAGTATCTCCCTTATCCTCAAAACAAATTGTACCTGTTATTAGTTTACAAACTCTTTCGTATACTGTACATGTTGTTCCTTTTTTGTATCAATAATGATTTACCCTGTGTGTTCTCCTTCCAACTTGTTTAATATATGTATGTATTTATTTTTGAATCTACTGTTAAATGTGTAACTCTGTGTAACTCCATTCTGGACTGGGTATCCAGGACATACTTGAAAACGAGAGAAATCTCAATGTATTCTTCCTGGTAAAACACTTTCTAAATAAATAAAAAATGTCTGAAATAGCCCATGTTTTATGTTTTTGTGCTTTTTGATTCATGTTACAGCGTCAGAACTAGTAGTGCAAAGCTATTTCAAAATCTTTTTTTTTTTTCAAAATTAGCCACAGTGACATTGTAACACTGATATCTGTACTAAATCAATGAATGACCCCCAACATGTACATATTTTTGAAAACTAGACAACTCAGGGCATTTAACTAGCCATTTTTACCACAAATCTTTGCCAAAGTTTGCAACAAAAAGTTGTTGTTTTTTTAATTATTCATATAGATTGCAATTTAGGTAAACATTACCTTAAAATGTGAAGGGGTATTTCCAAATGACACCTCAATATATGTTCAGCTACAACTCCTGAGTACAGAGATACCACCCATGCAGGGCCGGACTGGGAACAAAAACCAGCCCTGGAAATATTTGTATACCAGCCCCATAGCATTGCGTCAGTAGATTATTGTTTAGAAAAGGGAAAAACATGCATTTTTAAGCACATTTGAAGTTATAGATAAGACTGATATATACACCTGCACAGGACAATATATAGCCCCCAGTATGTACACAAGGTTACATGTATTGCCCTGTAAAGAGGTATATATCAGTGCATGAGCTATAACCTTGCTTACATGCTGCTGTGTAAATATAGACTTATCTCAGCATCCAAATTGCACTGACATGGTGTGCCCCAGCACCCAGGACTTGCCCCAGCACCCAGATTGAACTCACAGCACTTGCCCCAGCATCCAGAATTTGACCCAGCACTAATAGTGCCCTCACAGGACTTGCCCTAGCATCCAGGAGGAATTACCCTAGCACGCAGATGGACACCCAATCAATGGTGCATGCAGGAAAGAAAAGGTGCCAG
Organism: Pelodytes ibericus; assembly: GCA_036172795.1. NCBI lineage: Eukaryota > Metazoa > Chordata > Amphibia > Anura > Pelodytidae > Pelodytes > Pelodytes ibericus. The sequence continues at coordinate 131,549,074 of CM069860.1, read as the reverse complement.
ATATGACATATTGTGCCACCAGTGGCTGATCCTACCCTCAACAACAAATACAGTGTCTCACACACATACACAGTCACATACACAACAGAGCTACAAAATCAATAGAGCTGTCAAGAGCGAGTCCCCTGTAGTTTTTATTGCCGGGAAGCACTGCGATATACCCATTTATTACACTCTGCCGCTCTCACACACACCTGCACTCTGCAGCTCACTCACACACACACATACACTGCCACACACATACATTGCCACACACATACACTCACTCATGCATTGCCACTCACTCTCAGTCCCATGTTTACACTCTGATATTCACTCATGTACAGGGGCGTCACTAGGGTTGGTGTCACCCTGTGTGGAAACTCATGGTGTCACCCCCCTGGATTTCCTCCAATACAATGCCAAACAGATTCCTTAGTAATGCCAGTTAGATGGCCTATTAACTTTGCCACACACAGGAGCCCCATACATTATGCCACACCAGAGCCCCATAAATTATGCCACACCAGAGCCCCATAAATTATGCCTCACAAAAGAGTCCCTTAATTATGCCACACATGGGGCCCAATAAATATGCCACCACAAGCGCCCCATAATTATGCAACACACATAAATCATCATCTACTCTAAGATCCCTGAAAATAAGTATCTCCCTTATCCTCAAAACAAATTGTACCTGTTATTAGTAAATATAGACTTATCTCAGCATCCAAATTGCACTGACATGGTGTGCCCCAGCACCCAGGACTTGCCCCAGCACCCAGATTGAACTCACAGCACTTGCCCCAGCATATCATAAATCATCATCTACTCTAAGATCCCTGAAAATAAGTATCTCCCTTATCCTCAAAACAAATTGTACCTGTTATTAGTAAATATAGACTTATCTCAGCATCCAAATTGCACTGACATGGTGTGCCCCAGCACCCAGGACTTGCCCCAGCACCCAGATTGAACTCACAGCACTTGCCCCAGCATCCAGAATTTGACCCAGCACTAATAGTGCCCTCACAGTACTTGCCCTAGCATCCAGGAGGAATTACCCTAGCACGCAGATGGACACCCAATCAATGGTGCATGCAGGAAAGAAAAGGTGCCAGATATGACATATTGTGCCACCAGTGGCTGATCCTACCCTCAACAACAAATACAGTGTCTCACACACATACACAGTCACATACACAACAGAGCTACAAAATCAATAGAGCTGTCAAGAGCGAGTCCCCTGTAGTTTTTATTGCCGGGAAGCACTGCGATATACCCATTTATTACACTCTGCCGCTCTCACACACACCTGCACTCTGCAGCTCACTCACACACACACATATACACTGCCACACACATACATTGCCACACACATACACTCACTCATGCATTGCCACTCACTCTCAGTCCCATGTTTACACTCTGATATTCACTCATGTACAGGGGCGTCACTAGGGTTGGTGTCACCCTGTGTGGAAACTCATGGTGTCACCCCCCTGGATTTCCTCCAATACAATGCCAAACAGATTCCTTAGTAATGCCAGTTAGATGGCCTATTAACTTTGCCACACACAGGAGCCCCATACATTATGCCACACCAGAGCCCCATAAATTATGCCACACCAGAGCCCCATAAATTATGCCTCACAAAAGAGTCCCTTAATTATGCCACACATGGGGCCCAATAAATATGCCACCACAAGCGCCCCATAATTATGCAACACACATAAATCATCATCTACTCTAAGATCCCTGAAAATAAGTATCTCCCTTATCCTCAAAACAAATTGTACCTGTTATTAGTTTACAAACTCTTTCGTATACTGTACATGTTGTTCCTTTTTTGTATCAATAATGATTTACCCTGTGTGTTCTCCTTCCAACTTGTTTAATATATGTATGTATTTATTTTTGAATCTACTGTTAAATGTGTAACTCTGTGTAACTCCATTCTGGACTGGGTATCCAGGACATACTTGAAAACGAGAGAAATCTCAATGTATTCTTCCTGGTAAAACACTTTCTAAATAAATAAAAAATGTCTGAAATAGCCCATGTTTTATGTTTTTGTGCTTTTTGATTCATGTTACAGCGTCAGAACTAGTAGTGCAAAGCTATTTCAAAATCTTTTTTTTTTTTCAAAATTAGCCACAGTGACATTGTAACACTGATATCTGTACTAAATCAATGAATGACCCCCAACATGTACATATTTTTGAAAACTAGACAACTCAGGGCATTTAACTAGCCATTTTTACCACAAATCTTTGCCAAAGTTTGCAACAAAAAGTTGTTGTTTTTTTAATTATTCATATAGATTGCAATTTAGGTAAACATTACCTTAAAATGTGAAGGGGTATTTCCAAATGACACCTCAATATATGTTCAGCTACAACTCCTGAGTACAGAGATACCACCCATGCAGGGCCGGACTGGGAACAAAAACCAGCCCTGGAAATATTTGTATACCAGCCCCATAGCATTGCGTCAGTAGATTATTGTTTAGAAAAGGGAAAAACATGCATTTTTAAGCACATTTGAAGTTATAGATAAGACTGATATATACACCTGCACAGGACAATATATTGCCCCCAGTATGTACACAAGGTCACATGTATTGCCCTGTAAAGAGGTATATATCAGTGCATGAGCTATAACCTTGCTTACATGCTGCTGTGTAAATATAGACTTATCTCAGCATCCAAATTGCACTGACATGGTGTGCCCCAGCACCCAGGACTTGCCCCAGCACCCAGACTTGGAATTCTGACATGCAGAAAACCTGCGCCCATGTCCCATTTGGGACATTTTTGAAGCCAGAAAGTTTATTTTACCCCACAAAACCATACATTTTTGCAACCTAGACACCCTAGGGTATTTCAAATGGTAGTATTTTAAAACTTTCCATGCACTAATTCTACCACCAGCCTTTGTAAAATTTTAGGTTAGTAATTTTTTTTCTTCTTCTTTTTTTCTAAGTTTTCTCATTCTTTATTCAAAAACAACAATGTTACAATGACACATTGATTCAGAGAAAGACAGAGAGGAAGAAAAAAGAAGGAAGAAGAGAAATAGAGAAAAAACCTTAGCAGTCAATAAATACAAAGTTACAGCATTTACCAAATCCCTAACCTGTATTACCCCTGGCCCCCTCGACCTTCCCACTAAAGGAAAATTAGGGGGGAAAGAAAGAAAAAAAAATTAGGTAAACATTACCTTAAAATGTGAAGGGGTATTTCCAAATGACACCTCAATATATATTCAGCTACAACTCCTGAGTGCAGAGATACCACCCATGTAAAGGTTGGTTAGGTTATTTGGGGGTTTAAAGGCCACATTTGAGAGGTGCGCTTTTTTGGTTTTCTGACATTTGGGACATTTTTGAAGCCAGAAAGTTTATTTTACGTCACAGAAGTCCCGGCGAGCGTGCCGGGCGGCAGCAGGGGAGGTCTGCGCTCATCGCGCAGACATCCTCTGCTGCCCCACTAGGCACCAGGGAGAATCGGGCAGCTGGGGGATGTCTGCACAGCTGGACAGCTGTCCGTCATAATAGACTGCCGTGTCGGGCAGCATGGAGGATGTCTGCAAGTATGGTGCAGACATCCCCCGGCTGCCCCCACTAGCCACCAGGGATCAAGGTAAGGGGAAGGGAGGGAGGGGGGGCAGAGAGACAGGGGGAGGGAGGGGGGCAGAGAGACAGGGGGAGGGAGGGAGAGGGACAGAGAGACAGGGGGAGGGAGGGAGGGGGACAGAGAGACAGGGGGGACAGAGAGACAGGGGGGAGGGAGGGGGGCAGAGACAGAGTCAAGGGGAGGGAGGGGGTTAAGAGACAGAGACAAGGGGAGGGAAGGGGTTAAGAGACAGACAAGGGGAGGGAAGGGGTTAAGAGACAGAGACAAGGGGAGTGAGGGGGTTAAGAGACAGGCAAGGGGAGGGGGGAGAGAGAGAAAAATGGGGGCAAGGGAAAGAGAAAGGCAGCATTGGCACATAAAAAGAAATAAAAACTAGAAATACTAGTATTTTAACACTTTCCATGCACTAATTCTACCACCAGTCTTTGTAAAATTTTAGGTTAGTGATTTTTTAATGTTTTGCTTCCACATACATTGTACTTTGGGCATGAATTTACAGATCCTATTATGTGTCAGTGCCAAACAACACCTCAATTTGTGTTCAGCAACATCTTCTGACTTCAGGAATACCACGAATGCATAGGTTTGTTGGGTTGTTTAATGGCTAAAATGCCACATTTAGGGGGTGTGCATTTCAAACTTGGAATATTGACATGTAGTCAGCCTGCTCCCATCTTCCATTTGGGACACTTTTGAAGCCTGTCAAAGTATTTCACCCCATAAAACCATATATTTTGGAAAAAATAGACATCCTAGGGTATTTAAAATTGTGGTATTTTAACACTTTCCAAGTACTAATTCTACCACCAACCTATGTGAAAGGTTTGGAATGTCATTTTTTTCCCACACACATTTTAGTTCAGGCAGCAATTTTCAGATTCTGGTATATGCCACTGCCAACCAACACCCCAATATGTGTTCAGCAACATCTCCTGAGTACAGGGATACCACCCATGGATAGGTTTGTTTTGGGGCTAAAAGGCCACATTTAGGGGGTGCGCATTTCCAACTTGAAATTTTGACATGTAGTCATCCATTTGGAACATTTTTGAAGCCGTCCAATCTATTTTACCCCATCAAAATAGATATTTTTGGAAAATAGACATCCTAAGGTATTTCAAATGGTGGTATTTTAATACTGTAAATTTACTAATTATATCACCAGTCTTTGTCAAATTTTGTGGTAGTAATTTTTTTGGAGTTTTCTTTCCAGATACATTGTACTTCAGGCATGAATTCACAGATTCTGGTATATGTCACTGCCAAACAACACCCCAATATGTGTTCAGCAACATCTCCCGAGTACAGCGATACCATCCATGTATATGTTTGTTTGGGGGGTAAAAGGCAACATTTGTGAGGTGCGCATCTCAGTGTTACAACTTGGAATTTTGATATGTAGTCAACCTGCGCCCATATCCTAAATGGGATATATATCTTTGAAGCCAGCCAATATAATTTATAAAGACACGGATTTATGCATTATGCACTCTTTCCATTCATTCCCTCAGTAGCAAAATGTTAGAACATAGTAAAAAACAAGCATAAAAAACAACCAATCACAACTTACTACAAACTCTGCTCCTCCCCTATAAAAGGACCAACCTGCATCTCCTCCATTTTCTTTGCTGCTCCCTCGGCAGTTAAGTATTTTCAATTGACCTTATTTTCTGTATGTTACTTGTATTTTATCTGTTTTGTTTGTGTTTTTGGTCCTTTGGGGGCGGTTGTGTCCCCAGGACCTTCATTCTGTTACGCTATTTTTATCTCGGCATTTGCCGGTTACTCACAGGTAGGTTTCTCACTTTGTGGATGTTATTGACCCTCTTCAAGGTAAGTCACTTGTACCTGCGTTTTTTTCCCCTAGAATTGACTGAACCGGAGACAGTTTACTTTAATTTTCTACTGCGGCTGAAGCAGATGCCATTTTAGGGTCCGTTTCACGCCTTGGAGTTCTTACGACGTCCAGCAGTGCCTTTGCAGTGAGAATCGCGCATGGTGGACGGAAAACTGTTTCCCATTTTTCTCTCCAAACAGGTTTTCATTTTTCCTTAGCATTCTATCTCTGGTATTAAATCATTGCACTGTTTATATTTGCTGCATTTGGGCACTATAGATCAATATGGTTAGCTCTAAAGAAATAACTACTAGATCAAGGACTGAGGATACCCTGCATGCACCACCTACCCAGCCGTATACTGTTATGTCAGACAGGGTGATCAGATGCCTGATCTGTGTAACCCTAATGATTTCCACACACTATTTGTTAATATGGCCTCATTCCTTTCCTCAGCCCTGCGAGCTTCCCAGGTTCCTGATTATCAGCGTGAGGGGCCACAATGTGCATGATAACTAGTAGGTGAAGTTAGGGTCTCAACCCATTGAGTTTGCTTTCATTTAAACAGTGCTTAGCACAGTTTTTAAGAGGTAAAACCACATCAGGCAGACTGATAAGACTGGTATGTAATGCTAGGGAGAGCCAAACTAGGTGTATTGTAATACTAGAAAAAAAGAAGTCAATCATGAAATTAACTAATGGCATCCCGTGGTTTAAAGACCAGTTTTCATGGAGCAATAAAATCAAAAGTACACTAGTCACATGAGATTTACACACATATCTAACATATAGTATATTTAATAAAGTAGCAAAAATGTGTTCAAAGGCCAGTGTCATCAAACAACCAACAAATGCTGACCAAGCTAGCTATAGCACATTGCACATAAATGACAATAAAGATAAACAAGATGTCACAAAGATATCTACCTGTCACTACCAATGAGTTTACCCCATCGCCATGGAAACAACGTTTGCGTCTCCACATTACATGGCTGCATCTTTGCGCAGTCACAGTCTAATCCCCATTGATACTTCCCATGCACATGAACGTTGAGCATTGCCTCTGCAGCATAAACGTCATATTTTGTAGGTCTGGTCTCCATCTACCATGATGTGTCATGGAGTACTTGTCATGTAATGGGAGTGCATGGGATCTCTGCACCCTTGGGGAAATACCGTATTTACTTGAATCTAATGTGCATCTTTTTTCACAAAATTGTGTCTCCAATATTTGAATGCGCATTAGATTCGATTTCGCATTAGATTCGCATATGTTTTCTGTTGCAACTCAAACCCAAAAAACTAAATTTTGCTGTTATCAAAAAGGAAAGCACAACGCAATAAAGACAAACTGCGCATGTGCACTACCATCTCTTACTTATAGAAATGTGTTTATTTTATTTATCTAACATTTCATTTATAATTTCTACTTTGTCTTTTATTTCTTTATTATTGCCTTTCTCGTCTGCCTTATTATGTTCTGGTATTTTCATTAAGGACTTTGTTTTCTTTCTCAGACGGTAATACATGACCCTGTATGAGGAATAAAGCAAAAGCAAAATATTTTAATTGCCTTTTTATCCCCCAAATTCAAATGCATTTCAGTGAGTGTACTGTTTTCAGGTCAAATTTGTGGCAAATAAGTTAAATAAAGCTTTTCTAATGGCTGAATACATTGTAATATTGCTGTGTATTGCATGTTTAAACGTTGCAGGAATAAAGTATTAAAGGAGCACTCTGATTACCTACTATTTTGCTTGTTACTTTTTTGAATGCCTACAGAGGAAAAATATAACTACTGCTCTGCTGAGAAATCGCTCATGTTATTTTAATTGGTTGTATAGCTCTATCAGGGGGCTGACATCTTGGGTCAGATGAGTGGGGACCTGAAACAATAATTCTGTCGGAGGGGAAGGGGGGACCTAGAAAATTTGTTAAGTTAGGGGCCCTGAATTTTCTGGTGGCGCCCCTGCTTCCAAGTGTCCTTATCATCCAATGCCCTAAATATAATCAGGGATAAACACTGCTCTTGGTGGACATTTACTGGACTTTGTGTCAGACAATTTAATGATGTAATATGGACATTCACACACTTTGCCTATACCTTAAAATAAAGATAAATAAAACCAAATTTCACTGATTTAGACACTTGTCATTTGTACTCAATATTGGATATGCACCACATATGAACCTCTGCTTTAACTAATCAATTTGAAAAAAGCTTACCCTAGAATAACTCCTGTTACAGAGCCTGCGCACAGCAATATATTACAGAATACCATGACGAATATTAAGGGTTTTAGTTCACGTTCATCCTTCAATTTCTGGAGTATTTCTGCATAAAAAATGACCTGGGGATCAAAGTCTTTACATCCTTGTTCTTCTTGTGTTCTTTCCTCTATTTCTGTTTCTTCCTTGTTTGTTTTCATTGTCTCTAAACTAACTAATTCATTCTCCTCATCTTCATCCTTTCCGTCTGATCCAGTGACCTTTGGAGTGTCAGTTCCACTTTTATTGTCTTCAGTCTTTTCTTGGGCCATGCTTTCTGCAACTGTGACTGCTGTGGGCACAAAACATGTTTAACACTGAGAAAACGTAGGGCCACTACATACAAACAAAATCCAATGTGTGTAGGGTTGCCACTTTTTCATCAAAACAATGGTACTCTCCATAGCGGGAAAATACCGGCCAGGTGGCAATCCTAAATGTGTGTGGAATTCTCACCTTCTATGCACCGTGGGTTTTTTAAGTGTCTCTTGCAGAAATTACATGGTATCAAACATACCTTACAGCATCCAATAATTCCTAGCATACTGCCTGCATGTTAGGCATTGTAGGATACAGTTGTACTATTCTGAATCGGGGGGATCTGTGCTAATTTGTTTTGACAGTCATCTCAGATATTTAAAGGGACAGTCTAGTCCCCAAACTCACTTTGGTGCAAGATGAAGATTACTGCTTGTATAGTGGACAGGCTGTTTTTCAATGTGATTTGATGCAGGCTTTCTGTATAGATCACATGTTTAATATTTCACTCAAGCCCTGTCCAGTGATTACTCTTCATGTTTACTGCAGGTGCAGCAGCACTGATTGTATAGACCCTGAGGATATAAACTTTTGTTTCATATAGTCACTTCCTGTGCTCCTCAAATTGATTATATTGTCAAACATACTTTGAAAGCACATTAATAGTTATGCATTTTAATGAAAATGCATAACTAAGACTAGTTAGTTGAAAAAAAGGTTCCCTAAACTGGCCTAGAACTTGATGGTGTTGCATGTTGCAATGTGAATCATCTAGCTTCTCCACACTCTCTTGAATATATGTGAATGCCCTAAGATTAAATTTGCAAGAATTCACCTAGGGGCAATTTTTGGACTTTATGACAGTTGGCTGTTGTGTGAGACTGTTGTGTCACCTAAGCATTGTTTATACATTGTTTATACAGAATGCACTGATTAAAAAACTGACCAAAAATAATCTATAGAGTTAATGATCCATAGATCTTAAATTATAGGAGTAAAATATACTCTAAATGTATTTATGGCATAACATGCGGGTTGATATGTATATTAACTACTTTCAAACAAAAATATGTAATTTGCATATCAAGCCTTTCATGAACAGGAGACAGTATAGACATGTTAAATACACATTTTCTAAACATTATTTAATTTGCTTGTAATTCACATTCATAGTACATAAAATGAGTCCCTTTAAGCTCTATGTTTGACAATACTCACCTGAACTCTCATCTTCTCCCAGGACATGGATCTTGATTACTGGGATTGGAGTTTGCCGAACCCCATTAACACTAAGCCGAACCTCATAGGTGCCACTGTCATTCATGTAGGTGGGGTTTATGACAAGAGAGCAATTTCCTTCAGGAACAAGGGACACGAAAAGCTGAGCTCTGTTATTTGGGTCCTTCAATGGTTCCAAAACGGTGTCATATAAACGGAGGATTGGTTTATATGTATCTGTTTTTTCCCGGGTCATCCCCCATTCCAACAGTATCTCATTACTCTGAAGGACTTGGTCTGTGTAGAAGCGGCAGGGGATAAGTAGTCGCGAAGATGAATGAACATCCATTTCATCTGTCGACAGACTGAGATTTCTGATCAGCAGAGCTGGAAGATATTTTTTTAAAAGTTTTTCCCTCTGAAACAACTCAATTAATCAAGACATAACTTAAAATAAACTTGACAACTGACCAGATTACATTTACTCTGAATTTATTTTTCTAAGAACACCAGCCAATCGTGAGTGGTATCCTTAACTAACAAATTGTTTACGTGTTTTATTATTAGTATTATTATAAAGCAGGTTTTTATATATTTAGCCGTATTTCAGGGATTGGTTTGATTCAGCTATTATTTGCCCGATCCAAATGCAATTCAGAGCAAATCTTTCTATATTGTATAGAGCCTATATTTTTATATATAATTATCTTAATTTAATTTGTATACATGCGTATGTTTGTGTGAATACTTGTGTTTGGCCTATGACCCATACCGCGGCTCCTAAATTTCAATCAAATTTGTGTAGCCTTGCATTTGTTCACCACTCCATTAAAAGAAAAGCCAGTACATAAATAAATATCTTCATCGCTACTAAAAACACTAAAATGTGGTTATAACTACAGGTCACATGTTGGTAAAAGCTGCACAAGGATTTATGGGATAATTAGCCATCTCATGGTAATTGATACTGTAAAAGGACCCCTCATAAATGATCACAGAATGTGTAGACAACAACATCATAGACCTGATCATTACCAGGATCAGGTCCTGATATTTAATTTCAGTCTTTCCCTGCCCTATGGATGGGAGGAATCGTTTCTTGCCTTCTGTGTAATCAAAAGGACTCCTTACAAATGCCAATAGGAAATCTAATTTGCAATAACTTAATTTATGTCTAAAGTAACAGAATGGACTTTATTCAGGAACAGCTTGCAAATGCCTTACTAACATTAGTAGAAAATGTGTGCAATTGTAAATCTTGACTTACCGGATGTGAGATGGAAGCACAAAAAGAAAAATCCAGAGGTTACAAGGAACATACTTTTGTCAGTTATCATTCCAATTTCAGTTTTATGACCTCTGTTCTGAAAATAGTGAAAACAAATCTTTATTTACAGATGCCCTTATGCACCACACACCTGCCTCATTCAAAACAGGCTAACATGCAGGGTATCTAATGATTTGAAAATTAACACTGTGAAAACCAATTCTGAGTCATCAGTGGAATGATGCCATAGTGATATCACAATAAGGCTCAGTGTTCCAATTGTCTTACCTAGCCTAACTTATAATCATCATTTATCTGCAATCATACAAATGACCCAGTAAGGTTGAAATTATTATTACATATTATTCCTTAAAGAGGAATTAAAACCTAAACGTTAAAATGGTTTCCCTCACACTCCCCTTTTATCGTGGTGCAATGTGCTGGAACAAAAAACATAACTATAAATCATCAGCACATTTTGCGCTCCCACTTATACTACAATGCCGACATCTTGTATCTCTCTCACTCTGCCTGCTCCCTCCTACTCAAGTGTCAGACTTAAATTACTTATTAAAGTACTTTACAATGCAAATTTTACATTTTGCATTGCTTAACATATGAAAAATTTACACTTAGATGAATTTGTGAAATTACAGAAGTTTTCAAGAAAGCAGGACTGCCTCACACTAGCTGAGCAAAAGAACATTTCTCCTTTTTTTTCTCTGCATCAATGAGAATAAAACCATTCAAATGAATAAGATATCCTGTTTCCTATGTGTACAACCACATGGTTACTTAGATTCCACACAATCTATTCTATGTCACCATTTGAGCAGTGCAGGAAGTGACTAAATGAAACAAAACTGATACATGCTCAGTGTGGTAGTACCTGTAGGATACTGGGGGGCGGGGCTTGAGTATAATATTTAAAATGTGATTTATGCAGAATGCCTGCATTTAAATGAGAAGCAATGCATTTTTTGTATTTTGATTCTTGTATACTTTATAGGCTTTATTCGTGAAAGATGGAATTTGCAGGGAATTAAGAATGGTATAACAACCTAAGACCAAAGTTGCAGAGTTGAAAACAGTCTGTAATTCAATTCTACTTCAAATGCTGCTATTTTGGCCTTCATTTTACAATTCCCTGCAATTCCCTCTTTCATGAATAAATTACTATGTAACCATTACACTGGACTTGCAGCATGTTATATAATACCTAATCCTGTGACAAGCTTAGTGTACCAATATTCTTTTTTTTCCTACTTGCACTTAGTTAAACTTGTTGACCTTTCTTTGTTTGGTTGCAGCTTCCTCCCCAGTAGCTAATTGGGAAGATTATTGGTTGGATCTCCTCCAAAACATGAAAGGACAACTACCTTATAGAGTCCTGTCTGCTTGTATAGCCCTATCAAGGGGCAGGCGTCTTGGGTCAGATCTTCCTTTATGTGACCCAAGTTACTAAACAACAGAAAGTTATAAAAGCACAGAAGGCTCAATAAGTTACTTTATTTATGTTCTTTAATTAAAGCATTTCCATTTAAAATGCCTGAATTTGATGCAATCTGTCATTTAACCCCTTAGTGACATGACTTTTTTGACTTGTCCGACGCGTCTGAGGTGTTTGTGTTTTGCTGTAATTTATTTCTCATTTATTTGTCTCATTTTGTGTACCCACACAAACTATATATAGTTTTTATCATCATAAGAAGGGCTTTCTGTTACTACCATTATTTTGATAATATCATATAATTTGAAATAAAATTAATAAGAAAATATTGCAAAAAAAGATTTTTTTATGACAATTTTTTGAAAAATAGTATACTCATCTACAAGAGACAACAAAAATACACTGCTAAATAGTTTTTAATATATCAAATCATATCAAAAATATCAATCAAAAAATGAAATTACAATGTGGGCCGAATCTACTTCCGTCAGTGCTGCTGAGGCTGAGTGCGCCTGCTACTGCACGACCCATTGCCTACTTAATCAATGCATCCCTGTCCTCCGGTTATGTCCCCAAAGCCTGGAAAAAAGCCAGAGTTATCCCCATTCACAAAAATGGGGATGTAAACTTAGTGTCAAACTACAGGCCTATTTCACTGCTACCCATACTTTCTAAAATCCTGGAAAAATGTGCCCATGATCAACTGTGCAAGTTTTATCAACGCTCCAACTATCTAACCTCACTTCAATCTGGGTTTAGGTCAAATCACTCCACGATAACTGCCCTCTTAAAGATGAGCAATGACATTCAGAGTGGTATGGAGAAGGTGAAATCACAGGTGCAGTTTTCCTAGACTTTGCAAAGGCGATTGACACGGTTGATCATGAGCTTCTGCTAAACAAGCTAAGTTGTTCCGGTGTAAATGAGAGGTCGCTCTGCTGGTTTCGTTCATACTTGTCTGATAGAACACAATATGTGTCCATGGCTGATACTGCCTCCTTCCCGTTGCCAATCAAGTGTGGAGTGCCTCAAGGATCCGTTCTTGGACCTCTGCTATTCTCGCTATTTATAAATGATCTACCCTCGGTGTGTGACCTGGCTCATGTGCATATGTATGCTGATGATACGGTCATTTATACTTGCGGTACTCAACTATCGCAAGAGGAGTCCGTGCTACAGGATCAGTTTTCTAAAGTGGTAAATTGGATAGCTAACAACAAATTATTCCTCAATGATGAAAAAACTGTGACCATGTTGTTTGGGACAAATGCCAAACTACTTAAATTAAACAATCCTCAATTAACCATCAAGACCAAAACCAGTTATAACCTGACCCAGGTAAACTCATATAAGTATCTTGGCATGTGGCTAGATCCAAACCTATCTTTTGGTCTCCATATTGATAAGCTTGTGTCAAAGCTATATCCTAGGATCGGCTTTCTATATAGAAACAAATCTAACCTAGATTCCACGGTAAGGAAACGTATTGTGCAGCAAATGTTAATGCCGATCTTAGATTATGGAGATGTTGTGTATGATTCTGCCCCGCAGACCCATCTCGATAAACTCGACACTATGTACAATACATTGTGTCGTATTGCGCTACAGTGTGATTATAACACGCATCACTGTAAAAGGTTAAAAGAGTTAAATTGGCTGACGCTTGCCTCCAGGCGTACTCTCCCCCTAGCTTGCTTAGTGCATTACCACTTCTCTGGAACGCTCCCCCCCTACCTGAGCGGCATGCTCACTCTTACTCCCTGCACATCCCACAATCTCAGATCCTGCAACAACCCTTCACAAGCGATTCCCCACTTCAAAAAAGAAGCAAGCCGAGGTGCGTTTTCTTTCAGAGCTCCTCATATGTGGAACAGCCTTCCCGTTTCTGCTAAATCATCATCTACTCTAAGATCCCTGAAAATAAGTATCTCCCTTATCCTCAAAACAAATTGTACCTGTTATTAGTTTACAAACTCTTTCGTATACTGTACATGTTGTTCCTTTTTTGTATCAATAATGATTTACCCTGTGTGTTCTCCTTCCAACTTGTTTAATATATGTATGTATTTATTTTTGAATCTACTGTTAAATGTGTAACTCTGTGTAACTCCATTCTGGACTGGGTATCCAGGACATACTTGAAAACGAGAGAAATCTCAATGTATTCTTCCTGGTAAAACACTTTCTAAATAAATAAAAAATGTCTGAAATAGCCCATGTTTTATGTTTTTGTGCTTTTTGATTCATGTTACAGCGTCAGAACTAGTAGTGCAAAGCTATTTCAAAATCTTTTTTTTTTTTCAAAATTAGCCACAGTGACATTGTAACACTGATATCTGTACTAAATCAATGAATGACCCCCAACATGTACATATTTTTGAAAACTAGACAACTCAGGGCATTTAACTAGCCATTTTTACCACAAATCTTTGCCAAAGTTTGCAACAAAAAGTTGTTGTTTTTTTAATTATTCATATAGATTGCAATTTAGGTAAACATTACCTTAAAATGTGAAGGGGTATTTCCAAATGACACCTCAATATATGTTCAGCTACAACTCCTGAGTACAGAGATACCACCCATGCAGGGCCGGACTGGGAACAAAAACCAGCCCTGGAAATATTTGTATACCAGCCCCATAGCATTGCGTCAGTAGATTATTGTTTAGAAAAGGGAAAAACATGCATTTTTAAGCACATTTGAAGTTATAGATAAGACTGATATATACACCTGCACAGGACAATATATAGCCCCCAGTATGTACACAAGGTTACATGTATTGCCCTGTAAAGAGGTATATATCAGTGCATGAGCTATAACCTTGCTTACATGCTGCTGTGTAAATATAGACTTATCTCAGCATCCAAATTGCACTGACATGGTGTGCCCCAGCACCCAGGACTTGCCCCAGCACCCAGATTGAACTCACAGCACTTGCCCCAGCATCCAGAATTTGACCCAGCACTAATAGTGCCCTCACAGGACTTGCCCTAGCATCCAGGAGGAATTACCCTAGCACGCAGATGGACACCCAATCAATGGTGCATGCAGGAAAGAAAAGGTGCCAGATATGACATATTGTGCCACCAGTGGCTGATCCTACCCTCAACAACAAATACAGTGTCTCACACACATACACAGTCACATACACAACAGAGCTACAAAATCAATAGGGCTGTCAAGAGCGAGTCCCCTGTAGTTTTTATTGCCGGGAAGCACTGCGATATACCCATTTATTACACTCTGCCGCTCTCACACACACCTGCACTCTGCAGCTCACTCACACACACACATACACTGCCACACACATACATTGCCACACACATACACTCACTCATGCATTGCCACTCACTCTCAGTCCCATGTTTACACTCTGATATTCACTCATGTACAGGGGCGTCACTAGGGTTGGTGTCACCCTGTGTGGAAACTCATGGTGTCACCCCCCTGGATTTCCTCCAATACAATGCCAAACAGATTCCTTAGTAATGCCAGTTAGATGGCCTATTAACTTTGCCACACACAGGAGCCCCATACATTATGCCACACCAGAGCCCCATAAATTATGCCACACCAGAGCCCCATAAATTATGCCTCACAAAAGAGTCCCTTAATTATGCCACACATGGGGCCCAATAAATATGCCACCACAAGCGCCCCATAATTATGCAACACACATAAATCATCATCTACTCTAAGATCCCTGAAAATAAGTATCTCCCTTATCCTCAAAACAAATTGTACCTGTTATTAGTTTACAAACTCTTTCGTATACTGTACATGTTGTTCCTTTTTTGTATCAATAATGATTTACCCTGTGTGTTCTCCTTCCAACTTGTTTAATATATGTATGTATTTATTTTTGAATCTACTGTTAAATGTGTAACTCTGTGTAACTCCATTCTGGACTGGGTATCCAGGACATACTTGAAAACGAGAGAAATCTCAATGTATTCTTCCTGGTAAAACACTTTCTAAATAAATAAAAAATGTCTGAAATAGCCCATGTTTTATGTTTTTGTGCTTTTTGATTCATGTTACAGCGTCAGAACTAGTAGTGCAAAGCTATTTCAAAATCTTTTTTTTTTTTCAAAATTAGCCACAGTGACATTGTAACACTGATATCTGTACTAAATCAATGAATGACCCCCAACATGTACATATTTTTGAAAACTAGACAACTCAGGGCATTTAACTAGCCATTTTTACCACAAATCTTTGCCAAAGTTTGCAACAAAAAGTTGTTGTTTTTTTAATTATTCATATAGATTGCAATTTAGGTAAACATTACCTTAAAATGTGAAGGGGTATTTCCAAATGACACCTCAATATATGTTCAGCTACAACTCCTGAGTACAGAGATACCACCCATGCAGGGCCGGACTGGGAACAAAAACCCGCCCTGGAAATATTTGTATACCAGCCCCATAGCATTGCGTCAGTAGATTATTGTTTAGAAAAGGGAAAAACATGCATTTTTAAGCTCATTTGAAGTTATAGATAAGACTGATATATACACCTGCACAGGACAATATATAGCCCCCAGTATGTACACAAGGTTACATGTATTGCCATGTAAAGAGGTATATATCAGTGCATGAGCTATAACCTTGCTTACATGCTGCTGTGTAAATATAGACTTATCTCAGCATCCAAATTGCACTGACATGGTGTGCCCCAGCACCCAGGACTTGCCCCAGCACCCAGATTGAACTCACAGCACTTGCCCCAGCATCCAGAATTTGACCCAGCACTAATAGTGCCCTCACAGGACTTGCCCTAGCATCCAGGAGGAATTACCCTAGCACGCAGATGGACACCCAATCAATGGTGCATGCAGGAAAGAAAAGGTGCCAGATATGACATATTGTGCCACCAGTGGCTGATCCTACCCTCAACAACAAATACAGTGTCTCACACACATACACAGTCACATACACAACAGAGCTACAAAATCAATAGAGCTGTCAAGAGCGAGTCCCCTGTAGTTTTTATTGCCGGGAAGCACTGCGATATACCCATTTATTACACTCTGCCGCTCTCACACACACCTGCACTCTGCAGCTCACTCACACACACACATACACTGCCACACACATACATTGCCACACACATACACTCACTCATGCATTGCCACTCACTCTCAGTCCCATGTTTACACTCTGATATTCACTCATGTACAGGGGCGTCACTAGGGTTGGTGTCACCCTGTATGGAAACTCATGGTGTCACCCCCCTGGATTTCCTCCAATACAATGCCAAACAGATTCCTTAGTAATGCCAGTTAGATGGCCTATTAACTTTGCCACACACAGGAGCCCCATACATTATGCCACACCAGAGCCCCATAAATTATGCCACACCAGAGCCCCATAAATTATGCCTCACAAAAGAGTCCCTTAATTATGCCACACATGGGGCCCAATAAATATGCCACCACAAGCGCCCCATAATTATGCAACACACATAAATCATCATCTACTCTAAGATCCCTGAAAATAAGTATCTCCCTTATCCTCAAAACAAATTGTACCTGTTATTAGTAAATATAGACTTATCTCAGCATCCAAATTGCACTGACATGGTGTGCCCCAGCACCCAGGACTTGCCCCAGCACCCAGATTGAACTCACAGCACTTGCCCCAGCATATCATAAATCATCATCTACTCTAAGATCCCTGAAAATAAGTATCTCCCTTATCCTCAAAACAAATTGTACCTGTTATTAGTAAATATAGACTTATCTCAGCATCCAAATTGCACTGACATGGTGTGCCCCAGCACCCAGGACTTGCCCCAGCACCCAGATTGAACTCACAGCACTTGCCCCAGCATCCAGAATTTGACCCAGCACTAATAGTGCCCTCACAGGACTTGCCCTAGCATCCAGGAGGAATTACCCTAGCACGCAGATGGACACCCAATCAATGGTGCATGCAGGAAAGAAAAGGTGCCAGATATGACATATTGTGCCACCAGTGGCTGATCCTACCCTCAACAACAAATACAGTGTCTCACACACATACACAGTCACATACACAACAGAGCTACAAAATCAATAGAGCTGTCAAGAGCGAGTCCCCTGTAGTTTTTATTGCCGGGAAGCACTGCGATATACCCATTTATTACACTCTGCCGCTCTCACACACACCTGCACTCTGCAGCTCACTCACACACACACATACACTGCCACACACATACATTGCCACACACATACACTCACTCATGCATTGCCACTCACTCTCAGTCCCATGTTTACACTCTGATATTCACTCATGTACAGGGGCGTCACTAGGGTTGGTGTCACTATGTGTGGAAACTCATGGTGTCACCCCCCTGGATTTCCTCCAATACAATGCCAAACAGATTCCTTAGTAATGCCAGTTAGATGGCCTATTAACTTTGCCACACACAGGAGCCCCATACATTATGCCACACCAGAGCCCCATAAATTATGCCACACCAGAGCCCCATAAATTATGCCTCACAAAAGAGTCCCTTAATTATGCCACACGTGGGGCCCAATAAATATGCCACCACAAGCGCCCCATAATTATGCAACACACATAAATCATCATCTACTCTAAGATCCCTGAAAATAAGTATCTCCCTTATCCTCAAAACAAATTGTACCTGTTATTAGTTTACAAACTCTTTCGTATACTGTACATGTTGTTCCTTTTTTGTATCAATAATGATTTACCCTGTGTGTTCTCCTTCCAACTTGTTTAATATATGTATGTATTTATTTTTGAATCTACTGTTAAATGTGTAACTCTGTGTAACTCCATTCTGGACTGGGTATCCAGGACATACTTGAAAACGAGAGAAATCTCAATGTATTCTTCCTGGTAAAACACTTTCTAAATAAATAAAAAATGTCTGAAATAGCCCATGTTTTATGTTTTTGTGCTTTTTGATTCATGTTACAGCGTCAGAACTAGTAGTGCAAAGCTATTTCAAAATCTTTTTTTTTTTTCAAAATTAGCCACAGTGACATTGTAACACTGATATCTGTACTAAATCAATGAATGACCCCCAACATGTACATATTTTTGAAAACTAGACAACTCAGGGCATTTAACTAGCCATTTTTACCACAAATCTTTGCCAAAGTTTGCAACAAAAAGTTGTTGTTTTTTTAATTATTCATATAGATTGCAATTTAGGTAAACATTACCATAAAATGTGAAGGGGTATTTCCAAATGACACCTCAATATATGTTCAGCTACAACTCCTGAGTACAGAGATACCACCCATGCAGGGCCGGACTGGGAACAAAAACCAGCCCTGGAAATATTTGTATACCAGCCCCATAGCATTGCGTCAGTAGATTATTGTTTAGAAAAGGGAAAAACATGCATTTTTAAGCACATTTGAAGTTATAGATAAGACTGATATATACACCTGCACAGGACAATATATAGCCCCCAGTATGTACACAAGGTTACATGTATTGCCCTGTAAAGAGGTATATATCAGTGCATGAGCTATAACCTTGCTTACATGCTGCTGTGTAAATATAGACTTATCTCAGCATCCAAATTGCACTGACATGGTGTGCCCCAGCACCCAGGACTTGCCCCAGCACCCAGACTTGGAATTCTGACATGCAGAAAACCTGCGCCCATGTCCCATTTGGGACATTTTTGAAGCCAGAAAGTTTATTTTACCCCACAAAACCATACATTTTTGCAACCTAGACACCCTAGGGTATTTCAAATGGTAGTATTTTAAAACTTTCCATGCACTAATTCTACCACCAGCCTTTGTAAAATTTTAGGTTAGTAATTTTTTTTCTTCTTCTTTTTTTCTAAGTTTTCTCATTCTTTATTCAAAAACAACAATGTTACAATGACACATTGATTCAGAGAAAGACAGAGAGGAAGAAAAAAGAAGGAAGAAGAGAAATAGAGAAAAAACCTTAGCAGTCAATAAATACAAAGTTACAGCATTTACCAAATCCCTAACCTGTATTACCCCTGGCCCCCTCGACCTTCCCACTAAAGGAAAATTAGGGGGGAAAGAAAGAAAAAAAAATTAGGTAAACATTACCTTAAAATGTGAAGGGGTATTTCCAAATGACACCTCAATATATATTCAGCTACAACTCCTGAGTGCAGAGATACCACCCATGTAAAGGTTGGTTAGGTTATTTGGGGGTTTAAAGGCCACATTTGAGAGGTGCGCTTTTTTGGTTTTCTGACATTTGGGACATTTTTGAAGCCAGAAAGTTTATTTTACGTCACAGAAGTCCCGGCGAGCGTGCCGGGCGGCAGCAGGGGAGGTCTGCGCTCATCGCGCAGACATCCTCTGCTGCCCCACTAGGCACCAGGGAGAATCGGGCAGCTGGGGGATGTCTGCACGATACGTGCAGATATCCTCCATGCTGCCCGACACGGCAGACTATTATGACGGACAGCTGTCCGTCATAATAGACTGCCGTGTCGGGCAGCATGGAGGATGTCTGCAAGTATGGTGCAGACATCCCCCGGCTGCCCCCACTAGCCACCAGGGATCAAGGTAAGGGGAAGGGAGGGAGGGGGGGCAGAGAGACAGGGGGAGGGAGGGGGGCAGAGAGACAGGGGGAGGGAGGGAGAGGGACAGAGAGACAGGGGGAGGGAGGGAGGGGGACAGAGAGACAGGGGGGACAGAGAGACAGGGGGGAGGGAGGGGGGCAGAGACAGAGTCAAGGGGAGGGAGGGGGTTAAGAGACAGAGACAAGGGGAGGGAAGGGGTTAAGAGACAGACAAGGGGAGGGAAGGGGTTAAGAGACAGAGACAAGGGGAGTGAGGGGGTTAAGAGACAGGCAAGGGGAGGGGGGAGAGAGAGAAAAATGGGGGCAAGGGAAAGAGAAAGGCAGCATTGGCACATAAAAAGAAATAAAAACTAGAAATACTAGTATTTTAACACTTTCCATGCACTAATTCTACCACCAGTCTTTGTAAAATTTTAGGTTAGTGATTTTTTAATGTTTTGCTTCCACATACATTGTACTTTGGGCATGAATTTACAGATCCTATTATGTGTCAGTGCCAAACAACACCTCAATTTGTGTTCAGCAACATCTTCTGACTTCAGGAATACCACGAATGCATAGGTTTGTTGGGTTGTTTAATGGCTAAAATGCCACATTTAGGGGGTGTGCATTTCAAACTTGGAATATTGACATGTAGTCAGCCTGCTCCCATCTTCCATTTGGGACACTTTTGAAGCCTGTCAAAGTATTTCACCCCATAAAACCATATATTTTGGAAAAAATAGACATCCTAGGGTATTTAAAATTGTGGTATTTTAACACTTTCCAAGTACTAATTCTACCACCAACTTATGTGAAAGGTTTGGAATGTCATTTTTTTCCCACACACATTTTAGTTCAGGCAGCAATTTTCAGATTCTGGTATATGCCACTGCCAACCAACACCCCAATATGTGTTCAGCAACATCTCCTGAGTACAGGGATACCACCCATGGATAGGTTTGTTTTGGGGCTAAAAGGCCACATTTAGGGGGTGCGCATTTCCAACTTGAAATTTTGACATGTAGTCATCCATTTGGAACATTTTTGAAGCCGTCCAATCTATTTTACCCCATCAAAATAGATATTTTTGGAAAATAGACATCCTAAGGTATTTCAAATGGTGGTATTTTAATACTGTAAATTTACTAATTATATCACCAGTCTTTGTCAAATTTTGTGGTAGTAATTTTTTTGGAGTTTTCTTTCCAGATACATTGTACTTCAGGCATGAATTCACAGATTCTGGTATATGTCACTGCCAAACAACACCCCAATATGTGTTCAGCAACATCTCCCGAGTACAGCGATACCATCCATGTATATGTTTGTTTGGGGGGTAAAAGGCAACATTTGTGAGGTGCGCATCTCAGTGTTACAACTTGGAATTTTTATATGTAGTCAACCTGCGCCCATATCCTAAATGGGATATATATCTTTGAAGCCAGCCAATATAATTTCTAAAGACACGGATTTATGCATTATGCACTCTTTCCATTCATTCCCTCAGTAGCAAAATGTTAGAACATAGTAAAAAACAAGCATAAAAAACAACCAATCACAACTTACTACAAACTCTGCTCCTCCCCTATAAAAGGACCAACCTGCATCTCCTCCATTTTCTTTGCTGCTCCCTCGGCAGTTAAGTATTTTCAATTGACCTTATTTTCTGTATGTTACTTGTATTTTATCTGTTTTGTTTGTGTTTTTGGTCCTTTGGGGGCGGTTGTGTCCCCAGGACCTTCATTCTGTTACGCTATTTTTATCTCGGCATTTGCCGGTTACTCACAGGTAGGTTTCTCACTTTGTGGATGTTATTGACCCTCTTCAAGGTAAGTCACTTGTACCTGCGTTTTTTCCCCCTAGAATTGACTGAACCGGAGGCAGTTTACTTTAATTTTCTACTGCGGCTGAAGCAGATGCCATTTTAGGGTCCGTTTCACGCCTTGGAGTTCTTACGACGTCCAGCAGTGCCTTTGCAGTGAGAATCGCGCATGGTGGACGGCTGACGGAAAACTGTTTCCCATTTTTCTCTCCAAACAGGTTTTCATTTTTCCTTAGCATTCTATCTCTGGTATTAAATCATTGCACTGTTTATATTTGCTGCATTTGGGCACTATAGATCAATATGGTTAGCTCTAAAGAAATAACTACTAGATCAAGGACTGAGGATACCCTGCATGCACCACCTACCCAGCCGTATACTGTTATGTCAGACAGGGTGATCAGATGCCTGATCTGTGTAACCCTAATGATTTCCACACACTATTTGTTAATATGGCCTCATTCCTTTCCTCAGCCCTGCGAGCTTCCCAGGTTCCTGATTATCAGCGTGAGGGGCCACAATGTGCATGATAACTAGTAGGTGAAGTTAGGGTCTCAACCCATTGAGTTTGCTTTCATTTAAACAGTGCTTAGCACAGTTTTTAAGAGGTAAAACCACATCAGGCAGACTGATAAGACTGGTATGTAATGCTAGGGAGAGCCAAACTAGGTGTATTGTAATACTAGAAAAAAAGAAGTCAATCATGAAATTAACTAATGGCATCCCGTGGTTTAAAGACCAGTTTTCATGGAGCAATAAAATCAAAAGTACACTAGTCACATGTGATTTACACACATATCTAACATATAGTATATTTAATAAAGTAGCAAAAATGTGTTCAAAGGCCAGTGTCATCAAACAACCAACAAATGCTGACCAAGCTAGCTATAGCACATTGCACATAAATGACAATAAAGATAAACAAGATGTCACAAAGATATCTACCTGTCACTACCAATGAGTTTACCCCATCGCCATGGAAACAACGTTTGCGTCTCCACATTACATGGCTGCATCTTTGCGCAGTCACAGTCTAATCCCCATTGATACTTCCCATGCACATGAACGTTGAGCATTGCCTCTGCAGCATAAACGTCATATTTTGTAGGTCTGGTCTCCATCTACCATGATGTGTCATGGAGTACTTGTCATGTAATGGGAGTGCATGGGATCTCTGCACCCTTGGGGAAATACCGTATTTACTTGAATCTAATGTGCATCTTTTTTCACAAAATTGTGTCTCCAATATTTGAATGCGCATTAGATTCGATTTCGCATTAGATTCGCATATGTTTTCTGTTGCAACTCAAACCCAAAAAACTAAATTTTGCTGTTATCAAAAAGGAAAGCACAACGCAATAAAGACAAACTGCGCATGTGCACTACCATCTCTTACTTATAGAAATGTGTTTATTTTATTTATCTAACATTTCATTTATAATTTCTACTTTGTCTTTTATTTCTTTATTATTGCCTTTCTCGTCTGCCTTATTATGTTCTGGTATTTTCATTAAGGACTTTGTTTTCTTTCTCAGACGGTAATACATGACCCTGTATGAGGAATAAAGCACAAGCAAAATATTTTAATTGCCTTTTTATCCCCCAAATTCAAATGCATTTCAGTGAGTGTACTGTTTTCAGGTCAAATTTGTGGCAAATAAGTTAAATAAAGCTTTTCTAATGGCTGAATACATTGTAATATTGCTGTGTATTGCATGTTTAAACGTTGCAGGAATAAAGTATTAAAGGAGCACTCTGATTACCTACTATTTTGCTTGTTACTTTTTTGAATGCCTACAGAGGAAAAATATAACTACTGCTCTGCTGAGAAATCGCTCATGTTATTTTAATTGGTTGTATAGCTCTATCAGGGGGCTGACATCTTGGGTCAGATGAGTGGGGACCTGAAACAATAATTCTGTCGGAGGGGAAGGGGGGACCTAGAAAATTTGTTAAGTTAGGGGCCCTGAATTTTCTGGTGGCGCCCCTGCTTCCAAGTGTCCTTATCATCCAATGCCCTAAATATAATCAGGGATAAACACTGCTCTTGGTGGACATTTACTGGACTTTGTGTCAGACAATTTAATGATGTAATATGGACATTCACACACTTTGCCTATACCTTAAAATAAAGATAAATAAAACCAAATTTCACTGATTTAGTCACTTGTCATTTGTACTCAATATTGGATATGCACCACATATGAACCTCTGCTTTAACTAATCAATTTGAAAAAAGCTTACCCTAGAATAACTCCTGTTACAGAGCCTGCGCACAGCAATATATTACAGAATACCATGACGAATATTAAGGGTTTTAGTTCACGTTCATCCTTCAATTTCTGGAGTATTTCTGCATAAAAAATGACCTGGGGATCAAAGTCTTTACATCCTTGTTCTTCTTGTGTTCTTTCCTCTATTTCTGTTTCTTCCTTGTTTGTTTTCATTGTCTCTAAACTAACTAATTCATTCTCCTCATCTTCATCCTTTCCGTCTGATCCAGTGACCTTTGGAGTGTCAGTTCCACTTTTATTGTCTTCAGTCTTTTCTTGGGCCATGCTTTCTGCAACTGTGACTGTTGTGGGCACAAAACATGTTTAACACTGAGAAAACGTAGGGCCACTACATACAAACAAAATCCAATGTGTGTAGGGTTGCCACTTTTTCATCAAAACAATGGTACTCTCCATAGCGGGAAAATACCGGCCAGGTGGCAATCCTAAATGTGTGTGGAATTCTCACCTTCTATGCACCGTGGGTTTTTTAAGTGTCTCTTGCAGAAATTACATGGTATCAAACATACCTTACAGCATCCAATAATTCCTAGCATACTGCCTGCATGTTAGGCATTGTAGGATACAGTTGTACTATTCTGAATCGGGGGGATCTGTGCTAATTTGTTTTGACAGTCATCTCAGATATTTAAAGGGACAGTCTAGTCCCCAAACTCACTTTGGTGCAAGATGAAGATTACTGCTTGTATAGTGGACAGGCTGTTTTTCAATGTGATTTGATGCAGGCTTTCTGTATAGATCACATGTTTAATATTTCACTCAAGCCCTGTCCAGTGATTACTCTTCATGTTTACTGCAGGTGCAGCAGCACTGATTGTATAGACCCTGAGGATATAAACTTTTGTTTCATATAGTCACTTCCTGTGCTCCTCAAATTGATTATATTGTCAAACATACTTTGAAAGCACATTAATAGTTATGCATTTTAATGAAAATGCATAACTAAGACTAGTTAGTTGAAAAAAAGGTTCCCTAAACTGGCCTAGAACTTGATGGTGTTGCATGTTGCAATGTGAATCATCTAGCTTCTCCACACTCTCTTGAATATATGTGAATGCCCTAAGATTAAATTTGCAAGAATTCACCTAGGGGCAATTTTTGGACTTTATGACATTTGGCTGTTGTGTGAGACTGTTGTGTCACCTAAGCATTGTTTATACATTGTTTATACAGAATGCACTGATTAAAAAACTGACCAAAAATAATCTATAGAGTTAATGATCCATAGATCTTAAATTATAGGAGTAAAATATACTCTAAATGTATTTATGGCATAACATGCGGGTTGATATGTATATTAACTACTTTCAAACAAAAATATGTAATTTGCATATCAAGCCTTTCATGAACAGGAGACAGTATAGACATGTTAAATACACATTTTCTAAACATTATTTAATTTGCTTGTAATTCACATTCATAGTACATAAAATGAGTCCCTTTAAGCTCTATGTTTGACAATACTCACCTGAACTCTCATCTTCTCCCAGGACATGGATCTTGATTACTGGGATTGGAGTTTGCCGAACCCCATTAACACTAAGCCGAACCTCATAGGTGCCACTGTCATTCATGTAGGTGGGGTTTATGACAAGAGAGCAATTTCCTTCAGGAACAAGGGACACGAAAAGCTGAGCTCTGTTATTTGGGTCCTTCAATGGTTCCAAAACGGTGTCATATAAACGGAGGATTGGTTTATATGTATCTGTTTTTTCCCGGGTCATCCCCCATTCCAACAGTATCTCATTACTCTGAAGGACTTGGTCTGTGTAGAAGCGGCAGGGGATAAGTAGTCGCGAAGATGAATGAACATCCATTTCATCTGTCGACAGACTGAGATTTCTGATCAGCAGAGCTGGAAGATATTTTTTTAAAAGTTTTTCCCTCTGAAACAACTCAATTAATCAAGACATAACTTAAAATAAACTTGACAACTGACCAGATTACATTTACTCTGAATTTATTTTTCTAAGAACACCAGCCAATCGTGAGTGGTATCCTTAACTAACAAATTGTTTACGTGTTTTATTATTAGTATTATTATAAAGCAGGTTTTTATATATTTAGCCGTATTTCAGGGATTGGTTTGATTCAGCTATTATTTGCCCGATCCAAATGCAATTCAGAGCAAATCTTTCTATATTGTATAGAGCCTATATTTTTATATATAATTATCTTAATTTAATTTGTATACATGCGTATGTTTGTGTGAATACTTGTGTTTGGCCTATGACCCATACCGCGGCTCCTAAATTTCAATCAAATTTGTGTAGCCTTGCATTTGTTCACCACTCCATTAAAAGAAAAGCCAGTACATAAATAAATATCTTCATCGCTACTAAAAACACTAAAATGTGGTTATAACTACAGGTCACATGTTGGTAAAAGCTGCACAAGGATTTATGGGATAATTAGCCATCTCATGGTAATTGATACTGTAAAAGGACCCCTCATAAATGATCACAGAATGTGTAGACAACAACATCATAGACCTGATCATTACCAGGATCAGGTCCTGATATTTAATTTCAGTCTTTCCCTGCCCTATGGATGGGAGGAATCGTTTCTTGCCTTCTGTGTAATCAAAAGGACTCCTTACAAATGCCAATAGGAAATCTAATTTGCAATAACTTAATTTATGTCTAAAGTAACAGAATGGACTTTATTCAGGAACAGCTTGCAAATGCCTTACTAACATTAGTAGAAAATGTGTGCAATTGTAAATCTTGACTTACCGGATGTGAGATGGAAGCACAAAAAGAAAAATCCAGAGGTTACAAGGAACATACTTTTGTCAGTTATCATTCCAATTTCAGTTTTATGACCTCTGTTCTGAAAATAGTGAAAACAAATCTTTATTTACAGATGCCCTTATGCACCACACACCTGCCTCATTCAAAACAGGCTAACATGCAGGGTATCTAATGATTTGAAAATTAACACTGTGAAAACCAATTCTGAGTCATCAGTGGAATGATGCCATAGTGATATCACAATAAGGCTCAGTGTTCCAATTGTCTTACCTAGCCTAACTTATAATCATCATTTATCTGCAATCATACAAATGACCCAGTAAGGTTGAAATTATTATTACATATTATTCCTTAAAGAGGAATTAAAACCTAAACGTTAAAAAGGTTTCCCTCACACTCCCCTTTTATCGTGGTGCAATGTGCTGGAACAAAAAACATAACTATAAATCATCAGCACATTTTGCGCTCCCACTTATACTACAATGCCGACATCTTGTATCTCTCTCACTCTGCCTGCTCCCTCCTACTCAAGTGTCAGACTTAAATTACTTATTAAAGTACTTTACAATGCAAATTTTACATTTTGCATTGCTTAACATATGAAAAATTTACACTTAGATGAATTTGTGAAATTACAGAAGTTTTCAAGAAAGCAGGACTGCCTCACACTAGCTGAGCAAAAGAACATTTCTCCTTTTTTTTCTCTGCATCAATGAGAATAAAACCATTCAAATGAATAAGATATCCTGTTTCCTATGTGTACAACCACATGGTTACTTAGATTCCACACAATCTATTCTATGTCACCATTTGAGCAGTGCAGGAAGTGACTAAATGAAACAAAACTGATACATGCTCAGTGTGGTAGTACCTGTAGGATACTGGGGGGCGGGGCTTGAGTATAATATTTAAAATGTGATTTATGCAGAATGCCTGCATTTAAATGAGAAGCAATGCATTTTTTGTATTTTGATTCTTGTATACTTTATAGGCTTTATTCGTGAAAGATGGAATTTGCAGGGAATTAAGAATGGTATAACAACCTAAGACCAAAGTTGCAGAGTTGAAAACAGTCTGTAATTCAATTCTACTTCAAATGCTGCTATTTTGGCCTTCATTTTACAATTCCCTGCAATTCCCTCTTTCATGAATAAATTACTATGTAACCATTACACTGGACTTGCAGCATGTTATATAATACCTAATCCTGTGACAAGCTTAGTGTACCAATATTCTTTTTTTTCCTACTTGCACTTAGTTAAACTTGTTGACCTTTCTTTGTTTGGTTGCAGCTTCCTCCCCAGTAGCTAATTGGGAAGATTATTGGTTGGATCTCCTCCAAAACATGAAAGGACAACTACCTTATAGAGTCCTGTCTGCTTGTATAGCCCTATCAAGGGGCAGGCGTCTTGGGTCAGATCTTCCTTTATGTGACCCAAGTTACTAAACAACAGAAAGTTATAAAAGCACAGAAGGCTCAATAAGTTACTTTATTTATGTTCTTTAATTAAAGCATTTCCATTTAAAATGCCTGAATTTGATGCAATCTGTCATTTAACCCCTTAGTGACATGACTTTTTTGACTTGTCCGACGCGTCTGAGGTGTTTGTGTTTTGCTGTAATTTATTTCTCATTTATTTGTCTCATTTTGTGTACCCACACAAACTATATATAGTTTTTATCATCATAAGAAGGGCTTTCTGTTACTACCATTATTTTGATAATATCATATAATTTGAAATAAAATTAATAAGAAAATATTGCAAAAAAAGATTTTTTTATGACAATTTTTTGAAAAATAGTATACTCATCTACAAGAGACAACAAAAATACACTGCTAAATAGTTTTTAATATATCAAATCATATCAAAAATATCAATCAAAAAATGAAATTACAATGTGGGCCGAATCTACTTCCGTCAGTGCTGCTGAGGCTGAGTGCGCCTGCTACTGCACGACCCATTGCCTACTTAATCAATGCATCCCTGTCCTCCGGTTATGTCCCCAAAGCCTGGAAAAAAGCCAGAGTTATCCCCATTCACAAAAATGGGGATGTAAACTTAGTGTCAAACTACAGGCCTATTTCACTGCTACCCATACTTTCTAAAATCCTGGAAAAATGTGCCCATGATCAACTGTGCAAGTTTTATCAACGCTCCAACTATCTAACCTCACTTCAATCTGGGTTTAGGTCAAATCACTCCACGATAACTGCCCTCTTAAAGATGAGCAATGACATTCAGAGTGGTATGGAGAAGGTGAAATCACAGGTGCAGTTTTCCTAGACTTTGCAAAGGCGATTGACACGGTTGATCATGAGCTTCTGCTAAACAAGCTAAGTTGTTCCGGTGTAAATGAGAGGTCGCTCTGCTGGTTTCGTTCATACTTGTCTGATAGAACACAATATGTGTCCATGGCTGATACTGCCTCCTTCCCGTTGCCAATCAAGTGTGGAGTGCCTCAAGGATCCGTTCTTGGACCTCTGCTATTCTCGCTATTTATAAATGATCTACCCTCGGTGTGTGACCTGGCTCATGTGCATATGTATGCTGATGATACGGTCATTTATACTTGCGGTACTCAACTATCGCAAGAGGAGTCCGTGCTACAGGATCAGTTTTCTAAAGTGGTAAATTGGATAGCTAACAACAAATTATTCCTCAATGATGAAAAAACTGTGACCATGTTGTTTGGGACAAATGCCAAACTACTTAAATTAAACAATCCTCAATTAACCATCAAGACCAAAACCAGTTATAACCTGACCCAGGTAAACTCATATAAGTATCTTGGCATGTGGCTAGATCCAAACCTATCTTTTGGTCTCCATATTGATAAGCTTGTGTCAAAGCTATATCCTAGGATCGGCTTTCTATATAGAAACAAATCTAACCTAGATTCCACGGTAAGGAAACGTATTGTGCAGCAAATGTTAATGCCGATCTTAGATTATGGAGATGTTGTGTATGATTCTGCCCCGCAGACCCATCTCGATAAACTCGACACTATGTACAATACATTGTGTCGTATTGCGCTACAGTGTGATTATAACACGCATCACTGTAAAAGGTTAAAAGAGTTAAATTGGCTGACGCTTGCCTCCAGGCGTACTCTCCCCCTAGCTTGCTTAGTGCATTACCACTTCTCTGGAACGCTCCCCCCCTACCTGAGCGGCATGCTCACTCTTACTCCCTGCACATCCCACAATCTCAGATCCTGCAACAACCCTTCACAAGCGATTCCCCACTTCAAAAAAGAAGCAAGCCGAGGTGCGTTTTCTTTCAGAGCTCCTCATATGTGGAACAGCCTTCCCGTTTCTGCTAAATCATCATCTACTCTAAGATCCCTGAAAATAAGTATCTCCCTTATCCTCAAAACAAATTGTACCTGTTATTAGTTTACAAACTCTTTCGTATACTGTACATGTTGTTCCTTTTTTGTATCAATAATGATTTACCCTGTGTGTTCTCCTTCCAACTTGTTTAATATATGTATGTATTTATTTTTGAATCTACTGTTAAATGTGTAACTCTGTGTAACTCCATTCTGGACTGGGTATCCAGGACATACTTGAAAACGAGAGAAATCTCAATGTATTCTTCCTGGTAAAACACTTTCTAAATAAATAAAAAATGTCTGAAATAGCCCATGTTTTATGTTTTTGTGCTTTTTGATTCATGTTACAGCGTCAGAACTAGTAGTGCAAAGCTATTTCAAAATCTTTTTTTTTTTTTCAAAATTAGCCACAGTGACATTGTAACACTGATATCTGTACTAAATCAATGAATGACCCCCAACATGTACATATTTTTGAAAACTAGACAACTCAGGGCATTTAACTAGCCATTTTTACCACAAATCTTTGCCAAAGTTTGCAACAAAAAGTTGTTGTTTTTTTAATTATTCATATAGATTGCAATTTAGGTAAACATTACCTTAAAATGTGAAGGGGTATTTCCAAATGACACCTCAATATATGTTCAGCTACAACTCCTGAGTACAGAGATACCACCCATGCAGGGCCGGACTGGGAACAAAAACCAGCCCTGGAAATATTTGTATACCAGCCCCATAGCATTGCGTCAGTAGATTATTGTTTAGAAAAGGGAAAAACATGCATTTTTAAGCACATTTGAAGTTATAGATAAGACTGATATATACACCTGCACAGGACAATATATAGCCCCCAGTATGTACACAAGGTTACATGTATTGCCCTGTAAAGAGGTATATATCAGTGCATGAGCTATAACCTTGCTTACATGCTGCTGTGTAAATATAGACTTATCTCAGCATCCAAATTGCACTGACATGGTGTGCCCCAGCACCCAGGACTTGCCCCAGCACCCAGATTGAACTCACAGCACTTGCCCCAGCATCCAGAATTTGACCCAGCACTAATAGTGCCCTCACAGGACTTGCCCTAGCATCCAGGAGGAATTACCCTAGCACGCAGATGGACACCCAATCAATGGTGCATGCAGGAAAGAAAAGGTGCCAGATATGACATATTGTGCCACCAGTGGCTGATCCTACCCTCAACAACAAATACAGTGTCTCACACACATACACAGTCACATACACAACAGAGCTACAAAATCAATAGAGCTGTCAAGAGCGAGTCCCCTGTAGTTTTTATTGCCGGGAAGCACTGCGATATACCCATTTATTACACTCTGCCGCTCTCACACACACCTGCACTCTGCAGCTCACTCACACACACACATACACTGCCACACACATACATTGCCACACACATACACTCACTCATGCATTGCCACTCACTCTCAGTCCCATGTTTACACTCTGATATTCACTCATGTACAGGGGCGTCACTAGGGTTGGTGTCACCCTGTGTGGAAACTCATGGTGTCACCCCCCTGGATTTCCTCCAATACAATGCCAAACAGATTCCTTAGTAATGCCAGTTAGATGGCCTATTAACTTTGCCACACACAGGAGCCCCATACATTATGCCACACCAGAGCCCCATAAATTATGCCACACCAGAGCCCCATAAATTATGCCTCACAAAAGAGTCCCTTATTATGCCACACATGGGGCCCAATAAATATGCCACACACAAGCGCCCCATAATTATGCAACACACATTAATCATCATCTACTCTAAGATCCCTGAAAATAAGTATCTCCCTTATCCTCAAAACAAATTGTACCTGTTATTAGTAAATATAGACTTATCTCAGCATCCAAATTGCACTGACATGGTGTGCCCCAGCACCCAGGACTTGCCCCAGCACCCAGATTGAACTCACAGCACTTGCCCCAGCATATCATAAATCATCATCTACTCTAAGATCCCTGAAAATAAGTATCTCCCTTATCCTCAAAACAAATTGTACCTGTTATTAGTAAATATAGACTTATCTCAGCATCCAAATTGCACTGACATGGTGTGCCCCAGCACCCAGGACTTGCCCCAGCACCCAGATTGAACTCACAGCACTTGCCCCAGCATCCAGAATTTGACCCAGCACTAATAGTGCCCTCACAGGACTTGCCCTAGCATCCAGGAGGAATTACCCTAGCACGCAGATGGACACCCAATCAATGGTGCATGCAGGAAAGAAAAGGTGCCAGATATGACATATTGTGCCACCAGTGGCTGATCCTACCCTCAACAACAAATACAGTGTCTCACACACATACACAGTCACATACACAACAGAGCTACAAAATCAATAGAGCTGTCAAGAGCGAGTCCCCTGTAGTTTTTATTGCCGGGAAGCACTGCGATATACCCATTTATTACACTCTGCCGCTCTCACACACACCTGCACTCTGCAGCTCACTCACACACACACATACACTGCCACACACATACATTGCCACACACATACACTCACTCATGCATTGCCACTCACTCTCAGTCCCATGTTTACACTCTGATATTCACTCATGTACAGGGGCGTCACTAGGGTTGGTGTCACCCTGTGTGGAAACTCATGGTGTCACCCCCCTGGATTTCCTCCAATACAATGCCAAACAGATTCCTTAGTAATGCCAGTTAGATGGCCTATTAACTTTGCCACACACAGGAGCCCCATACATTATGCCACACCAGAGCCCCATAAATTATGCCACACCAGAGCCCCATAAATTATGCCTCACAAAAGAGTCCCTTAATTATGCCACACATGGGGCCCAATAAATATGCCACCACAAGCGCCCCATAATTATGCAACACACATAAATCATCATCTACTCTAAGATCCCTGAAAATAAGTATCTCCCTTATCCTCAAAACAAATTGTACCTGTTATTAGTTTACAAACTCTTTCGTATACTGTACATGTTGTTCCTTTTTTGTATCAATAATGATTTACCCTGTGTGTTCTCCTTCCAACTTGTTTAATATATGTATGTATTTATTTTTGAATCTACTGTTAAATGTGTAACTCTGTGTAACTCCATTCTGGACTGGGTATCCAGGACATACTTGAAAACGAGAGAAATCTCAATGTATTCTTCCTGGTAAAACACTTTCTAAATAAATAAAAAATGTCTGAAATAGCCCATGTTTTATGTTTTTGTGCTTTTTGATTCATGTTACAGCGTCAGAACTAGTAGTGCAAAGCTATTTCAAAATCTTTTTTTTTTTTCAAAATTAGCCACAGTGACATTGTAACACTGATATCTGTACTAAATCAATGAATGACCCCCAACATGTACATATTTTTGAAAACTAGACAACTCAGGGCATTTAACTAGCCATTTTTACCACAAATCTTTGCCAAAGTTTGCAACAAAAAGTTGTTGTTTTTTTAATTATTCATATAGATTGCAATTTAGGTAAACATTACCTTAAAATGTGAAGGGGTATTTCCAAATGACACCTCAATATATGTTCAGCTACAACTCCTGAGTACAGAGATACCACCCATGCAGGGCCGGACTGGGAACAAAAACCCGCCCTGGAAATATTTGTATACCAGCCCCATAGCATTGCGTCAGTAGATTATTGTTTAGAAAAGGGAAAAACATGCATTTTTAAGCACATTTGAAGTTATAGATAAGACTGATATATACACCTGCACAGGACAATATATAGCCCCCAGTATGTACACAAGGTTACATGTATTGCCATGTAAAGAGGTATATATCAGTGCATGAGCTATAACCTTGCTTACATGCTGCTGTGTAAATATAGACTTATCTCAGCATCCAAATTGCACTGACATGGTGTGCCCCAGCACCCAGGACTTGCCCCAGCACCCAGATTGAACTCACAGCACTTGCCCCAGCATCCAGAATTTGACCCAGCACTAATAGTGCCCTCACAGGACTTGCCCTAGCATCCAGGAGGAATTACCCTAGCACGCAGATGGACACCCAATCAATGGTGCATGCAGGAAAGAAAAGGTGCCAGATATGACATATTGTGCCACCAGTGGCTGATCCTACCCTCAACAACAAATACAGTGTCTCACACACATACACAGTCACATACACAACAGAGCTACAAAATCAATAGAGCTGTCAAGAGCGAGTCCCCTGTAGTTTTTATTGCCGGGAAGCACTGCGATATACCCATTTATTACACTCTGCCGCTCTCACACACACCTGCACTCTGCAGCTCACTCACACACACACATACACTGCCACACACATACATTGCCACACACATACACTCACTCATGCATTGCCACTCACTCTCAGTCCCATGTTTACACTCTGATATTCACTCATGTACAGGGGCGTCACTAGGGTTGGTGTCACCCTGTGTGGAAACTCATGGTGTCACCCCCCTGGATTTCCTCCAATACAATGCCAAACAGATTCCTTAGTAATGCCAGTTAGATGGCCTATTAACTTTGCCACACACAGGAGCCCCATACATTATGCCACACCAGAGCCCCATAAATTATGCCACACCAGAGCCCCATAAATTATGCCTCACAAAAGAGTCCCTTAATTATGCCACACATGGGGCCCAATAAATATGCCACCACAAGCGCCCCATAATTATGCAACACACATAAATCATCATCTACTCTAAGATCCCTGAAAATAAGTATCTCCCTTATCCTCAAAACAAATTGTACCTGTTATTAGTTTACAAACTCTTTCGTATACTGTACATGTTGTTCCTTTTTTGTATCAATAATGATTTACCCTGTGTGTTCTCCTTCCAACTTGTTTAATATATGTATGTATTTATTTTTGAATCTACTGTTAAATGTGTAACTCTGTGTAACTCCATTCTGGACTGGGTATCCAGGACATACTTGAAAACGAGAGAAATCTCAATGTATTCTTCCTGGTAAAACACTTTCTAAATAAATAAAAAATGTCTGAAATAGCCCATGTTTTATGTTTTTGTGCTTTTTGATTCATGTTACAGCGTCAGAACTAGTAGTGCAAAGCTATTTCAAAATCTTTTTTTTTTTTCAAAATTAGCCACAGTGACATTGTAACACTGATATCTGTACTAAATCAATGAATGACCCCCAACATGTACATATTTTTGAAAACTAGACAACTCAGGGCATTTAACTAGCCATTTTTACCACAAATCTTTGCCAAAGTTTGCAACAAAAAGTTGTTGTTTTTTTAATTATTCATATAGATTGCAATTTAGGTAAACATTACCTTAAAATGTGAAGGGGTATTTCCAAATGACACCTCAATATATGTTCAGCTACAACTCCTGAGTACAGAGATACCACCCATGCAGGGCCGGACTGGGAACAAAAACCCGCCCTGGAAATATTTGTATACCAGCCCCATAGCATTGCGTCAGTAGATTATTGTTTAGAAAAGGGAAAAACATGCATTTTTAAGCACATTTGAAGTTATAGATAAGACTGATATATACACCTGCACAGGACAATATATAGCCCCCAGTATGTACACAAGGTTACATGTATTGCCATGTAAAGAGGTATATATCAGTGCATGAGCTATAACCTTGCTTACATGCTGCTGTGTAAATATAGACTTATCTCAGCATCCAAATTGCACTGACATGGTGTGCCCCAGCACCCAGGACTTGCCCCAGCACCCAGATTGAACTCACAGCACTTGCCCCAGCATCCAGAATTTGACCCAGCACTAATAGTGCCCTCACAGGACTTGCCCTAGCATCCAGGAGGAATTACCCTAGCACGCAGATGGACACCCAATCAATGGTGCATGCAGGAAAGAAAAGGTGCCAGATATGACATATTGTGCCACCAGTGGCTGATCCTACCCTCAACAACAAATACAGTGTCTCACACACATACACAGTCACATACACAACAGAGCTACAAAATCAATAGAGCTGTCAAGAGCGAGTCCCCTGTAGTTTTTATTGCCGGGAAGCACTGCGATATACCCATTTATTACACTCTGCCGCTCTCACACACACCTGCACTCTGCAGCTCACTCACACACACACATACACTGCCACACACATACATTGCCACACACATACACTCACTCATGCATTGCCACTCACTCTCAGTCCCATGTTTACACTCTGATATTCACTCATGTACAGGGGCGTCACTAGGGTTGGTGTCACCCTGTATGGAAACTCATGGTGTCACCCCCCTGGATTTCCTCCAATACAATGCCAAACAGATTCCTTAGTAATGCCAGTTAGATGGCCTATTAACTTTGCCACACACAGGAGCCCCATACATTATGCCACACCAGAGCCCCATAAATTATGCCACACCAGAGCCCCATAAATTATGCCTCACAAAAGAGTCCCTTAATTATGCCACACATGGGGCCCAATAAATATGCCACCACAAGCGCCCCATAATTATGCAACACACATAAATCATCATCTACTCTAAGATCCCTGAAAATAAGTATCTCCCTTATCCTCAAAACAAATTGTACCTGTTATTAGTTTACAAACTCTTTCGTATACTGTACATGTTGTTCCTTTTTTGTATCAATAATGATTTACCCTGTGTGTTCTCCTTCCAACTTGTTTAATATATGTATGTATTTATTTTTGAATCTACTGTTAAATGTGTAACTCTGTGTAACTCCATTCTGGACTGGGTATCCAGGACATACTTGAAAACGAGAGAAATCTCAATGTATTCTTCCTGGTAAAACACTTTCTAAATAAATAAAAAATGTCTGAAATAGCCCATGTTTTATGTTTTTGTGCTTTTTGATTCATGTTACAGCGTCAGAACTAGTAGTGCAAAGCTATTTCAAAATCTTTTTTTTTTTTCAAAATTAGCCACAGTGACATTGTAACACTGATATCTGTACTAAATCAATGAATGACCCCCAACATGTACATATTTTTGAAAACTAGACAACTCAGGGCATTTAACTAGCCATTTTTACCACAAATCTTTGCCAAAGTTTGCAACAAAAAGTTGTTGTTTTTTTAATTATTCATATAGATTGCAATTTAGGTAAACATTACCTTAAAATGTGAAGGGGTATTTCCAAATGACACCTCAATATATGTTCAGCTACAACTCCTGAGTACAGAGATACCACCCATGCAGGGCCGGACTGGGAACAAAAACCCGCCCTGGAAATATTTGTATACCAGCCCCATAGCATTGCGTCAGTAGATTATTGTTTAGAAAAGGGAAAAACATGCATTTTTAAGCACATTTGAAGTTATAGATAAGACTGATATATACACCTGCACAGGACAATATATAGCCCCCAGTATGTACACAAGGTTACATGTATTGCCATGTAAAGAGGTATATATCAGTGCATGAGCTATAACCTTGCTTACATGCTGCTGTGTAAATATAGACTTATCTCAGCATCCAAATTGCACTGACATGGTGTGCCCCAGCACCCAGGACTTGCCCCAGCACCCAGATTGAACTCACAGCACTTGCCCCAGCATCCAGAATTTGACCCAGCACTAATAGTGCCCTCACAGGACTTGCCCTAGCATCCAGGAGGAATTACCCTAGCACGCAGATGGACACCCAATCAATGGTGCATGCAGGAAAGAAAAGGTGCCAGATATGACATATTGTGCCACCAGTGGCTGATCCTACCCTCAACAACAAATACAGTGTCTCACACACATACACAGTCACATACACAACAGAGCTACAAAATCAATAGAGCTGTCAAGAGCGAGTCCCCTGTAGTTTTTATTGCCGGGAAGCACTGCGATATACCCATTTATTACACTCTGCCGCTCTCACACACACCTGCACTCTGCAGCTCACTCACACACACACATACACTGCCACACACATACATTGCCACACACATACACTCACTCATGCATTGCCACTCACTCTCAGTCCCATGTTTACACTCTGATATTCACTCATGTACAGGGGCGTCACTAGGGTTGGTGTCACCCTGTATGGAAACTCATGGTGTCACCCCCCTGGATTTCCTCCAATACAATGCCAAACAGATTCCTTAGTAATGCCAGTTAGATGGCCTATTAACTTTGCCACACACAGGAGCCCCATACATTATGCCACACCAGAGCCCCATAAATTATGCCACACCAGAGCCCCATAAATTATGCCTCACAAAAGAGTCCCTTAATTATGCCACACATGGGGCCCAATAAATATGCCACCACAAGCGCCCCATAATTATGCAACACACATAAATCATCATCTACTCTAAGATCCCTGAAAATAAGTATCTCCCTTATCCTCAAAACAAATTGTACCTGTTATTAGTAAATATAGACTTATCTCAGCATCCAAATTGCACTGACATGGTGTGCCCCAGCACCCAGGACTTGCCCCAGCACCCAGATTGAACTCACAGCACTTGCCCCAGCATATCATAAATCATCATCTACTCTAAGATCCCTGAAAATAAGTATCTCCCTTATCCTCAAAACAAATTGTACCTGTTATTAGTAAATATAGACTTATCTCAGCATCCAAATTGCACTGACATGGTGTGCCCCAGCACCCAGGACTTGCCCCAGCACCCAGATTGAACTCACAGCACTTGCCCCAGCATCCAGAATTTGACCCTGCACTAATAGTGCCCTCACAGGACTTGCCCTAGCATCCAGGAGGAATTACCCTAGCACGCAGATGGACACCCAATCAATGGTGCATGCAGGAAAGAAAAGGTGCCAGATATGACATATTGTGCCACCAGTGGCTGATCCTACCCTCAACAACAAATACAGTGTCTCACACACATACACAGTCACATACACAACAGAGCTACAAAATCAATAGAGCTGTCAAGAGCGAGTCCCCTGTAGTTTTTATTGCCGGGAAGCACTGCGATATACCCATTTATTACACTCTGCCGCTCTCACACACACCTGCACTCTGCAGCTCACTCACACACACACATACACTGCCACACACATACATTGCCACACACATACACTCACTCATGCATTGCCACTCACTCTCAGTCCCATGTTTACACTCTGATATTCACTCATGTACAGGGGCGTCACTAGGGTTGGTGTCACCCTGTGTGGAAACTCATGGTGTCACCCCCCTGGATTTCCTCCAATACAATGCCAAACAGATTCCTTAGTAATGCCAGTTAGATGGCCTATTAACTTTGCCACACACAGGAGCCCCATACATTATGCCACACCAGAGCCCCATAAATTATGCCACACCAGAGCCCCATAAATTATGCCTCACAAAAGAGTCCCTTAATTATGCCACACATGGGGCCCAATAAATATGCCACCACAAGCGCCCCATAATTATGCAACACACATAAATCATCATCTACTCTAAGATCCCTGAAAATAAGTATCTCCCTTATCCTCAAAACAAATTGTACCTGTTATTAGTTTACAAACTCTTTCGTATACTGTACATGTTGTTCCTTTTTTGTATCAATAATGATTTACCCTGTGTGTTCTCCTTCCAACTTGTTTAATATATGTATGTATTTATTTTTGAATCTACTGTTAAATGTGTAACTCTGTGTAACTCCATTCTGGACTGGGTATCCAGGACATACTTGAAAACGAGAGAAATCTCAATGTATTCTTCCTGGTAAAACACTTTCTAAATAAATAAAAAATGTCTGAAATAGCCCATGTTTTATGTTTTTGTGCTTTTTGATTCATGTTACAGCGTCAGAACTAGTAGTGCAAAGCTATTTCAAAATCTTTTTTTTTTTTTCAAAATTAGCCACAGTGACATTGTAACACTGATATCTGTACTAAATCAATGAATGACCCCCAACATGTACATATTTTTGAAAACTAGACAACTCAGGGCATTTAACTAGCCATTTTTACCACAAATCTTTGCCAAAGTTTGCAACAAAAAGTTGTTGTTTTTTTAATTATTCATATAGATTGCAATTTAGGTAAACATTACCTTAAAATGTGAAGGGGTATTTCCAAATGACACCTCAATATATGTTCAGCTACAACTCCTGAGTACAGAGATACCACCCATGCAGGGCCGGACTGGGAACAAAAACCAGCCCTGGAAATATTTGTATACCAGCCCCATAGCATTGCGTCAGTAGATTATTGTTTAGAAAAGGGAAAAACATGCATTTTTAAGCACATTTGAAGTTATAGATAAGACTGATATATACACCTGCACAGGACAATATATAGCCCCCAGTATGTACACAAGGTTACATGTATTGCCCTGTAAAGAGGTATATATCAGTGCATGAGCTATAACCTTGCTTACATGCTGCTGTGTAAATATAGACTTATCTCAGCATCCAAATTGCACTGACATGGTGTGCCCCAGCACCCAGGACTTGCCCCAGCACCCAGACTTGGAATTCTGACATGCAGAAAACCTGCGCCCATGTCCCATTTGGGACATTTTTGAAGCCAGAAAGTTTATTTTACCCCACAAAACCATACATTTTTGCAACCTAGACACCCTAGGGTATTTCAAATGGTAGTATTTTAAAACTTTCCATGCACTAATTCTACCACCAGCCTTTGTAAAATTTTAGGTTAGTAATTTTTATTCTTCTTCTTTTTTTCTAAGTTTTCTCATTCTTTATTCAAAAACAACAATGTTACAATGACACATTGATTCAGAGAAAGACAGAGAGGAAGAAAAAAGAAGGAAGAAGAGAAATAGAGAAAAAACCTTAGCAGTCAATAAATACAAAGTTACAGCATTTACCAAATCCCTAACCTGTATTACCCCTGGCCCCCTCGACCTTCCCACTAAAGGAAAATTAGGGGGGAAAGAAAGAAAAAAAAATTAGGTAAACATTACCTTAAAATGTGAAGGGGTATTTCCAAATGACACCTCAATATATATTCAGCTACAACTCCTGAGTGCAGAGATACCACCCATGTAAAGGTTGGTTAGGTTATTTGGGGGTTTAAAGGCCACATTTGAGAGGTGCGCTTTTTTGGTTTTCTGACATTTGGGACATTTTTGAAGCCAGAAAGTTTATTTTACGTCACAGAAGTCCCGGCGAGCGTGCCGGGCGGCAGCAGGGGAGGTCTGCGCTCATCGCGCAGACATCCTCTGCTGCCCCACTAGGCACCAGGGAGAATCGGGCAGCTGGGGGATGTCTGCACGATACGTGCAGATATCCTCCATGCTGCCCGACACGGCAGACTATTATGACGGACAGCTGTCCGTCATAATAGACTGCCGTGTCGGGCAGCATGGAGGATGTCTGCAAGTATGGTGCAGACATCCCCCGGCTGCCCCCACTAGCCACCAGGGATCAAGGTAAGGGGAAGGGAGGGAGGGGGGGCAGAGAGACAGGGGGAGGGAGGGGGGCAGAGAGACAGGGGGAGGGAGGGAGAGGGACAGAGAGACAGGGGGAGGGAGGGAGGGGGACAGAGAGACAGGGGGGACAGAGAGACAGGGGGGAGGGAGGGGGGCAGAGACAGAGTCAAGGGGAGGGAGGGGGTTAAGAGACAGAGACAAGGGGAGGGAAGGGGTTAAGAGACAGACAAGGGGAGGGAAGGGGTTAAGAGACAGAGACAAGGGGAGTGAGGGGGTTAAGAGACAGGCAAGGGGAGGGGGGAGAGAGAGAAAAATGGGGGCAAGGGAAAGAGAAAGGCAGCATTGGCACATAAAAAGAAATAAAAACTAGAAATACTAGTATTTTAACACTTTCCATGCACTAATTCTACCACCAGTCTTTGTAAAATTTTAGGTTAGTGATTTTTTAATGTTTTGCTTCCACATACATTGTACTTTGGGCATGAATTTACAGATCCTATTATGTGTCAGTGCCAAACAACACCTCAATTTGTGTTCAGCAACATCTTCTGACTTCAGGAATACCACGAATGCATAGGTTTGTTGGGTTGTTTAATGGCTAAAATGCCACATTTAGGGGGTGTGCATTTCAAACTTGGAATATTGACATGTAGTCAGCCTGCTCCCATCTTCCATTTGGGACACTTTTGAAGCCTGTCAAAGTATTTCACCCCATAAAACCATATATTTTGGAAAAAATAGACATCCTAGGGTATTTAAAATTGTGGTATTTTAACACTTTCCAAGTACTAATTCTACCACCAACCTATGTGAAAGGTTTGGAATGTCATTTTTTTCCCACACACATTTTAGTTCAGGCAGCAATTTTCAGATTCTGGTATATGCCACTGCCAACCAACACCCCAATATGTGTTCAGCAACATCTCCTGAGTACAGGGATACCACCCATGGATAGGTTTGTTTTGGGGCTAAAAGGCCACATTTAGGGGGTGCGCATTTCCAACTTGAAATTTTGACATGTAGTCATCCATTTGGAACATTTTTGAAGCCGTCCAATCTATTTTACCCCATCAAAATAGATATTTTTGGAAAATAGACATCCTAAGGTATTTCAAATGGTGGTATTTTAATACTGTAAATTTACTAATTATATCACCAGTCTTTGTCAAATTTTGTGGTAGTAATTTTTTTGGAGTTTTCTTTCCAGATACATTGTACTTCAGGCATGAATTCACAGATTCTGGTATATGTCACTGCCAAACAACACCCCAATATGTGTTCAGCAACATCTCCCGAGTACAGCGATACCATCCATGTATATGTTTGTTTGGGGGGTAAAAGGCAACATTTGTGAGGTGCGCATCTCAGTGTTACAACTTGGAATTTTGATATGTAGTCAACCTGCGCCCATATCCTAAATGGGATATATATCTTTGAAGCCAGCCAATATAATTTATAAAGACACGGATTTATGCATTATGCACTCTTTCCATTCATTCCCTCAGTAGCAAAATGTTAGAACATAGTAAAAAACAAGCATAAAAAACAACCAATCACAACTTACTACAAACTCTGCTCCTCCCCTATAAAAGGACCAACCTGCATCTCCTCCATTTTCTTTGCTGCTCCCTCGGCAGTTAAGTATTTTCAATTGACCTTATTTTCTGTATGTTACTTGTATTTTATCTGTTTTGTTTGTGTTTTTGGTCCTTTGGGGGCGGTTGTGTCCCCAGGACCTTCATTCTGTTACGCTATTTTTATCTCGGCATTTGCCGGTTACTCACAGGTAGGTTTCTCACTTTGTGGATGTTATTGACCCTCTTCAAGGTAAGTCACTTGTACCTGCGTTTTTTTCCCCTAGAATTGACTGAACCGGAGACAGTTTACTTTAATTTTCTACT
This sequence comes from Pelodytes ibericus, assembly GCA_036172795.1. Taxonomy (NCBI): domain Eukaryota; kingdom Metazoa; phylum Chordata; class Amphibia; order Anura; family Pelodytidae; genus Pelodytes; species Pelodytes ibericus. Next base: position 131,505,231 of record CM069860.1, on the reverse strand, counting down.
GCGGCTGAAGCAGATGCCATTTTAGGGTCCGTTTCACGCCTTGGAGTTCTTACGACGTCCAGCAGTGCCTTTGCAGTGAGAATCGCGCATGGTGGACATCTGACGGAAAACTGTTTCCCATTTTTCTCTCCAAACAGGTTTTCATTTTTCCTTAGCATTCTATCTCTGGTATTAAATCATTGCACTGTTTATATTTGCTGCATTTGGGCACTATAGATCAATATGGTTAGCTCTAAAGAAATAACTACTAGATCAAGGACTGAGGATACCCTGCATGCACCACCTACCCAGCCGTATACTGTTATGTCAGACAGGGTGATCAGATGCCTGATCTGTGTAACCCTAATGATTTCCACACACTATTTGTTAATATGGCCTCATTCCTTTCCTCAGCCCTGCGAGCTTCCCAGGTTCCTGATTATCAGCGTGAGGGGCCACAATGTGCATGATAACTAGTAGGTGAAGTTAGGGTCTCAACCCATTGAGTTTGCTTTCATTTAAACAGTGCTTAGCACAGTTTTTAAGAGGTAAAACCACATCAGGCAGACTGATAAGACTGGTATGTAATGCTAGGGAGAGCCAAACTAGGTGTATTGTAATACTAGAAAAAAAGAAGTCAATCATGAAATTAACTAATGGCATCCCGTGGTTTAAAGACCAGTTTTCATGGAGCAATAAAATCAAAAGTACACTAGTCACATGAGATTTACACACATATCTAACATATAGTATATTTAATAAAGTAGCAAAAATGTGTTCAAAGGCCAGTGTCATCAAACAACCAACAAATGCTGACCAAGCTAGCTATAGCACATTGCACATAAATGACAATAAAGATAAACAAGATGTCACAAAGATATCTACCTGTCACTACCAATGAGTTTACCCCATCGCCATGGAAACAACGTTTGCGTCTCCACATTACATGGCTGCATCTTTGCGCAGTCACAGTCTAATCCCCATTGATACTTCCCATGCACATGAACGTTGAGCATTGCCTCTGCAGCATAAACGTCATATTTTGTAGGTCTGGTCTCCATCTACCATGATGTGTCATGGAGTACTTGTCATGTAATGGGAGTGCATGGGATCTCTGCACCCTTGGGGAAATACCGTATTTACTTGAATCTAATGTGCATCTTTTTTCACAAAATTGTGTCTCCAATATTTGAATGCGCATTAGATTCGATTTCGCATTAGATTCGCATATGTTTTCTGTTGCAACTCAAACCCAAAAAACTAAATTTTGCTGTTATCAAAAAGGAAAGCACAACGCAATAAAGACAAACTGCGCATGTGCACTACCATCTCTTACTTATAGAAATGTGTTTATTTTATTTATCTAACATTTCATTTATAATTTCTACTTTGTCTTTTATTTCTTTATTATTGCCTTTCTCGTCTGCCTTATTATGTTCTGGTATTTTCATTAAGGACTTTGTTTTCTTTCTCAGACGGTAATACATGACCCTGTATGAGGAATAAAGCACAAGCAAAATATTTTAATTGCCTTTTTATCCCCCAAATTCAAATGCATTTCAGTGAGTGTACTGTTTTCAGGTCAAATTTGTGGCAAATAAGTTAAATAAAGCTTTTCTAATGGCTGAATACATTGTAACATTGCTGTGTATTGCATGTTTAAACGTTGCAGGAATAAAGTATTAAAGGAGCACTCTGATTACCTACTATTTTGCTTGTTACTTTTTTGAATGCCTACAGAGGAAAAATATAACTACTGCTCTGCTGAGAAATCGCTCATGTTATTTTAATTGGTTGTATAGCTCTATCAGGGGGCTGACATCTTGGGTCAGATGAGTGGGGACCTGAAACAATAATTCTGTCGGAGGGGAAGGGGGGACCTAGAAAATTTGTTCAGTTAGGGGCCCTGAATTTTCTGGTGGCGCCCCTGCTTCCAAGTGTCCTTATCATCCAATGCCCTAAATATAATCAGGGATAAACACTGCTCTTGGTGGACATTTACTGGACTTTGTGTCAGACAATTTAATGATGTAATATGGACATTCACACACTTTGCCTATACCTTAAAATAAAGATAAATAAAACCAAATTTCACTGATTTAGACACTTGTCATTTGTACTCAATATTGGATATGCACCACATATGAACCTCTGCTTTAACTAATCAATTTGAAAAAAGCTTACCCTAGAATAACTCCTGTTACAGAGCCTGCGCACAGCAATATATTACAGAATACCATGACGAATATTAAGGGTTTTAGTTCACGTTCATCCTTCAATTTCTGGAGTATTTCTGCATAAAAAATGACCTGGGGATCAAAGTCTTTACATCCTTGTTCTTCTTGTGTTCTTTCCTCTATTTCTGTTTCTTCCTTGTTTGTTTTCATTGTCTCTAAACTAACTAATTCATTCTCCTCATCTTCATCCTTTCCGTCTGATCCAGTGACCTTTGGAGTGTCAGTTCCACTTTTATTGTCTTCAGTCTTTTCTTGGGCCATGCTTTCTGCAACTGTGACTGCTGTGGGCACAAAACATGTTTAACACTGAGAAAACGTAGGGCCACTACATACAAACAAAATCCAATGTGTGTAGGGTTGCCACTTTTTCATCAAAACAATGGTACTCTCCATAGCGGGAAAATACCGGCCAGGTGGCAATCCTAAATGTGTGTGGAATTCTCACCTTCTATGCACCGTGGGTTTTTTAAGTGTCTCTTGCAGAAATTACATGGTATCAAACATACCTTACAGCATCCAATAATTCCTAGCATACTGCCTGCATGTTAGGCATTGTAGGATACAGTTGTACTATTCTGAATCGGGGGGATCTGTGCTAATTTGTTTTGACAGTCATCTCAGATATTTAAAGGGACAGTCTAGTCCCCAAACTCACTTTGGTGCAAGATGAAGATTACTGCTTGTATAGTGGACAGGCTGTTTTTCAATGTGATTTGATGCAGGCTTTCTGTATAGATCACATGTTTAATATTTCACTCAAGCCCTGTCCAGTGATTACTCTTCATGTTTACTGCAGGTGCAGCAGCACTGATTGTATAGACCCTGAGGATATAAACTTTTGTTTCATATAGTCACTTCCTGTGCTCCTCAAATTGATTATATTGTCAAACATACTTTGAAAGCACATTAATAGTTATGCATTTTAATGAAAATGCATAACTAAGACTAGTTAGTTGAAAAAAAGGTTCCCTAAACTGGCCTAGAACTTGATGGTGTTGCATGTTGCAATGTGCATCATCTAGCTTCTCCACACTCTCTTGAATATATGTGAATGCCCTAAGATTAAATTTGCAAGAATTCACCTAGGGGCAATTTTTGGACTTTATGACAGTTGGCTGTTGTGTGAGACTGTTGTGTCACCTAAGCATTGTTTATACATTGTTTATACAGAATGCACTGATTAAAAAACTGACCAAAAATAATCTATAGAGTTAATGATCCATAGATCTTAAATTATAGGAGTAAAATATACTCTAAAGGTATTTATGGCATAACATGCGGGTTGATATGTATATTAACTACTTTCAAACAAAAATATGTAATTTGCATATCAAGCCTTTCATGAACAGGAGACAGTATAGACATGTTAAATACACATTTTCTAAACATTATTTAATTTGCTTGTAATTCACATTCATAGTACATAAAATGAGTCCCTTTAAGCTCTATGTTTGACAATACTCACCTGAACTCTCATCTTCTCCCAGGACATGGATCTTGATTACTGGGATTGGAGTTTGCCGAACCCCATTAACACTAAGCCGAACCTCATAGGTGCCACTGTCATTCATGTAGGTGGGGTTTATGACAAGAGAGCAATTTCCTTCAGGAACAAGGGACACGAAAAGCTGAGCTCTGTTATTTGGGTCCTTCAATGGTTCCAAAACGGTGTCATATAAACGGAGGATTGGTTTATATGTATCTGTTTTTTCCCGGGTCATCCCCCATTCCAACAGTATCTCATTACTCTGAAGGACTTGGTCTGTGTAGAAGCGGCAGGGGATAAGTAGTCGCGAAGATGAATGAACATCCATTTCATCTGTCGACAGACTGAGATTTCTGATCAGCAGAGCTGGAAGATATTTTTTTAAAAGTTTTTCCCTCTGAAACAACTCAATTAATCAAGACATAACTTAAAATAAACTTGACAACTGACCAGATTACATTTACTCTGAATTTATTTTTCTAAGAACACCAGCCAATCGTGAGTGGTATCCTTAACTAACAAATTGTTTACGTGTTTTATTATTAGTATTATTATAAAGCAGGTTTTTATATATTTAGCCGTATTTCAGGGATTGGTTTGATTCAGCTATTATTTGCCCGATCCAAATGCAATTCAGAGCAAATCTTTCTATATTGTAGAGCCTATATTTTTATATATAATTATCTTAATTTAATTTGTATACATGCGTATGTTTGTGTGAATACTTGTGTTTGGCCTATGACCCATACCACGGCTCCTAAATTTCAATCAAATTTGTGTAGCCTTGCATTTGTTCACCCCTCCATTAAAAGAAAAGCCAGTACATAAATAAATATCTTCATCGCTACTAAAAACACTAAAATGTGGTTATAACTACAGGTCACATGTTGGTAAAAGCTGCACAAGGATTTACGGGATAATTAGCCATCTCATGGTAATTGATACTGTAAAAGGAACCCCTGCACTCTCATAAATGATCACAGAATGTGTAGACAACAACATCATAGACCTGATCATTACCAGGATCAGGTCCTGATATTTGATTTCAGTCTTTCCCTGCCCTATGGATGGGAGGAATCGTTTCTTGCCTTCTGTGTAATCAAAAGGACTCCTTACAAATGCCAATAGGAAATCTAATTTGCAATAACTTAAGTTATGTCTAAAGTAAGTAGAAAATGTGTGCAATTGTAAATCTTGACTTACCGGATGTGAGATGGAAGCACAAAAAGAAAAATCCAGAGGTTACAAGGAACATACTTTTGTCAGTTATCATTCCAATTTCAGTTTTATGACCTCTGTTCTGAAAATAGTGAAAACAAATCTTTATTTACAGATGCCCTTATGCACCACACACCTGCCTCATTCAAAACAGGCTAACATGCAGGGTATCTAATGATTTGAAAATTAACACTGTGAAAACCAATCCTGAGTCATCAGTGGAATGATGCCATAGTGATATCACAATAAGGCTCAGTGTTCCAATTGTCTTACCTAGCCTAACTTATAATCATCATTTATCTGCAATCATACAAATGACCCAGTAAGGTTGAAATTATTATTACATATTATTCCTTAAAGAGGAATTAAAACCTAAACGTTAAAAAGGTTTCCCTCACACTCCCCTTTTATCGTGGTGCAATGTGCTGGAACAAAAAACATAACTATAAATCATCAGCACATTTTGCGCTCCCACTTATACTACAATGCCGACATCTTGTATCTCTCTCACTCTGCCTGCTCCCTCCTACTCAAGTGTCAGACTTAAATTACTTATTAAAGTACTTTACAATGCAAATTTTACATTTTGCATTGCTTAACATATGAAAAATTTACACTTAGATGAATTTGGGAAATTACAGAAGTTTTCAAGAAAGCAGGACTGCCTCACACTAGCTGAGCAAAAGAACATTTCTCCTTTTTTTTCTCTGCATCAATGAGAATAAAACCATTCAAATGAATAAGATATCCTGTTTCCTATGTGTACAACCACATGGTTACTTAGATTCCACACAATCTATTCTATGTCACCATTTGAGCAGTGCAGGAAGTGACTAAATGAAACAAAACTGATACATGCTCAGTGTGGTAGTACCTGTAGGATACTGGGGGGCGGGGCTTGAGTATAATATTTAAAATGTGATTTATGCAGAATGCCTGCATTTAAATGAGAAGCAATGCATTTTTTGTATTTTGATTCTTGTATACTTTATAGGCTTTATTCGTGAAAGATGGAATTTGCAGGGAATTAAGAATGGTATAACAACCTAAGACCAAAGTTGCAGAGTTGAAAACAGTCTGTAATTCAATTCTACTTCAAATGCTGCTATTTTGGCCTTCATTTTACAATTCCCTGCAATTCCCTCTTTCATGAATAAATTACTATGTAACCATTACACTGGACTTGCAGCATGTTATATAATACCTAATCCTGTGACATGCTTAGTGTACCAATATTCTTTTTTTTCCTACTTGCACTTAGTTAAACTTGTTGACCTTTCTTTGTTTGGTTGCAGCTTCCTCCCCAGTAGCTAATTGGGAAGATTATTGGTTGGATCTCCTCCAAAACATGAAAGGACAACTACCTTATAGAGTCCTGTCTGCTTGTATAGCCCTATCAAGGGGCAGGCGTCTTGGGTCAGATCTTCCTTTATGTGACCCAAGTTACTAAACAACAGAAAGTTATAAAAGCACAGAAGGCTCAATAAGTTACTTTATTTATGTTCTTTAATTAAAGCATTTCCATTTAAAATGCCTGAATTTGATGCAATCTGTCATTTAACCCCTTAGTGACATGACTTTTTTGACTTGTCCGACGCGTCTGAGGTGTTTGTGTTTTGCTGTAATTTATTTCTCATTTATTTGTCTCATTTTGTGTACCCACACAAACTATATATAGTTTTTATCATCATAAGAAGGGCTTTCTGTTACTACCATTATTTTGATAATATCATATAATTTGAAATAAAATTAATAAGAAAATATTGCAAAAAAAGATTTTTTTATGACAATTTTTTGAAAAATAGTATACTCATCTACAAGAGACAACAAAAATACACTGCTAAATAGTTTTTAATATATCAAATCATATCAAAAATATCAATCAAAAAATGAAATTACAATGTGGGCCGAATCTACTTCCGTCAGTGCTGCTGAGGCTGAGTGCGCCTGCTACTGCACGACCCATTGCCTACTTAATCAATGCATCCCTGTCCTCCGGTTATGTCCCCAAAGCCTGGAAAAAAGCCAGAGTTATCCCCATTCACAAAAATGGGGATGTAAACTTAGTGTCAAACTACAGGCCTATTTCACTGCTACCTATACTTTCTAAAATCCTGGAAAAATGTGCCCATGATCAACTGTGCAAGTTTTATCAACGCTCCAACTATCTAACCTCACTTCAATCTGGGTTTAGGTCAAATCACTCCACGATAACTGCCCTCTTAAAGATGAGCAATGACATTCAGAGTGGTATGGAGAAGGTGAAATCACAGGTGCAGTTTTCCTAGACTTTGCAAAGGCGATTGACACGGTTGATCATGAGCTTCTGCTAAACAAGCTAAGTTGTTCCGGTGTAAATGAGAGGTCGCTCTGCTGGTTTCGTTCATACTTGTCTGATAGAACACAATATGTGTCCATGGCTGATACTGCCTCCTTCCCGTTGCCAATCAAGTGTGGAGTGCCTCAAGGATCCGTTCTTGGACCTCTGCTATTCTCGCTATTTATAAATGATCTACCCTCGGTGTGTGACCTGGCTCATGTGCATATGTATGCTGATGATACGGTCATTTATACTTGCGGTACTCAACTATCGCAAGAGGAGTCCGTGCTACAGGATCAGTTTTCTAAAGTGGTAAATTGGATAGCTAACAACAAATTATTCCTCAATGATGAAAAAACTGTGACCATGTTGTTTGGGACAAATGCCAAACTACTTAAATTAAACAATCCTCAATTAACCATCAAGACCAAAACCAGTTATAACCTGACCCAGGTAAACTCATATAAGTATCTTGGCATGTGGCTAGATCCAAACCTATCTTTTGGTCTCCATATTGATAAGCTTGTGTCAAAGCTATATCCTAGGATCGGCTTTCTATATAGAAACAAATCTAACCTAGATTCCACGGTAAGGAAACGTATTGTGCAGCAAATGTTTTTTTTTTTTGTTTTAATCTTTTTTTATTTTGTAGAAATAGCATTGACACCATGACACATTGGAATAAGAAGAACAGAGAAAAAATAGAAAGAAGGATATTCAAAAGATAAAAAAAATAGAGAAAAAAACAGGCAGCAGAACCTAGACGGTATATACTTATCCAGTGACAATATTCACTAAATCGTACTCCATGATACACATCCTATATTCCTTTATTCTCCCCTTGCCCCTCAGCTCTTCTTATTAACGAAAGAGAAAAGAAAACAAAAAAAACAAAACAAAACAACAACATAGTAAAGGCAATTTTTAGTCATCCAAAATGGAAAGCGCGGGCAAGAGGCACTTGGCAGTGTGTATTGACCAGCTCTGTTCAATTTAGTCCATGTGTCGCATTCATACTAAGGTAAAGATAGAAAGAAGAAAGAGAGAGCTCCCATGGGGACACCAGGGGCGCGGGGCCCAAACGCGTGCCGGCATCTGGGGTCACGGTGAGATCCCATCGGGTCAGGGGAAGAAAGAAAAGGGAATGGGTGGCAAAAAGCGTAGATCAGAGTTTCTAGGGGGTTTGGTCGATTGCTTCACTAGTGGTTAACCACAGCCCCTGAATTTCCTCAAAGAGATCGTTGTAAGGGTTGGATACGGAGGAACCTTTTTCCATGGAGAGTTGGTAGTCCAACTGGACCCTTATTTCTTGCAAGGAAGGGGTGGTTTTATGATTCCAATTCCTAGCTAAACATAGTTTTATGGACATAAAAAAGTGAATAATTAGGAATCTAATAGCTTTTTTGCAATTGGGGATCCCGATATGGAACAGAAATGTTTGTGCTTTAAGCTCCTCCATAGAAGGGATTAGAAGGGTGAGGAGTGAGTTTATATTTTTTTTTATTGTCTTTAAATTTGGGCATGTCCACCACATATGAAGCAAGGAGCCTTCCTCGATTTCACATCTCCAACATGTTTTCTGGTTTTCAGGGGAGAATTTGTTCATTTTAAGGAATGTATCTTGTAAGGATAAATTATGAACTGACTTCTTGAGTTGTTCGAAGGATTTTGTCCAATCCTGGAGACTGGCTGAGAACCCAATATCTTGCTCCCATTTAAGCCACGAAGGGTCCTTTCCCAGTGGAAGGGTGTTATCTAAAAATTTGGAAATTTTACTTATGTGTTTTTTACCCTCTGACAATTGGGTGAAAGCGTCAATTTCGGGACTTATAATTATGTTTATAGAGTTGAGAAGATTTCTTATTCTTAGATAGGTGAATTTTTCTCCTAGGGGTAAGTTATATCTGGTTTGAATTTCTTGGAAAGAGAATATTGACTCGGATGAGTGGATTTGGGACAGAGTCGAAATTCCGTTTCTCCTCCACATTTTGAGGTCTATGTTTTCAATATAAAAACCTAGTGTGTCTAAGGGTGCTGAATGAGGCAATCCATTTGGAGTTTTAATCAGAGATTTTAATTTCTTAAGGGAGGTTGCTATATTTAGAACAATACTGTTTGGGAATTTGGCAGCGGTGATACTGTGGTTGTCAATATATAAAATATGAGAGGGGTTCAATTTTCCACAGGAAAACTTTTCCATGCGATACCAGTCTGTTTCCCAAGAGGAGTTTTTGTTCCATTTTAGGAAATGTGATAACATCGTTATTTGATATATCCTCTCAATGTTGGGAAAGGAGAGACCCCCATATTTCCTTTTACGTGTCATGGAGTTAAAGGATATTCTCGGTTTTCTGCTGTTCCACACAAAATCTGATATCGCGGTTTTGAATTGGGTCAAGTATTTCTTGGGAACATGTAGGGGAATAGATCTAAATAGATATAACAGTTTCGGGATTAAGTATGCATTAATTGTATTGATTCTACCTAACCATGAGATCTCCAATCTCTTCCATTTTTCCAGTTTGTTCTTAAAATAGGCTAACATAGGTAGATAGTTGGCTTCGATAAGGAGGTCGGGATTTGTCTTCAGTTTAATTCCAAGATAATCTATTTCATTATTTAAGGATTTCCAACCATATTTTTGATGTAATATTTCAAGTGTCTTATTATCTAGATTGGCTGTTATTATCTGGGGTTTTTTAAGATTTAATTTATAATTTGAGAAATGACTATACGTGTTGATCACCTTCAGAGCTGCTGCGGCTGATAATATTGGGTCTTGAAAGGTAAGAAGGATGTCGTCTGCAAAAAGGGAGATCTTCATATTTCGGTCTACCAAGCTAATCCCATGAATTTCTGAATTTTGCCTAATAAGAGCTGCTAAGGGTTCTATTGATAGTAGATAAAGGAGGGGGGATAAGGGGCAGCCTTGTCTGGTGCCATTTCTAATATTGAACCATGAAGAATCTAAGTTAGCACCCATTACTTTTGCTTGAGGGGTTGTGTAAAGGGACATTGTGTTTATTTTAAAGGCACCTTCAATACCAAAAACCTCCAAAACTTGTTCCAGGTAGGTCCAGCTCACCCTGTCAAAGGCTTTTTCCGCGTCAAGAGCTATAATGATTGAGGGCATATTTCTATCTCTAATATTATAGAGAATATTGATGATTTTACGGATGTTGTCCGCTGAATCTCTACCTTCAATAAATCCAGTCTGGTCTAGATGAATTAACTTATGAATTATTGTTTTCAGACGATCTGCTAATATTTTTTGAGAAGATTTTCATATCAATATTTATCAGAGATATTGGATGGTAGTTTGACAGGGTGGCTGGATCCTTACCAGGCTTAAGTATAGGGGATATAGTAGCCTGTAACATTTCAGTAGGGAATACTTTACCTATGGATATCTCCCTATAGGATCTTAATAATATCGGGGAAATAATTGAGGAGAAGGTTTGGTAGAACCTAGCTGTATAGCCGTCTGGGCCTGGCGCCTTATCGTGTTTAAGATTTACAATAATTTGTTGGATTTCTTCCAGTCTAATAGGGGCATTTAGCCTTTCTAGATCTTCCGTAGGAACTCTGGGGAGATTTAGAGTTTGTAGAAAGGCGGCAGTATCAGTCTTAGATTTATCACTATTTTGTAGGGTGTATAGTGAACTATAATAGTCTTTGAAGGCCTCTGAGATGTCTTTAGGGGATATCATTGTCTGTGCTCCAATAGTGATCTTTTTAATCCGTGCTTGTGTATTTTGATCTTTTAATTTATTAGTTAGTAGTTTATTAACTTTATTTGCTCCAGAATACCATTTCTGTTTTAAACGGTTCAGTACATATTTAGTTCTGTTGTCTAATCCGGTTTTAATAAGTTTTTGTATTCTATTTATATTGAGTGTTTCCTCCTGGTTAGGGGTAGTTTTGTTAGACCTTTCTGCCTTAGCTAACTCTATGTATAAATCGGCTAGGGGTTTCTCATTTTTTATTTTTTTTTCGCTACCTAATTTAATTAAGAGGCCTCTTGTGAAGCATTTAAGAGTACACCATAATGACAGATCAGAGACTTCCCCATTATCATTGTGTTTAAGAAAGGAGATAATTTGTGTTGTTAAATTTTTAATATCGGAATCTCTACTAATTAATGATTCATTTAGTCTCCATCGGTTTCTAAATCGATAATCGGGATTGTTTTGGATTGAAAAAAATAATGGAGCATGGTCGGACCATGAAATAGGACCTATAGTGGAGGCAGAAAAATGTTCCAGGTCACGGGCTCTAGAGAGGATCATATCGATCCTTGAGTAGGATCCGTGTACCTTAGAAAAAAAGGTGAAGTCACGATCCAAGGGGTGTTGCATTCTCCAAATGTCATACAGTGAATTGCTATGTAGAAATTTTGAGAAGGCCAAAGCAGTTGACTTAATTGAAGAGGCAACAGATGTACCTGAAGGCTGACTCTTATCAAGTTTAGTATCAATCACACAATTCATATCGCCAGCGCAGATCAGAATGCCTTTAGAAATCTGCTCAACTCTATTGTAAAGTTTGCGAAAAAATCGCATTTGAGATTGGTTTGGAGCATAAATATTCACCAGGGTGTATGTGATATCGTTTATCATACAAATCAGAATTATATATCTACCACTAGGATCACACTCTTCATGTATTGGTTCAAATTTAAGTTTGTTGGATAAAAGTATGGCTACTCCTCTCTTTTTCTTCCCTCCCTGAATATTAGCCCTAGAAATCATCAAATATTTTGTAAAGTTCCAAAGAGGTTTAGCAGAATTTGGCCAATGTGTTTCCTGAATGTAGGCCACATCAATATTATGTCGAGTTAGAGTATCATAAAGATTACCTCTTTTTTGGGGAGAGTTGAGACCCTGTACATTTAAGGATAAAAATCTAAGGGACATTCTGATCAAAAAAGGACCCATCACGCCGACCCCCAGCACGCCGCACAACTACGCAGGGGCCCACTGCCCGTGGCGCCCAAACATAGGAGCATAAGGAAAGAAGGAGAAAAGAAGAAGAGAAAGAAAGAAGGAAAGAAAAAAAAGTACTAAAATTTACATACAGTTGGATCACATTCATACTGAATTGAGGAGACAAAGAAAAAGATCCTCAAAGCTGCTCTGCTGGTATTGCAGAGACCGTGTTGTGTTGGCTGGCGGCGAGAGACCTGGAGTTAAATATTAATTGATTTAATTGATTTAGGAGGGGGGGCAGAGAGAGAAAAAAAAAACAGCAAAAAAGCGTACGAACAAGAACGAAAAAACTATTTAAGCTAAACCGTAGTCATTAGTTAAAGGAGAGAAGAGCAGAGGGGCAAGGTGAACATTGACTAAAGTTGTATATCAACAAAAATATTCGTTTACACTTCTTTCATAATGCAAGTAATAAACAAAAATAAAGACCCAAAATCAAATTTTGGCTGGAGAGAAAGAGAAAAAAAAAAAAAGAAAAGGGGAATCCCCTTTGTCTAAAATTATTTAGTATCAAACGGTGTCCACTTGTACTTTCATCCCAAATAGGTAATGCATCAGAACCAACATATATTTATATTCCATATACATAACAAAAGTATAAAAAAAAAAAAAAAGGATTCTCTCTAGCCAAAAGTTTCTATGACATCAAACAGTGTCCATTTGGACTTTCTTTCTAAACAAGTAATACAACAAAACCAAAATAAATTTACATTCCATATGTATATTAAAGGGAGAGAGAGAGGGAGGAGAAGAATAAAGATAAATAAAAATTTCTCTTCAGCTAGAGTCTTATAGCATCAAACGGTATCAGTTTGGACTTTCTTTCTAAACAAATAGTGCATCAAAACCAAAGTAAATTTACATTCCATATACATAATAAGAAGAAAGAAAGAGAGGGAGAAAAGAAAAAAAAAAAAAAAGGATTCTCTTTTGCTAAAATTCTATAGCATCAAACGGTGGCCGCTTGGACTTTCCTTCCAAGCAAATAATGCCTAAAAACCCAAATAAATTTACATTCCATATACATAATAGGAAAAGAAAAAGAGAAATAAAGAAAAAGAAAAAAAAAAGAAAAAAGAAAGAGGAATTTTGGATTAGATGGTATTGGAGTTATTAGTTTACAAACTCTTTCGTATACTGTACATGTTGTACAATGTTTGGCATTGTATTGGAGGAAAGTTTTTATTGCCGGGAAGCACTGCGATATACCCATTTATTACACTCTGCCGCTCTCACACACACCTGCACTCTGCAGCTCACTCACACACACACATACACTGCCACACACATACATTGCCACACGCATACACTCACTCATGCATTGCCACTCACTCTCAGTCCCATGTTTACACTCTGATATTCACTCATGTACAGGGGCGTCACTAGGGTTGGTGTCACCCTGTGTGGAAACTCATGGTGTCACCCCCCTGGATTTCCTCCAATACAATGCCAAACAGATTCCTTAGTAATGCCAGTTAGATGGCCTATTAACTTTGCCACACACAGGCGAGGAGATACCAGGAATATTGTGCAATTCAAAGCCCAGTAATATTGTGCCAGCCAGATACCAGTAATATTGTGTCAGCCAGATACCAGTAATATTGTGCCAGTCAGAGCCCAAAAATATTGTGCCACTCAGAGCCCAGTAATATTGTGTCATTCAGATACCAGTAATATTATGCCAGTCAGAGCCCAGTAATATTTTGCCAGTCAGAGCCCAGTAATATTGTGCCAGTCAGGGCCCAGTAACATTATGCCAGTCAGAGCCCAGTAATATTGTGCCAGTCAGATACCAGTAATATTGTTCCAGTCAGAGCCCAGTAATATTGTGCCAGTCAGATACCAGGAATATTGTGCCATTCAGAGCCCAGGAATATTGTGCCAGTCAGAGCCCAGGAATATTGTGCCAGTCAGAGCTCAGTAATAGTGTGCCAGTCAGAGCTCAGTAATAGTGTGCCAGTCAGAGCACAGAAATATTGTGCCAGTCAGAGCCCAGGAATATTGTGCCAGTCAGAGCCCAGGAATATTATGCCAGTCAGATACCAGAAATATTGTGCCAGTCAGAACCCAGTAATATTATACCATTCAGATACCAGGAATATTGTGCCAGTCAGAGCCCAGTAATATTATGCCAGTCAGATACTAGGAATAGTGTGCCAGTCAGAGCCCAGTAATATTATGCCAGTCAGATACCAGGAATATTGTGCCAGTCAGAGCCCAGTAATATTGTGCCAGGCAGATACCAGGAATATTGTGCCAGTCAGATACCAGGAATATTGTACCAGTCAGATACCAGGAATATTGTACCAGTCAGAGCCCAGTAATATTGTGCCAGTCACTCAGTTATTGCTTTTTATACCATTAATACTTCATTAATGTATGATAGAAACATCATTGTGCCTGGTATTATTCATGGTATTCCCTCTTTCCTACTAGTGTCTTACCAATTTAAAGTGAAACAGCACGTGGGGAGGGGCCTGAGAGTCTGACTTTAAGCTCCCAGCCGTCCCCCCACCTGCCTTCTAATGTTATCCAATAGAATTCGTGACAAACAAGACAAAAACATCACACACACAAACATTGATTAATAAATGATTCTATAGTTGGTTTCTACGTTTATTTTGTTCCGCTTCTAGAGGGGGTAGTGATCTTGATTTAATATTGACTCTGTTTGTTCATTCTTCCATCTTAATGTCCGAGGCCTGTTTTTAGGCCGATATCTCTTATTTATGTTCCCTCATTATCTAAATTTTCCAGCCATTTGTTCCACATTTTGTGTTTTAAAGATTTACACCCGGACCAAGCATTTATACCTTTCTCCATTTTAAACTGGAAAAGAACCTGAACCCGAATCGTGGGCCATGTTATCTCATCTGAGGAGTGCCAGTTCCTTGCTAGTACCAGCTTTGTAGCGGCTAAGATGTGATGCATTATTATTTTCTTTTCCTTTACCATTTGAGGTATATTCAGATGTAGGAGGGCTCGTTCCGGGGTAGTCGGGATTTCCATATCGAGTAGTTTATTTAGTTTTATGAAGACCGTATTTCATGTCTTGGCTATCACTGGACACTCCCACCATATGTGCATGTAATCCCCTATGTAGGTGCCACATCTCCAGCAGAGGTTTGGGGAGTCTTTATACATTTTTGTAAGGGGCTGGGACTCTATACCACCTATTGTATATTTTGTAGCAGCATTCTGTAATATTAAGACAGTGGATATGTTTGTTTATTTCGGCCAGAGTTGTATTCCAATCCCTCAGATTTATGTCCAGATTGAGATCCTGTTTCCATTTTGAAAGTGCCGGGGGCAGGTACTGTTTCCTGTGAATGCTGTTATATCTGAGACATGAGCTAATCCTATTTTTTGATTGGTCTTGTTGAAGTAGCTCTAGCATGCCCTGAGCGTTTGGGCAGGACTCTCCTCTATATATATATGTTTCATCAGGAAATTCCTAATTCTCATATATGTGTAGAGTTCATTCAGTGGCACTTCATATATTTCTTGTATGTGGGCGAAAGTTCTAATTTTCTCCCCATCCATCAATTCACTTAGCTTAGTGATCCCGCAGTTACTCCAAGCTCGGAGCTGTATGTTGCCTATTAGGCCGTTCAGAATAGTTAAGGGTAGGTTTTCATGAATCCTGTTTTTCAGACCTACTTTGTATCGGAGTCTGGACCAGTAGTTCATTAAGTGGTTTAATATTATACTAATTCCCGATGGAGACGTGGTTTTCCTTTCCTTACTTCTTTCTTTGTTAATACTCCAGAAGTAGGGCATTAACCCTCCATAGTCCTTAACCGTATCTTCTTCCAAGGCATACCAACTTTCTTCGTGTGCTTGACCACTAAGTGTAATCAGGGTGTGATGGAGGCAGGTTGCCTGGTATTGTTCCCCAACGTCCGGCATTCCAAGACCTCCACGTCTTCCGTTTTTAGCCAGAAGCTGTAGACTTAGCCTCGGTTTTTTTCCCCGCCAGACAAAATTGGATAAACAGGATTGCAACAGTTTCAGCCAGCATTGAGGGACCTTCAAAGGTATCATGCGAAAGATGTAGGTTAATTTGTGCATAATATATGATTTTATGGTGTTAATTTTCCCAGCCCAGGATATTTAAAGATTTTTCCATTTTTTCAATTTGTCATTGATTTCTCGTAGCATGGGCATGATGTTCATTTCCATCATGATGGATGGTTTCTGCGTAATTACTATACCCAAATACTTAAATATTTTCTTTGACCAGTAAAACTCATATGCTGACCTAAGCTCCTTACGGATATCTCTCTGGACATTGACCGGTATAGCTGTTGTTTTCCCTGGGTTCAACTTGTAGTTGGAGAAGCTGCTGTAATTATTGATGACTTGCAGCAATTCCCCTAAGGATTCCTGTGGCTCTCTGATAATTATTAAGATGTCGTCTGCATATAGCATAATTTTCAGAGTTTCGTTTTTAGTTTGGAACCCCTTAATCTTAGGGTTGTCCCTTATACTCTTTGCTAAAGGTTCCACCGTAAGCGCATACAGAAGGGGCGAGAGCGGACAGCCTTGTCGGGTTCCATTGTTTATATTGAACCATTGGGATTGAATCCCGTGTCCGGTGATTCTGCCATTGAGTGTTGAATATAGAGCCATAATTGCCCTCTTAATTTTGCCAGTGAAGCCAAATGCGTTTAATGTCGCATCTATAAAATTCCAACCTACCCTATCGAACGCTTTTTCGGCGTCTAAAGAAAGAGTGGGGATCTTCTCTCGCTGGATCTTCTCATAAAGACTTATTATTCCACGGATGTGACTCGAAGAGGTGCGTCCCGGTACAAAACCTACTTGATCTTTGTGAACCAAGAAATTTATCACTTTCTTAATTCACTCTGCTAGGATTCCTGAATATAATTTGGAGTCAACATTCAGTAGAGATATTGGTCTGTAGCTGGTGACATCTTCCGGTGTCTTCCCTTGCTTCAAGATTGTGACAATATTAGCTTTGAGTATTTCTTCGGGGATGACTCCCTTATCCATAAATTCGTTGAACATGTTTTTCAAGTCTTCGCAAATATGTTCTTTGTAAATCTTGTAGAAGGCATTATCGTATCCATCCGGACCTGGAGCTTTTTTCTGTTTAAGTCTTTCAATCCCTTTCTTTACTTCCGCTGCCGAGACCGGTTGATTTAACATTTCCAGCTGGTCTTGTGATAGTTGGTTCATTTTTTTATCTTTGAAGAACTCATACGCATTCTCATTTTCAGTTGTTTTTGGCAGGTTGTATAGATTTTTATAATATTGAGAAAATGCCTGACCGATTTTGTCCGGGCTAAGCCTAGTCTCCCCTTCATAAATAACTTTTGAGATCCTGTTTTTCATTCTTCTATTCTTTAGTTTGTTGGATAGGATACTATCTGATCTATTCCCCTTATAGTACCATTTCGAGTTCAGAATCTCCAGGTTTCTGTTTATCCTATTAAGTAGTTGCTCATTTATCCTGTTTTGTAAGTCCTGAATTGCGATAGCTGACTCCCTGGTGGGTGTTATTTTGTTCATATGGGATTGATTAGCCAACTGTATATACAGTTCTGATAGCTTTGTATCTCTCCTTCTTTTTTCCTGACTTTCCAGTTTAATTAAGTATCCTCTAATGACGCATTTAAGGGTACACCATAGCGTAGATGCAGAGACTTTTTCACTTCTGTTTTCTCTTAACACGTTTCCTATCGCTTCTTGTATAAATTTCCTCTTGGAGTCTGTTATCAGTAGGGTGTTGTTGAATTTCCAGTCTGTCCTAATTTTTTTGGCCTCTCCGTTCATAACCATGATCACTGCGCTATGATCCGACCAGGTGATATCTTGAATAAAAACCTGGGATGGAAGATACGCCACACGTCATATAGATCCGCTTTTCAAATCAAGGTACGTAATCTCTTAGAGCTATTCTGAGCTTTCCTGTTTGGGGGCGTTCCTTGTTGGTTTTTCCTGTCTAGCGCGGGGTCCATGACCATGTTGAGATCTCCATCAATATTACTGCAACCTGCTTAATTTTCTCAATCTTGGACAATACCTTAATTATAAATTTTGCAGGGTAGCAGTTTGGCGCATATGCGTTGGCTAGAGTATAGGTTTCACCTTCTATTTCCCCAACTATCAGTATGAATCTTCCCTCCGGGTCTTTTTCAGAGTATCTTATATTCAGCCTTATATCTTTTGAAAAAAGAATCGCTACCCCTCGTTTTTTCTTCGTGTCCAGCGATGCGGCAAGTACTGTTGGAAAATTACTGATTTTTAATCTTGGTCCCTCCTTGACGTTCCAGTGAGTTTCTTGAAGCGCCATGATATCTATATGTTCTTTTTTAAGGAAATTCCTTAGTAATGACCTTTTCTGTGGGGAATTGAGGCCACGGACATTTAATGAGGCAATTCTAACCACGATCTCTCAGTTGGTTTTTATCTCTATTTCCCTTCTCTAGAAAATTTACGTTCTGTAGAATCATCTTAAAAGAAAAAACACATGCGTCTACATAAAACATATACCCATCCCCAACCCGGTAATAACCCAGGTGTTCTCTGAACTGCGGCATGAGTTGCCGAGTGCAGAAATTATAATTCATCCAGAGATGAATTTAGGAGCTAGGTGTCCTTGAGAGGCCCTTTTCCTATAAACATATAATGTGGCCTCTAAGCTACTTATGTTCCAACCTTCTTTATCTTGTCTTATTGGTGGAGTTCTCCCCTCTTGTAAAAAGGAGAGAGGAGGGGATGAAGGGTCAGGTTACGAGTGTGTAAAAAAAAAAAAATATATTGTGCCAGTCAGATATCAGTAATATTGTGCCAGTCAGATACCAGGAATATTGTGCCAGTCAGAGCCCAGTAATATTGTGCCAGTCAGATACCAGGAATATTGTGCCAGTCAGATACCAGGAATATTGTGCCAGTCAGAGCCCATGAATATTGTGCCAGTCAGAGCCCAGTAATATTATGCCAGTCAGATACCAGGAATATTTTGCCAGTCAGAGCCCAGTAATATTATGCCAGTCAGACACCAGAAATATTGTGCCAGATACCAGGAATATTGTGCCAGTCAGAGCCCAGGAATATTGTGCCAGTCAGAGCCCAGTAATATTATGCCAGTCAGATACCAGGAATATTTTGGCAGTCAGAGCACAGTTATATTGTGCCAGTCATAGCCCAGTAATATTATGCCAGTCAGACACCAGAAATATTGTGCCAGTCAGATACCAGTAATATTGTGCCAGTCAGACACCAGTAATATTGTGCTAATCAGACACCAGTAATATTATGCCAGTCAGATACCAGTAATATTGTGCCAGTCAGATACCAGGAATATTTTGCAATTAAAGTGCTCGTTTTTAACCCTCCTCCTCCCCCTTCCCCATCACTTACCGAATGGCTGCTGCTCCTTGTCCCCGGACGGCCGCCTCCTCCGTGCAGTCTTCCCTCCTGCACGGAGGAGTGAAACAGTCACCGGATGTGACGAAGAGTGGTGCTCCTGCCGCAGCGTCTTGGAGCAGCCGCGGCCGCACGTCTTAAAGCTGCCACGGCTAACGTCTTAAATCGTCCGCATACTTAAAGTGGCCCCAGGGCCGGCGGCCCACCGGGAAATTTCCTGGTATCCCGGTAGGCCAGTCCGGCCCTGCACCCATGGATAGGTTGGTTAGGTTATGTGGGGGTTTAAAGACCACATTTGAGAGGTGCGCTTTTTGGTTTTCCAACTTGGAATTCTGACATTTGGGACATTTTTGAAGCCAGAAAGTTTATTTTACCCCAAAAAACCATACGTTACAAACTAGACACCCTAGGGTATTTCAAATGGTAGTATTTTAACACTTTCTATGCACTAATTCTACCAGCAGCCTTTGTAAAATTTTAGTTTAGTAATTTTTTAATGTTTTGCTTCCACATACATTTTACTTCGGCATGAATTCACAGATCCGGTTATGTGTCAGTGCCAAATAACACCTCAATTTGTGTTCAGCAACATCTTCTGACTACAGGGATACCACGCATGCATAGGTTTGTTGGGTTTTTTGGGGGCTAAAATGACACATTTAGGGGGTGTGCAATTCCAACTTGGAATATTGCCATGTAGTCAGCCTGCGCCCATATTCCATTTGGGACACTTTTGAAGCCTGTCAAAGTATTTCACCCCATAAAACCATATATTTTGGAAAAAATAGACATCCTAGGGTATTTCAAATTGTGGTATACAACTTTATCTGGGCTAAAAGACAATTCTCGCAATTAGGCATACAGATTCCAAGAAACCCAAGTAAGTGTATCGAAATTAATATTCTCCCCTTAATAAAACAACTGAGCAAACAGCTACTAGACCTAAGAAATTCTGAGATCTCGTGGCTAGGCAGGCTAAGGTCATATATGATTCCTAAAATAAGTTACATCTTACGAATGATCCCCCTGAATACACCAATATCTTGGCTATCCCTACATACAAAGAGCCTTTGACAAATTTCTATGGCAGAAGAAAAAACCAAGAATAAATAAAAAAACTATAGGCTTAAAAGCTAAAAAGGGAGGAGTGGGTATGCCTAACATTGGCGAAATATATGAGATATGTAGACTAGCGCATTTATGCGCAAGTCTAAAGATAAATAGACCTGGGGAATCCTGGGCGAATATAGAGGCACATTTGTCAGAATCCAAGGATCTCTTGATGTTCTTTTGGAGCTCCCAAAACAAAACAAAAACAGAACCAGGTTTGGTCCTTAAAAATCTATTACCCGTTTGGAATAGATGGAAGAAACTACTTGGGATTGAGGACAGGATCTTAGGATATCTCCCACTAACAATAATAGAAGACAATGTAGCAGACCTTAATCTAAAGGGTTGGATAAATAAGGGAATAGAGAAAATAGAATACATAGTACAAAATAACAAGATAAAATCGTTTGAAGAGATTAAACAGAAATTTAGCCTACCCTCTAGAGAGATATTCCCATATTTGAGAATAAAAAGCTTCCTAACAAAAAAATTGAAATGGAGCAAACAGAGGGACTGAAAGCCTTTAATAAAATAATAAACAACATAAAAAACAAGAACATGGTCTCTCAGTGTGCCAAGCTATTCGAAATATACAAAACAATCGCCCCTATACCTGCAATAACGGCCTGGGAAAAGGATTTGCAAATTAATATTTCAAGAGAGGAAGGGATTAGTGCCATTAATGCAGTATCATCAGCAACACACTGCCTAAACTTAATCGAAAGCCATTATAAGGTTATTAATAGATGGCACTATGTCCCTTCTAAACTATCATCGATGTACCCTACAGTCTCCCCCTCATGCTGGAGATGTGGGGCTAATAAAGCAGACTATGTCCATATCTGGTGGTCATGTCCAACACTGAGGGAGCTATGGGGAAAGATAAAGAAATTCTGCAAAGAAGAAATAGGGATAAGCTTAAATAATACTTGCCCAGTATATGTATTACATACCGGATGGCCAAATATGCCCAAAGATAAAAAAAGATCTAATAATACATATACTGGTGGCAACAAAACTGGCAATAGCCAAACATTGGAAATTAGCCATAGTCCCGACATGGTCAATGATAAAAAACCAGGTTGTAATGCAATACAGGATGGAGGCAGGAATTTTAAGACAAGATAACTACACAAGTCCAAGAATCGATAGGTGGGAGAACTGGGCACTTAGGATCAAGAACGAAAGATGAGGAACATAGAGATAAAGACATAAGAGGAGGGAGGGGCCATCTCCAGTGCTTCTTTTTGTTTTTGTTTTTGTTTTTTTATTTTTAGTTACTTATTTATGTATATATTTTCTTGTTCTTCTTCCTCTCGTTGGTTTCACTAAATAACATCAATATGGTATAACGCGACATTATGCTTTTTGCTGGGTTGTCCTATCTCTCTCCCCTCTCTCCCTATAATCTTACTCTAAATATGTTTTATGAAGAGAGGAGGAGGGAGAAAGGGAGAGAGGGAAGGAAGAGGAAGAGAAATGTATTATAAATCAAATGTTTGTGTTGTTGTCGGTATCGGCTTTTAACGGTGTAACTTTCAGTCTTTGTATGTTTTATAAGTCTAATAAAGATAAAAAGAAAAAAAAATGGTGGTATTTTAACACTTTCCAAGTACTAATGCTACCACCAACCTAGGTCAAAGGGTTGGAATGTCATTTTTTTCCCACACACATTTTAGTTCAAGCAAGAATTTTCAGATTCTGGTATAGGCCACTGCCAACCAACACTTCAATATGTGCTCAGCGACATTTGTTTGTTTTGGGGATAAAAGGCCACATTTAGGGGGTGCGCATTTCCAACTTGAAATTTTGACATGTAGTCAGTCGGCGCCCATTTTTCATTTGGAACATTTTTGAAGCCGTCCAATCTATTTTACCCCATCAAAATAGATATTTTTGGAAAATAGACATCCTAAGGTATTTCAAATGGTGGTATTTTAATACTGTAAATTTACTAATTATATCACCAGTCTTTGTCAAATTTTGTGGGAGTTTTCTTTCCAGATACATTGTACTTCAGGCATGAATTCACAGATTCTGGTATATGTCACTGCCAAACAACACCCCAATATGTGTTCAGCAACATCTCCCGAGTACAGCGATACCATCCATGTATAGGTTTGTTTGGGGGGTAAAAGGCAACATTTGTGAGGTGCGCATATCAGTGTTACAACTTGGAATTTTGATATGTAGTCAACCTGCGTCCATATCCTATATATTGGATATATATCTTTGAAGCCAACCAATATAATTTATAAAGACACGGAGCGTCGTATTTATGCATTATGCACTCTTTCCATTTATTCCCTCAGCAGCAAAATGTTAGAACATAGTAAAAAACAAGCATAAAAAACAACCAATCACAACTTACTACAAACTCTGCTCCTCCCCCTATAAAAGGCCCAACCTGCATCGACTCCTCCATTTTCTTTGCTACTCCCTCGGCAGTTAAGTATTTTCAATTAACCTTATTTTCTGTATGTTACTTGTATTTTATCTGTTTTGTTTGTGTTTTTGGTCCTTTGGGGGCGGTTGTGTCCCCAGGACCTTCATTTTGTTACGCTATTTTTATCTCGGCATTTGCCCTTTACTCACAGGTAGGTTTCTCACTTTGTGGATGTTATTGACCCTCTTCAAGGTAAGTCACTTGTACCTGCGTTTTTTTCCCCTAGAATTGACTGAACCGGAGACAGTTTACTTTAATTTTCTACTGCGGCTGAAGCAGATGCCATTTTAGGGTCCGTTTCACGCCTTGGAGTTATAACGACGTCCAGCAGTGCCTTTGCAGTGAGAATCGCGCATGGTGGACGGCTGACGGAAAACTGTTTCCCATTTTTCTCTCCAAACAGGTTTTCATTTTTCCTTAGCGTTCTATCTCTGGTATTAAATCATTGCACTGTTTATATTTGCTGCATTTGGGCACTATAGATCAATATGGTTAGCTCTAAAGAGATAACTACTAGATCAAGGACTGAGGATACCCTGCATGCACCACCTACCCAGCCGTATACTGTTATGTCAGACAGGGTGATCAGATGCCTGATCTGTGTAACCCTAATGATTTCCACACACTATTTGTTAATATGGCCTCATTCCTTTCCTCAGCCCTGCGAGCTTCCCAGGTTCCTGATTATCAGCGTGAGGGGCCACAATGTGCATGATAAATAGTAGGTGAAGTTAGGGTCTCAACCCATTGAGTTTGCTTTCATTTAAACAGTGCTTAGCACAGTTTTTAAGAGGTAAAACCACATCAGGCAGACTGATAAGACTGGTATGTAATGCTAGGGAGAGCCAAACTAGGTGTATTGTAATACTAGAAAAAAAGAAGTCAATCATGAAATTAACTAATGGCATCCCGTGGTTTAAAGACCAGTTTTCATGGAGCAATAAAATCAAAAGTACACTAGTCACATGAGATTTACACACATATCTAACATATAGTATATTTAATAAAGTAGCAAAAATGTGTTCAAAGGCCAGTGTCATCAAACAACCAACAAATGCTGACCAAGCTAGCTATATCACATTGCACATAAATGACAATAAAGATAAACAAGATGTCACAAAGATATCTACCTGCCACTACCAATGAGTTTACCCCATCGCCATGGAAACAACGTTTGCTTCTCCACATTACATGGCTGCATCTTTGCGCAGTCACAGTCTAATCCCCATTGATACTTCCCATGCACATGAACGTTGAGCATTGCCTCTGCAGCATAAACGTCATATTTTGTAGGTCTGGTCTCCATCTACCATGATGTGTCATGGATTACTTGTCATGTAATGGGAGTGCATGGGATCTCTGCACCCTTGGGGAAATACCATATTTACTTGAATCTAATGTGCACCTTTTTTCACCAAATTGTGTCTCCAATATTTGAATGCGCATTAGATTCGATGGCGCATTAGATTCGCATATGTTTTCTGTTGCAACTCAAACCCAAAAAACTAAATTTTGCTGTTATCAAAAAGGAAAGCACAACGCAATAAAGACAAACTGCGCATGCGCACTACCATCTCTTACTTATAGAAATGTGTTTATTTTATTTATCTAACATTTCATTTATAATTTCTACTTTGTCTTTTATTTCTTTATTATCGCCTTTCTCGTCTGCCTTATTATGTTCTGGTATTTTCATGAAGTACTTTGTTTTCTTTCTGAGACGGTAATACATGACCCTGTATGAGGAATAAAGCACAAGCAAAATATTTTAATTGCCTTTTTATCCCCCAAATTCAAATGCATTTCAGTGAGTGTACTGTTTTCAGGTCAAATTTGTGGCAAATAAGTTAAATAAAGCTTTTGAATACATTGTAATATTGCTGTGTATTGCATGTTTAAACGTTGCAGGAATAAAGTATTAAAGGAGCACTCTGATTACCTACTATTTTGCTTGTTACTTTTTTGAATGCCTACAGAGGAAAAATATAACTACTGCTCTGCTGAGAAATCGCTCATGTTATTTTAATTGGTTGTATAGCTCTATCAGGGGGCTGACATCTTGGGTCAGATGAGTGGGGACCTGAAACAATAATTCTGTCGGAGGGGAAGGGGGGACCTAGAAAATTTGTTCAGTTAGGGGCCCTGAATTTTCTGGTGGCGCCCCTGCTTCCAAGTGTCCTTATCATCCAATGCCCTAAATATAATCAGGGATAAACACTGCTCTTGGTGGACATTTACTGGACTTTGTGTCAGACAATTTAATGATGTAATATGGGCATTCACACACTTTGCCTATACCTTAAAATAAAGATAAATAAAACCAAATTTCACTGATTTAGACACTTGTCATTTGTACTCAATATTGGATATGCACCACATATGAACCTCTGCTTTAACTAATCAATTTGAAAAAAGCTTACCCTAGAATAACTCCTGTTACAGAGCATGCGCACAGCAATATATTACAGAATACCATGACGAATATTAAGGGTTTTAGTTCACGTTCATCCTTCAATTTCTGGAGTATTTCTGCATAAAAAATGACCTGGGGATCAAAGTCTTTACATCCTTGTTCTTCTTGTGTTCTTTCCTCTATTTCTGTTTCTTCCTTGTTTGTTTTCATTGTCTCTAAACTAACTAATTCATTCTCCTCATCTTCATCCTTTCCGTCTGATCCAGTGACCTTTGGAGTGTCAGTTCCACTTTTATTGTCTTCAGTCTTTTCTTGGGCCATGCTTTCTGCAACTGTGACTGCTGTGGGCACAAAACATGTTTAACACTGAGAAAATGTAGGGCCCCTACATACAAACAAAATCCAATGTGTGTAGGGTTGCCACTTTTTCATCAAAACAATGGTACTCTCCATAGTGGTAAAATACCGGCCAGGTGGCCATCCTAAATGTGTGTGGAATTCTCACCTTCTATGCACAGTGTTTTTTTTAAGTGTCTCTTGCAGAAATGACATGGTATCAAACATACCTTACAGCATCCAATAATGCCTAGCATACTGCCTGCATGTTAGGCATTGTAGGATACAGTTGTACTATTCTGAATCGGGGGGATCTGTGCTAATTTGTTTTGACAGTCATCTCAGATATTTAAAGGGACAGTCTAGTCCCCAAACTCACTTTGGTGCAAGATGAAGATTACTGCTTGTATAGTGGACAGGCTGTTTTTCAATGTGATTTGATGCAGGCTTTCTGTATAGATCACATGTTTAATATTTCACTCAAGCCCTGTCCAGTGATTACTCTTCATGTTTACTGCAGGTGCAGCAGCACTGATTGTATAGACCCTGAGGATATAAACTTTTGTTTCATATAGTCACTTCCTGTGCTCCTCAAATTGATTATATTGTCAAACATACTTTGAAAGCACATTAATAGTTATGCATTTTAATGAAAATGCATAACTAAGACTAGTTAGTTGAAAAAAAGGTTCCCTAAACTGGCCTAGAACTTGATGGTGTTGCATGTTGCAATGTGCATCATCTAGCTTCTCCACACTCTCTTGAATATATGTGAATGCCCTAAGATTAAATTTGCAAGAATTCACCTAGGGGCAATTTTTGGACTTTATGACAGTTGGCTGTTGTGTGAGACTGTTGTGTCACCTAAGCATTGTTTATACATTGTTTATACAGAATGCACAGATTAAAAAACTGACCAAAAATAATCTATAGAGTTAATGATCTATAGATCTTAAATTATAGGAGTAAAATATACTCTAAATGTATTTATGGCATAACATGTGGGTTGATATGTATATTAACTACTTTCAAACAAAAATATGTAATTTACATATCAAGCCTTTCATGAACAGGAGACAGTATAGACATGTTAAATACACATTTTTTAAACATTATTTAATTTGCTTGTAATTCACATTCATAGTACATAAAATGAGTCCCTTTAAGCTCTATGTTTGACAATACTCACCTGAACTCTCATCTTCTCCCAGGACATGGATCTTGATTACTGGGATTGGAGTTTGCCGAACCCCATTAACACTAAGCCGAACTTCATAGGTGCCACTGTCATTCATGTAGGTGGGGTTTATGACAAGAGAGCAATTTCCTTCAGGAACAAGGGACACGAAAAGCTGAGCTCTGTTATTTGGGTCCTTCACTGCTTCCAAAACGGTGTCATATAAACGGAGGATTGGTTTATATGTATCTGTTTTTTCCGGGGTCATCCCCCATTCCAACAGTATCTCATTACTATGAAGGACTTGGTCTGTGTAGAAGCGGCAGGGGATAAGTAGTCGCGAAGATGAATGAACATCCATTTCATCTGTCGACAAACTGAGATTTCTGATCACCAGAGCTGGAAGATATTTTTTTAAAAGTTTTTCCCTCTGAAACAACTCAATTAATCAAGACATAACTTAAAATAAACTTGACAACTGACCAGATTAAATTTACTCTGAATTTATTTTTCTAAGAACACCAGCCAATCGTGAGTGGTATCCTTAACTAACAAATTGTTTACGTGTTTTATTATTAGTATTATTATAAAGCAGGTTTTTATATATTTAGCCGTTTTTCAGGGATTGGTTTGATTCAGCTATTATTTGCCCGATCCAAATGCAATTCAGAGCAAATCTTTCTATATTGTATAGAGCCTATATTTTTATATATAATTATCTTAATTTAATTTGTATACATGCGTATGTTTGTGTGAATACTTGTGTTTGGCCTATGACCCATACCGCGGCTCCTAGATTTCAATCAAATTGGTGTAGCCTTGCATTTGTTCACCCCTCCATTAAAAGAAAAGCCAGTACATAAATAAATATCTTCATCGCTACTAAAAACACTAAAATGTGGTTATAACTACAGGTCACATGTTGGTAAAAGCTGCACAAGGATTTATGGGATAATTAGCCATCTCATGGTAATTGATACTGTAAAAGGAACCCCTGCACTCTCATAAATGATCACAGAATGTGTAGACAACAACATCATAGACCTGATCATTACCAGGATCAGGTCCTGATATTTAATTTCAGTCTTTCCCTGCCCTATGGATGGGAGGAATCGTTTCTTGCCTTCTGTGTAATCAAAAGGACTCCTTACAAATGCCAATAGGCAATCTAATTTGCAATAACTTAATTTATAGCTAAAGTAACAGAATGCACTTTATTCAGGAGCAGCTTGCAAATGCCTTACTAACATTAGTAGAAAATGTGTGCAATTGTAAATCTTGACTTACCGGATGTGAGATGGAAGCACAAAAAGAAAAACCCAGAGGTTACAAGGAACATACGTTTGTCAGTTATCATTCCAATTTCAGTTTTATGACCTCTGTTCTGAAAATAGTGAAAACAAATCTTTATTTACAGATGCCCTTATGCACCACACACCTGCCTCATTCAAAACAGGCTAACATGCAGGGTATCTAATGATTTGAAAATTAACACTGTGAAAACCTATCCTGATCAGTGGAATGATGCCATAGTGATATCACAATAAGGCTCAGTGTTCCAATTGTCTTACCTAGCCAAACTTATAATCATCATTTATCTGCAATCATACAAATGACCCAGTAAGGTTGAAATTATTATTACATATTATTCCTTAAAGAGGAATTAAAACCTAAACGTTAAAAAGGTTTCCCTCACACTCCCCTTTTATCGTGGTGCATTGTGCTGGAACAAAAAACATAACTATAAATCATCAGCACATTTTGCCCTCCCACTTATACTACAATGCCGACATCTTGTGTCTCTCTCA
The DNA here is from genome assembly GCA_036172795.1 of Pelodytes ibericus. NCBI lineage: Eukaryota > Metazoa > Chordata > Amphibia > Anura > Pelodytidae > Pelodytes > Pelodytes ibericus. Next base: position 131,476,318 of record CM069860.1, on the reverse strand, counting down.
GTCTGCCTGCTCCCTCCTACTCAAGTGTCAGACTTAAATTACTTATTAAAGTACTTTACAATGCAAATTTTAAATTTTGCATTACTTAACATATGAAAAATTTACACTTAGATGAATTTGTGAAATTACAGCAGTTTTCAAGAAAGCAGGACTGCCCCACACTAGCTGAGCAAAAGTACATTTCTCCTTTTTTTTCTCTGCATCAATGAGAATAATGCCATTCATATGAATAAGATATCCTGTTTCCTATGTGTACAACCGCATGGTTACTTAGATTTCACACAATCTATTCTATGCCACCATTAGAGCAGTGCAGGAAGTGACTAAATGAAAAAAAAATGATACATGCTCAGTGTGGTAGTACCTGTAGGATACTGGGGGGCGGGGGGGGGGGAGCTTGAGTATAATATTTAAAATGTGATTTATGCAGAATGCCTGCATCAAATCACACTTGAAAAAAAACTTGTGCACTATTCAGCCAGTAGTCTTCCACTAGCAAAATAGTGAGAATGGGGGCTATGCAGTCTATTTTTAAAAAAGAAGCAATGCATTTTTTGTATTTTGATTCTTGTATACTTTTTTGGCTTTATTGGTGAAAGATGGAATTTGCAGGGAATTAAGAATGGTATAACAAACCTAAGACCAAAGTTGCAGAGTTGAAAACAGTCTACAATTCTACTTCAAATGCTGCTATTTTGGCCTTCATTTTACAATTCCCTGCAATTCCCTCTTTCATGAATAAATTACTATGTAACCATTACACTGGACTTGCAGCATGTTATATAATACCTAATCCTGTGACAAGCTTAGTGTACCAATATTCTTTTTTTTCCTACTTGCACTTAGTTGAGCTTGTTGACCTTTCTTTGTTTGGTTGCAGCTTCCTCCCCAGGAGCTAATTGGGAAGATTATTGGTTGGATCTCCTCCAAAACATGAAAGGACAACTACCTTATAGAGTCCTGTCTGCTTGTATAGCCCTATCAAGGGGCAGGCGTCTTGGGTCAGATCTTCCTTTATGTGACCCAAGATACTAAACAACATAAAGTTATACAAGCACAGAAGGCTCAATAAGTTACTTTATTTATATTCTTTCAGTAAAGCATTTCCATTTAAAATGCCTATATTTGATGCAATCTGTCATTTAACCCCTTAGTGACATAACTTTTTTGGCTTGTCCGACGCGTGGTGACGGGCTGTTTTAACATTTCTGAGGTGTTTGTGTTTTGCTGTAATTTATTTCTGCCTCATTTTGTGTACCCACACAAACTATATATAGTTTTTATCATCATAAGAAGGGCTTTCTGTTACTACCATTATTTTGATAATATCATATAATTTGAAATAAAATGAATAAGAAAATATGGCAAAAAATGATTTTTTTTATGACATTTATTTGAAAAATCGTATACTCATCTACAAGAGACAACAAAAATACACTGCTAAATAGTTTCTAATATATGTCCTGAGTTCTGAAATAGCCCATGTTTTATGTTTTTGTGCTTTTTGATTCATGTTTCAGTGCCAGAACTATAAGTAGTGCAAAGCTATTTCAAAAAAACTTTTTTTTCAAAATTAGCCACAGTGACATTCTAACACTGATATCTGTACTAAATCAATGAATGACCCCAAACATGTACATATTTTTGAAAACTGGACAACTCGGGGCATTTAACTAGCCATTTTACCACAAATCTTTGCCAAAATTTGCAACATTTTTTTTTTTAATTATTCATATAGATTGCAATTTATGTAAACATTACCTTAAAATGTGAAGGATTATTTGCAATTGACACCTCAATATATGTTTAGCTACAACTCCTGAGTACAGAGATACCACCCATGTATAGGTTGGTTAGGTTATTTGGTGGTTTAAAGGCCACATTTGAGAGGTGCGCTTTTTGGTTTTCCAACATTTTTGAAGCCAGAAAGTTTATTTTACCCCACAAAACCATACATTTTTGCAACCTAGACACCCTAGGGTATTTCAAATGGTAGTATTTTAAAACTTTCCATGCACTAATTCTACCACCAGCCTTTGTAAAATTTTAGGTTAGTAATTTTTTTTCTTCTTCTTTTTTTCTAAGTTTTCTCATTCTTTATTCAAAAACAACAATGTTACAATGACACATTGATTCAGAGAAAGACAGAGAGGAAGAAAAAAGAAGGAAGAAGAGAAATAGAGAAAAAACCTTAGCAGTCAATAAATACAAAGTTACAGCATTTACCAAATCCCTAACCTGTATTACCCCTGGCCCCCTCGACCTTCCCACTAAAGGGAAATTAGGGGGGAAAGAAAGAAAAAAAAATTAGGTAAACATTACCTTAAAATGTGAAGGGGTATTTCCAAATGACACCTCAATATATATTCAGCTACAACTCCTGAGTACAGAGATACCACCCATGTAAAGGTTGGTTAGGTTATTTGGGGGTTTAAAGGCCACATTTGAGAGGTGCGCTTTTTTGGTTTTCTGACATTTGGGACATTTTTGAAGCCAGAAAGTTTATTTTACGTCACAGAAGTCCCGGCGAGCGTGCCGGGCGGCAGCAGGGGAGGTCTGCGCTCATCGCGCAGACATCCTCTGCTGCCCCACTAGGCACCAGGGAGAATCGGGCAGCTGGGGGATGTCTGCACGATACGTGCAGATATCCTCCATGCTGCCCGACACGGCAGACTATTATGACGGACAGCTGTCCGTCATAATAGACTGCTGTGTCGGGCAGCATGGAGGATGTCTGCAAGTATGGTGCAGACATCCCCCGGCTGCCCCCACTAGCCACCAGGGATCAAGGTAAGGGGAAGGGAGGGAGGGGGGGCAGAGAGACAGGGGGAGGGAGGGGGGCAGAGAGACAGGGGGAGGGAGGGAGGGGGACAGAGAGACAGGGGGAGGGAGGGAGGGGGACAGAGAGACAGGGGGGACAGAGAGACAGGGGGGAGGGAGGGGGGCAGAGACAGAGTCAAGGGGAGGGAGGGGGTTAAGAGACAGAGACAAGGGGAGGGAAGGGGTTAAGAGACAGACAAGGGGAGGGAAGGGGTTAAGAGACAGAGACAAGGGGAGTGAGGGGGTTAAGAGACAGGCAAGGGGAGGGGGGAGAGAGAGAAAAATGGGGGCAAGGGAAAGAGAAAGGCAGCATTGGCACATAAAAAGAAATAAAAACTAGAAATACTAGTATTTTAACACTTTCCATGCACTAATTCTACCACCAGTCTTTGTAAAATTTTAGGTTAGTGATTTTTTAATGTTTTGCTTCCACATACATTGTACTTTGGGCATGAATTTACAGATCCTATTATGTGTCAGTGCCAAACAACACCTCAATTTGTGTTCAGCAACATCTTCTGACTTCAGGAATACCACGAATGCATAGGTTTGTTGGGTTGTTTAATGGCTAAAATGCCACATTTAGGGGGTGTGCATTTCAAACTTGGAATATTGACATGTAGTCAGCCTGCTCCCATCTTCCATTTGGGACACTTTTGAAGCCTGTCAAAGTATTTCACCCCATAAAACCATATATTTTGGAAAAAATAGACATCCTAGGGTATTTAAAATTGTGGTATTTTAACACTTTCCAAGTACTAATTCTACCACCAACCTATGTGAAAGGTTTGGAATGTCATTTTTTTCCCACACACATTTTAGTTCAGGCAGCAATTTTCAGATTCTGGTATATGCCACTGCCAACCAACACCCCAATATGTGTTCAGCAACATCTCCTGAGTACAGGGATACCACCCATGGATAGGTTTGTTTTGGGGCTAAAAGGCCACATTTAGGGGGTGCGCATTTCCAACTTGAAATTTTGACATGTAGTCATCCATTTGGAACATTTTTGAAGCCGTCCAATCTATTTTACCCCATCAAAATAGATATTTTTGGAAAATAGACATCCTAAGGTATTTCAAATGGTGGTATTTTAATACTGTAAATTTACTAATTATATCACCAGTCTTTGTCAAATTTTGTGGTAGTAATTTTTTTGGAGTTTTCTTTCCAGATACATTGTACTTCAGGCATGAATTCACAGATTCTGGTATATGTCACTGCCAAACAACACCCCAATATGTGTTCAGCAACATCTCCCGAGTACAGCGATACCATCCATGTATATGTTTGTTTGGGGGGTAAAAGGCAACATTTGTGAGGTGCGCATCTCAGTGTTACAACTTGGAATTTTGATATGTAGTCAACCTGCGTCCATATCCTAAATGGGATATATATCTTTGAAGCCAGCCAATATAATTTATAAAGACACGGATTTATGCATTATGCACTCTTTCCATTCATTCCCTCAGTAGCAAAATGTTAGAACATAGTAAAAAACAAGCATAAAAAACAACCAATCACAACTTACTACAAACTCTGCTCCTCCCCTATAAAAGGACCAACCTGCATCTCCTCCATTTTCTTTGCTGCTCCCTCGGCAGTTAAGTATTTTCAATTGACCTTATTTTCTGTATGTTACTTGTATTTTATCTGTTTTGTTTGTGTTTTTGGTCCTTTGGGGGCGGTTGTGTCCCCAGGACCTTCATTCTGTTACGCTATTTTTATCTCGGCATTTGCCGGTTACTCACAGGTAGGTTTCTCACTTTGTGGATGTTATTGACCCTCTTCAAGGTAAGTCACTTGTACCTGCGTTTTTTTCCCCTAGAATTGACTGAACCGGAGACAGTTTACTTTAATTTTCTACTGCGGCTGAAGCAGATGCCATTTTAGGGTCCGTTTCACGCCTTGGAGTTCTTACGACGTCCAGCAGTGCCTTTGCAGTGAGAATCGCGCATGGTGGACGGCTGACGGAAAACTGTTTCCCATTTTTCTCTCCAAACAGGTTTTCATTTTTCCTTAGCATTCTATCTCTGGTATTAAATCATTGCACTGTTTATATTTGCTGCATTTGGGCACTATAGATCAATATGGTTAGCTCTAAAGAAATAACTACTAGATCAAGGATTGAGGATACCCTGCATGCACCACCTACCCAGCCGTATACTGTTATGTCAGACAGGGTGATCAGATGCCTGATCTGTGTAACCCTAATGATTTCCACACACTATTTGTTAATATGGCCTCATTCCTTTCCTCAGCCCTGCGAGCTTCCCAGGTTCCTGATTATCAGCGTGAGGGGCCACAATGTGCATGATAACTAGTAGGTGAAGTTAGGGTCTCAACCCATTGAGTTTGCTTTCATTTAAACAGTGCTTAGCACAGTTTTTAAGAGGTAAAACCACATCAGGCAGACTGATCAGACTGGTATGTAATGCTAGGGAGAGCCAAACTAGGTGTATTGTAATACTAGAAAAAAAGAAGTCAATCATGAAATTAACTAATGGCATCCCGTGGTTTAAAGACCAGTTTTCATGGAGCAATAAAATCAAAAGTACACTAGTCACATGAGATTTACACACATATGTAACATATAGTATATTTAATAAAGTAGCAAAAATGTGTTCAAAGGCCAGTGTCATCAAACAACCAACAAATGCTGACCAAGCTAGCTATAGCACATTGCACATAAATGACAATAAAGATAAACAAGATGTCACAAAGATATCTACCTGTCACTACCAATGAGTTTACCCCATCGCCATGGAAACAACGTTTGCGTCTCCACATTACATGGCTGCATCTTTGCGCAGTCACAGTCTAATCCCCATTGATAATTCCCATGCACATGAACGTTGAGCATTGCCTCTGCAGCATAAACGTCATATTTTGTAGGTCTGGTCTCCATCTACCATGATGTGTCATGGAGTACTTGTCATGTAATGGGAGTGCATGGGATCTCTGCACCCTTGGGGAAATACCGTATTTACTTGAATCTAATGTGCATCTTTTTTCACAAAATTGTGTCTCCAATATTTGAATGCGCATTAGATTCGATTTCGCATTAGATTCGCATATGTTTTCTGTTGCAACTCAAACCCAAAAAACTAAATTTTGCTGTTATCAAAAAGGAAAGCACAACGCAATAAAGACAAACTGCGCATGTGCACTACCATCTCTTACTTATAGAAATGTGTTTATTTTATTTATCTAACATTTCATTTATAATTTCTACTTTGTCTTTTTTTTCTTTATTATTGCCTTTCTCGTCTGCCTTATTATGTTCTGGTATTTTCATTAAGGACTTTGTTTTCTTTCTCAGACGGTAATACATGACCCTGTATGAGGAATAAAGCACAAGCAAAATATTTTAATTGCCTTTTTATCCCCCAAATTCAAATGCATTTCAGTGAGTGTACTGTTTTCAGGTCAAATTTGTGGCAAATAAGTTAAATAAAGCTTTTCTAATGGCTGAATACATTGTAATATTGCTGTGTATTGCATGTTTAAACGTTGCAGGAATAAAGTATTAAAGGAGCACTCTGATTACCTACTATTTTGCTTGTTACTTTTTTGAATGCCTACAGAGGAAAAATATAACTACTGCTCTGCTGAGAAATCGCTCATGTTATTTTAATTGGTTGTATAGCTCTATCAGGGGGCTGACATCTTGGGTCAGATGAGTGGGGACCTGAAACAATAATTCTGTCGGAGGGGAAGGGGGGACCTAGAAAATTTGTTCAGTTAGGGGCCCTGAATTTTCTGGTGGCGCCCCTGCTTCCAAGTGTCCTTATCATCCAATGCCCTAAATATAATCAGGGATAAACACTGCTCTTGGTGGACATTTACTGGACTTTGTGTCAGACAATTTAATGATGTAATATGGACATTCACACACTTTGCCTATACCTTAAAATAAAGATAAATAAAACCAAATTTCACTGATTTAGACACTTGTCATTTGTACTCAATATTGGATATGCACCACATATGAACCTCTGCTTTAACTAATCAATTTGAAAAAAGCTTACCCTAGAATAACTCCTGTTACAGAGCCTGCGCACAGCAATATATTACAGAATACCATGACGAATATTAAGGGTTTTAGTTCACGTTCATCCTTCAATTTCTGGAGTATTTCTGCATAAAAAATGACCTGGGGATCAAAGTCTTTACATCCTTGTTCTTCTTGTGTTCTTTCCTCTATTTCTGTTTCTTCCTTGTTTGTTTTCATTGTCTCTAAACTAACTAATTCATTCTCCTCATCTTCATCCTTTCCGTCTGATCCAGTGACCTTTGGAGTGTCAGTTCCACTTTTATTGTCTTCAGTCTTTTCTTGGGCCATGCTTTCTGCAACTGTGACTGCTGTGGGCACAAAACATGTTTAACACTGAGAAAACGTAGGGCCACTACATACAAACAAAATCCAATGTGTGTAGGGTTGCCACTTTTTCATCAAAACAATGGTACTCTCCATAGCGGGAAAATACCGGCCAGGTGGCAATCCTAAATGTGTGTGGAATTCTCACCTTCTATGCACCGTGGGTTTTTTAAGTGTCTCTTGCAGAAATGACATGGTATCAAACATACCTTACAGCATCCAATAATTCCTAGCATACTGCCTGCATGTTAGGCATTGTAGGATACAGTTGTACTATTCTGAATCGGGGGGATCTGTGCTAATTTGTTTTGACAGTCATCTCAGATATTTAAAGGGACAGTCTAGTCCCCAAACTCACTTTGGTGCAAGATGAAGATTACTGCTTGTATAGTGGACAGGCTGTTTTTCAATGTGATTTGATGCAGGCTTTCTGTATAGATCACATGTTTAATATTTCACTCAAGCCCTGTCCAGTGATTACTCTTCATGTTTACTGCAGGTGCAGCAGCACTGATTGTATAGACCCTGAGGATATAAACTTTTGTTTCATATAGTCACTTCCTGTGCTCCTCAAATTGATTATATTGTCAAACATACTTTGAAAGCACATTAATAGTTATGCATTTTAATGAAAATGCATAACTAAGACTAGTTAGTTGAAAAAAGGTTCCCTAAACTGGCCTAGAACTTGATGGTGTTGCATGTTGCAATGTGCATCATCTAGCTTCTCCACACTCTCTTGAATATATGTGAATGCCCTAAGATTAAATTTGCAAGAATTCACCTAGGGGCAATTTTTGGACTTTATGACAGTTGGCTGTTGTGTGAGACTGTTGTGTCACCTAAGCATTGTTTATACATTGTTTATACAGAATGCACTGATTAAAAAACTGACCAAAAATAATCTATAGAGTTAATGATCCATAGATCTTAAATTATAGGAGTAAAATATACTCTAAATGTATTTATGGCATAACATGCGGGTTGATATGTATATTAACTACTTTCAAACAAAAATATGTAATTTGCATATCAAGCCTTTCATGAACAGGAGACAGTATAGACATGTTAAATACACATTTTCTAAACATTATTTAATTTGCTTGTAATTCACATTCATAGTACATAAAATGAGTCCCTTTAAGCTCTATGTTTGACAATACTCACCTGAACTCTCATCTTCTCCCAGGACATGGATCTTGATTACTGGGATTGGAGTTTGCCGAACCCCATTAACACTAAGCCGAACCTCATAGGTGCCACTGTCATTCATGTAGGTGGGGTTTATGACAAGAGAGCAATTTCCTTCAGGAACAAGGGACACGAAAAGCTGAGCTCTGTTATTTGGGTCCTTCAATGGTTCCAAAACGGTGTCATATAAACGGAGGATTGGTTTATATGTATCTGTTTTTTCCCGGGTCATCCCCCATTCCAACAGTATCTCATTACTCTGAAGGACTTGGTCTGTGTAGAAGCGGCAGGGGATAAGTAGTCGCGAAGATGAATGAACATCCATTTCATCTGTCGACAGACTGAGATTTCTGATCAGCAGAGCTGGAAGATATTTTTTTAAAAGTTTTTCCCTCTGAAACAACTCAATTAATCAAGACATAACTTAAAATAAACTTGACAACTGACCAGATTACATTTACTCTGAATTTATTTTTCTAAGAACACCAGCCAATCGTGAGTGGTATCCTTAACTAACAAATTGTTTACGTGTTTTATTATTAGTATTATTATAAAGCAGGTTTTTATATATTTAGCTGTATTTCAGGGATTGGTTTGATTCAGCTATTATTTGCCCGATCCAAATGCAATTCAGAGCAAATCTTTCTATATTGTATAGAGCCTATATTTTTATATATAATTATCTTAATTTAATTTGTATACATGCGTATGTTTGTGTGAATACTTGTGTTTGGCCTATGACCCATACCGCGGCTCCTAAATTTCAATCAAATTTGTGTAGCCTTGCATTTGTTCACCACTCCATTAAAAGAAAAGCCAGTACATAAATAAATATCTTCATCGCTACTAAAAACACTAAAATGTGGTTATAACTACAGGTCACATGTTGGTAAAAGCTGCACAAGGATTTATGGGATAATTAGCCATCTCATGGTAATTGATACTGTAAAAGGACCCCTCATAAATGATCACAGAATGTGTAGACAACAACATCATAGACCTGATCATTACCAGGATCAGGTCCTGATATTTAATTTCAGTCTTTCCCTGCCCTATGGATGGGAGGAATCGTTTCTTGCCTTCTGTGTAATCAAAAGGACTCCCTACAAATGCCAATAGGAAATCTAATTTGCAATAACTTAATTTATGTCTAAAGTAACAGAATGGACTTTATTCAGGAACAGCTTGCAAATGCCTTACTAACATTAGTAGAAAATGTGTGCAATTGTAAATCTTGACTTACCGGATGTGAGATGGAAGCACAAAAAGAAAAATCCAGAGGTTACAAGGAACATACTTTTGTCAGTTATCATTCCAATTTCAGTTTTATGACCTCTGTTCTGAAAATAGTGAAAACAAATCTTTATTTACAGATGCCCTTATGCACCACACACCTGCCTCATTCAAAACAGGCTAACATGCAGGGTATCTAATGATTTGAAAATGAACACTGTGAAAACCAATCCTGAGTCATCAGTGGAATGATGCCATAGTGATATCACAATAAGGCTCAGTGTTCCAATTGTCTTACCTAGCCTAACTTATAATCATCATTTATCTGCAATCATACAAATGACCCAGTAAGGTTGAAATTATTATTACATATTATTCCTTAAAGAGGAATTAAAACCTAAACGTTAAAAAGGTTTCCCTCACACTCCCCTTTTATCGTGGTGCAATGTGCTGGAACAAAAAACATAACTATAAATCATCAGCACATTTTGCGCTCCCACTTATACTACAATGCCGACATCTTGTATCTCTCTCACTCTGCCTGCTCCCTCCTACTCAAGTGTCAGACTTAAATTACTTATTAAAGTACTTTACAATGCAAATTTTACATTTTGCATTGCTTAACATATGAAAAATTTACACTTAGATGAATTTGTGAAATTACAGAAGTTTTCAAGAAAGCAGGACTGCCTCACACTAGCTGAGCAAAAGAACATTTCTCCTTTTTTTTCTCTGCATCAATGAGAATAAAACCATTCAAATGAATAAGATATCCTGTTTCCTATGTGTACAACCACATGGTTACTTAGATTCCACACAATCTATTCTATGTCACCATTTGAGCAGTGCAGGAAGTGACTAAATGAAACAAAACTGATACATGCTCAGTGTGGTAGTACCTGTAGGATACTGGGGGGCGGGGCTTGAGTATAATATTTAAAATGTGATTTATGCAGAATGCCTGCATTTAAATGAGAAGCAATGCATTTTTTGTATTTTGATTCTTGTATACTTTATAGGCTTTATTCGTGAAAGATGGAATTTGCAGGGAATTAAGAATGGTATAACAACCTAAGACCAAAGTTGCAGAGTTGAAAACAGTCTGTAATTCAATTCTACTTCAAATGCTGCTATTTTGGCCTTCATTTTACAATTCCCTGCAATTCCCTCTTTCATGAATAAATTACTATGTAACCATTACACTGGACTTGCAGCATGTTATATAATACCTAATCCTGTGACAAGCTTAGTGTACCAATATTCTTTTTTTTCCTACTTGCACTTAGTTAAACTTGTTGACCTTTCTTTGTTTGGTTGCAGCTTCCTCCCCAGTAGCTAATTGGGAAGATTATTGGTTGGATCTCCTCCAAAACATGAAAGGACAACTACCTTATAGAGTCCTGTCTGCTTGTATAGCCCTATCAAGGGGCAGGCGTCTTGGGTCAGATCTTCCTTTATGTGACCCAAGTTACTAAACAACAGAAAGTTATAAAAGCACAGAAGGCTCAATAAGTTACTTTATTTATGTTCTTTAATTAAAGCATTTCCATTTAAAATGCCTGAATTTGATGCAATCTGTCATTTAACCCCTTAGTGACATGACTTTTTTGACTTGTCCGACGCGTCTGAGGTGTTTGTGTTTTGCTGTAATTTATTTCTCATTTATTTGTCTCATTTTGTGTACCCACACAAACTATATATAGTTTTTATCATCATAAGAAGGGCTTTCTGTTACTACCATTATTTTGATAATATCATATAATTTGAAATAAAATTAATAAGAAAATATTGCAAAAAAAGATTTTTTTATGACAATTTTTTGAAAAATAGTATACTCATCTACAAGAGACAACAAAAATACACTGCTAAATAGTTTTTAATATATCAAATCATATCAAAAATATCAATCAAAAAATGAAATTACAATGTGGGCCGAATCTACTTCCGTCAGTGCTGCTGAGGCTGAGTGCGCCTGCTACTGCACGACCCATTGCCTACTTAATCAATGCATCCCTGTCCTCCGGTTATGTCCCCAAAGCCTGGAAAAAAGCCAGAGTTATCCCCATTCACAAAAATGGGGATGTAAACTTAGTGTCAAACTACAGGCCTATTTCACTGCTACCCATACTTTCTAAAATCCTGGAAAAATGTGCCCATGATCAACTGTGCAAGTTTTATCAACGCTCCAACTATCTAACCTCACTTCAATCTGGGTTTAGGTCAAATCACTCCACGATAACTGCCCTCTTAAAGATGAGCAATGACATTCAGAGTGGTATGGAGAAGGTGAAATCACAGGTGCAGTTTTCCTAGACTTTGCAAAGGCGATTGACACGGTTGATCATGAGCTTCTGCTAAACAAGCTAAGTTGTTCCGGTGTAAATGAGAGGTCGCTCTGCTGGTTTCGTTCATACTTGTCTGATAGAACACAATATGTGTCCATGGCTGATACTGCCTCCTTCCCGTTGCCAATCAAGTGTGGAGTGCCTCAAGGATCCGTTCTTGGACCTCTGCTATTCTCGCTATTTATAAATGATCTACCCTCGGTGTGTGACCTGGCTCATGTGCATATGTATGCTGATGATACGGTCATTTATACTTGCGGTACTCAACTATCGCAAGAGGAGTCCGTGCTACAGGATCAGTTTTCTAAAGTGGTAAATTGGATAGCTAACAACAAATTATTCCTCAATGATGAAAAAACTGTGACCATGTTGTTTGGGACAAATGCCAAACTACTTAAATTAAACAATCCTCAATTAACCATCAAGACCAAAACCAGTTATAACCTGACCCAGGTAAACTCATATAAGTATCTTGGCATGTGGCTAGATCCAAACCTATCTTTTGGTCTCCATATTGATAAGCTTGTGTCAAAGCTATATCCTAGGATCGGCTTTCTATATAGAAACAAATCTAACCTAGATTCCACGGTAAGGAAACGTATTGTGCAGCAAATGTTTTTTTTTTTGTTTTAATCTTTTTTTATTTTGTAGAAATAGCATTGACACCATGACACATTGGAATAAGAAGAACAGAGAAAAAATAGAAAGAAGGATATTCAAAAGATAAAAAAAATAGAGAAAAAAACAGGCAGCAGAACCTAGACGGTATATACTTATCCAGTGACAATATTCACTAAATCGTACTCCATGATACACATCCTATATTCCTTTATTCTCCCCTTGCCCCTCAGCTCTTCTTATTAACGAAAGAGAAAAGAAAACAAAAAAAACAAAACAAAACAACAACATAGTAAAGGCAATTTTTAGTCATCCAAAATGGAAAGCGCGGGCAAGAGGCACTTGGCAGTGTGTATTGACCAGCTCTGTTCAATTTAGTCCATGTGTCGCATTCATACTAAGGTAAAGATAGAAAGAAGAAAGAGAGAGCTCCCATGGGGACACCAGGGGCGCGGGGCCATCCCATCGGGTCAGGGGAAGAAAGAAAAGGGAATGGGTGGCAAAAAGCGTAGATCAGAGTTTCTAGGGGGTTTGGTCGATTGCTTCACTAGTGGTTAACCACAGCCCCTGAATTTCCTCAAAGAGATCGTTGTAAGGGTTGGATACGGAGGAACCTTTTTCCATGGAGAGTTGGTAGTCCAACTGGACCCTTATTTCTTGCAAGGAAGGGGTGGTTTTATGATTCCAATTCCTAGCTAAACATAGTTTTATGGACATAAAAAAGTGAATAATTAGGAATCTAATAGCTTTTTTGCAATTGGGGATCCCGATATGGAACAGAAATGTTTGTGCTTTAAGCTCCTCCATAGAAGGGATTAGAAGGGTGAGGAGTGAGTTTATATTTTTTTTTATTGTCTTTAAATTTGGGCATGTCCACCACATATGAAGCAAGGAGCCTTCCTCGATTTCACATCTCCAACATGTTTTCTGGTTTTCAGGGGAGAATTTGTTCATTTTAATTAGAGTTATGTACCATCTCAAACAGATTTTATGGAATGTATCTTGTAAGGATAAATTATGAACTGACTTCTTGAGTTGTTCGAAGGATTTTGTCCAATCCTGGAGACTGGCTGAGAACCCAATATCTTGCTCCCATTTAAGCCACGAAGGGTCCTTTCCCAGTGGAAGGGTGTTATCTAAAAATTTGGAAATTTTACTTATGTGTTTTTTACCCTCTGACAATTGGGTGAAAGCGTCAATTTCGGGACTTATAATTATGTTTATAGAGTTGAGAAGATTTCTTATTCTTAGATAGGTGAATTTTTCTCCTAGGGGTAAGTTATATCTGGTTTGAATTTCTTGGAAAGAGAATATTGACTCGGATGAGTGGATTTGGGACAGAGTCGAAATTCCGTTTCTCCTCCACATTTTGAAGTCTATGTTTTCAATATAAAAACCTAGTGTGTCTAAGGGTGCTGAATGAGGCAATCCATTTGGAGTTTTAATCAGAGATTTTAATTTCTTAAGGGAGGTTGCTATATTTAGAACAATACTGTTTGGGAATTTTGCAGCGGTGATACTGTGGTTGTCAATATATAAAATATGAGAGGGGTTCAATTTTCCACAGGAAAACTTTTCCATGCGATACCAGTCTGTTTCCCAAGAGGAGTTTTTGTTCCATTTTAGGAAATGTGATAACATCGTTATTTGATATATCCTCTCAATGTTGGGAAAGGAGAGACCCCCATATTTCCTTTTACGTGTCATGGAGTTAAAGGATATTCTCGGTTTTCTGCTGTTCCACACAAAATCTGATATCGCGGTTTTGAATTGGGTCAAGTATTTCTTGGGAACATGTAGGGGAATAGATCTAAATAGATATAACAGTTTCGGGATTAAGTATGCATTAATTGTATTGATTCTACCTAACCATGAGATCTCCAATCTCTTCCATTTTTCCAGTTTGTTCTTAAAATAGGCTAACATAGGTAGATAGTTGGCTTCGATAAGGAGGTCGGGATTTGTCTTTAGTTTAATTCCAAGATAATCTATTTCATTATTTAAGGATTTCCAACCATATTTTTGATGTAATATTTCAAGTGTCTTATTATCTAGATTGGCTGTTATTATCTGGGTTTTTTTAAGATTTCATTTATAATTTGAGAAATGACTATACGTGTTGATCACCTTCAGAGCTGCTGCGGCTGATAATATTGGGTCTTGAAAGGTAAGAAGGATGTCGTCTGCAAAAAGGGAGATCTTCATATTTCGGTCTACCAAACTAATCCCATGAATTTCTGAATTTTGCCTAATAAGAGCTGCTAAGGGTTCTATTGATAGTAGATAAAGGAGGGGGGATAAGGGGCAGCCTTGTCTGGTGCCATTTCTAATATTGAACCATGAAGAATCTAAGTTAGCACCCATTACTTTTGCTTGAGGGGTTGTGTAAAGGGACATTGTGTTTATTTTAAAGGCACCTTCAATACCAAAAACCTCCAAAACTTGTTCCAGGTAGGTCCAGCTCACCCTGTCAAAGGCTTTTTCCGCGTCAAGAGCTATAATGATTGAGGGCATATTTCTATCTCTAATATTATAGAGAATATTGATGATTTTACGGATGTTGTCCGCTGAATCTCTACCTTCAATAAATCCAGTCTGGTCTAGATGAATTAACTTATGAATTATTGTTTTCAGACGATCTGCTAACATTTTTTGAGAAGATTTTCATATCAATATTTATCAGAGATATTGGACGGTAGTTTGACAGGGTGGCTGGATCCTTACCAGGCTTAAGTATAGGGGATATAGTAGCCTGTAACATTTCAGTAGGGAATACTTTACCTATGGATATCTCCCTATAGGATCTTAATAATATCGGGGAAATAATTGAGGAGAAGGTTTGGTAGAACCTAGCTGTATAGCCGTCTGGGCCTGGCGCCTTATCCTGTTTAAGATTTACAATAATTTGTTGGATTTCTTCCAGTCTAATAGGGGCATTTAGCCTTTCTAGATCTTCCGTAGGAACTCTGGGGAGATTTAGAGTTTGTAGAAAGGCGGCAGTATCAGTCTTAGATTTATCACTATTTTGTAGGGTG
Source organism: Pelodytes ibericus (assembly GCA_036172795.1). Lineage (NCBI taxonomy): Eukaryota > Metazoa > Chordata > Amphibia > Anura > Pelodytidae > Pelodytes > Pelodytes ibericus. The sequence continues at coordinate 131,460,692 of CM069860.1, read as the reverse complement.
TATAGTGAACTATAATAGTCTTTGAAGGCCTCTGAGATGTCTTTAGGGGATATCATTGTCTGTGCTCCAATAGTGATCTTTTTAATCCGTGCTTGTGTATTTTGATCTTTTAATTTATTAGTTAGTAGTTTATTAACTTTATTTGCTCCAGAATACCATTTCTGTTTTAAACGGTTCAGTACATATTTAGTTCTGTTGTCTAATCCGGTTTTAATAAGTTTTTGTATTCTATTTATATTGAGTGCTTCCTCCTGGTTAGGGGTAGTTTTGTTAGACCTTTCTGCCTTAGCTAACTCTATGTATAAATCGGCTAGGGGTTTCTCATATTTTATTTTTTTTTCGCTACCTAATTTAATTAAGAGGCCTCTTGTGAAGCATTTAAGAGTACACCATAATGACAGATCAGAGACTTCCCCATTATCATTGTGTTTAAGAAAGGAGATAATTTGTGTTGTTAAATTTTTAATATCGGAATCTCTACTAATTAATGATTCATTTAGTCTCCATCGGTTTCTAAATCGATAATCGGGATTGTTTTGGATTGAAAAAAATAATGGAGCATGGTCGGACCATGAAATAGGACCTATAGTGGAGGCAGAAAAATGTTCCAGGTCACGGGCTCTAGAGAGGATCATATCGATCTTTGAGTAGGATCCGTGTACCTTAGAAAAAAAGGTGAAGTCACGATCCAAGGGGTGTTGCATTCTCCAAATGTCATACAGTGAATTGCTATGTAGAAATTTTGAGAAGGCCAAAGCAGTTGACTTAATTGAAGAGGCAACAGATGTACCTGAAGGCTGACTCTTATCAAGTTTAGTATCAATCACACAATTCATATCGCCAGCGCAGATCAGAATGCCTTTAGAAATCTGCTCAACTCTATTGTAAAGTTTGCGAAAAAATCGCATTTGAGATTGGTTTGGAGCATAAATATTCACCAGGGTGTATGTGATATCGTTTATCATACAAATCAGAATTATATATCTACCACTAGGATCACACTCTTCATGTATTGGTTCAAATTTAAGTTTGTTGGATAAATGTATGGCTACTCCTCTCTTTTTCTTCCCTCCCTGAATATTAGCCCTAGAAATCATCAAATATTTTGTAAAGTTCCAAAGAGGTTTAGCAGAATTTGGCCAATGTGTTTCCTGAATGTAGGCCACATCAATATTATGTCGAGTTAGAGTATCATAAAGATTACCTCTTTTTTGGGGAGAGTTGAGACCCTGTACATTTAAGGATAAAAATCTAAGGGACATTCTGATCAAAAAAGGACCCATCACGCCGACCCCCAGCACGCCGCACAACTACGCAGGGGCCCACTGCCCGTGGCGCCCAAACATAGGAGCATAAGGAAAGAAGGAGAAAAGAAGAAGAGAAAGAAAGAAGGAAAGAAAAAAAAGTACTAAAATGTACATACATACCAGTTGGATCACATTCATACTGAATTGAGGAGACAAAGAAAAAGATCCTCAAAGCTGCTCTGCTGGTATTGCAGAGACCGTGTTGTGTTGGCTGGCGGCGAGAGACCTGGAGTTAAATATTAATTGATTTAATTGATTTAAGAGGGGGGGCAGAGAGAGAAAAAAAAAAACAGCAAAAAAGCGTACGAACAAGAACGAAAAAACTATTTAAGCTAAACCGTAGTCATTAGTTAAAGGAGAGAAGAGCAGAGGGGCAAGGTGAACATTGACTAAAGTTGTATATCAACAAAAATATTCGTTTACACTTCTTTCATAATGCAAGTAATAAACAAAAATAAAGACCCAAAATCAAATTTTGGCTGGAGAGAAAGAGAAAAAAAAAGAAAAGAAAAGGGGAATCCCCTTTGTCTAAAATTATTTAGTATCAAACGGTGTCCACTTGTACTTTCATCCCAAATAGGTAATGCATCAGAACCAACATATATTTATATTCCATATACATAACAAAAGTATAAAAAAAAAAAAAAGGATTCTCTCTAGCCAAAAGTTTCTATGACATCAAACAGTGTCCATTTGGACTTTCTTTCTAAACAAGTAATACAACAAAACCAAAATACATTTACATTCCATATGTATATTAAAGGGAGAGAGAGAGGGAGGAGAAGAATAAAGATAAATAAAAATTTCTCTTTAGCTAGAGTCTTATAGCATCAAACGGTATCAGTTTGGACTTTCTTTCTAAACAAATAGTGCACCAAAACCAAAGTAAATTTACATTCCATATACATAATAAGAAGAAAGAAAGAGAGGGAGAAAAGAAAAAAAAAAAAAAAAAAAAAAGGATTCTCTTTTGCTAAAATTCTATAGCATCAAACGGTGGCCGCTTGGACTTTCCTTCCAAGCAAATAATGCCTAAAAACCAAAATAAATTTACATTCCATATACATAATAGGAAAAGAAAAAGAGAAAGAAAGAAAAAGAAAAAAAAAAGAAAAAAGAAAGAGGAATTTTGGATTAGATGGAGTGTATAGTGAAAAAAAAAATGCAAAGGGGATAATAGTAAAAAAATAGATATTGTGTAAGTAAAAGGGTACATATCAGTAGAAGTGAAATTGTGAACGTATATATAGATGTAGTGTCTGTGTAAGGAAAGAGTGAATGGATAAGAGATAATGAAGGAGGTAGTTCGCATGGATAAAGGTGAGTGATAATGCTTATGACTTGAGAGGATAAGTGATGGGGATATTACATATATAAGAAGTGAGAAGAAGAAAAGAAAAAAAAAAAAAGGGATGAAAAATAAACAAGGTTCTGGATTGGATGGAATGTGACGTGCAGAGAAATGTGGAGGAATAATAGGGGAGTAAGTATTGTGTGAGTAACAGGGTAAGTATCAATGAAAGTGGGATTGTGGGCATATGTATAAATGCATCGTCTGAATAGGACAAAATTAAGTGGATAGAGATTATTATGTGAGGTAATACATATAGTTAAACGTGAGTGAATAAGACTTATAGATTAAGAAAATGTATATTGAAAATATATTGCATATAGTGGGGGGGGAGGGAGAAAAAAAAAAAAAAGGGGAAGGAAAAAAAGGAAATCTTTCACATCCTCTTTCTATATAGAAACAAATCTAACCTAGATTCCACGGTAAGGAAACGTATTGTGCAGCAAATGTTAATGCCGATCTTAGATTATGGAGATGTTGTGTATGATTCTGCCCCGCAGACCCATCTCGATAAACTCGACACTATGTACAATACATTGTGTCGTATTGCGCTACAGTGTGATTATAACACGCATCACTGTAAAAGGTTAAAAGAGTTAAATTGGCTGACGCTTGCCTCCAGGCGTACTCTCCCCCTAGCTTGCTTAGTGCATAACCACTTCTCTGGAACGCTCCCCCCCTACCTGAGCGGCATGCTCACTCTTACTCCCTGCACATCCCACAATCTCAGATCCTGCACCAACCCTTCACAAGCGATTCCCCACTTCAAAAAGGAAGCAAGCCGAGGTGCGTTTTCTTTCAGAGCTCCTCATATGTGGAACAGCCTTCCCGTTTCTGCTAAATCATCATCTACTCTAAGATCCCTGAAAATAAGTATCTCCCTTATCCTCAAAACAAATTGTACCTGTTATTAGTTTACAAACTCTTTCGTATACTGTACATGTTGTTCCTTTTTTGTATCAATAATGATTTACCCTGTGTGTTCTCCTTCCAACTTGTTTAATATATGTATGTATTTATTTTTGAATCTACTGTTAAATGTGTAACTCTGTGTAACTCCATTCTGGACTGGGTATCCAGGACATACTTGAAAACGAGAGAAATCTCAATGTATTCTTCCTGGTAAAACACTTTCTAAATAAATAAAAAATGTCTGAAATAGCCCATGTTTTATGTTTTTGTGCTTTTTGATTCATGTTACAGCGTCAGAACTAGTAGTGCAAAGCTATTTCAAAATCTTTTTTTTTTTTTCAAAATTAGCCACAGTGACATTGTAACACTGATATCTGTACTAAATCAATGAATGACCCCCAACATGTACATATTTTTGAAAACTAGACAACTCAGGGCATTTAACTAGCCATTTTTACCACAAATCTTTGCCAAAGTTTGCAACAAAAAGTTGTTGTTTTTTTAATTATTCATATAGATTGCAATTTACGTAAACGTTACCTTAAAATGTGAAGGGGTATTTCCAAATGACACCTCAATATATGTTCAGCTACAACTCCTGAGTACAGAGATACCACCCATGCAGGGCCGGACTGGGAACAAAAACCAGCCCTGGAAATATTTGTATACCAGCCCCATAGCATTGCGTCAGTAGATTATTGTTTAGAAAAGGGAAAAACATGCATTTTTAAGCACATTTGAAGTTATAGATAAGACTGATATATACACCTGCACAGGACAATATATAGCCCCCAGTATGTACACAAGGTTACATGTATTGCCCTGTAAAGAGGTATATATCAGTGCATGAGCTATAACCTTGCTTACATGCTGCTGTGTAAATATAGACTTATCTCAGCATCCAAATTGCACTGACATGGTGTGCCCCAGCACCCAGGACTTGCCCCAGCACCCAGATTGAACTCACAGCACTTGCCCCAGCATCCAGAATTTGACCCAGCACTAATAGTGCCCTCACAGGACTTGCCCTAGCATCCAGGAGGAATTACCCTAGCACGCAGATGGACACCCAATCAATGGTGCATGCAGGAAAGAAAAGGTGCCAGATATGACATATTGTGCCACCAGTGGCTGATCCTACCCTCATCAACAAATACAGTGTCTCACACACATACACAGTCACATACACAACAGAGCTACAAAATCAATAGAGCTGTCAAGAGCGAGTCCCCTGTAGTTTTTATTGCCGGGAAGCACTGCGATATACCCATTTATTACACTCTGCCGCTCTCACACACACCTGCACTCTGCAGCTCACTCACACACACACATACACTGCCACACACATACATTGCCACACACATACACTCACTCATGCATTGCCACTCACTCTCAGTCCCATGTTTACACTCTGATATTCACTCATGTACAGGGGCGTCACTAGGGTTGGTGTCACCCTGTGTGGAAACTCATGGTGTCACCCCCCTGGATTTCCTCCAATACAATGCCAAACAGATTCCTTAGTAATGCCAGTTAGATGGCCTATTAACTTTGCCACACACAGGAGCCCCATACATTATGCCACACCAGAGCCCCATAAATTATGCCACACCAGAGCCCCATAAATTATGCCTCACAAAAGAGTCCCTTAATTATGCCACACATGGGGCCCAATAAATATGCCACCACAAGCGCCCCATAATTATGCAACACACATAAATCATCATCTACTCTAAGATCCCTGAAAATAAGTATCTCCCTTATCCTCAAAACAAATTGTACCTGTTATTAGTAAATATAGACTTATCTCAGCATCCAAATTGCACTGACATGGTGTGCCCCAGCACCCAGGACTTGCCCCAGCACCCAGATTGAACTCACAGCACTTGCCCCAGCATCCAGAATTTGACCCAGCACTAATAGTGCCCTCACAGGACTTGCCCTAGCATCCAGGAGGAATTACCCTAGCACGCAGATGGACACCCAATCAATGGTGCATGCAGGAAAGAAAAGGTGCCAGATATGACATATTGTGCCACCAGTGGCTGATCCTACCCTCAACAACAAATACAGTGTCTCACACACATACACAGTCACATACACAACAGAGCTACAAAATCAATAGAGCTGTCAAGAGCGAGTCCCATGTAGTTTTTATTGCCGGGAAGCACTGCGATATACCCATTTATTACACTCTGCCGCTCTCACACACACCTGCACTCTGCAGCTCACTCACACACACACATACACTGCCACACACATACATTGCCACACACATACACTCACTCATGCATTGCCACTCACTCTCAGTCCCATGTTTACACTCTGATATTCACTCATGTACAGGGGCGTCACTAGGGTTGGTGTCACCCTGTGTGGAAACTCATGGTGTCACCCCCCTGGATTTCCTCCAATACAATGCCAAACAGATTCCTTAGTAATGCCAGTTAGATGGCCTATTAACTTTGCCACACACAGGAGCCCCATACATTATGCCACACCAGAGCCCCATAAATTATGCCACACCAGAGCCCCATAAATTATGCCTCACAAAAGAGTCCCTTAATTATGCCACACATGGGGCCCAATAAATATGCCACCACAAGCGCCCCATAATTATGCAACACACATAAATCATCATCTACTCTAAGATCCCTGAAAATAAGTATCTCCCTTATCCTCAAAACAAATTGTACCTGTTATTAGTTTACAAACTCTTTCGTATACTGTACATGTTGTTCCTTTTTTGTATCAATAATGATTTACCCTGTGTGTTCTCCTTCCAACTTGTTTAATATATGTATGTATTTATTTTTGAATCTACTGTTAAATGTGTAACTCTGTGTAACTCCATTCTGGACTGGGTATCCAGGACATACTTGAAAACGAGAGAAATCTCAATGTATTCTTCCTGGTAAAACACTTTCTAAATAAATAAAAAATGTCTGAAATAGCCCATGTTTTATGTTTTTGTGCTTTTTGATTCATGTTACAGCGTCAGAACTAGTAGTGCAAAGCTATTTCAAAATCTTTTTTTTTTTTCAAAATTAGCCACAGTGACATTGTAACACAATGATATCTGTACTAAATCAATGAATGACCCCCAACATGTACATATTTTTGAAAACTAGACAACTCAGGGCATTTAACTAGCCATTTTTACCACAAATCTTTGCCAAAGTTTGCAACAAAAAGTTGTTGTTTTTTTAATTATTCATATAGATTGCAATTTAGGTAAACATTACCTTAAAATGTGAAGGGGTATTTCCAAATGACACCTCAATATATGTTCAGCTACAACTCCTGAGTACAGAGATACCACCCATGCAGGGCCGGACTGGGAACAAAAACCAGCCCTGGAAATATTTGTATACCAGCCCCATAGCATTGCGTCAGTAGATTATTGTTTAGAAAAGGGATAAACATGCATTTTTAAGCACATTTGAAGTTATAGATAAGACTGATATATACACCTGCACAGGACAATATATAGCCCCCAGTATGTACACAAGGTTACATGTATTGCCCTGTAAAGAGGTATATATCAGTGCATGAGCTATAACCTTGCTTACATGCTGCTGTGTAAATATAGACTTATCTCAGCATCCAAATTGCACTGACATGGTGTGCCCCAGCACCCAGGACTTGCCCCAGCACCCAGATTGAACTCACAGCACTTGCCCCAGCATCCAGAATTTGACCCAGCACTAATAGTGCCCTCACAGGACTTGCCCTAGCATCCACGAGGAATTACCCTAGCACGCAGATGGACACCCAATCAATGGTGCATGCAGGAAAGAAAAGGTGCCAGATATGACATATTGTGCCACCAGTGGCTGATCCTACCCTCAACAACAAATACAGTGTCTCACACACATACACAGTCACATACACAACAGAGCTACAAAATCAATAGAGCTGTCAAGAGCGAGTCCCCTGTAGTTTTTATTGCCGGGAAGCACTGCGATATACCCATTTATTACACTCTGCCGCTCTCACACACACCTGCACTCTGCAGCTCACTCACACACACACATACACTGCCACACACATACATTGCCACACACATACACTCACTCATGCATTGCCACTCACTCTCAGTCCCATGTTTACACTCTGATATTCACTCATGTACAGGGGCGTCACTAGGGTTGGTGTCACCCTGTGTGGAAACTCATGGTGTCACCCCCCTGGATTTCCTCCAATACAATGCCAAACAGATTCCTTAGTAATGCCAGTTAGATGGCCTATTAACTTTGCCACACACAGGAGCCCCATACATTATGCCACACCAGAGCCCCATAAATTATGCCACACCAGAGCCCCATAAATTATGCCTCACAAAAGAGTCCCTTAATTGTGCCACACATGGGGCCCAATAAATATGCCACCACAAGCGCCCCATAATTATGCAACACACATAAATCATCATCTACTCTAAGATCCCTGAAAATAAGTATCTCCCTTATCCTCAAAACAAATTGTACCTGTTATTAGTAAATATAGACTTATCTCAGCATCCAAATTGCACTGACATGGTGTGCCCCAGCACCCAGGACTTGCCCCAGCACCCAGATTGAACTCACAGCACTTGCCCCAGCATATCATAAATCATCATCTACTCTAAGATCCCTGAAAATAAGTATCTCCCTTATCCTCAAAACAAATTGTACCTGTTATTAGTAAATATAGACTTATCTCAGCATCCAAATTGCACTGACATGGTGTGCCCCAGCACCCAGGACTTGCCCCAGCACCCAGATTGAACTCACAGCACTTGCCCCAGCATCCAGAATTTGACCCAGCACTAATAGTGCCCTCACAGGACTTGCCCTAGCATCCAGGAGGAATTACCCTAGCACGCAGATGGACACCCAATCAATGGTGCATGCAGGAAAGAAAAGGTGCCAGATATGACATATTGTGCCACCAGTGGCTGATCCTACCCTCAACAACAAATACAGTGTCTCACACACATACACAGTCACATACACAACAGAGCTACAAAATCAATAGAGCTGTCAAGAGCGAGTCCCCTGTAGTTTTTATTGCCGGGAAGCACTGCGATATACCCATTTATTACACTCTGCCGCTCTCACACACACCTGCAGTCTGCAGCTCACTCACACACACACATACACTGCCACACACATACATTGCCACACACATACACTCACTCATGCATTGCCACTCACTCTCAGTCCCATGTTTACACTCTGATATTCACTCATGTACAGGGGCGTCACTAGGGTTGGTGTCACCCTGTGTGGAAACTCATGGTGTCACCCCCCTGGATTTCCTCCAATACAATGCCAAACAGATTCCTTAGTAATGCCAGTTAGATGGCCTATTAACTTTGCCACACACAGGAGCCCCATACATTATGCCACACCAGAGCCCCATAAATTATGCCACACCAGAGCCCCATAAATTATGCCTCACAAAAGAGTCCCTTAATTATGCCACACATGGGGCCCAATAAATATGCCACCACAAGCGCCCCATAATTATGCAACACACATAAATCATCATCTACTCTAAGATCCCTGAAAATAAGTATCTCCCTTATCCTCAAAACAAATTGTACCTGTTATTAGTTTACAAACTCTTTCGTATACTGTACATGTTGTTCCTTTTTTGTATCAATAATGATTTACCCTGTGTGTTCTCCTTCCAACTTGTTTAATATATGTATGTATTTATTTTTGAATCTACTGTTAAATGTGTAACTCTGTGTAACTCCATTCTGGACTGGGTATCCAGGACATACTTGAAAACGAGAGAAATCTCAATGTATTCTTCCTGGTAAAACACTTTCTAAATAAATAAAAAATGTCTGAAATAGCCCATGTTTTATGTTTTTGTGCTTTTTGATTCATGTTACAGCGTCAGAACTAGTAGTGCAAAGCTATTTCAAAATCTTTTTTTTTTTTCAAAATTAGCCACAGTGACATTGTAACACTGATATCTGTACTAAATCAATGAATGACCCCCAACATGTACATATTTTTGAAAACTAGACAACTCAGGGCATTTAACTAGCCATTTTTACCACAAATCTTTGCCAAAGTTTGCAACAAAAAGTTGTTGTTTTTTTAATTATTCATATAGATTGCAATTTAGGTAAACATTACCTTAAAATGTGAAGGGGTATTTCCAAATGACACCTCAATATATGTTCAGCTACAACTCCTGAGTACAGAGATACCACCCATGCAGGGCCGGACTGGGAACAAAAACCAGCCCTGGAAATATTTGTATACCAGCCCCATAGCATTGCGTCAGTAGATTATTGTTTAGAAAAGGGAAAAACATGCATTTTTAAGCACATTTGAAGTTATAGATAAGACTGATATATACACCTGCACAGGACAATATATAGCCCCCAGTATGTACACAAGGTTACATGTATTGCCCTGTAAAGAGGTATATATCAGTGCATGAGCTATAACCTTGCTTACATGCTGCTGTGTAAATATAGACTTATCTCAGCATCCAAATTGCACTGACATGGTGTGCCCCAGCACCCAGGACTTGCCCCAGCACCCAGATTGAACTCACAGCACTTGCCCCAGCATCCAGAATTTGACCCAGCACTAATAGTGCCCTCACAGGACTTGCCCTAGCATCCAGGAGGAATTACCCTAGCACGCAGATGGACACCCAATCAATGGTGCATGCAGGAAAGAAAAGGTGCCAGATATGACATATTGTGCCACCAGTGGCTGATCCTACCCTCAACAACAAATACAGTGTCTCACACACATACACAGTCACATACACAACAGAGCTACAAAATCAATAGAGCTGTCAAGAGCGAGTCCCCTGTAGTTTTTATTGCCGGGAAGCACTGCGATATACCCATTTATTACACTCTGCCGCTCTCACACACACCTGCACTCTGCAGCTCACTCACACACACACATACACTGCCACACACATACATTGCCACACACATACACTCACTCATGCATTGCCACTCACTCTTAGTCCCATGTTTACACTCTGATATTCACTCATGTACAGGGGCGTCACTAGGGTTGGTGTCACCCTGTGTGGAAACTCATGGTGTCACCCCCCTGGATTTCCTCCAATACAATGCCAAACAGATTCCTTAGTAATGCCAGTTAGATGGCCTATTAACTTTGCCACACACAGGAGCCCCATACATTATGCCACACCAGAGCCCCATAAATTATGCCACACCAGAGCCCCATAAATTATGCCTCACAAAAGAGTCCCTTAATTATGCCACACATGGGGCCCAATAAATATGCCACCACAAGCGCCCCATAATTATGCAACACACATAAATCATCATCTACTCTAAGATCCCTGAAAATAAGTATCTCCCTTATCCTCAAAACAAATTGTACCTGTTATTAGTAAATATAGACTTATCTCAGCATCCAAATTGCACTGACATGGTGTGCCCCAGCACCCAGGACTTGCCCCAGCACCCAGATTGAACTCACAGCACTTGCCCCAGCATATCATAAATCATCATCTACTCTAAGATCCCTGAAAATAAGTATCTCCCTTATCCTCAAAACAAATTGTACCTGTTATTAGTAAATATAGACTTATCTCAGCATCCAAATTGCACTGACATGGTGTGCCCCAGCACCCAGGACTTGCCCCAGCACCCAGATTGAACTCACAGCACTTGCCCCAGCATCCAGAATTTGACCCAGCACTAATAGTGCCCTCACAGGACTTGCCCTAGCATCCACGAGGAATTACCCTAGCACGCAGATGGACACCCAATCAATGGTGCATGCAGGAAAGAAAAGGTGCCAGATATGACATATTGTGCCACCAGTGGCTGATCCTACCCTCAACAACAAATACAGTGTCTCACACACATACACAGTCACATACACAACAGAGCTACAAAATCAATAGAGCTGTCAAGAGCGAGTCCCCTGTAGTTTTTATTGCCGGGAAGCACTGCGATATACCCATTTATTACACTCTGCCGCTCTCACACACACCTGCACTCTGCAGCTCACTCACACACACACATACACTGCCACACACATACATTGCCACACACATACACTCACTCATGCATTGCCACTCACTCTCAGTCCCATGTTTACACTCTGATATTCACTCATGTACAGGGGCGTCACTAGGGTTGGTGTCACCCTGTGTGGAAACTCATGGTGTCACCCCCCTGGATTTCCTCCAATACAATGCCAAACAGATTCCTTAGTAATGCCAGTTAGATGGCCTATTAACTTTGCCACACACAGGAGCCCCATACATTATGCCACACCAGAGCCCCATAAATTATGCCACACCAGAGCCCCATAAATTATGCCTCACAAAAGAGTCCCTTAATTATGCCACACATGGGGCCCAATAAATATGCCACCACAAGCGCCCCATAATTATGCAACACACATAAATCATCATCTACTCTAAGATCCCTGAAAATAAGTATCTCCCTTATCCTCAAAACAAATTGTACCTGTTATTAGTTTACAAACTCTTTCGTATACTGTACATGTTGTTCCTTTTTTGTATCAATAATGATTTACCCTGTGTGTTCTCCTTCCAACTTGTTTAATATATGTATGTATTTATTTTTGAATCTACTGTTAAATGTGTAACTCTGTGTAACTCCATTCTGGACTGGGTATCCAGGACATACTTGAAAACGAGAGAAATCTCAATGTATTCTTCCTGGTAAAACACTTTCTAAATAAATAAAAAATGTCTGAAATAGCCCATGTTTTATGTTTTTGTGCTTTTTGATTCATGTTACAGCGTCAGAACTAGTAGTGCAAAGCTATTTCAAAATCTTTTTTTTTTTTCAAAATTAGCCACAGTGACATTGTAACACTGATATCTGTACTAAATCAATGAATGACCCCCAACATGTACATATTTTTGAAAACTAGACAACTCAGGGCATTTAACTAGCCATTTTTACCACAAATCTTTGCCAAAGTTTGCAACAAAAAGTTGTTGTTTTTTTAATTATTCATATAGATTGCAATTTAGGTAAACATTACCTTAAAATGTGAAGGGGTATTTCCAAATGACACCTCAATATATGTTCAGCTACAACTCCTGAGTACAGAGATACCACCCATGCAGGGCCGGACTGGGAACAACAACCAGCCCTGGAAATATTTGTATACCAGCCCCATCGCATTGCGTCAGTAGATTATTGTTTAGAAAAGGGAAAAACATGCATTTTTAAGCACATTTGAAGTTATAGATAAGACTGATATATACACCTGCACAGGACAATATATAGCCCCCAGTATGTACACAAGGTTACATGTATTGCCCTGTAAAGAGGTATATATCAGTGCATGAGCTATAACCTTGCTTACATGCTGCTGTGTAAATATAGACTTATCTCAGCATCCAAATTGCACTGACATGGTGTGCCCCAGCACCCAGGACTTGCCCCAGCACCCAGACTTGGAATTCTGACATGCAGAAAACCTGTGCCCATGTCCCATTTGGGACATTTTTGAAGCCAGAAAGTTTATTTTACCCCACAAAACCATACATTTTTGCAACCTAGACACCCTAGGGTATTTCAAATGGTAGTATTTTAAAACTTTCCATGCACTAATTCTACCACCAGCCTTTGTAAAATTTTAGGTTAGTAATTTTTTTTCTTCTTCTTTTTTTCTAAGTTTTCTCATTCTTTATTCAAAAACAACAATGTTACAATGACACATTGATTCAGAGAAAGACAGAGAGGAAGAAAAAAGAAGGAAGAAGAGAAATAGAGAAAAAACCTTAGCAGTCAATAAATACAAAGTTACAGCATTTACCAAATCCCTAACCTGTATTACCCCTGGCCCCCTCGACCTTCCCACTAAAGGAAAATTAGGGGGGAAAGAAAGAAAAAAAAATTAGGTAAACATTACCTTAAAATGTGAAGGGGTATTTCCAAATGACACCTCAATATATATTCAGCTACAACTCCTGAGTACAGAGATACCACCCATGTAAAGGTTGGTTAGGTTATTTGGGGGTTTAAAGGCCACATTTGAGAGGTGCGCTTTTTTGGTTTTCTGACATTTGGGACATTTTTGAAGCCAGAAAGTTTATTTTACGTCACAGAAGTCCCGGCGAGCGTGCCGGGCGGCAGCAGGGGAGGTCTGCGCTCATCGCGCAGACATCCTCTGCTGCCCCACTAGGCACCAGGGAGAATCGGGCAGCTGGGGGATGTCTGCACGATACGTGCAGATATCCTCCATGCTGCCCGACACGGCAGACTATTATGACGGACAGCTGTCCGTCATAATAGACTGCTGTGTCGGGCAGCATGGAGGATGTCTGCAAGTATGGTGCAGACATCCCCCGGCTGCCCCCACTAGCCACCAGGGATCAAGGTAAGGGGAAGGGAGGGAGGGGGGGCAGAGAGACAGGGGGAGGGAGGGGGGCAGAGAGACAGGGGGAGGGAGGGAGGGGGACAGAGAGACAGGGGGAGGTAGGGAGGGGGACAGAGAGACAGGGGGGACAGAGAGACAGGGGGGAGGGAGGGGGGCAGAGACAGAGTCAAGGGGAGGGAGGGGGTTAAGAGACAGAGACAAGGGGAGGTAAGGGGTTAAGAGACAGACAAGGGGAGGGAAGGGGTTAAGAGACAGAGACAAGGGGAGTGAGGGGGTTAAGAGACAGGCAAGGGGAGGGGGGAGAGAGAGAAAAATGGGGGCAAGGGAAAGAGAAAGGCAGCATTGGCACATAAAAAGAAATAAAAACTAGAAATACTAGTATTTTAACACTTTCCATGCACTAATTCTACCACCAGTCTTTGTAAAATTTTAGGTTAGTGATTTTTTAATGTTTTGCTTCCACATACATTGTACTTTGGGCATGAATTTACAGATCCTATTATGTGTCAGTGCCAAACAACACCTCAATTTGTGTTCAGCAACATCTTCTGACTTCAGGAATACCACGAATGCATAGGTTTGTTGGGTTGTTTAATGGCTAAAATGCCACATTTAGGGGGTGTGCATTTCAAACTTGGAATATTGACATGTAGTCAGCCTGCTCCCATCTTCCATTTGGGACACTTTTGAAGCCTGTCAAAGTATTTCACCCCATAAAACCATATATTTTGGAAAAAATAGACATCCTAGGGTATTTAAAATTGTGGTATTTTAACACTTTCCAAGTACTAATTCTACCACCAACCTATGTGAAAGGTTTGGAATGTCATTTTTTTCCCACACACATTTTAGTTCAGGCAGCAATTTTCAGATTCTGGTATATGCCACTGCCAACCAACACCCCAATATGTGTTCAGCAACATCTCCTGAGTACAGGGATACCACCCATGGATAGGTTTGTTTTGGGGCTAAAAGGCCACATTTAGGGGGTGCGCATTTCCAACTTGAAATTTTGACATGTAGTCATCCATTTGGAACATTTTTGAAGCCGTCCAATCTATTTTACCCCATCAAAATAGATATTTTTGGAAAATAGACATCCTAAGGTATTTCAAATGGTGGTATTTTAATACTGTAAATTTACTAATTATATCACCAGTCTTTGTCAAATTTTGTGGTAGTAATTTTTTTGGAGTTTTCTTTCCAGATACATTGTACTTCAGGCATGAATTCACAGATTCTGGTATATGTCACTGCCAAACAACACCCCAATATGTGTTCAGCAACATCTCCCGAGTACAGCGATACCATCCATGTATATGTTTGTTTGGGGGGTAAAAGGCAACATTTGTGAGGTGCGCATCTCAGTGTTACAACTTGGAATTTTGATATGTAGTCAACCTGCGTCCATATCCTAAATGGGATATATATCTTTGAAGCCAGCCAATATAATTTATAAAGACACGGATTTATGCATTATGCACTCTTTCCATTCATTCCCTCAGTAGCAAAATGTTAGAACATAGTAAAAAACAAGCATAAAAAACAACCAATCACAACTTACTACAAACTCTGCTCCTCCCCTATAAAAGGACCAACCTGCATCTCCTCCATTTTCTTTGCTGCTCCCTCGGCAGTTAAGTATTTTCAATTGACCTTATTTTCTGTATGTTACTTGTATTTTATCTGTTTTGTTTGTGTTTTTGGTCCTTTGGGGGCGGTTGTGTCCCCAGGACCTTCATTCTGTTACGCTATTTTTATCTCGGCATTTGCCGGTTACTCACAGGTAGGTTTCTCACTTTGTGGATGTTATTGACCCTCTTCAAGGTAAGTCACTTGTACCTGCGTTTTTTTCCCCTAGAATTGACTGAACCGGAGACAGTTTACTTTAATTTTCTACTGCGGCTGAAGCAGATGCCATTTTAGGGTCCGTTTCACGCCTTGGAGTTCTTACGACGTCCAGCAGTGCCTTTGCAGTGAGAATCGCGCATGGTGGACGGAAAACTGTTTCCCATTTTTCTCTCCAAACAGGTTTTCATTTTTCCTTAGCATTCTATCTCTGGTATTAAATCATTGCACTGTTTATATTTGCTGCATTTGGGCACTATAGATCAATATGGTTAGCTCTAAAGAAATAACTACTAGATCAAGGACTGAGGATACCCTGCATGCACCACCTACCCAGCCGTATACTGTTATGTCAGACAGGGTGATCAGATGCCTGATCTGTGTAACCCTAATGATTTCCACACACTATTTGTTAATATGGCCTCATTCCTTTCCTCAGCCCTGCGAGCTTCCCAGGTTCCTGATTATCAGCGTGAGGGGCCACAATGTGCATGATAACTAGTAGGTGAAGTTAGGGTCTCAACCCATTGAGTTTGCTTTCATTTAAACAGTGCTTAGCACAGTTTTTAAGAGGTAAAACCACATCAGGCAGACTGATAAGACTGGTATGTAATGCTAGGGAGAGCCAAACTAGGTGTATTGTAATACTAGAAAAAAAGAAGTCAATCATGAAATTAACTAATGGCATCCCGTGGTTTAAAGACCAGTTTTCATGGAGCAATAAAATCAAAAGTACACTAGTCACATGAGATTTACACACATATCTAACATATAGTATATTTAATAAAGTAGCAAAAATGTGTTCAAAGGCCAGTGTCATCAAACAACCAACAAATGCTGACCAAGCTAGCTATAGCACATTGCACATAAATGACAATAAAGATAAACAAGATGTCACAAAGATATCTACCTGTCACTACCAATGAGTTTACCCCATCGCCATGGAAACAACGTTTGCGTCTCCACATTACATGGCTGCATCTTTGCGCAGTCACAGTCTAATCCCCATTGATACTTCCCATGCACATGAACGTTGAGCATTGCCTCTGCAGCATAAACGTCATATTTTGTAGGTCTGGTCTCCATCTACCATGATGTGTCATGGAGTACTTGTCATGTAATGGGAGTGCATGGGATCTCTGCACCCTTGGGGAAATACCGTATTTACTTGAATCTAATGTGCATCTTTTTTCACAAAATTGTGTCTCCAATATTTGAATGCGCATTAGATTCGATTTCGCATTAGATTCGCATATGTTTTCTGTTGCAACTCAAACCCAAAAAACTAAATTTTTCTGTTATCAAAAAGGAAAGCACAACGCAATAAAGACAAACTGCGCATGTGCACTACCATCTCTTACTTATAGAAATGTGTTTATTTTATTTATCTAACATTTCATTTATAATTTCTACTTTGTCTTTTTTTTCTTTATTATTGCCTTTCTCGTCTGCCTTATTATGTTCTGGTATTTTCATTAAGGACTTTGTTTTCTTTCTCAGACGGTAATACATGACCCTGTATGAGGAATAAAGCACAAGCAAAATATTTTAATTGCCTTTTTATCCCCCAAATTCAAATGCATTTCAGTGAGTGTACTGTTTTCAGGTCAAATTTGTGGCAAATAAGTTAAATAAAGCTTTTCTAATGGCTGAATACATTGTAATATTGCGGTGTATTGCATGTTTAAACGTTGCAGGAATAAAGTATTAAAGGAGCACTCTGATTACCTACTATTTTGCTTGTTACTTTTTTGAATGCCTACAGAGGAAAAATATAACTACTGCTCTGCTGAGAAATCGCTCATGTTATTTTAATTGGTTGTATAGCTCTATCAGGGGGCTGACATCTTGGGTCAGATGAGTGGGGACCTGAAACAATAATTCTGTCGGAGGGGAAGGGGGGACCTAGAAAATTTGTTCAGTTAGGGGCCCTGAATTTTCAGGTGGCGCCCCTGCTTCCAAGTGTCCTTATCATCCAATGCCCTAAATATAATCAGGGATAAACACTGCTCTTGGTGGACATTTACTGGACTTTGTGTCAGACAATTTAATGATGTAATATGGACATTCACACACTTTGCCTATACCTTAAAATAAAGATAAATAAAACCAAATTTCACTGATTTAGACACTTGTCATTTGTACTCAATATTGGATATGCACCACATATGAACCTCTGCTTTAACTAATCAATTTGAAAAAAGCTTACCCTAGAATAACTCCTGTTACAGAGCCTGCGCACAGCAATATATTACAGAATACCATGACGAATATTAAGGGTTTTAGTTCACGTTCATCCTTCAATTTCTGGAGTATTTCTGCATAAAAAATGACCTGGGGATCAAAGTCTTTACATCCTTGTTCTTCTTGTGTTCTTTCCTCTATTTCTGTTTCTTCCTTGTTTGTTTTCATTGTCTCTAAACTAACTAATTCATTCTCCTCATCTTCATCCTTTCCGTCTGATCCAGTGACCTTTGGAGTGTCAGTTCCACTTTTATTGTCTTCAGTCTTTTCTTGGGCCATGCTTTCTGCAACTGTGACTGCTGTGGGCACAAAACATGTTTAACACTGAGAAAACGTAGGGCCACTACATACAAACAAAATCCAATGTGTGTAGGGTTGCCACTTTTTCATCAAAACAATGGTACTCTCCATAGCGGGAAAATACCGGCCAGGTGGCAATCCTAAATGTGTGTGGAATTCTCACCTTCTATGCACCGTGGGTTTTTTAAGTGTCTCTTGCAGAAATGACATGGTATCAAACATACCTTACAGCATCCAATAATTCCTAGCATACTGCCTGCATGTTAGGCATTGTAGGATACAGTTGTACTATTCTGAATCGGGGGGATCTGTGCTAATTTGTTTTGACAGTCATCTCAGATATTTAAAGGGACAGTCTAGTCCCCAAACTCACTTTGGTGCAAGATGAAGATTACTGCTTGTATAGTGGACAGGCTGTTTTTCAATGTGATTTGATGCAGGCTTTCTGTATAGATCACATGTTTAATATTTCACTCAAGCCCTGTCCAGTGATTACTCTTCATGTTTACTGCAGGTGCAGCAGCACTGATTGTATAGACCCTGAGGATATAAACTTTTGTTTCATATAGTCACTTCCTGTGCTCCTCAAATTGATTATATTGTCAAACATACTTTGAAAGCACATTAATAGTTATGCATTTTAATGAAAATGCATAACTAAGACTAGTTAGTTGAAAAAAAGGTTCCCTAAACTGGCCTAGAACTTGATGGTGTTGCATGTTGCAATGTGCATCATCTAGCTTCTCCACACTCTCTTGAATATATGTGAATGCCCTAAGATTAAATTTGCAAGAATTCACCTAGGGGCAATTTTTGGACTTTATGACAGTTGGCTGTTGTGTGAGACTGTTGTGTCACCTAAGCATTGTTTATACATTGTTTATACAGAATGCACTGATTAAAAAACTGACCAAAAATAATCTATAGAGTTAATGATCCATAGATCTTAAATTATAGGAGTAAAATATACTCTAAATGTATTTATGGCATAACATGCGGGTTGATATGTATATTAACTACTTTCAAACAAAAATATGTAATTTGCATATCAAGCCTTTCATGAACAGGAGACGGTATAGACATGTTAAATACACATTTTCTAAACATTATTTAATTTGCTTGTAATTCACATTCATAGTACATAAAATGAGTCCCTTTAAGCTCTATGTTTGACAATACTCACCTGAACTCTCATCTTCTCCCAGGACATGGATCTTGATTACTGGGATTGGAGTTTGCCGAACCCCATTAACACTAAGCCGAACCTCATAGGTGCCACTGTCATTCATGTAGGTGGGGTTTATGACAAGAGAGCAATTTCCTTCAGGAACAAGGGACACGAAAAGCTGAGCTCTGTTATTTGGGTCCTTCAATGGTTCCAAAACGGTGTCATATAAACGGAGGATTGGTTTATATGTATCTGTTTTTTCCCGGGTCATCCCCCATTCCAACAGTATCTCATTACTCTGAAGGACTTGGTCTGTGTAGAAGCGGCAGGGGATAAGTAGTCGCGAAGATGAATGAACATCCATTTCATCTGTCGACAGACTGAGATTTCTGATCAGCAGAGCTGGAAGATATTTTTTTAAAAGTTTTTCCCTCTGAAACAACTCAATTAATCAAGACATAACTTAAAATAAACTTGACAACTGACCAGATTACATTTACTCTGAATTTATTTTTCTAAGAACACCAGCCAATCGTGAGTGGTATCCTTAACTAACAAATTGTTTACGTGTTTTATTATTAGTATTATTATAAAGCAGGTTTTTATATATTTAGCTGTATTTCAGGGATTGGTTTGATTCAGCTATTATTTGCCCGATCCAAATGCAATTCAGAGCAAATCTTTCTATATTGTATAGAGCCTATATTTTTATATATAATTATCTTAATTTAATTTGTATACATGCGTATGTTTGTGTGAATACTTGTGTTTGGCCTATGACCCATACCGCGGCTCCTAAATTTCAATCAAATTTGTGTAGCCTTGCATTTGTTCACCACTCCATTAAAAGAAAAGCCAGTACATAAATAAATATCTTCATCGCTACTAAAAACACTAAAATGTGGTTATAACTACAGGTCACATGTTGGTAAAAGCTGCACAAGGATTTATGGGATAATTAGCCATCTCATGGTAATTGATACTGTAAAAGGACCCCTCATAAATGATCACAGAATGTGTAGACAACAACATCATAGACCTGATCATTACCAGGATCAGGTCCTGATATTTAATTTCAGTCTTTCCCTGCCCTATGGATGGGAGGAATCGTTTCTTGCCTTCTGTGTAATCAAAAGGACTCCCTACAAATGCCAATAGGAAATCTAATTTGCAATAACTTAATTTATGTCTAAAGTAACAGAATGGACTTTATTCAGGAACAGCTTGCAAATGCCTTACTAACATTAGTAGAAAATGTGTGCAATTGTAAATCTTGACTTACCGGATGTGAGATGGAAGCACAAAAAGAAAAATCCAGAGGTTACAAGGAACATACTTTTGTCAGTTATCATTCCAATTTCAGTTTTATGACCTCTGTTCTGAAAATAGTGAAAACAAATCTTTATTTACAGATGCCCTTATGCACCACACACCTGCCTCATTCAAAACAGGCTAACATGCAGGGTATCTAATGATTTGAAAATGAACACTGTGAAAACCAATCCTGAGTCATCAGTGGAATGATGCCATAGTGATATCACAATAAGGCTCAGTGTTCCAATTGTCTTACCTAGCCTAACTTATAATCATCATTTATCTGCAATCATACAAATGACCCAGTAAGGTTGAAATTATTATTACATATTATTCCTTAAAGAGGAATTAAAACCTAAACGTTAAAAAGGTTTCCCTCACACTCCCCTTTTATCGTGGTGCAATGTGCTGGAACAAAAAACATAACTATAAATCATCAGCACATTTTGCGCTCCCACTTATACTACAATGCCGACATCTTGTATCTCTCTCACTCTGCCTGCTCCCTCCTACTCAAGTGTCAGACTTAAATTACTTATTAAAGTACTTTACAATGCAAATTTTACATTTTGCATTGCTTAACATATGAAAAATTTACACTTAGATGAATTTGTGAAATTACAGAAGTTTTCAAGAAAGCAGGACTGCCTCACACTAGCTGAGCAAAAGAACATTTCTCCTTTTTTTTCTCTGCATCAATGAGAATAAAACCATTCAAATGAATAAGATATCCTGTTTCCTATGTGTACAACCACATGGTTACTTAGATTCCACACAATCTATTCTATGTCACCATTTGAGCAGTGCAGGAAGTGACTAAATGAAACAAAACTGATACATGCTCAGTGTGGTAGTACCTGTAGGATACTGGGGGGCGGGGCTTGAGTATAATATTTAAAATGTGATTTATGCAGAATGCCTGCATTTAAATGAGAAGCAATGCATTTTTTGTATTTTGATTCTTGTATACTTTATAGGCTTTATTCGTGAAAGATGGAATTTGCAGGGAATTAAGAATGGTATAACAACCTAAGACCAAAGTTGCAGAGTTGAAAACAGTCTGTAATTCAATTCTACTTCAAATGCTGCTATTTTGGCCTTCATTTTACAATTCCCTGCAATTCCCTCTTTCATGAATAAATTACTATGTAACCATTACACTGGACTTGCAGCATGTTATATAATACCTAATCCTGTGACAAGCTTAGTGTACCAATATTCTTTTTTTTCCTACTTGCACTTAGTTAAACTTGTTGACCTTTCTTTGTTTGGTTGCAGCTTCCTCCCCAGTAGCTAATTGGGAAGATTATTGGTTGGATCTCCTCCAAAACATGAAAGGACAACTACCTTATAGAGTCCTGTCTGCTTGTATAGCCCTATCAAGGGGCAGGCGTCTTGGGTCAGATCTTCCTTTATGTGACCCAAGTTACTAAACAACAGAAAGTTATAAAAGCACAGAAGGCTCAATAAGTTACTTTATTTATGTTCTTTAATTAAAGCATTTCCATTTAAAATGCCTGAATTTGATGCAATCTGTCATTTAACCCCTTAGTGACATGACTTTTTTGACTTGTCCGACGCGTCTGAGGTGTTTGTGTTTTGCTGTAATTTATTTCTCATTTATTTGTCTCATTTTGTGTACCCACACAAACTATATATAGTTTTTATCATCATAAGAAGGGCTTTCTGTTACTACCATTATTTTGATAATATCATATAATTTGAAATAAAATTAATAAGAAAATATTGCAAAAAAAGATTTTTTTATGACAATTTTTTGAAAAATAGTATACTCATCTACAAGAGACAACAAAAATACACTGCTAAATAGTTTTTAATATATCAAATCATATCAAAAATATCAATCAAAAAATGAAATTACAATGTGGGCCGAATCTACTTCCGTCAGTGCTGCTGAGGCTGAGTGCGCCTGCTACTGCACGACCCATTGCCTACTTAATCAATGCATCCCTGTCCTCCGGTTATGTCCCCAAAGCCTGGAAAAAAGCCAGAGTTATCCCCATTCACAAAAATGGGGATGTAAACTTAGTGTCAAACTACAGGCCTATTTCACTGCTACCCATACTTTCTAAAATCCTGGAAAAATGTGCCCATGATCAACTGTGCAAGTTTTATCAACGCTCCAACTATCTAACCTCACTTCAATCTGGGTTTAGGTCAAATCACTCCACGATAAATGCCCTCTTAAAGATGAGCAATGACATTCAGAGTGGTATGGAGAAGGTGAAATCACAGGTGCAGTTTTCCTAGACTTTGCAAAGGCGATTGACACGGTTGATCATGAGCTTCTGCTAAACAAGCTAAGTTGTTCCGGTGTAAATGAGAGGTCGCTCTGCTGGTTTCGTTCATACTTGTCTGATAGAACACAATATGTGTCCATGGCTGATACTGCCTCCTTCCCGTTGCCAATCAAGTGTGGAGTGCCTCAAGGATCCGTTCTTGGACCTCTGCTATTCTCGCTATTTATAAATGATCTACCCTCGGTGTGTGACCTGGCTCATGTGCATATGTATGCTGATGATACGGTCATTTATACTTGCGGTACTCAACTATCGCAAGAGGAGTCCGTGCTACAGGATCAGTTTTCTAAAGTGGTAAATTGGATAGCTAACAACAAATTATTCCTCAATGATGAAAAAACTGTGACCATGTTGTTTGGGACAAATGCCAAACTACTTAAATTAAACAATCCTCAATTAACCATCAAGACCAAAACCAGTTATAACCTGACCCAGGTAAACTCATATAAGTATCTTGGCATGTGGCTAGATCCAAACCTATCTTTTGGTCTCCATATTGATAAGCTTGTGTCAAAGCTATATCCTAGGATCGGCTTTCTATATAGAAACAAATCTAACCTAGATTCCACGGTAAGGAAACGTATTGTGCAGCAAATGTTTTTTTTTTTTGTTTTAATCTTTTTTTATTTTGTAGAAATAGCATTGACACCATGACACATTGGAATAAGAAGAACAGAGAAAAAATAGAAAGAAGGATATTCAAAAGATAAAAAAAATAGAGAAAAAAACAGGCAGCAGAACCTAGACGGTATATACTTATCCAGTGACAATATTCACTAAATCGTACTCCATGATACACATCCTATATTCCTTTATTCTCCCCTTGCCCCTCAGCTCTTCTTATTAACGAAAGAGAAAAGAAAACAAAAAAAACAAAACAAAACAACAACATAGTAAAGGCAATTTTTAGTCATCCAAAATGGAAAGCGCGGGCAAGAGGCACTTGGCAGTGTGTATTGACCAGCTCTGTTCAATTTAGTCCATGTGTCGCATTCATACTAAGGTAAAGATAGAAAGAAGAAAGAGAGAGCTCCCATGGGGACACCAGGGGCGCGGGGCCCAAACGCGTGCCGGCATCTGGGGTCACGGTGAGATCCCATCGGGTCAGGGGAAGAAAGAAAAGGGAATGGGTGGCAAAAAGCGTAGATCAGAGTTTCTAGGGGGTTTGGTCGATTGCTTCACTAGTGGTTAACCACAGCCCCTGAATTTCCTCAAAGAGATCGTTGTAAGGGTTGGATACGGAGGAACCTTTTTCCATGGAGAGTTGGTAGTCCAACTGGACCCTTATTTCTTGCAAGGAAGGGGTGGTTTTATGATTCCAATTCCTAGCTAAACATAGTTTTATGGACATAAAAAAGTGAATAATTAGGAATCTAATAGCTTTTTTGCAATTGGGGATCCCGATATGGAACAGAAATGTTTGTGCTTTAAGCTCCTCCATAGAAGGGATTAGAAGGGTGAGGAGTGAGTTTATATTTTTTTTTATTGTCTTTAAATTTGGGCATGTCCACCACATATGAAGCAAGGAGCCTTCCTCGATTTCACATCTCCAACATGTTTTCTGGTTTTCAGGGGAGAATTTGTTCATTTTAATTAGAGTTATGTACCATCTCAAACAGATTTTATGGAATGTATCTTGTAAGGATAAATTATGAACTGACTTCTTGAGTTGTTCGAAGGATTTTGTCCAATCCTGGAGACTGGCTGAGAACCCAATATCTTGCTCCCATTTAAGCCACGAAGGGTCCTTTCCCAGTGGAAGGGTGTTATCTAAAAATTTGGAAATTTTACTTATGTGTTTTTTACCCTCTGACAATTGGGTGAAAGCGTCAATTTCGGGACTTATAATTATGTTTATAGAGTTGAGAAGATTTCTTATTCTTAGATAGGTGAATTTTTCTCCTAGGGGTAAGTTATATCTGGTTTGAATTTCTTGGAAAGAGAATATTGACTCGGATGAGTGGATTTGGGACAGAGTCGAAATTCCGTTTCTCCTCCACATTTTGAGGTCTATGTTTTCAATATAAAAACCTAGTGTGTCTAAGGGTGCTGAATGAGGCAATCCATTTGGAGTTTTAATCAGAGATTTTAATTTCTTAAGGGAGGTTGCTATATTTAGAACAATACTGTTTGGGAATTTTGCAGCGGTGATACTGTGGTTGTCAATATATAAAATATGAGAGGGGTTCAATTTTCCACAGGAAAACTTTTCCATGCGATACCAGTCTGTTTCCCAAGAGGAGTTTTTGTTCCATTTTAGGAAATGTGATAACATCGTTATTTGATATATCCTCTCAATGTTGGGAAAGGAGAGACCCCCATATTTCCTTTTACGTGTCATGGAGTTAAAGGATATTCTCGGTTTTCTGCTGTTCCACACAAAATCTGATATCGCGGTTTTGAATTGGGTCAAGTATTTCTTGGGAACATGTAGGGGAATAGATCTAAATAGATATAACAGTTTCGGGATTAAGTATGCATTAATTGTATTGATTCTACCTAACCATGAGATCTCCAATCTCTTCCATTTTTCCAGTTTGTTCTTAAAATAGGCTAACATAGGTAGATAGTTGGCTTCGATAAGGAGGTCGGGATTTGTCTTTAGTTTAATTCCAAGATAATCTATTTCATTATTTAAGGATTTCCAACCATATTTTTGATGTAATATTTCAAGTGTCTTATTATCTAGATTGGCTGTTATTATCTGGGTTTTTTTAAGATTTCATTTATAATTTGAGAAATGACTATACGTGTTGATCACCTTCAGAGCTGCTGCGGCTGATAATATTGGGTCTTGAAAGGTAAGAAGGATGTCGTCTGCAAAAAGGGAGATCTTCATATTTCGGTCTACCAAACTAATCCCATGAATTTCTGAATTTTGCCTAATAAGAGCTGCTAAGGGTTCTATTGATAGTAGATAAAGGAGGGGGGATAAGGGGCAGCCTTGTCTGGTGCCATTTCTAATATTGAACCATGAAGAATCTAAGTTAGCACCCATTACTTTTGCTTGAGGGGTTGTGTAAAGGGACATTGTGTTTATTTTAAAGGCACCTTCAATACCAAAAACCTCCAAAACTTGTTCCAGGTAGGTCCAGCTCACCCTGTCAAAGGCTTTTTCCGCGTCAAGAGCTATAATGATTGAGGGCATATTTCTATCTCTAATATTATAGAGAATATTGATGATTTTACGGATGTTGTCCGCTGAATCTCTACCTTCAATAAATCCAGTCTGGTCTAGATGAATTAACTTATGAATTATTGTTTTCAGACGATCTGCTAATATTTTTTGAGAAGATTTTCATATCAATATTTATCAGAGATATTGGACGGTAGTTTGACAGGGTGGCTGGATCCTTACCAGGCTTAAGTATAGGGGATATAGTAGCCTGTAACATTTCAGTAGGGAATACTTTACCTATGGATATCTCCCTATAGGATCTTAATAATATCGGGGAAATAATTGAGGAGAAGGTTTGGTAGAACCTAGCTGTATAGCCGTCTGGGCCTGGCGCCTTATCCTGTTTAAGATTTACAATAATTTGTTGGATTTCTTCCAGTCTAATAGGGGCATTTAGCCTTTCTAGATCTTCCGTAGGAACTCTGGGGAGATTTAGAGTTTGTAGAAAGGCGGCAGTATCAGTCTTAGATTTATCACTATTTTGTAGGGTGTATAGTGAACTATAATAGTCTTTGAAGGCCTCTGAGATGTCTTTAGGGGATATCATTGTCTGTGCTCCAATAGTGATCTTTTTAATCCGTGCTTGTGTATTTTGATCTTTTAATTTATTAGTTAGTAGTTTATTAACTTTATTTGCTCCAGAATACCATTTCTGTTTTAAACGGTTCAGTACATATTTAGTTCTGTTGTCTAATCCGGTTTTAATAAGTTTTTGTATTCTATTTATATTGAGTGTTTCCTCCTGGTTAGGGGTAGTTTTGTTAGACCTTTCTGCCTTAGCTAACTCTATGTATAAATCGGCTAGGGGTTTCTCATATTTTATTTTTTTTTCGCTACCTAATTTAATTAAGAGGCCTCTTGTGAAGCATTTAAGAGTACACCATAATGACAGATCAGAGACTTCCCCATTATCATTGTGTTTAAGAAAGGAGATAATTTGTGTTGTTAAATTTTTAATATCGGAATCTCTACTAATTAATGATTCATTTAGTCTCCATCGGTTTCTAAATCGATAATCGGGATTGTTTTGGATTGAAAAAAATAATGGAGCATGGTCGGACCATGAAATAGGACCTATAGTGGAGGCAGAAAAATGTTCCAGGTCACGGGCTCTAGAGAGGATCATATCGATCTTTGAGTAGGATCCGTGTACCTTAGAAAAAAAGGTGAAGTCACGATCCAAGGGGTGTTGCATTCTCCAAATGTCATACAGTGAATTGCTATGTAGAAATTTTGAGAAGGCCAAAGCAGTTGACTTAATTGAAGAGGCAACAGATGTACCTGAAGGCTGACTCTTATCAAGTTTAGTATCAATCACACAATTCATATCGCCAGCGCAGATCAGAATGCCTTTAGAAATCTGCTCAACTCTATTGTAAAGTTTGCGAAAAAATCGCATTTGAGATTGGTTTGGAGCATAAATATTCACCAGGGTGTATGTGATATCGTTTATCATACAAATCAGAATTATATATCTACCACTAGGATCACACTCTTCATGTATTGGTTCAAATTTAAGTTTGTTGGATAAATGTATGGCTACTCCTCTCTTTTTCTTCCCTCCCTGAATATTAGCCCTAGAAATCATCAAATATTTTGTAAAGTTCCAAAGAGGTTTAGCAGAATTTGGCCAATGTGTTTCCTGAATGTAGGCCACATCAATATTATGTCGAGTTAGAGTATCATAAAGATTACCTCTTTTTTGGGGAGAGTTGAGACCCTGTACATTTAAGGATAAAAATCTAAGGGACATTCTGATCAAAAAAGGACCCATCACGCCGACCCCCAGCACGCCGCACAACTACGCAGGGGCCCACTGCCCGTGGCGCCCAAACATAGGAGCATAAGGAAAGAAGGAGAAAAGAAGAAGAGAAAGAAAGAAGGAAAGAAAAAAAAGTACTAAAATTTACATACATACCAGTTGGATCACATTCATACTGAATTGAGGAGACAAAGAAAAAGATCCTCAAAGCTGCTCTGCTGGTATTGCAGAGACCGTGTTGTGTTGGCTGGCGGCGAGAGACCTGGAGTTAAATATTAATTGATTTAATTGATTTAAGAGGGGGGGCAGAGAGAGAAAAAAAAAAAAAAAACAGCAAAAAAGCGTACGAACAAGAACGAAAAAACTATTTAAGCTAAACCGTAGTCATTAGTTAAAGGAGAGAAGAGCAGAGGGGCAAGGTGAACATTGACTAAAGTTGTATATCAACAAAAATATTCGTTTACACTTCTTTCATAATGCAAGTAATAAACAAAAATAAAGACCCAAAATCAAATTTTGGCTGGAGAGAAAGAGAAAAAAAAAGAAAAGAAAAGGGGAATCCCCTTTGTCTAAAATTATTTAGTATCAAACGGTGTCCACTTGTACTTTCATCCCAAATAGGTAATGCATCAGAACCAACATATATTTATATTCCATATACATAACAAAAGTATAAAAAAAAAAAAAAGGATTCTCTCTAGCCAAAAGTTTCTATGACATCAAACAGTGTCCATTTGGACTTTCTTTCTAAACAAGTAATACAACAAAACCAAAATACATTTACATTCCATATGTATATTAAAGGGAGAGAGAGAGGGAGGAGAAGAATAAAGATAAATAAAAATTTCTCTTTAGCTAGAGTCTTATAGCATCAAACGGTATCAGTTTGGACTTTCTTTCTAAACAAATAGTGCACCAAAACCAAAGTAAATTTACATTCCATATACATAATAAGAAGAAAGAAAGAGAGGGAGAAAAGAAAAAAAAAAAAAAAAAAAAAGGATTCTCTTTTGCTAAAATTCTATAGCATCAAACGGTGGCCGCTTGGACTTTCCTTCCAAGCAAATAATGCCTAAAGACCAAAATAAATTTACATTCCATATACATAATAGGAAAAGAAAAAGAGAAAGAAAGAAAAAGAAAAAAAAAAGAAAAAAGAAAGAGGAATTTTGGATTAGATGGAGTGTATAGTGAAAAAAAAAATGCAAAGGGGATAATAGTAAAAAAATAGATATTGTGTAAGTAAAAGGGTACATATCAGTAGAAGTGAAATTGTGAACGTATATATAGATGTAGTGTCTGTGTAAGGAAAGAGTGAATGGATAAGAGATAATGAAGGAGGTAGTTCGCATGGATAAAGGTGAGTGATAATGCTTATGACTTGAGAGGATAAGTGATGGGGATATTACATATATAAGAAGTGAGAAGAAGAAAAGAAAAAAAAAAAAGGGATGAAAAATAAACAAGGTTCTGGATTGGATGGAATGTGACGTGCAGAGAAATGTGGAGGAATAATAGGGGAGTAAGTATTGTGTGAGTAACAGGGTAAGTATCAATGAAAGTGGGATTGTGGGCATATGTATAAATGCATCGTCTGAATAGGACAAAATTAAGTGGATAGAGATTATTATGTGAGGTAATACATATAGTTAAACGTGAGTGAATAAGACTTATAGATTAAGAAAATGTATATTGAAAATATATTGCATATAGTGGGGGGGGAGGGAGAAAAAAAAAAAAAAGGGGAAGGAAAAAAAGGAAATCTTTCACATCCTCTTTCTATATAGAAACAAATCTAACCTAGATTCCACGGTAAGGAAACGTATTGTGCAGCAAATGTTAATGCCGATCTTAGATTATGGAGATGTTGTGTATGATTCTGCCCCGCAGACCCATCTCGATAAACTCGACACTATGTACAATACATTGTGTCGTATTGCGCTACAGTGTGATTATAACACGCATCACTGTAAAAGGTTAAAAGAGTTAAATTGGCTGACGCTTGCCTCCAGGTGTACTCTCCCCCTAGCTTGCTTAGTGCATAACCACTTCTCTGGAACGCTCCCCCCCTACCTGAGCGGCATGCTCACTCTTACTCCCTGCACATCCCACAATCTCAGATCCTGCACCAACCCTTCACAAGCGATTCCCCACTTCAAAAAGGAAGCAAGCCGAGGTGCGTTTTCTTTCAGAGCTCCTCATATGTGGAACAGCCTTCCCGTTTCTGCTAAATCATCATCTACTCTAAGATCCCTGAAAATAAGTATCTCCCTTATCCTCAAAACAAATTGTACCTGTTATTAGTTTACAAACTCTTTCGTATACTGTACATGTTGTTCCTTTTTTGTATCAATAATGATTTACCCTGTGTGTTCTCCTTCCAACTTGTTTAATATATGTATGTATTTATTTTTGAATCTACTGTTAAATGTGTAACTCTGTGTAACTCCATTCTGGACTGGGTATCCAGGACATACTTGAAAACGAGAGAAATCTCAATGTATTCTTCCTGGTAAAACACTTTCTAAATAAATAAAAAATGTCTGAAATAGCCCATGTTTTATGTTTTTGTGCTTTTTGATTCATGTTACAGCGTCAGAACTAGTAGTGCAAAGCTATTTCAAAATCTTTTTTTTTTTTCAAAATTAGCCACAGTGACATTGTAACACTGATATCTGTACTAAATCAATGAATGACCCCCAACATGTACATATTTTTGAAAACTAGACAACTCAGGGCATTTAACTAGCCATTTTTACCACAAATCTTTGCCAAAGTTTGCAACAAAAAGTTGTTGTTTTTTTAATTATTCATATAGATTGCAATTTAGGTAAACATTACCTTAAAATGTGAAGGGGTATTTCCAAATGACACCTCAATATATGTTCAGCTACAACTCCTGAGTACAGAGATACCACACATGCAGGGCCGAACTGGGAACAAAAACCAGCCCTGGAAATATTTGTATACCAGCCCCATAGCATTGCGTCAGTAGATTATTGTTTAGAAAAGGGATAAACATGCATTTTTAAGCACATTTGAAGTTATAGATAAGACTGATATATACACCTGCACAGGACAATATATAGCCCCCAGTATGTACACAAGGTTACATGTATTGCCCTGTAAAGAGGTATATATCAGTGCATGAGCTATAACCTTGCTTACATGCTGCTGTGTAAATATAGACTTATCTCAGCATCCAAATTGCACTGACATGGTGTGCCCCAGCACCCAGGACTTGCCCCAGCACCCAGATTGAACTCACAGCACTTGCCCCAGCATCCAGAATTTGACCCAGCACTAATAGTGCCCTCACAGGACTTGCCCTAGCATCCAGGAGGAATTACCCTAGCACGCAGATGGACACCCAATCAATGGTGCATGCAGGAAAGAAAAGGTGCCAGATATGACATATTGTGCCACCAGTGGCTGATCCTACCCTCAACAACAAATACAGTGTCTCACACACATACACAGTCACATACACAACAGAGCTACAAAATCAATAGAGCTGTCAAGAGCGAGTCCCCTGTAGTTTTTATTGCCGGGAAGCACTGCGATATACCCATTTATTACACTCTGCCGCTCTCACACACACCTGCACTCTGCAGCTCACTCACACACACACATACACTGCCACACACATACATTGCCACACACATACACTCACTCATGCATTGCCACTCACTCTCAGTCCCATGTTTACACTCTGATATTCACTCATGTACAGGGGCGTCACTAGGGTTGGTGTCACCCTGTGTGGAAACTCATGGTGTCACCCCCCTGGATTTCCTCCAATACAATGCCAAACAGATTCCTTAGTAATGCCAGTTAGATGGCCTATTAACTTTGCCACACACAGGAGCCCCATACATTATGCCACACCAGAGCCCCATAAATTATGCCACACCAGAGCCCCATAAATTATGCCTCACAAAAGAGTCCCTTAATTATGCCACACATGGGGCCCAATAAATATGCCACCACAAGCGCCCCATAATTATGCAACACACATAAATCATCATCTACTCTAAGATCCCTGAAAATAAGTATCTCCCTTATCCTCAAAACAAATTGTACCTGTTATTAGTAAATATAGACTTATCTCAGCATCCAAATTGCACTGACATGGTGTGCCCCAGCACCCAGGACTTGCCCCAGCACCCAGATTGAACTCACAGCACTTGCCCCAGCATATCATAAATCATCATCTACTCTAAGATCCCTGAAAATAAGTATCTCCCTTATCCTCAAAACAAATTGTACCTGTTATTAGTAAATATAGACTTATCTCAGCATCCAAATTGCACTGACATGGTGTGCCCCAGCACCCAGGACTTGCCCCAGCACCCAGATTGAACTCACAGCACTTGCCCCAGCATCCAGAATTTGACCCAGCACTAATAGTGCCCTCACAGGACTTGCCCTAGCATCCACGAGGAATTACCCTAGCACGCAGATGGACACCCAATCAATGGTGCATGCAGGAAAGAAAAGGTGCCAGATATGACATATTGTGCCACCAGTGGCTGATCCTACCCTCAACAACAAATACAGTGTCTCACACACATACACAGTCACATACACAACAGAGCTACAAAATCAATAGAGCTGTCAAGAGCGAGTCCCCTGTAGTTTTTATTGCCGGGAAGCACTGCGATATACCCATTTATTACACTCTGCCGCTCTCACACACACCTGCACTCTGCAGCTCACTCACACACACACATACACTGCCACACACATACATTGCCACACACATACACTCACTCATGCATTGCCACTCACTCTCAGTCCCATGTTTACACTCTGATATTCACTCATGTACAGGGGCGTCACTAGGGTTGGTGTCACCCTGTGTGGAAACTCATGGTGTCACCCCCCTGGATTTCCTCCAATACAATGCCAAACAGATTCCTTAGTAATGCCAGTTAGATGGCCTATTAACTTTGCCACACACAGGAGCCCCATACATTATGCCACACCAGAGCCCCATAAATTATGCCACACCAGAGCCCCATAAATTATGCCTCACAAAAGAGTCCCTTAATTATGCCACACATGGGGCCCAATAAATATGCCACCACAAGCGCCCCATAATTATGCAACACACATAAATCATCATCTACTCTAAGATCCCTGAAAATAAGTATCTCCCTTATCCTCAAAACAAATTGTACCTGTTATTAGTTTACAAACTCTTTCGTATACTGTACATGTTGTTCCTTTTTTGTATCAATAATGATTTACCCTGTGTGTTCTCCTTCCAACTTGTTTAATATATGTATGTATTTATTTTTGAATCTACTGTTAAATGTGTAACTCTGTGTAACTCCATTCTGGACTGGGTATCCAGGACATACTTGAAAACGAGAGAAATCTCAATGTATTCTTCCTGGTAAAACACTTTCTAAATAAATAAAAAATGTCTGAAATAGCCCATGTTTTATGTTTTTGTGCTTTTTGATTCATGTTACAGCGTCAGAACTAGTAGTGCAAAGCTATTTCAAAATCTTTTTTTTTTTTTCAAAATTAGCCACAGTGACATTGTAACACTGATATCTGTACTAAATCAATGAATGACCCCCAACATGTACATATTTTTGAAAACTAGACAACTCAGGGCATTTAACTAGCCATTTTTACCACAAATCTTTGCCAAAGTTTGCAACAAAAAGTTGTTGTTTTTTTAATTATTCATATAGATTGCAATTTAGGTAAACATTACCTTAAAATGTGAAGGGGTATTTCCAAATGACACCTCAATATATGTTCAGCTACAACTCCTGAGTACAGAGATACCACCCATGCAGGGCCGGACTGGGAACAAAAACCAGCCCTGGAAATATTTGTATACCAGCCCCATAGCATTGCGTCAGTAGATTATTGTTTAGAAAAGGGAAAAACATGCATTTTTAAGCACATTTGAAGTTATAGATAAGACTGATATATACACCTGCACAGGACAATATATAGCCCCCAGTATGTACACAAGGTTACATGTATTGCCCTGTAAAGAGGTATATATCAGTGCATGAGCTATAACCTTGCTTACATGCTGCTGTGTAAATATAGACTTATCTCAGCATCCAAATTGCACTGACATGGTGTGCCCCAGCACCCAGGACTTGCCCCAGCACCCAGATTGAACTCACAGCACTTGCCCCAGCATCCAGAATTTGACCCAGCACTAATAGTGCCCTCACAGGACTTGCCCTAGCATCCAGGAGGAATTACCCTAGCACGCAGATGGACACCCAATCAATGGTGCATGCAGGAAAGAAAAGGTGCCAGATATGACATATTGTGCCACCAGTGGCTGATCCTACCCTCAACAACAAATACAGTGTCTCACACACATACACAGTCACACACACAACAGAGCTACAAAATCAATAGAGCTGTCAAGAGCGAGTCCCCTGTAGTTTTTATTGCCGGGAAGCACTGCGATATACCCATTTATTACACTCTGCCGCTCTCACACACACCTGCACTCTGCAGCTCACTCACACACACACATACACTGCCACACACATACATTGCCACACACATACACTCACTCATGCATTGCCACTCACTCTCAGTCCCATGTTTACACTCTGATATTCACTCATGTACAGGGGCGTCACTAGGGTTGGTGTCACCCTGTGTGGAAACTCATGGTGTCACCCCCCTGGATTTCCTCCAATACAATGCCAAACAGATTCCTTAGTAATGCCAGTTAGATGGCCTATTAACTTTGCCACACACAGGAGCCCCATAAATTATGCCACACCAGAGCCCCATAAATTATGCCTCACAAAAGAGTCCCTTAATTATGCCACACATGGGGCCCAATAAATATGCCACCACAAGCGCCCCATAATTATGCAACACACATAAATCATCATCTACTCTAAGATCCCTGAAAATAAGTATCTCCCTTATCCTCAAAACAAATTGTACCTGTTATTAGTAAATATAGACTTATCTCAGCATCCAAATTGCACTGACATGGTGTGCCCCAGCACCCAGGACTTGCCCCAGCACCCAGATTGAACTCACAGCACTTGCCCCAGCATATCATAAATCATCATCTACTCTAAGATCCCTGAAAATAAGTATCTCCCTTATCCTCAAAACAAATTGTACCTGTTATTAGTAAATATAGACTTATCTCAGCATCCAAATTGCACTGACATGGTGTGCCCCAGCACCCAGGACTTGCCCCAGCACCCAGATTGAACTCACAGCACTTGCCCCAGCATCCAGAATTTGACCCAGCACTAATAGTGCCCTCACAGGACTTGCCCTAGCATCCAGGAGGAATTACCCTAGCACGCAGATGGACACCCAATCAATGGTGCATGCAGGAAAGAAAAGGTGCCAGATATGACATATTGTGCCACCAGTGGCTGATCCTACCCTCAACAACAAATACAGTGTCTCACACACATACACAGTCACATACACAACAGAGCTACAAAATCAATAGAGCTGTCAAGAGCGAGTCCCCTGTAGTTTTTATTGCCGGGAAGCACTGCGATATACCCATTTATTACACTCTGCCGCTCTCACACACACCTGCACTCTGCAGCTCACTCACACACACACATACACTGCCACACACATACATTGCCACACACATACACTCACTCATGCATTGCCACTCACTCTCAGTCCCATGTTTACACTCTGATATTCACTCATGTACAGGGGCGTCACTAGGATTGGTGTCACCCTGTGTGGAAACTCATGGTGTCACCCCCCTGGATTTCCTCCAATACAATGCCAAACAGATTCCTTAGTAATGCCAGTTAGATGGCCTATTAACTTTGCCACACACAGGAGCCCCATACATTATGCCACACCAGAGCCCCATAAATTATGCCACACCAGAGCCCATTAAATTATGCCTCACAAAAGAGTCCCTTAATTATGCCACACATGGGGCCCAATAAATATGCCACCACAAGCGCCCCATAATTATGCAACACACATAAATCATCATCTACTCTAAGATCCC